>CM057450.1:1142618026-1143818026 GCA_016271365.2 Neoceratodus forsteri | reverse complement strand
CCTACTGGAGAGTAAGGGAATTTCCCCAGTGCCCTGGCCAAATTTCCCCCATTCACTAAAAATACCACCAACATCTTAATCTGGTTCAAGGTCAGTTGGCATTCATCTGTATACCCCTCGTGCCAAAAGGATCTCCGAGCATAGTCAGATATGATTCTGGATCATAAAATCTTTAAGCAATTAGACATGATGGGGAAGTGGCTGCCATGCGATGAGCACCCAACCAGATGCATAGTGAGGCCCAAGATGCTTGTGCCAAGGGCACTTAGCTCCTGGAAGGGTGTTTATTCCATGACAACCACTGACCTGAAATGTCTTATTGCTCTTATAAAATGGATACAATGCAACATTTGATGACCTACCCCCCCCCCACACACACAATAAAGAAAACACTTAACAGTATGTAATTTTATAAAATGTATATATATATATATATATATATATATATATATATATATATATATTATGAAAATATAGTCCCTGTTGCAGTGTATTTCTACTTTGTTAACATTATGTAAGCAGCTTATGTTAAAGGAATAGTCCACCCAAAACTTGCAAAAACCATGTTGTGCAGAGTGTTTTGATTTGTATGTTAAGTTGTTTTGTGTCCTTCCCTCTGTCTGCTATTAAGAGTTTTTCCTAAATTAGCCTGCTAGTTTTAGGGTAGTTTTACGACCCCTGGAGATCTCCATCTGAGATAGCTTAATTGTATTTCTTTGTCCTAGAATGCACCTTGCCTCGTGTGACAGTGATGTAGCAGAGACCATAAATCCAGCAGAAAGCACTGCTTTACAATCAGGTCACAACAGTAGAGATGGCTATATTTTAAAATCTATAGAATTCAACTTAGTGACTACCCTCATCGTAAAGATCTTACTGTCCTGAAGAACTTTGCTGCTGGTAATTTTTGTGCAGCTTGTAAAGCTTCCAAGATATTTAGTTTGTTTGGCATGTGTGTGCTGAATGTTGGGTGTCTGCTACATCACTATCACATGAGACAAGATGCACTGTGGGAACAAGGAATACAATTAAGCTGTCTAAAATGAAGATCCCCATGGGTCGTAAAACTAGCATAAAGCTAGCAGGCTAATTTAGGAAAATCTCCTAATAGTAATCAGAGGGAAGGAAACACTAGAACGTCACATACAAATTAAAACACTCTGCACAGCATATATTTTTTGTAAGTTTTGGGTGAACTACTCCTTTAATCACAATAATCTGACTGAAAAGGTCTCCAGTTTTAAAAGCATGAATGTACCTTGCTTTTTTATCTGTATGGCCCTTTTAATGTACTGTATGTATCAAATGTTGAAGACTGCTTTTTTCACATTTTGTTTACTCTTTCTCATTTTTGAGAAATGCCATTGACCCAACAGTGCACAGTGACATGGATGACACAACCCCATGTACATGACATGCTTTGTATATCCAGCGTAGTATCAAATCATCCTACTTCTCAGACTATCCTATCCTCATCAGCTGCACATGCGTATTATGATAACGCATGCACAGCTGTGAGCACAGAGGGTAGGATAGTTTGAGTGTCTTTTGCCCCTATGAATGTCTTTGTGAAAGTAAACAGCAGTCTCCACGGCTGGACTGGGGTGCAGTGGGCCCACCTGGAAAATAAATGAAGGTGCCTGGGGGTTGTATTCATATCAGCTTTACACTTCAATTGCATACACGGGCTTCATTTTTGCACTTCCTATTTCCCTGCAGTGGTCAGAACTCTCCATTAAAATATAAAATAGCTGAGAAGTGCAAAAATTTTCAGAGTTTGAAAGGTGGATAAGAGCCTAAGTGATGGGGCCCACCTGGAAATTTCCAGGTATCCAGGTGGGCCAGTCTCTAAGTCTCTGACTCATCATGTCTCTATTTCTAGATTCCTCTGTAATTTATACACTACAGAAGTTAGTTACTGATACCCCACACCAAAGAAAAAATGTAAAGAATAATACCTAGACTCTGACTTGATAAACTGATATTAGAATTACCCCATCTAGGTTTTGTGTATTTGAGTAGTTGTAGTTACTGCATAGAGTAGAAGCTGACAGCACCCAGAACGTTTTTTTTTCTTTCTCTCGCTTGTCCTTCTTCCTTTCCCTTCTTCATGTTGTATGTTGCAGTGTATTAACAAGTCACTGATGATTGTTTATAATGTTACTATGAGGCTGCTGTGTATATGGCATTTCTTAATAATAAAAATGCAATTAACTTCAATAAAATAGCTGGGTCCCTCCCTTGGGTATTCTGAGAAAGGCTTTATTGCACGCTGCAAACTTGCGTTTGGGTCTAATCTAATTCTTTTTGGCTAATCTTGTCTGTGCATATTTATTAGAGGCAAAGCAACTGACAGCTGAAACTGATAAACCATCTTTGTTGTCAGCTTCAGCGGTCAACTAGTCTCTCTGCCTGTAATTAATTTACACAGCCATTGCTTAACTGAGGTTATAGATCTCTCTGGCTATCGTCTCAAGAAAATAAAACATCCTGGTCTCTCCTTCTGCCTACCAACACTGTCTGCACGGGGAGCTGTAACTCTATCTCCCTACTATTTCTGTGTGTGGGTGTCTCTCCCTCTCTCTCCTTAATATATAGGCTGAACTTCTGACTTAAACTCTTGCTACCTGGATTGATTCACTGATCCTCAAAAAAGAATAAAAGTGGCTAGGTCAGATCCTCATAATTCTGAGAAAGTCTAAATGTACCTTTCATGTTTCCAACACTCTGTGTCTAATCTTGTTTGTACGGCTGATATCCTTGTCTATGCTTATTCATTATAGGCAAAGCAAGTATCTGACAGCAGAAACTGACAAAACATCTTTCTTGTTACTTTCAGCTGTCAGCTATCTGGTTTTAACACTTGCCTCTTCTAATCCCTGTAACCTCCCCCCACACCACTTCTGTTTCAATACTTTCTGTAGGTCTCTGCACTGCAGTTTTGCTGTCTACACCACTGGCAACTTCCTACCCCCCCCCCATGCCTGGCCACACTGGATAGCATCCTCAGTCTCCGGTCTCTGCATTTCACTACTGCAGAGCCATGCAAGAGGCAGGGGTGGGTAGAATGATCCAGACAACAGGACGTCAATCAGATGTCCATGTTAGCCCACAATTGATAATGGTAGGATCAGAGGGTCAGTTCTCAGGAATGATAGTACTAGACACTGTAGATAGTGACCTCGGCCTCCATTCTTTGTCTGTGGTGCCCTGTGCCATTAATTCCTCAGACACCCTCCACTGCCCCAAATTATTGCTATAACACTCAGTGACTGTGACCCTCTATAAAAGTGGGCAAGTGTTGAACTTGCTACCCAGTCGGCAGCACTAGAAGACCCAAGCTATTTTTTTATATGCCGAATCATCTGCTCCTGGGATCTCTTAGACTTTACCTAATGGGCTTGTTCACTTACTGCATGCAAGCAAGAGCTCCCTACACAGGCTTGGTTACTTGCTGCCTAATTTGGTGAATTGCAGGCTCACTGCTGGCCCTGCAAAATTGGAGGAGAGGGGTGCTGTGTGCACTCAACTTTTGTATTTGCATTTATTTTTTACTTGCATAATACATTTTGTTTGCATACTTTTTACATGTCGCTATGCCAGCAAAGAAGAACGTTTTGGGAAGAGTAGCACACTTGAGGTGTGCCTCCCATCAATGCACTGCTCCCTTGAGCAGGCGTGGCGGTCCTGCACCAATGGGTGCAGGAGCTCAGTATGACAGCGGTGTCTCTGCTTCAAAGGAAAGCACCACTGCCATACTGAGCACCGCCCCTTCTTGCGTCATGCGCCCCGCGCCAGCGCCACGCCCCCAAAGCTTACGTGCCCACGCTGGGAGCCCACCCCAGCGTAGCAACGTTGTTTGCCGGCCAGGTGCCCAATCCCCATCGGCTCCATGGCCCCCTAAGCCATCCTGCTGCCATGCTGGGAGACCACCCCAGCGTGGCAAACATTTGTTTGTTTGTTTTGCCGGCGGGGGTGCCCAGTCCACCGTCGGCTCCTCGGCCCCCCCTCATAGTTTGCCGACGGGGGTGCCCAATCCCCCATCGGCTTCTCGGCCCCCCCACACATCTTCTGCCATGCTGGGAGCCCACCCCAGTGTGGCAAATGTCCCACGTCATCTTTTTTTTTTTTAAACCTGTAAAATAAAAACTGTCCCGCGGCGCGTCTCCCAGCCCCCCCTCCAACAACCTGCACCCACCCACTACACACCCATCCTCCCCACACACACCCCACCCCATACTTACCTCCGGACTCTGGCACGACGATCTTCAGTGGACCGGGAACACGTCTGCACTCTTCAAAGCCGACCGCGAACTGAGGAAATGCTGGTAAGCTGTATAATGGGCTAGATAGAGGGGTTTCAACTTTATTGCATATCTCAGTCATTTTTTGGAATTTTTGCACCAAATTTTCAACATGGGGTTTGGGACCCCTTCTCATGAATGATGTCACTGTCATGGCATTATTCGGGCCGAGGGTGATTTCGCAGGCACTGCACAGTCACTGCGCGAAATCACCCTTCGGCCTCAAATAACACCATGACAGTGACATCATTCATGAGAAGGCATCCCAAAAACCCCATGTTGAAAATTTGGTGCAAAAATTCCAAAAAAATGACTGTTTTACGAGCATGCGTTGCGCAGTTCCTACACAGGCTTGTAAGTTCTCGAATTATCAATATTTTCACTCCAGATTTTCAAAATTGCCATTTTATCACACCTTCTTATGAACTGTACAGCTGTCATTTTTCACATCTCACCCAAAACGTGTTTCCGCCCATGTAGTGCACAATGGCGCAGTTGGTGTGCGAAATCAATGTATGGAACACATTAAGAAAATCACAGTGACACTGTTTATGAGCACAGGTCTTAAAATGGCTATGTTGAAAATTTGGTGGAAAAATTCATAAAAATGACTGTTTTATGAGTCTGCGTTGCGCAGTTCCTACGCACGCTCGTAAGTTTGTGAATTTTCAATATTTGCACTCCAGATTTTCAACATTGCCATTTTACCACACCTCCTCATGAGCAGTACAGCTATCATTTTCACATCCTGCCCAAAATGTGTTTCTGGCTCATGTAGCTTAAAATGGCGCTAATCGGTGTGAACTCAATGTATGGGATACATTAGAAAATCACAGTGACACTGATCATGAGCAGAGGTCTTAAATGGCTGTGCTGAAAATTTGGTGAAAAATTCCTAAAAATGACTGTTTTATGAGTCTCCGTTGCGCAGTTCCTACGCACGCTCGTAAGTTTGCGAATTTTCAATATTTTCACTCCAGATTTTCAACATTGCCATTTTACCACACCTCCTTATGAGCACTGCAGCAGTCATTTTTCACATCTTGCCCAAAACGTGTTTCCGCCCATGTAGCGCACAATGGGGGTAACAAAAAGGTCATGCTGACGATTTATTGTGCAAATACCAGCAATCGCACAGGGCATTAGGGTAAAGCATCATACATGCCAAACACCACTGCAAATACCTGCAAGCGAACGTTCGACATTGACAAATGCTTGTTTAGTGTTGATACACATTTGGTCTGCATTCAATTTTTAGTTGTGTTTTTTTTTGCATTCATTTTTTAGCCGCAATATACTTTTTTTGTTTGCATTTCCTTTTTATGTTCACTTGTGCAAGGAACATCTTGCAACAGTATGACTTTTAGAGGTGTGTGACCCTCCTCCCCAGTGCAGTGCTCAGTGTAGCAGGAGCAATCCTATGGGACCAATACATGCCGAGCTGTGTATGACAGCAATTTGGCTGTGTTGGTCTTCACTTCTAAAAAAGGTCCGTTGCAATCAGCAGTGGTAGCACGTATGCAATTAGCATACGACGTCAGCCAAACTGCTGTCATGCACAGCTCAGCATCAAATCCCTCCCGCTTCCTCCCTCTGCTAATGTCCTCCCCTTCCCTCCTTACTGTTCTCCCCAGCCCCTACCTTGTGTGCCAAGGGAGGTGCCCAATCCCCCTCGGCTCATGCTCCCCCCAACACACTGTGTGGCCAATGGAGGTGCCCAGTCCCACGTCGGCTTCAGCCCCTCTCCAAAAACAACAACCAGTTGGCAGGCTGGGAGTCCACCCCACTGTACCAACAGCATCTGTTGTTTTTTTTTTCAGTTCCTGTGAAACAAGAAAACGGTTCCTCAGTGAGTTCCTGGCCCCCCCGTCAACCCGCACCCACCCTTTGCCTCCACCTCCCACACTCCCTCACCCCTACGTTGTGCGCTGGAGCCCACCCCAGCGTACAAAAAGCATCTTTTTGTGTTTGTTTTTAATTCCTGTAAAGCAAGAAAACGGTCCTCGTGAGTCCTTGCCCCCCCCACCAACCCGCGTCCCCCTTTGCACACCCACTTCCCCACAAACCCCTCACCACATCCTTACCTCTGGAGCCTGGCGTGATGATCTTCGGTGGACTGGGAACATGTCTGTACTCTTCAAAGCCAACTGTGAACTGAGGAAATGACGGTAAGCTGTATAATGGCATGAATAGGGTTTTTCCAACTTAGGTGGATATCTCGGCCAGTTTTTTGACTTTTGGCACAAAATTTTCAACATGGTGTTCTTGACACCCCTTCTCATGAATTCAATCACTGTCATGGCGTTATTCAGTCCCGAAAGGTGATTTTGTTGTCATTGCACGGAATCACATTTCAGGACTGAGTAATGAAACAACAGTGTTGGTGTTCATGAGGTGGGCTCTCAAAAAGCCTATGTTGCAAATTTGGTGAACAAATTCCAAAAAATGACTGTTTTACAAGCGTGCATTGCGCAGTTTCTACGCACACTTGTAAGTTCGCAAATTTGTAATATTTTCACTCCAGATTTTCCACATAGGCATATTTCCACACCTTCTTATGAACAGTACAGCTGTCATTTTTCACACCCTGGCCGAAATGTGTTTTCATGCTTCCGGCGCACAATAGCGCGGTTGCTGTTGGAAATCAGTGTTCGCTACAGAGTAAGACAATCACAGTGACACTGTTTTTGAGCAGAGGTCCTAAAATGCCTATGTTGAAAATTTGGTGGCAAAAGTCCTTAAAATGGCTGTGTTATGAGCATGCATTGTGCAGTTTCTACACACACTCGTAAGTTCATGAATTTGTAATATTTCCACTCCAGATTTTCAACATTGCCATTTTCCCACATCTCCTTATGACAAGTACAGCTGTCATTTTTCACATCCTGGCCGAAATGTGTTTTCGCACTTCCGGTGTACAATAGCGCGGCTGCTGTGGGAAATCATGTTTGGTACAGAGTAAGAAAATCACAATGACACTGTTCATGAGCAGACATCCTAAAATGCCTATTTTCAAAATTCAGTGCAAAAATTCCAAAAAATTCCTGTTTTATGAGCATGCGTTGCGCAGTTTCCACACGCACTTGTAACTTCGCGAATTTGTCATATTTTCACTCCAGATTTTCAACATTTGCATTTCCCACACCTCCTTATGAACAGTACAGCTGTCATTTTTCACATCCTGGCTGAAATGTGTTTTCACACTTCCGGTGCAGAATAGCGCAGTTGCTGTGAGAAATCAGTGTTTGGTACACAGTAAGAAAATCATAGTGACAGTGTTCATGACCAGAGGTGACAAAATGCCTATGTTGAAAATTTGGTGAAATAATTCCACTGAATGACTGTGTTACAAGCACGGGTTGCACAGTTTCCACACAGGCTCATACCCTTGAGCACGCACAGGGTGTTAGGGTTCCTAAGACAGACACTTAATAAGTATGAGGGTGAAACGTTGATCCGATGCAAGAGGAGTTGCAGAGAGGTACTCTATTGGGATAGGGATGCTAAAGGGACATGGATACAACTGGGGGGTCCTGCATAAATGCCAAACACACAATGCAAATACTTGCTAGCGAATGTTCGGCATTGACAAATGCTTGTTTAGTGTTGCCATACTTTTTGTTTGCATTCTTTTTTTAGTTGCAGTTTACATTTTTGTTTGCATTCATTTTTTAGTTGCAGTATATATTTTTTTGTTTGTATTTAATTTTTTAGTGTTGCTATACTTTTTGCTTTTTCAGTTTCTTAGTTGCACTGTACTTTTGTATTGCAATACATTTTGTTTGCATTCAATTTTAGCTGTGCTATGTTTTCTCTGCATTCTTTTTTAGCTGTGCTATACTTTTTTAGTATTTATTGTTTTTATTGCACTACACTTTTGCTTGCATTCATTTTTTGCACTCTACTTGTAAGCCCCTCATTTGGGGCTTACCTAATAGGGCTGCGGCCCAGTTACTGCCCTGCTGGTGTCCCTTAAGTGGCCCTGGGAGGGATTTGGGCCTGGCACCCCATATGGTCCCCATGGCAGTGGCCACCATATGTCTTGTGTCTTGGCTCTATGGACAGATGGGGACTGAGCTCTGAAAGTCATTTCTGCACCTCTTGGTGCTCTGGGAGTATGCCAGCAGTCTCGGTAGCTAGTAAAAACTGGATTGTGAGGATGTAAATAAACAACATGGCCATGATGTGCCACATGTGCAGCCAGCGTCTGAAAAATTAAGGGAGCTACAGCTACATAATATGTATTTTGTGAGGGTGCATTAAAAAGGGTATTTCCCAGCTCCTGGGCAGGCAGAGCAGCTGAAATATGCCTCCAGGTGTGTGGAAAAAGGGTTCTGCCCTCGTATGGTCATATAATAAAAATAATATGGGCGGACTGTATTGAGACTGCATGTAAACAGTAATGGCAGTCCCCATAGGACTCCTGAAGCAGGGGGGGCTGCTGGGAAAGTTCAAGGGGCATCCAAAAAGCCCGGGAGTGAATGCAGTCAATCAGAAGGGGATTCTTGGAAAATTATAAAAGGGATAGTAAACCCACAAAATGGGAGATTCTTGAGGAATTTAAGAGAGACTGCTGTGCTGGAGAGACTGCTGTGGGCTACTCAATTCTAGGCCTGCACCCAGAACACAACAGCCTGTTCAGCCCCACTAACTGATAATAGGTAGCATGCCTGAAAGATCCAACGGCTGCCAGAAAGAAAGAGAATTTTAAGTTCTGCAGCAGAGAGGAAAAGTTTAAAGTGTTGGTGCCAGAGAAATAGAATTTGGAACTTTCAGCCAGAGAGAGACCAGTGTTGCAGCATGAGAGCAGAGATTGTAAGTTGTGCAGTTTTGAAATACAGAGTTCTGCAGCAGAGAGGAGAACTTGAGCAGCATGTGTTTCCTCTATGGAGGTGCTAGAGACTGAAGACTGCTGATTTGCTTCCAGCCAGTGTGGTCGTGTATGCTGGGCTAGAGAATGAGCCAAAGCCCAGCTGTAGGTAAGTCGGTGACGTCAATTTCAGCGACGTCAATTCAGTGAATGTTAAAAGAGCGATGGTAACTTTTCAGCACCTTACAGTATGGGCAACAATTGCTTCCCCCCCCCTCCCTGAGGTGCTATGATCTCAGAGTTTGTTATATAAGTAACGGTGTGTGGGGACAAAGCCTCCACTCAATGAGGGGTGTGGGGGGCAAAGCCCCCTGCAGAAAAACAGTAATGCAGTTGTCGCCCTTACTGTAGGGTGCCTATATGCACCGTCACCCTTTTAATGTTCATTGAATTGCCCTTTGCTGGATTTTCAGTCACCATAATTCCATCGCTGAAGATGTCTAAGCCTGGAGCCTAGTTAGATTATATTAGAAAATATTTTCTGAGAAGTGTCAATTAAACTAATAGGCTTCCACATACAGGGATCTGATGAGTGTCCTTTTTTAAATACAGGAAAAATAATACTGCCATTCCAACTTGCTGGAAAGTCTCCCTTTTGGACAAAGGAATTAAAAATGACCAGAAAAATTTGAAGCCACCAATCAGAAAACAATTTATAAATGTTTGTCAACATCTGGTCAGGACCCGGGGCCTTATTTGAGGACACTGAACTGATAGCTTGTAAGATTTCCTACTTCTAAATACAAAAAGGCCTAGGAGAGTACTGTGCATTACCCTCTACAGATACGTAGTCTAGATAACAACTATCAGAGTCTTCAGTGACAGAAAAATAAAGGGAATGAAAATGTTCTTCCCAAATTTGTGGGGTAATAGAAGCTTCCGTATTCCTGGCATCCTGGTCGTTACCGAAACTAACTAGAGACCAGAATGCCCTAGAATCTTTTATTCAAGACAGTATTTCTTAGCTTCTCCCATATAACTTGTTAGTATTTTCTTTTAACCTCCTCCAACAATTTCCTGTAATCTTTCCTTGTTCTATTAAGCATATTTGAATTCTCTCTTGAAGGATATTTTGAGCAGCAACGCACCAACTTATTTAAATTACTTTTGGCTACAGATTTTATGAAACCAAGTAGT
Source organism: Neoceratodus forsteri (assembly GCA_016271365.2). Taxonomy (NCBI): domain Eukaryota; kingdom Metazoa; phylum Chordata; order Ceratodontiformes; family Ceratodontidae; genus Neoceratodus; species Neoceratodus forsteri. The sequence goes on along the minus strand of CM057450.1, from coordinate 1,143,807,715 downwards.
ATGAAATGGCCTGAATGTTTTATTCATTGTAATTTATTTCTATCCATTTGTTACATGCTATTTGGACATCAATAGTCTTAATAATTGCATCCCTTAGAGAAGATAATCAGAGTGTAGTAGTTCTGAGAAGAACACTAGAGCCTCTCGCTGCCATCTAATTCTTCTAGAGTTAACCACTTCCAGGCCATACATATTCCATTTTAGTCTATTTTCATGATCATCAACAGAACCTTCTAACTGTACACTAATTTCTAGGGGAAAGGGGGAGGAGTCCAGTCGATCCAAAATCGTTAGATCTTTGAAAAGTTTTAAGACATCCATATTTGCCCATATTAAGTCAATAGTAGATGATCCTAAATGTCCCATGAATGCATAGCCTCCTTCCTGGTCACCTGGACATTGGCCATTTAATAGTATAAAACTTAGCTCAGTCATAATCTTAGACAATATCTTACGTTGGTTAAATTTATCTTTTGATTTTCAGGTAATGCTTATTTTAGGATTTATAACATCTAGTTCCTGGAGGAGCTCATTATCAAAGTCCCATAAATAGTTTTCTTCCTGAACTCTAGCATTAAAATCTCCAAGTATAATGAAAGGGTAGGTTTCATATTTATTGGCCATTTCTTCAAGGTCCTCAGAAAAACATAACCATTCGGAAATATAGGAGGGAGACTTAGATTTAACAAGAGGGGGAAATAAACGTTAATAAGAATTATTTTGGTAGCTGTCCATTCTAATAATAGGGGAAGCACTGTTTTAAATTAACATTTTAATTAAGTAATTTTAAAATTTAAAGATGTTTTAACATAGGTTGCTATGCCTGCCTTATCTCTACCAAACCTTTTATCTCTGATAGCTGGTATCCCAAACACATACTCCGGGATCATGGGGAAAATTTCATTCTGGCACCAGGTCTTTTGGAGACACAAGATGTCAGAGGTTAATAATAATTTCTTAATTTCCTCATCCGCTAATTTATACACTAATCCTTCTATATTCCAGGTCAGGATGTTTAATATTCCTGAAGATTTTAAGAGTATCAGAGGCTCCATCTTTTCACACAATTGTCATTGTGAATCTAATATAATAAAACGATTACTAACTGTAAAGTCTATCTGATTATTTTTTGATCTATTATTACCATGATCAATTTTCTTATTATTTCCCAACATTTTACAGTTTGTTAATAGGAGCCCAAGTCCATCCATTACTGGAGAGGTTTCCAAAACTAAAGCAGCCAATTTAGAATTTTTAAACATTATATCAATTTGAGAACAGTCCAAAATCCCCCATGAACTATAACCCATTGTATTGCACTGCATCGTATTTCTTACCAGAGTATGTCACAAGAAGGAAGCAATTTCTCATTTAATAGAACCAATAGTTTGGCTGGCCCAATGGCACTGAGGGTTGAGGCACTGGACACCACACCTCACGCTACACCAGTGACCCGGGTTTGGGAATGGATTTAGGCTGCTGGGAGTTGGCAGAGGAGAGAGAGGATCAAGCATCTGGAGGACAGCTCTCCTCTCCTGGAGTGGGTAGTGGGCCATGCATCACTCACCAGTGGCCCCTGATGAAGATTGGGGGCAGTGCTGGAGTGATGCCATACTAAGAGGTATAGTGGTAGTGAACATTAGCTGTGCAGACATCATTGCACATCCACACTTCAGAGGCAATCTTATGAGAAAAGCCCCACTCACTGGATAGGCAATGGCACCTCCAGTGCCCCACTACAACACACCCAACACCAGGTGCACTCCACTGGCTCTCCCGATCTCTCATCCTGCCTTGGTTCCAGCATTGCAGGGGTGCTCCAGTGGACCAGGTAGGACAGTGAGTGTCTGTCCCTGATTTCCCAGTGGGGGGGCAGCTTCAGGTGAGTGGTATTGAGGGGGTGGTGAGTGAGGATGCCTGAGAGAGTTCCAGAGTTGTGGAGAAAAATAGAATTGACAAAAAAAATAGAACAAAAACAAGTAGAAGTCTCACTGAACCCCTTCAAAAAAAAGATAGGCCAAGGTAGTTTACAAAGCTAAGATTTTATTTTCTTTTGAGCTATGGCACTTGTAATGAATTTCTCCTTATTATAGATTATTTCTTTTAAAGGGCTCCAAGCATTATAATATGCTCCTGATTCTTCTTTTATTTGTTTTGTAACATTTCAGAACACACACTGGTTCCTTCTTCAGACATGGAGCTATAAATAAATCTAAAATAGATGTAAAGAAACAGAAAGAAGAAATATTTTAAATGTATTAAATGAACAAAATTATTAGAGTTATAATAATTGATTGAATAATCTTTCAAGTTTTCTAAGAAAATATTATTCAGGTGGAACTGACCTGTACTTGCTTCAAAAAATAAATACTTTGTAGGAAACAGCGTGGGTTAAATGCGTTTGGTGGGGGGAGCAATTTCAGACTCCAGTTCTAAAGCTTCTCACATAATAGCCACATCTAGATTAAAAAAATGAAAAAAGATTTAATTCACAACCTGAGTATTTTCAGTTGAAACAAAAAACTCTGGTTTATTGTCAGGATTTCTTACTTTAGCTTGAAGATACAAATTATTTCAACAAAGGAATTCATTTATTCCAATTACCAGTTAGCGATGATTCTAAATGAAAAAAGGGGAAAGAGAGCCTCATATATACTCAAAATAAAAGCTGTGTGGGCTTATAAATATTTCTGTGTCAGTTCGAAGTACAAACTCCCTTACCTGTTACTGGGAGCTCGATGTAAAGTTATTTAGAGTTACTCAATAAATCCAAGAAACACTAACAACCCATCACCATTAACTTAGACGCAGTTCCCAGAGTGTAACACCTTGCAAGGTGAAGAAGAGGGCCCGGGCCATTTGGTTGCATGCCAGGTAGCGTGCCGACGTCAAACAAGATGTCACCAGGTGGCCTGGTCAATAAAGAAACTATTCTGATGCATAAAAGGCAATCAGAAAGTCCCCCACTCCTAATATGTTTGAAATATCTTTTTATATAAAAAAAATCTAATTCACAAGATTATAAAAACAAGTACCCATATTAATAAAGGAAATGTGAATCAACAAAAATTAACCTGTGGTTATTTAACAAAAGCAATATATATGAATGTCAAAAAAGTTATAATCAGACCAAATATATATATGCCATCTTATATTCTACAAGCTTCAAAAGTTCGAGGATAGGTGATCAGATGGAGAAAATTACAGAGGGACCTTATGAGAAAAATAGACACTAGTTTTAATGCAAAAATATAGATGTGTTTATTAAGAAATGAACTATAACCTAGAGAGGGAAACAAGGTGAAAGGAGAGTGACTGAGAGGTTAATTGTGAAATAAAATTATAAAACATGTGTGAGTCCGAGAGGCTAAATATGGTAGGGTGAAAATTAAAAGAAAGAGTGGGCAATATAGGAAGCCCCAAACAAAGGGCAGAGGCAATGGTGGGATTAGAACCAGGGTAATGATTTGCATTATAGAGGAAAAAAGACATTCAGTAGAGAGTGATATGTATGAAAGATTGTAAAATGCCAAACATAAACTATATGAAGTATAGACTTAAAAGCAGAATGCAGTGAAAGCTGATGTGAGATCAAAAATAATTTTATACAGAGTGATTATGAAAATAAAAATAGAGTGAAATTCTAACAAAATGTATTAAGAACAAAAATAAATGTTTTTATTCAAAGGTGGTCCATATCAAGTTCTCATTTAGTCCATATCTAGAAATGTTTGTTTTTACGGTAAAAATCCACCAGGCTTCCCTTCTTAGTAATGTAGATTCTCTATTTCCACCATGTGGATTTTCTGGTATCTTCTCTATTCCAAAGAATTTTAAGCTGGAAATAGAATGGTGATGTTCTAAAAAATGTCTCACTAAGTGAGATCTTATATCACCTCTTCTAATGTTACTTTTATGTTCTGATATTCGTAGTTTCAGAGGTCTAGTAGTCTCTCCAGTATAATATAAAGAGCAAGGACAAATAATGCAATAAATAACAAATTCAGCTCTACATGTTATAAAATCCTTTACATCATATTCCTTGTCATTCCATGTGCTTCTTATCATTTTTGTTTTCTGTCCACTGTTGCAGTGGACGCAATTTCCATATGGGTAAAAACCTGTGATTTTGCTTTTAGGCCAAGTGCAGGTTACATTTTCAGGGTGCCACTGTTGTGTTCTTATCAATTTATTTCATATGGTGGTTGTTATCTTTGCTGTGATCCATAGCTTCTGTTCAAATATTCTTTCACCTTTTTCATTTGACTGCAAAATTTTCCAATTGGACAAAATAAAATTTTTTATGTAACCAAAACTCTCTGAATATTGGGTTGATAATGTTATTTTGGAAGTATTTTCAGTCTCATTTATAAATTTATCTCTCAATACAGTTTCTCTTTCTCTAGAATCACATTTATTATTCGATGTTCTAAGTATCTTGTTAGAATAGCCTCTAGATTTAAACCTTTCAGTTAGATTTGTTATATTATCAGTGCAATGTTCTGGAGTGCCACTATTTCTTTTAACTCAGCATTTGGCTGTAAGGAATGCTATCTTTAAGTGTTTTAGGATGAAAGCTTTTAGCTCGTAAGACAGTGTTAGTAGATATTTCTTTTTTGTATAGATCTGTTATAATCTTCCCATCTTCTTTTATAATCTTGAGGTCCAAGAAAGGAATTTCTAAATTATCAAATTCAAATGTGAAGGAGAGATTTGGAGTGGCACTTTCAAGGTAATAATGAAAATGTTTTGCTTCCTGTATTGTTCCTCTCCAGATGATCAAAATATCATCAATAAATCTTCTATAAAAAATAAGATTTGATCTGAATGTGTTGTTATCTGACTGTATATGTTCTTTTTCAAAATGAGCCATACATCTTAGAAAACTTGAAAGATTATTCAATCAGTTATTATAACTCTAATAATTTTGTTCATTTAATAAATTTAAAATATTTCTTCTTTCTGTTTCTTTATATCTATTTTAGATTTATTTATAGCTCCATGTCTGAAGAAGGAACCAGTGTGAGTTCTGTAACATTACAAAACAAATAAAAGAAGAATCAGGAGCATATTATAATGCTTGGAGCCCTTTAAAAGAAATAATCTATAATAAGGAGAAATTCATTACAAGAGCCATAGCTTGAAAGAAAATAAAATTATAACTTTGTAAACTACCTTGGCCTATCTATTTTTTGAAGGGGTTGAGTGAGATTTCTACTTGTTTTTGCTGTTGCATGTATCCGCTCAGTCTCACTCCCCTGTTTTTCTGTAATCTTACTAAACAAAAAGGAACCCAGGAAGACAAAAAAATTGTGGATATAAAAAAAATAGAATCAATAGTTTCACCTTTTAATATTTGCCAGCCAAAAAGGGACAGGGTTCTACTTTCCCAAGACTGAGACAGTGTATTTGTATAATTATGGCTCACCTCTGAAACCTTCCTTATTTTCTTAAAGTTCTCCTCCCTGTTCTCATTCAATGACCAAGGCTCTGCCTCTTCTGTAGGTGCTAGAACCCTTTGGGGGGAGGATGTTGACACAATTAAGTCTGAGAGTAGCTTCCTGTTTCCAAATATTCTTTGCTATCCTGAGGGATTTACATAGAGGATAATACCTGGTGTACAGGTGATAACCATAATGTAATCACCTTGAGTGATTGCTAGGGCAACAGTAAACCTCAAGAGTGCAGCTTGAGAGGTTTATCATCACCCTAGCAATCATAAGAGGTGATTATATTGTGGTTATCACCTGTACACCAGGCATTGTCATTTATAGTGTATGGGTTCTTGAACAGTGAAGTCAACCCTTCCCCCCAATATAAGTAATATGCCTTACCTCGCTAAAGAATCTTCACCACGGCCATATGTTCATTTATGGAAACATTTTATTGAGATAAACTGATACCAACTAATGTAATGCAACTGTTAAATGTTTTAAAAATCAGGTCAGTCTGTTTAAATTAGAAGGTCCATAAACTCAGCCCAAAAAAAAATCCAGTTGAATCATCGAGGTCACGCTGGCATGCATGGAGAACTATAGGTAGAGACACTGCATCCTCAAATTGGGCCCAAACAACTGGTGAATGCAGAAGATCTTCACGGTGAAAGGAGACGCTGTACAGATCATGTGGTAATAATTATTGAGATTAGCGATTGCATTCTGTTTGTTTAGAATATTGACTAACGGTGGCATTCCGTTTTGTAAACCCACTGCCATGACATAGATGAGATGGGTTTATAAGGTTCTGATATCATGACAGTGGGATTACAGGGTTGTAAACAGCATGATTTCAGTAGGTAATAGGTGCTCCCCATACATTATAATAAAGTAAAACACAATCAGTGAAAAGAGGGTTAGGTGGGCGGATAATATGTATATTAATTGAATAGTCAGTAATGTGTAGAAGATGGGACACCCACATCATTAGTTTTTCTGGTGTTTATATATCTAATCTTGAAATTCCATAAATTTCAATTAAATATTAAGAACATGTTTCTGGCTGCTGTAAATAATCAAGGGGTGTATATGCATGAGAAATGGGATTTCCTATTTTCTACTTAAAAGGATGGTCCTGCCCCTCAGTCTCTCTCTGGACTTCCACCAACTCATTTATCTCTGGGTCAGGAAGGAAAAAATACTCACCTTAGTAATCTTGTTTCTTCCAAGGTATTCTTCAATATTCTTAACTCTTGCAGTTAGCCTTCAGAGTAGAACTTCCCGGAGATTAGAACATATAGAAATAATGGAATCCATCATTGACTCATGCACTTATTCAAATGCTGCCCTCACTAACTGCTGCATTCTAAACACTCAGATTTCATGGGAGCCTGCAAGGAAAGCCCCAACCTAATCTATTCTAACCAATATGTACTCTAATATTTGAATAACAGAATTATTCTAACAATAGCAATAATAATAGAACAATGACTATAACATTAGTAAAACCTCCTAATGATAAAAATTCCCCTAAAAATGTCAGATATAAGCTAAAAGAAGGGAAAAACAATGCCCAACAGGACTCAAAATTGTGACCAGCCAGGGGTGAAGCACCCTTCTTTTACAGATACCCTGCTTGAGATGCAGAAGCCATTGGTTCTGGAAGGGGATGTAGGGTGGGGAGTTAAGAATGTTGAAGAATACCTTTAAAGAAGCAAGATTATTAGGGTGAGTCATTTTTTCTTCTAACCCCAGGTATTTTTCAATTTTCTTAACTCTTGCAGGCTACAAAGCAGTACCTTTGAAGGTGGGCACAGAACCTACTTAGGAAATGGACTCTGCAGAACTGCTGTGCCTGTGCCAAACCTGTCATCACTCTGGACTGGGTATCCAGACAGTAGTGCTTTGTGAAAGTATGTACTGTTCTCCACATAACTGCTTTGCAGATTTCCAATAATGAGACATCCCTGGCAGCTGCTGTAGCAGCAGCTGTGCCCCTTGTGGAATGAGCCCTAAGGCCCAGTGGGGGCTCTTTACCTGCTTTCGAGTAACAAAATTGAATGCATTGGACTAGCCAATGAGAAATAGTCCTCATGTTTGCTGGTTTCCCTTTTCCACATCTCCATAAGTCAGGAATAGTTACTGTCTGCCCTGCCTATGGTCCTTGGTGTGAGTCATGTAGTACAGTAGCTCAAAGTTCTCTTGACATCCAGGCTATGAAGCCTGCATTCATCTGAGCTGGAATGCTCAGTAAAAAAGACTGGTAAAGTGATGGACTGATTCATGTGGGAATCAGAAACCACCTTAGGAAAGAACCTCCTATTAGTTCTGAACACCACCTTGTCCTTATGGAAGGAAATTTAATTGTGCTCAATGCACAAGGCCTGGAGCTCACTGATCCTTCTGGCCAAAGTGATGGCCACCAGAAACACTGTTTTCCAGGTAACATTTTTCAGGTGTACTGAGACCATTGGCTTAAAAGGGGCTTCCATGAACTTGGCAATGCTTACATTGAGATCCCATGCAGGCACTGGTTCCCTATGGAGGGGTGCAGATTGGTCAAATCTTTGAAAAACTTCTTGAAAATGGGATGAGCAGCCATGGAGATACCCCTGCCAGCTGAAATATATACCAACATTGAGGCTAAATGCACCTTCAGGGTAGTGTGCTGTAGGCCCAGGGAGTGCAGATGGACAAGGTAGTCCAACAAGTCTGGTACCCCTGCTTGTGAGAGTACTACATCATTAGCAAAACACCATATAGGAAATCTTTTCCACTTAGAGGCATATGTCTTTTTAGTGGAATATTTCCTGAAGCGCCTCAGGACATCTAGTATACTTTCAGAGAGATGCAAGCTTGTATATTCTAAGTCCTCAAGGGCCAGGCCTTGAACCTGAAGGACCTGAGGTTCAGGTACAGAATCCTCCCGTGGGAGGAGATTAACAGGTTGTGCCTCTGTGGGAGGAGTATTGGTGGATTCATAGCCAAGGAGAGCAGCAGGGAGTACCATGGCTGCCTCGCCCATACTGGAGCTATCAAAATCATTGATGCTGACTGGGATCTGAGTTTGATTAGAACTCTGAGGAGCAGTAAGGAGGGAAGGCGTATAACTGCTTCTCTGACCAGTCCAGAGCCAGAGCATCCAGAGGTATTGTGCCCTGGGCTGGTGGTCTGCAACAGAACTGTGGCAGCTGGTGGTTCTCGTGGGATGCAAAGAGATCTATCTCTGGAGTACCCCACCTTTTGAACACCACCTCCAATACCTGCCTGTTGAGAGTCCATTTGTGATGGTCCTGGTTGATTCAATTCACAGTATCTGCCAGAGTATTATACTTTCCTGGCAAATGGATGGCTGCTAGTAAAGCCTGGAGTGAGTAGGCCAGGTTCCATACCTTCATTGCTTCTGTGCACAGAGGGTTGGCCCTTGTTCCTTCCTGCTTGCTTATGTAGTACATTGTAGTGGTATTGTCTGTTCTGATCTGTACCACCTTGCCTTGTATCATGGATGCAAATGCCTGCAGGGCTAGAAACACTGCTCTCAGTTCTAGCAAGTTTATGTGCTACAGAAACTCTACACTTGACCGAGTACCATGTACTGTATGATCCCCCAGATGAGCTCCCAAACCTAGGAGGGATACATCTGTTGTGAGAACCACTGATGGGGACTTTTTCTGGAAAGGGACTCCCTCTCTGAGGTTTTCCCTTACTTGCTACCATTAGAAAGCTTGCAGTAATGTCTCTGTTGCTGGAACCAATTTTGAAAGTGGGTTCCTCCTTTGGCACCAATGTGCCTTGAGGTGGAACTGTATGTCTATCATTTAATACCTGGAACCCAAGACTGCAGCTGTTGCTGCAGCCATGTGCCCCAGGAGCTGCAGGAATTGCTTTGCTGACTTTGATCTGTTTAGCCTGAACGACCCAGCAATTTGTAGAATGAGCTAGGTAAGCCCGTGCCCTTAGTGTGTCTAACTCTGCTCCTATGAAGTACAACACCTGCACTGGTTGTAGGGCAGACTTTTTGAGATTCATCAGAAATTCTAGGGACTACAGGAGGTCCTGAGTCCCCCTTAGGTACTCTCTGACCTGTTGCAGAGACTTTTCTACCACCAACCAGTCATTCAGGTAGGGAAACACCATGATTCCCTGCCTTCTTAGGTGTGCCACCACCACTGTCAAGCACTTTGTGAACACTCTTGGGGCCAAAGTGAGGCTGAATGGCAGTGCTAAGAACTGGTAGTGACCTGAGGGGAGTCTGAACCTGAGATATTTTTTGTGAGACTCCCTTATGGGGTTGTGGAAGTAGGCATCTTTTAAATCGAGGGACGCCAACCAGTCTCCATTCTGGAGGGTTGGCAGGATCATAGCTAGAGTTTCCATTTTGAACTTTGGTTTTGCATGTATCTGTTCAATAATCTTAGGTCAAGGATAGGCCTCCACTCCCCATTTTTCTTCATGGTAAGAAAGTATCTTGAGTTAAAACCTTTCCCCCTTTGTTGGGGAAGAACCTTTTCCACTGCTCTTGACAGTAGAAGGTTTGCCACCTCTGCTTCTAACAGCTTCCTCTCTGCATTTGAAGCTAGTTTGAGACTCTTATCCTTAAGGGAGGAAAGGATTTGAAACTTAGAGACAGCCCCTGACTCACTACCTCCAGGACCCACTTTTCTGTGGTAATGTTTTTCCAAGTCTGGAGGTAATGAGCCAGTCTGTTCCCCTACTGCTACAGGGGAGGCGACCTTGGCTAGCACATCAGAGGTTCTGTTTAGGCCGCGACTGAGCCTGGCCAGACTGGGCCCCATGCCTAGATATCTTTCTGCCTCTACCGTTGAGGTATCCTGTTTGCTGAGGATACTGTTGGTGCTGCTGTACAGCTTGGGTTTGGAAGAAAGGTCTGCTGTAGCCAGCCCTTCCTTTGCCTCCTCTTCCATAAGGTCTGGAAATAGAGGGCTTCTCTTTAGCTGAGTTACTCCTGTAAATGGCTTTGTATTCATCCACTTTCTTTATATAAGCCTCTGTTTTGTCACCAAACAGAGAATTATTCTCACAGGGAAAATCCATGGCCTAGGTCTGGCTATCCTGTGTCAGGTTCATGGCTCTGAGCCAAGCAAATCTCCAAAAGGCCACTGTGAGGCCCATCCATGTGGCAACAGTGTCATTAGTATCTGCTGCCATGTGAAACTTATACTTAGATGCCTCCAACCTAAACCTAGCTGTCTCAGCAAGATCAGCTGACAAACTAGGGGGAGCTTTGTCTGCCATTGCCATAACTGACTACCACAGTAACTTCTCATACTGGGCAGCATATGCTATATAATTAGCCTCTCTGATAGCCAGAGAAGCTGACAAGTTGCCTTTCTTGGCCATACTATCACTTTTCCTCAGATTCTTATCTGGAGGATGAGAAGTCAATGGCAGTTTTGCCCTGTCACAGGCTGCAGTCTGAACAACACCCTGGTGATCAGGGTGTGAGAAGAGGAATTCTGCCCCTTCTCTATCCAGTTGATATTTCTTGTCAGCTCTTTTGTCCAAGGGAGACACAGAATCTGGGGTTTGTAGTATTTTCAAAATATGCTTCTTAAAAAAACTTATTTATTGGAAGCAATCATTTTTTGGTCGGGGTCAGGCCCATTAAGTCAAGGCATCCACCACCTCCTCATCTTCCACCACTTCATTGGTGGTGATATTCAGAGCATCCACCATCTTCTTCACAAAAGTGAAGGGTGAGGAAAAGTCTCAGATAATCTGGGTGGGGATTCAAGGTCCTGTTCTGGGGATACCTCAGGTTCAATGGGCTCCCCATTGTCATCATCATCACATTCCTCATATTCCTCAAAATCTATCATCCCAGGAACAGAAGATGCAACCAAAGCTACCAGTTGCTGAACTGAGACTTGAATCAAAGATTTGACTGGTACCTGTGGAACTGGAACTGGTACGAAACATTGGAATGCCTGGATAACTTTGATGGCCTGAGCTAGGGCCTCTGGAGTAGGCATCTCAGTTTTTTCTAATGAAGTTCCCTTAGGCTTTTTAGCAGGGGTTCTGTGTGTTTTGTTTTCTTTGCTTTCTTTGCTGGTTCTGGTGCTTTAACCAGTTCACTGGTTCGTTTTGGTCTAGAAGGTTCACCCTTATCCAGGGTAGATGGCACCTGTTGAGCAGTTTCACCCATGTTATTAGAGGGAGTAGGCCGGTCAGAGCCATTACCTCCCAGATTCTTTTTAGGAGGTCATCCTCTTCTTAAATCTTTCCAGGCTTTTTTCAATAGTTTTTGCTGGAAATGTTTCACAAATCTCACATTCTGATGTGAAGTGGGATTCATCAATACAGACAACACATGAATCATGATTGTCTGCCTCGGCAAAAAACCTCTCCACACTGGTCACAGTTTTTGAAGTCTACAGGCCCAGTTTTCTTTTTTGGTTTATCTGACATTTTAGTTAAATGACAAAACCAAAAGCAACCGCAGTATAAATCTTTTTTTTTCTAGTTATAAGAATGGTATTGAGACCACGGTTAATTCCTGTAAAGAGCCGCGATTGCGAGTGAAAAAGACCTGAAGTATTGGTTTCTACAGGAAATACAATAATGACTAAACTAAGCTAAACTACATAATAAAACAGTCAAAACTATTTTAAACTTATCAAAAATCGTCAGTTCCTCAGCGGTTACTAGAAACCAAGAGGAACTGCTAAATAAAACTTTAAAAACTTAAATAAACTAGTGTATACTACTTAAGCAGAAAGTAAAGGCAGCAGATGAAATTAAACAAAAAGGTTACTTATTTTTCTTTGAAGAAACAATGAAAAACAACTTCGAAATTCATGACTGAGAGGAGAGATCTCCGAGTCATCTTAACTGCACAGGCAGAGAATGAAATCTGAGTGTTTATAATGCAGCAGTTAGTGAGGGCAGCATTTGAATAAGTGCACGAGTCAATAATGGATTCCATCATTTGCATATGTTCTAATCTCCAGGCAGTTCTACTCTGAAGGCTGACTGCAAGAGTTAAGAAAATTGAAGAATACCTTGATTAGAAACAATTGAAATATGGTGGTGGTTTCTTCATTAGCCACAGCTCTAGTATGGGCCCCTTGGACCACATCTGGTCCCTTATTACAATCCTGTACTAAGGACCCTAAAATCCCATTCTCTACTACTACAGCTTGTTCATAAGACTTATTTTTTCTTATCAGATTTCTTCTGTTTAGGCTTTTTATTTCCCTAATCAGAAATTCAATTAACCACCTCAAACAAACTTTCCTTTGAAAATGGGGGAGGTAAATTTACCTGAACTGCCTTGTTTTCATAAGCTTTATGCCCATCTTCCATACTATCCACCTCCTGGGACTGAATATCCTCTCTTAATTGCTTAATCACAGCCTGATTATAGTGAACATCAGTGATAAGATTAGCAACCTCCTCCTTTAGAGCCCACAAATTCTCCAAAATTACCACATTTGCATAGTACAAATTCTTGATGATTTCCAGTATTTGTTTGGATAAGGAGGAGGACAAAAAACAGTTTTCCTCATCAGTAAAATTATCCTTATCACAAACGATATTTTAGACAGGAGAAATAATTTCAACCTTAGATGGAGTTAATACTGGCGTATGGGATAGGCTGTTCTTGTCCCTGGTTTTGATTTCCCTAGCCCCTTTGATTATTGAGTCTGTCGAGACCAATTGTTTAAGTTCTTCAATAGTATGGTTCAAATCTTGAATTACTGCAGATAAATTGCCCAACTGTGGTAATAATTTCAAAGGGATTGGCTTCTTCTTGATCCCATACTTGGTAATAATGGAGAATAATCCACCTCCTGTGAAATTTCCTGGGCTGAAAATGTAATTATTTATTTATTTAGCTTTTGTTGACCGGGTAAGTGCACTAGACAAATCCTGCCTATTTTCAGGCACGACCCGGGGGAGGGGGATACAGATGAATGCCAACTGACCTTGAACCAGATTAAGCTGTTGGTGGTATTTTTTAGTGAATGAGGGAAATTTGGCCAGGACACCGGGGAAATTCCCCTACTCTTTTCGATAAGTGCCATGGGATCTTTAACATCCACCTGAACTACCACCAATCCAGGCAGATGGGACCTCGGTTTAACGTCTCATCCGAAAGACTTATATTTGAACTTATGTCATCAGTTACCTCAGTGGAGTCAAAATCCTGCAATGTCCTATCAGAGGACAATTAAGGCAAAACCTCCACTGGAGGGTCATCTAAATAAGGTGAATGGAGGCTAGTGTCTGGAGCCCCTAACACAGTAGGGATTCCCTGGGACCTAGTAATTGGAGTAGAAAGGGCTATTGCAGTGGGGGTATTATCAGTCGATTTGTATTTTCTATATTGGGAAGTTTATCAGTAGACAGACTTATAGACTTTTTAATTGTTTTCCCCTTATTACCTTTTTTGAGTCCTATTCTTTTGAGGAGAAGGGGCAACCAATGAGCTATTTTTCCCACTTTTGGTGCTAATTGTGACGTAGACAGCCAGTTCTGAGTGCTGTATTATATATTTTTTTTAATATAAAATGTATTAATGTCTCTGCTGATAATTCAAATGCTCTAGGAATGACCTCACTCATTCCTCCCCCCCTCCCATTCCAGCTGAGAGATGAAAGCCGTGGGAAACAGCTGACAGTATGTGAGTTCACACACACACTCAGTTTTTTTAGAGACAATGTGTTACCTGGAAGACTTTAATCAAGGATCCTGTTTCTCTGAGTTAATTATAGACTGGTTTGAGTTAATTTTGTTAAGAGGGAAATCATAAAAAAGGTTTATGACGTTGAAGAAAAAAACCATAGGTTATTACACAGAGGTGAGAGGTCATAAATGACCCTGTGAAGCCTGTGTGAGGAGGGTACAGCATGACATCAAAGAAAGTGTCATTTGAAACTTGAGTTATGCTAAGGTTGCAGAATTAATACTTTGAAATTGCATCCTGTGGTTGTATAGAAATATATATTTTTTAGATATTTGACAGAGGAGGAGCGGGATGACTTCATCAAAAAGGGGTTGGCCAATATTGCTTGTAAAGATTATTCTCTTTTACTACAGAGGGACTCTTTTTATCTGACACTGACCAAGAAAACACCTGAGCACTGAAAACAGGTATTTAGAAAGCTAGACAAAATCTAAATATAGTTATAGGAATTGCACTGTTTTAAAACCTCTCTGAATACCAGGTTAGGTGCCTGTAGGCAAAGATATCTGGCCCCCGGAAGACAGCTATATCTGAGCCTGTGCATTGGGTATGCTAAAAAGAGGTTAAGAGTTTGAATCCCTCCAGAACTGAGACCAAAGGTTGATCCGAACTCACAAAAACAGACAAGAGGGCTACCTTGTCTGTTACACTGTTCACAAGACTGCACTCAGAGGTTAGCACTTTGGGAGTAGAGGGCCTGACCTGCTGAGTGAATCTGTGACACTAAACATATTGTAAATTCCACCAGAAAAATATCTTAAGAGGACTAATACTAATGGAACTACCCTCTACAAATCTAGGTGTAAACAAAATCTAAGCCTGCTAATTTATATCTTTCAACAATGCAAGCAACCAATAAAAGCACATATCTTAGTGATAGAGAAGGCTGTAATGGCTAAAATTACACAAATAAGTGTCTGAAAGATACTCAATAGATAGTCAATAAATTCAGATAATATCCAAAGTTTTACAACTGTCCAAATTATGAAGTTCCAGAAGCCACAGACTCCACCTACAGGCTCTTCCACAATAACTTGCTTCCAAGGGTGCTCAAACTTTAAACCCAAAAAAACTTCTATGGAACACCTTTGAAGAGCCTCTAGGATTTGGGTTTTCCTGTGTTCACTTTTAAAAAACGGAGATCTTCTTCTAAATCCCGAAGGGGTGTTCTGGTCAAATGGACAAAAATCAGTATAGCTGGCATTGCTGGTAAAACAAAACTTTATTAGACAGGGCACTAAAAAATGGTCCAGGTAAATTTAAATGTGCTGATGGCTATTCAAGGTTTTCCAGTCAGGTAGTACAGAAGCCTTATTCAGTCCAACTTCCTGGTGCCTGCAAAAAGCCAGATGAAAAGGGAGAACTACGTCACTTCTCTATATTTCAGCAAAGTAACTCAGGATTTAAAAATGGTGGTGAAACTTATATCCCCTGTTAGTACCCCAGGTGAAGGCACCACGTCATTGATCTCCTGTACACCCTGTCATTTGATGAACCCAGGCTGGCCCCCTCAGAGGTGTGTCCAGAAGGAACCTGAGGGCCCCAGGAAAGACCAGGTGAGTCAAGGGGCTGCTTACATACTGTTTTGGTATCATTAATGTTTTAGATGTGCTTTACTGTTTTTGGTTTGTATTTGATTTGTGTTTAGTTCTGATACTTGCTTTTTGGTTGCACTTAATTATTTTTTTACACTATTTTTGGGAGTAATACTTTAAAATTGACTTTCTTGTTTTACTTTTTAGTTTACATTCATTTTTTTGGTTGTTGTGTTACTTTTTTGTGTTTTGCATTTCAGGGGTACTTTACATGGTGCGTTGAAGATCCAACCACAATGCTAATGAGGCAAATAATTTGCTCTGGATACACTGTCAGCAAGAACCAACTAAGTTTCACTGCTGCAAACTGCAAAGGGAAGGTGGATTGGGATGAATGTCCACAGCTGTAAGAACTCACGCTGCCTATATCAGGATCAAACACATTCAGAGTAGCTCTGACCACCACAGAACAGGTCACAGATCCTTTTCTTGTGCTTGTGTGTGCATATTGTTTTGCAAACAAGTCAAATATGCCACTAATTACTGAAAAGTGACTGCCTTTGTAAGTGCTTTTTATTTATTTAAAAAATTGGTAACTGGGAGAGGCACACTGAACTGAGGATCGTTTCCAGATGCGACGTGGGGAAAGGGGAAGGAGAGAAGCACAATTACAAACTGAATACAGTCAGTCTGGTGATGTGGTTACAATGATGATAACAAAAAAGGCATAAGTTGAGTGCAGTACAAACAAAATGGTGAAACACTGTATATGGAGGACAAATAAATTAACACACAAACCATCTGTGCAAACCGGGTAAACTCAAAAAGTGCATAGTGCCAGAGTGATGGAGACTGAGCTGGTGCTGAAAGGAGGAGCAATAACAGGTTGATAAGGTTAGGGAGAAGAGGGATCGGGTGGTTAAAAGTCAGTCAAGGGTGAGGAAGGGTTCAGTAAGAGGGTTGGCAGGAGTGGGGGAAGGAGTTTTACCTGTGGTCTAATGGAGGGGAGAAGGGGGGAGACGGATGGAGGAGGGTAGCTGGTTCAAGAGGGAGGGGAGGTTGTATGAGAAAGCAGATTTCCCAGCTGAGGAGTGTGGGTGGGGAAGGGAGAAGGTGTGTGGGTCCCTTGAGCATAGGGAGTAGGAGGAGGAGGGGATGGGGAGAGGAGATGGGCCAGGTATGAGGTGAGTGACCCAAACCAGTATTTAGAAATGAGGGAAGCACTGTAGGACTGGTGATGTGGGATGAAAGGGAGGAAGGAAGAAAAGAGAGGAGTAAAGGGAGCAGTTGTGGGTACGAGAGGGTGAGTTGATAGCTACATGGCAGAAAGTGTTGCAGAGGGTGTCCAATCTGGCAAGGGTGATGGAGGGGTCAGTACCATAAACCACATCCACATAGTCAAAAACCAGTAATAACATAGAAACATAGAATTTGATGGCAGATAAGGACTGCTTGGCCCACCTAGTCTGCCTATTTCCCTACCTGATGGATAAGCTGCAGATCCTAGTTAACCAACAGCCTACTTCCTCCTGCTATCCACTAGAATTGCCTTATGTCTGTCCCATGCATTCTTGAATTCCCCCACTGTTTTTGACTCCATGACCTCCTCAGGAAGGCTGTTCCATGCATCCACAACCCTCTCCGTGAAAAAAATATTTCCTAACATTACCTCTGAGCCATCCACCCTCTATCTTCAAATTGTGCCCCCTTGTTCTTGCACATCTCTTTTCTGAAAGATACTATCCTCTTGGACTTTGTTGATTCCCTTGAGGTACTTGAAAGTTTCTATCATGTCCCCCTTCTCCCTTCTTTCCTTAAGGGTATACATATTAAGCTCCTTTAGTCTCTCTTCATACGTCTTCTGGTGCAGACCCTGCACCATTTTGGTTGCCCTCCTCTGGACAGCCTCCACTCTGTCTATGTCTTTGCAGAGATGGGGTCTCCAAAACTGCACACAGTACTCTAGATGGGGTCTCACTAACTGTCTGTACAGAGGGATAACAACTTCCTGTTTTCTACTGTTGAGGCCTCTCCCTATACATCCCAGTATCCCCCCCCCCAGCCCTCCTTACTGCCTTATCACATTGCTTGCTCACCTTTAGGTCATCTGATATAATTACTCCCAGGTCCCTTTCCATTTTTGTTGTTGTTAGTATCTCATCCCCCATTGTGTACTCTTCCTCTGGGTTTTTGTTTCCCGGGTGCATTACCTTGCACTTCTTTGTGTTGAATCTGAGCTGCCATACGTTTGACCATTCCTTCAACCTAGCCAAGTCCCTTCTCATCCTTTCCACCCCACCCTGTGTATCAACCCTGTTGTAGATCTTTGTGTTGTCTGCAAAGAGACATACGTTTCCTTCCAGGTGCTCTGCAATGTCTCTTATAAAGCCATTAAAGAGGACTGGCCCCAGTACTGAACCCTGTGGTACCCCACTAGTTACCCTCCTTTCTTCACTGTGTACTCTGTTTACCATTACCCTTTGCGTCCTGTTGTCTAGCCAATTTTTTATCCAGACTACCACCTTGGGACCCACTCCAAGGCTGGCTAGCTTGTATATTAATCTTTTGTGTGAGACTGTGTCACATGCCTTGCTAAAATTTAGGTAGGCCATGTCCACAGCCCCTCCCTGGTCTACTACTTTGGTCACCCAGTCAAAGAAATCAGCTAGATTCGTCTGACATGACCTTCCCACTGTGAGTCTATGCTGCCTTGGGTCCTGTGCCCCACTGGCCTCTAGGTACTCAACAATTCTTTCCTTCAGAAGTGATTCCATCATTTTCCCTACCACTGAGGTCAAACTAACTGGTCTATAGTTTCCTGCCTCTGTTGTGCTCCCACTTTTGTGAAGTGGAATCACATCTGCCCTCCTCCAGTCCTCAGGTACCATCCCATCCCTCAATGATTTGTTAAAGAGAGTAGTCAGTGGTGTCAGTAGTTCAACCCTTAGTTCAGAATTCTGGGGTGAATCCCATCAGGCCCCATTGCTTTGTCCATGCTTTGTCCATCCTCAGTTTCAAGAGTTCTTTCGCAACCCTTTCTTCTGTGAATGGACTGGTATCAACCCCCCTATCCAGAGTGTTTCTCTTGTTTGATTTAGGTACCTACCCCTCCTCATCTGCTGTGAATACTGAGCAGAAATATTCATTCAGTATCCCTGCTTTTTCACTGTCACCCTCTGTTCATATTCCTTCCCCTTTATTAAGCCTCAGTATTCCTTCCTTGGTCTTTCTTCATTCCCTTATGTACCTATAAAAGGTTTTATCCCCCTTCTTAACAGAGTTGGCTGTCTTTTCCTCGGTTTGGGTCTTTGCTATTCTGACTGCCTTCCCTGCCTCCTTCTGCTTTAACTAATAAAGTTATCTGTCCTGCTCCTTCTGTGTTTTCTTATATTTCCTGAATGCTATCCTTTTCTCCTTAACCTTCCCTGCCACCTCTTTTGAGAACCATAATGTTTTTTTCCTTTGTTTTGTTTTGTCTTATTGATTCGCTTCACACAAAGGCTTGTTGCCTCTGTGATGGCTGTTTTGATTATTCCCCATTGTTCCTCCACCCCTCCTTCTTGCCTGTTTGCTAGTGCTTTTCTGAGGCACTTTCTCATTTTCCCAAAGTCAGCCCTCCCAAAGTCCAATACTCTTGCTTTTGTATGGCTTAACTCTATGGCTGTGAACCACACAGTTTGGTGGTCGCTTGTTCCCAGATGGTTACCCACTTCTAAATCTGAGATCCTTTCTCCATCCCCATTTCAGAGTACTAGGTCTAAGACTGCTCCCTTCCAAGTGGGTTCCAACACTAACTGTCTGAGGCATGCCCCTTGTAGGGCATCAAGAATGACCCTGCTCTTGGATGTGCCTGCAGCAAAGGTGCTCCAGTTAACATCTGACATATTCAGGTCCCCCATCAACAATATCTCCCCTTTTTCTGCCATTCTAAGGATGCCTGCTATCATTTCCTTGTCCATTGCCTCTTCCTGAGATGGGGGTGTGCCATTTCTTGTCTTTTAAGTTCCCCATAGTGCCTAAACATCTCCCTGTTTACTTTTTAGTTCTGCTGCTTTAATCCCTTCCCTTACATAGAGGGCTACTCCTACTCCTCTTTTTCCCTCCCTGTCCCTCCTGTAGATTGTGTATCCTGGTGTGCTGACATCCCAGTCATGGTTCTCTGTGTACCATGTTTCAGTGACTGCCACAATATCCATGCTTCCCTCTTCTATCAAGGCCACTAGTTCAGGGAGCTTGTTACACAGACTATGGGCATTGGTACTCATCACCCTCCATTTTTGGATGGCCTTACCCCTTTTAGCCTCATCCCTGTCCTTACTGCATTTACCTTTTTTTGCATTTACTCCAGTTCTGCTCCCTAATGACTTCTTTACATTGGTGTTTACCTCACTAATTACCGTGTTTTGTGGAGGAAGGCTGGGATTTCCCTGTTCCTTTTCAGTGCAACCCCCTTGGCTAGTTTAAATGTTTGCCAATGAAGCATTTAAACCCATCATCTAGGATCCCGTTCCCCCCCCAGACAGATACAGACCATCATGCCAGTATAGGCCTGTATCCCTCCAGGTGGCTCCCCAGTCCCCAGTGAAGCCAAAACCCTGAGTTCCACACCAGTTTTTCAGCCATTTATTGAATCCCATGGTGCAGAGTGTCACAAATGCACTCAGCAGGTTAGGTCCTCTGCTCCCACAGTGCCAACCTCCGATCGCAGTATTGTGAACAGGTTACAGAACAGGGGTAACCCTCCTGTCTGCTTGTGGGTCCAAATCACCTTTAGTCTCAAGTTCTGGGGGGGATTCAAACTGTGAACCTTATGCTAGCGTACCCAAATGTACAGGCTCAGATAATCTGCTCTTCGGGGGGATGCCAGCTATCTTTTGCCTAAGGGCACCTAACCAGGTATCCAAAATGAACCCTTAAAACTCTATAGAAGATCTTAGGTATATTCTTACTGTTTCCCAGTTTGGTAACACCATCAAGCCCTTCAGAACAGCTGTCAACTTAACCACATACACATCACATGCAAAAAGAACTTCGAAGACACACCCAGGCAGTCTTTTCAAATGAAAGGTTTACTTAAAAAATGGATAAAAATATGTAAAATGTAAACACAGAACACTATATCACAAAGCATACAATCACGCAAAAGAAAAGCAGAACTACAGACAAACTCCTACCAACATACAGTTAGACTTTTTCTAGCTAATGTATTATCTATATAGTGCTTATAGTTAGATCTTGTTTCTTAAGAGCCCAAAAAGATATGTCACTCAGTTGAAACACAGAATACAGTTTAAACCTCTATGTTTCCACCCCTTCTATGATGTCATCTAGCTCCTCCTTTTAGAATATAAAAATTATACAAACAATGATCTTCCTGTCAGGAGATATTTTAGACACTGTGACTTCAGCAAAAACTATTTTCCCACTATGACTCCTTAATTAACAACCCCTTTTTGAGCTCGAGCAGTTTCTCTTCCCAGGGCACATCAAAGGATTTTATGACTTTTAGCACCATAGTGATATAACATGTTTTTTTTCCTCTAAGACATCATAAAAGTTTACGAGCCCTATATTCTGGTAGCTGGGTCAGTTCTAATTAAGTCAGATAAACAGGATACCCTTAATTAAGTCTCTCTAGTCTTTTAATTACCTCCTGGTTTCGGGTCACTTGACTGTAACTGAAACCTGGGGGGGGGACACTCATGGAAGAACTGTGACAATCAGACACTATATTTTTATATTACAAATATCATCCAACAATCATAATGAGCTGGCCAAGTGTCACACAGAGTACCCTATCATCACCCTTGCCATAGACAGGCAGCACCTCTGAGAAGGTTACTGTACATGATACTTGTCTAAGGCCCTTCCCCAATTCTACAAACTCCTCTTGCACTGCTCTGATCCCATTCCTAGCTAGGTCATTTGTCCTTAGGTGGACAATGACATCCAGCTCCCTCCCTCATGCAGCTGCTCCCACAATCCTGAGGATTCATTTCTGGTCCCTCCAAGCCATGGCACCAGGTAGGCACCTTACCTCCCTCTCCCCTTCCTCCCCCACTTCTACCCCTCCACTAATTGAGTCCCCCACCAGGAGTTGCTTCCTTCCCCTGTGGGGTCTCATGCCACCCTCCTGTGGGTCTCCTTTGTGGAGGTTCCCAGCATCCTCCTTGGTCTTCACTGCAGGTGCCTCCATACAGGAATCACTCTTCACCAGAACAGCATATGAATTGAGGAGAGGTACAGCTGGAGGGATGCACTTCTGTTCCACCACCCTGTCCCTCCCTGAGCCCACCTTGGTCCAACTGCTCCTCTTTCTTGGCAACCTCTGAGGTAGCGGCAGTGGCCCTGGTGGTCCCTGGGTGGGGGAGGAGGTTTCACGAATCCAAGCCAGGTCAGCCTGGAGACAGGTAACCTCCTCCTCAGACCAGAGAGGTGCCTGCAAATAGGGCAGCATCACAGCCTCCAGAATGTCTTCGGAACACTGCCACCCCACAGCCATTGCACTGCACCACTCTCATCATGTCTTATTTTGTGTCCCCTCTCCTGTTGCTTTGTATGCTTACTCTCCCCTCCCTTTATGTATTTTTCCACCTACTTTCCTACTGCCTATGTGCCTCTCACCCTTCCTGTTCTGGAACAGGAACTTCCTGTATTCTGCAGTAGTCTCCTTCTTCCTTGCTTGGACTCAGACCTCCAGCAGCTTTGGGGGGGAGAGAAAGAGCTATTATTTTTCCTTCAAGGTTGATGAAACTAATGTGTCTCAGTGTTCTTTCCTTTCCTACTGCCAAACAGGAAGTTCCTGATGTCAGTCAAATCCAGTGGCTATAAAAGTAGAACTGGCTTAGGGTGGGAGGGTGGAGTGGGAGAGAGGGCAAGTACTAAGAAAAGTCGTAGCTTTTAGTCAGGTGTCTCTTGCTCTGAAAGCAATATTCTTCTGCCAGAAGCCAGCAGGAGGAAGCTGTAATTGGAGACACCTGCTTTTCTACTGCTCAAGCCACACCCCCAATGAACTTTTCTCCTCTGCTCCTGACTTAGCAAACTAAGTTGATACAGTCCCCTTCCCTAACACAGAAACACACACTGACTTTCTTTTTTTTTATACCCTAAATGAGCTCCCCCTGCTTCTAATAAAGTATCTGTTTGCTTAATCTCAACAGGCACTGAGTCCTGCTGAGATAGTGTTTTATCAGTAAGAAAAGCTATAGCTTTTATTCAGGTGTCTCTTGCTCTGAAAGCAAGATTCTTCTGCCAGAAGCTAGCAGCAATAACTGACATGTTTGACTTGTTTACAACAAAATATGCACATACAATCACAGGAAAACAATCTTTGACCTGTTCTGTGATGGGCAGTGCTACTCTGAATATGTTTGAACTGGGATGCATGAATGATGGGATTCCTTATAAGAGGACCATAACCCAGCAATTAAGGCAAGGCAAGGCAAATTTTATTTTTCAGGAGCCCAATCCCAGAGGCTCTGGGTGCCATACAACAGAAGCACACTATCAATACAATAATTTTTTAAATAATATAAATAAACAGTAAAAATAGCAGCATAAAAATATATAATTAGTAGACATCTATATTAAAGCTGAAACTCAGAAGAAGAGGAGTAGGGCTCCCAGGGAGGATTAATACATAAGGTCCAGGAAGGCCTGATTGAACAGGAAGGCCTTGAGACAGGCCTTAAAAACCTCAACCGAAGGGGTCTCCTGAATAGATGGAGGAAGAAAATTCCACAGGACAGGGCCAGTGACACTGAATGCTCTGTCGCTGGCAGTTTTAAGCCTCATCCTAGGAATCGTCAGGAGGCCCCTAGAGGTGGACCAGAGGCAGCAGACCGAGACAGCAGTTGTAAGAAGGTCCCACAGATAGCCAGGACCCAACCCATGTAGAGCATTAAGGGCAAGCAAGCCCACCCTAAAGAGGATCCTCCATCTCACTGGCAGCCAGTGCAGATCACACAGAACTGGAGTAATATGACAGAATTTAGGCTGCCCAGTCAGCAGCCTGGCAGCTACATTCTGCACTAGCTGCAGCCAGTAGAGGTTATCTCCCTGATACCCCAGGGTAGAGCGCATTACAGTAATCAAGTCTGGACGCCACAAAGGCATGCACTAAGGTGGGGAGGTCCATAGACAGAACTGGGGGCTTAACCCTGGCGATATTCCTAAGATAGTAAAAGCTGGTCCGGACAATGGATGACACCTGAAAATTAAATGACAATCCGCTGTTGAAGGTCATGCCAAGGTTTCACACCCTAGAGGAGGCCTTCAATGGCACAGATCCCAGGAATAAATCGGTTTCAGTGTCAGAGGCCATCCTGTTCTGTCTTCTGTTTGACTCCATCACCAGTACCTCCATCTTGTCAGGGTCCAGTCACAACCAGCTGGAAGCCATCCATTCGTTGATCTCAGCAAGGCAGCTGTTTAATAATAACAATAATAATAAGTTTATTTTTAAGGTGCCTTTCAAAGTGTCAAATTTTAAAAAACATCAATTCTCCAAGTCATAGAGTAATAAAACAAATAAAACAGATAAAACTTTACAGAGTTAACCTTCACCAAAAGCCTGAGCCCACAGATACATTTTTAAAAATTGTTTGAAAACCTCCACGGTTGTGCACTCCTGTAACCAGCGGGGTAGAGAATTCCAGAGGGTAGGAGCCACATGCACAAATGCACGGGCCCCAGATGATTTCAGGCAAACCCTTGGGATCTCCAGTAACCCCTCATTGGCTAAGCGGAGCAATCGTCCAGAGCAATAGGGGACCAGAAGCTCTTTCAGGTAATCTGGGTCAAGTCCATGTAGGGCTTTAAAAGTCAAAAGACCGACTTTAAAGGTGATCCGCCACTGTACTGGTAGACATTGCAGTCCACGAAGCACCGGTGTAATGTGACAGGATCTAGAAGTTCCCATCAAAAGCTGGGCCGCAGCATTCTGCACTAGCTGCACGCGGCGGATTTCCACCCCAGGCAGCCCTAGGTAAAAGGAGTTGCAGTTTAGTACTTTTACCGTACTAGAAGCTCCAGGGGCAAAGGAAAAATACAGCTGGGTATAATCAGCATAGCATTGAAAACCCAAGTCATATTTCCTAATGAGCTCACCTAGGGGCAGCAAGTACATGGCAAACAACATTGGTGGCAAGACCAACCCCTGAGGTACTCCACATGACAAGAGGTTAGAGGATGAGAAATTCCCCATCACTACTCGTTGCCTCCTGTTCGTGAGGTATGACTTAAACCAGCAGATGACAGAGCCAGTGAGCCCACAGAATTCCCTCAGGTGGTCAAGCACCTGTTCTTGACTCCATATATCCACTCATAAACATAACAAACTAGTAAACCCTCAACAGAAGAATGAAAATGTTCCTGTGTTTAGTAGCCCACCATTCCACTGTCCCCTTTACTTCAACTTCTTACTTCCCTCACACTGTGTATTCTCCATCTGGCAACTTAGTCCTGCCCCATCCCTACAAACACCTCAACTCTTTCCTTATCTGCCCCTTCCCTCTTACTATCTGTAACTCTGACCCCATTCTTTCTCTCTGCTCATGCCAAAACATCTGCCTTACTGCAGCACTTTCACCATACCAGTGTAATGTCAAATCTTTGTGTTCCTCAAAGTTTTCTACCCTCATCAACTGTGCATGTGTATTTCTGTTGTGCATGTGTAGTTGAGAACTCAGTGGGTAACATAGTTTGAGGGGTTTTGTTCCTTAGCAATCAGCTTCATAGATGTAGGAACTTATAATCGTTGTGTGGCAGTCAGAAAGTTTTGGATTTGCCAAGACTCTGTGAACCAGTTTTTAACTTTTATAGTAATGGAGGAATTATACATTTACATAGAAACATAGAAGTTGACGGCAGATAAGGACCGCAAGGCCCATCCAGTCTGTCCATTTTTTCTACCTTCTGAATGTGCCACAGGCCTTTACTCTGGCAATGGTCTATCTATTTATACTCATCTGTATTGCTCCCTTATGCCTATCCCATGCCTGTTTGAAGCCCTGCACTATATTTATATCCACCACTTCCTGAGGTAGGCCGTTCCATGCATCCACCACCCTTTCTGTGAAAAAGAACTTCCTCACATTACCCCTTAATCAGTCTCTCTCTAATCTCATGCTGTGTCCTCTTGTCTTGCTATTTTTCTTATATTAAAACATGTTAGACTCATTCACCTTGTTAATGCCCTTAAGATGTTTTAAATTTAAATTTAAATAAACTATAAAATATGCATCAAAAATACATATATATTTATTTATTTATTTGGATTTTGATATCCGGGTAAGCCCACTGAGACCAGAGGTCCCATTTTCAGGGACAACCCGGAATTAGTTGCAGAAAGAGACATTTAAAGGCAATATTTACAGTAATTACATATTATACACAAATATACATTGCGACAGCATATAGGGATAGGACAGTCAGGCTCGCAATTAGACTTCAGTCATGATTTACAGCTATTACATTAGTTTCAATGATAAACATTAGTAAACAGCAGCCAGTAGTAGACATCAGGTTCACATTCAGACACCTGGTTACCCATCTGTTAGAAGGGTAGTTAGCCAGCACAGAGGATTAACGTCATAGGCTAGGTAGAAAAAAGATAAGATGGAGGGAGGTTCAGAGCAGTTCAGCAGGCATGAGACCAAGGCTTGGGAGATAACGGTTGCAGCCACGGAGACTGAGATTGATAAGATAAAGTTTGAGTCCAGACTTGAACTGGTTGAGGGTGGGAGAGTCAGTCAAACTAGCTGGAAGGGAGTTACATAGGTGGGAGGCAGCAAATTTGAAAGAGCATTTGCCTTGATTGGAGCGCATCTGAGGGATGTCCAATAGGTGTTTTGCGGATGATCGCAAGGTTCTGGTTTGTTCTTTAGGGGATAGTAGTCCTCTAAGATGGGGAGGGGGACCTAGGATAGAGAACCTGAAGGTAAGACAAGTGATGGGGTACGTGAGTTTTTGTCGCAGAGTGGGCCAATTAAGTTCCCTAAGTGCCTCGCAGTGATGCCTCCTAGGAGAGGAGCTTGTGGCGAACCATGCCACTCGATTATAGAGTACAGAAAGTTTGTTGAATTCTGACTCTGGGAGGAGCTGCAGTAGTGGAGCACCATATAGAATGGTGGGGAGAAGATTGCAGCTGGCAATTGCCCGTCATGCAGCCAGGGATAGGGAGTCCCCCAGCCAGTAGAGGAGACCAAGTTTTTGGTGGATGGCCTGGGTTACAGAGTCAGTGTGGGACCTGTAGGTCATCTCCTGGTCAAGATGGATCCCATGGTATTTAAAGCTGCTCAATATCGTAAGTCTTTTTCCTGGGTTGGTGCTGATCTGGAGCATTTGACTTCTGTCAAGGCCCAAGTGCCTAGACTCAAACAGCACGGCTTTGGTTTTATCTTCGTTGAGTATAAGGGAATTCGCAGAGAACCAGGCCTCAAGCGTTGAGAGACTGTCCTGCAGTTTTGTGGAGATGTCACTAGGTTGGGGGTCACTGCAATATAAGACAGTGTCATCCACATACAAAATGAGCTTACTTAGGGAGCAGTTTCCTGCAATATCATTGAGGAAGAGTGAGAAAAGCAGGGAGCCCAGGATTGAGCCCTGAGGCACCCAAGTAGTGATGGGTCTGAGTCCAGATTGAGTGCCCTTCCAGTGGACTTTTAGGGAACGGTCACTCAGGTAGCTCACGAACCAGGAGAGTGAGTGATGATCCAGTCCTAGGGGCCGGTTTTTGGTGAGTAGGAGATCATGCTTGACCAAGTCAAATGTCTTGGATAGGTCAATGAAGAGGGTGCCCGTTGGGGAGCCCTGGTCCATAGAGTCAAGGATGTCCGCAGTGAGCCATATGAGAGCAGTGTTGGTGCCATGTCCCTTTCTAAAGCCATGTTGCACATCAGCCATGAGTAAGTGTTGCTCAAGGTAGACCTGTAGCTGGGTAGAGACTAGTCTTTTCTGAATTTTCCAAATGGGACTGAGAAGGGAGATTGGCCTATAGTTTCACAAATTGTCTTGAGGACCACTTTTGGGGACAGGGACGATGGTCGCCACCTTCCACATTTTTGGGACTTAACCTTCCTGGAGTGATCTGTTAATTAGTAGGGTGACAGGGTGGGCAATAGCTGGAGTGGCAGCCTTCAGCAGGCGTGGTTCGAGTTGTTCGTGTCCCAGTGTGGAGGAAGGGTTAATTTTGCACAGGAGAGGCAGTACCTCTGACTGTTTGACCAGCTTTATGTGGAATTGAGGTCGCGGGTGCACCCATGCAGCATCAGAGTGCAATGTAGGCCTGGGGAGGACAGGGAGGGGAGACACTCTTGGGGTAGAGAAAGAGGCACAAAAGGCTTCAGCAATGACGGTCGGGGAATTGGACAGTGAGTCCCCCACCAGGATGGAGTCCGTTTGACTATTTGTGGAGCCCTTTATGAGTAGATTTATGTGGCCCCAAAATTTTTTGGGGTCACATAGGTGTCTAGTTTGGAGGTTGTTTAGGTATTGTGATTTTGCCTGTTTCATGGATTTTTTGCACTGATTTCTCAACTCTCTGTACTTCTCCCAGTCTGTAGAGTTGCCAGTAGCTTTGTAGGTACCCCATGCTTTGTTCCGGAGGAGCATGGTATGTTTGAGGCAGGGGCTCAGCCATTTATGGTATTTACCTTGCACCCTGAGCTTTTTTACAGGGGCGTGCATATTAGAAGCAGATAAGAAGGTCTGTGTGAAATAATCAAGAGCCTCATCAAGTGTGGGCAGGGAGAGGATAGGGGCCCAGTCAGCTTTCCTTAAGTCGGAGCAAAAGTCTGCTGGACAAAACCTACTGTAATTCCTCACTTCAATAACCTTAGCAGGGATTTTTGGAGGCTTGTTGGACCAGATGCAAAAGGTAGGCGAGTGGTCACCCAAGGCGTCAGACATAATCCCTGCCAACAGTATCTGGCCCGGGCAAGAGACTAGGATCCAGTCTATTAGAGAGTGATTTCTAGTCTTTGGGTTTAGTCTTGTGGGGAGACTGATAATCTGCGTCAGTGGGGAGCCAAGTAGTGGGTTTTTAGTAGGGGAGGAGAGTAGTGATGGCCAGTGGAGATTGAAGTCCCCGAGGAGTATGGCCTTCCCCCTAGTGAGGTCCTCTAGATGCATTGTTAGGGAATCTAAGGAGGAGACGGCAGTTTGAGGTGGGAGGTATACACTCCCTATGGAGAGTGGTTTGGCATTGCCGAGGAGTATTTTTACAAACAGCATTTCAGTCAAGGAGCCATTAAGGGAGGGGACATCCAGCTCCGTGGCTTGGAGGACAGTGCTGACATAAATAATGACCCCTCCTCCCTTTTTTCCTACCCTGTCTTTCCTAAAGGTAAGGTAGCCCACTAGGTCAACTTCATGGGGGAGTATCTGGGGCTTTAGCCAGGTTTCTGTCAAGGCTAGTACGTCGGGCTTATAGAGAGTAACCCAAGCTTTAAGGTCCAGGAATTTGTTCCTTAGACTGCCAATATTCATATGTGCACGTTTGAGCCCTTTGGAGTCAGCCCATAGGGAGTGAGAAGGGGTGTTGAGGAGAGATTTGGAAAAGGGCCAGGATTGATTCAATATCCCCCTCGGCTAGGAGGGTCCTGCCCAGGTGACCAGAGGAAGTAAGGAGGGTAACGGCCGCTCCCCATCCTCTCCCCATAGGGTAAGACGGCAGTGTCCTGCCACAGCTTCTGGTGAGGTTCCAGGCAGGTTTAGTTTAAAAGGGTCTATGGCGGAACTCATATTGACTGTAATGACTGATAGGGGTTACTCGTAGACAATGCCCAGGTACAACTGCTTCAGGAAATACCCTGGAACAGGACTTTGTCTATGTTAGGTTTAAACTAGAGATTGATGCTAGCTATTTAGGCAGCGACTGTAGGTCAATGTGATAAGAGGCTTCTTTAGAGACAGAAAGGTATCCCTATATATATATATATATATATATATAAATTACTGTGTCCCATAAGTCAGTTTATGTCCAGCATTTTTCCTCATGTTTTTCAGGAAAGTTTAGAAACAGTGAACTTGGAGTAACTTTTAAGTTGACTAAAAACATTGGAATAATACATATATACATTAGAATAATAATTGCATTTTGTTAATAATATATTGGCAATTTGGCATTTGTTGCTCTTTTTCCCATTGCCAAGACAGAACCATGGAACAGATACCCCACAGAAGCACAGTACCTAACCCATAGTTTAGCATATTAAGACAGAAAATATATGAAGTAAATGTAAGCTGCTGTTTTATTTAGGAAGCAGGGACAAATTCCCAACCCTTATGTTTTAAGAACACAAGTATGTCTATAAAATAAGACTTTTTGACAATGAAAAATATTTTCGATCTATAGTGCGCATTTGAAGAGCAAACAGATTAGTATGTGTATAGAAAGTTGTCTCCCTCTATATATAGTATTTACTATTTACAACAGATTTGGTTGTACAGTATACTTATGTAGAACAAGGGATATTTTGTAATAATATTATGCATTCTTGAGACTAATTGTCATGGGTAAAAAAATGCACTACTGAATGAGTAGAGGCACAGTAATGGAATAATGTGTATTATAACATGGGCACATACATATATGTGATCTGATTGGCAGACACCAGTCACACGACCATTCATTAATCCATGTTGCATGCACAGTTTGTTGCAATCAGGTCTCTGAGAGTGATATCCTGCACCTGCCAGATCTTATTCCTGTGGCAGACAGAAAGTAAACGTCAGCCATTAATTCTCCATGTGAGCGATAGCTGTCACCCAGTCTTCAGTAGTAGCAGTGCATAATAAACACATTTCCCACCCACCTGCCCAGCGGAACTCCATCCTGCCCCACGATCTTTGTTGCCACAGCATAGTTGTATCTACCGACTGTAGTACAGTACAGCAAGTGTGGAAAAATGGACCCGTTTCTCTGAGTGGTACTAGGTTAGGAAAAGGAGATTTCCCAGCCACCCATCAACTGGAACTCTTGTGTGTGTCTGTGCTGCGTGTTGGCCCCCTACTCCACTCCTATTCCTGTGCCTCTGCATTGCCGGTTTATTCCCACCCGGCTAGTCACATCCCTGTTTCTCTGATCCTCAGTTGCAGACTGCGTCACAGAGCGGCATCACTGCTGACTTGCTATGAGGTTTCCCACCCACACCACGGATCTCCTATCTCCCCCCCCATGTGTCCTGCAGCACTGTAGAGAGACCAGGAGATCACAAGTCACCAGTAGTACCCCTATCCGACTGCAAGTCCATGTCTTCATGCTGTTTGGCAACCCCCCCAGACAGCGTGAGCACAATATGTCAGGCGAGTGGCAGGCGCACAGTGCAAATATCGCAAAAGTGATTTTAGAAGTGTACATTCGCAATATGATATGAGCAGCAGCAGTTGTTTAATTTGTTGTTTTTTATTGGAGTTGGACTAGTGAACACACAGAGTGGTACATTCCATTCCCTGTTAATTTGAGAGACAGTGTCAGACCAACAGTGTGTGCAGAGATAGGCAGAGACACACGTAATGCTCTGTTTCTTTCACCACATAATGTATCTTACAAGATGACAGAGTGTGTGTATGAAGTTCAGTTATAAAATGAATAGGCTAAACCTGCCAATCAGATCCCAAGATCTCCATGCATGAAATCTGTTCCATGCATGGGTAAAAAAAAGAGCTGGTAGTAAAAAGGCCAAGATTCTAGTGCCATAGAACGTTGGCATTTTCACTGGCAGTCATCTTTTCTTTACTGAATGCGAGAGCCTTTGGCCTTCCCATTTTATAAAGTTTAAGACTGTTTGCGTTCCTCACCCTAGGGACAAAAGTTTGAGAGGCGTGCCCTTCCCCCTTTACATTCACCCGTACTAACTTTCAACTTGCCCCTCTCCCTTGGCAGCGTGGAGTTTTGGAAGGGGCTCCCTACAGTAAAATGGCACATGGCATGTCTCCTCCCTGCCCCACCAACTTACCGACGTGTGGTAAACTGGTGTAGTTTGAAACCATCCAGAAGGCTGGTTAACACTTGACGCAATGCAGCAAATGGTTTCTGGTGTCCCGATCTGAAAACATTGTGATGACAAGAACCGCAACTGCACCAGACTCAAAAATGGCCGTATTTCTTAACTACAGTTCAATAATAACTGAAACAACTATTAACAGGTTTTGTTTTTTGTGTACGGGTGCATGATCAAAAGATGAGACCCCAAGTGGCTCAAATATGTCCCGTCCTTTTCAATGCACCCATTTTCTACAGTACCCAAAAACTATTTTCTTTCCAGGTTTCTCCTAACACGGTCCACAGTTGTATGGAATCCCACAAGCAACTCCCTCCACAGTCCATCACTGATCCTTGAAAGAAAATGAAAGTTACTTTACCCTCGTTGCTCCAGCCCTCCACTGCAGGTATCACCAGAAGAAAGCAGAACATTAAGCCTCACGTCGCAGTGAACAATAACGCCATGGCAACTCAAGCAAGGTCGAATCTGAGTTCACTGTAGAAATGCTGAACATGGCCTGACAGAGCGAGTAGCTGAACGCCTACAATACAACACTATCACGGGAGGTGCTCCACAGCTCATGACATCATTTTAAATTTGCGGATGGACTATTTTATCACAAATACTAACCTAAATAGCCCTTTTACACATATAAAAACTTGTTTTTCAGGACACCTAAAAACTTTTTAAAAAATTAGCCCATTTTATAAGTGCAATAAGACACTCCAGGTGTGTGCATGGAACAGATGTTACTGCATGCCAGGGGCTAAAGGCACTTGGCCAAGGCCTCGTGCCTTATTACACCCCTGGTCGTTCAGTGAAATCTGTTCCATGCACACCCTGTTGTGTCTTATTGCTTACGCAGCTCCTAGACTGTATTCTAGAGGCCTGTTTGCCACACATTTCTGTGTCTGGAACTATTTTTGCTATGGCAGAACACAGAAAAGTGTGGTACTGCAACCATAAACAGTGGAGGAACACAAAATAGTTCCCACTTTTCTGACCTCTTATTCCACTCGGTTTTGTCCTTTTCTCTTCAGATTTGGCCCATGTTATAAGTGCAACAACCCACAACAGGGTGTGCAGTTATTGAGGATTAATCAACACCCAGGGTGCTGTGAGGAAACTCGGCCTACGGCCTCATGCCCCACAACGTACCCGGGGTGTTGATTAATCCCCAATAACCACACATCCTGTCGTGGGTTATTACTTACTTTTAAGCAACAGTTGACAACATGTAACAAGCAAAGATAGCAGCTCACACACAAATTATTGCATTGAATGGAATGCTGGATCATTTAGATGCGAGTAGAAAAAAAAGAGACTGAATTTTATTGATTGATTGATTGACTGATTTCAGAAGTTTCACCAGAAAAGCCATACGAGCTTGTAACAGCTTGCTTCCAGGTGTATCCTGGGGGGTGTTGAAAAGGGAGTATGCAGTACATGAAATGCAAGTGAGAATACATAATATAAGGAACAGTAATAATAAAATTAAAAGAGCAATAAAAATACAATAAAGTGAAAATAGCAGTGTGTAGTGACAATTACAGGCAGAATATTCAGGGTTACACAAAATACAGGTGAAATATAACACATACGACACAAGTGCTATAAAGTACAGGGAGCAATGCCAGATAATAGCAGATTGCCACCAACCAGACTACTAAAGTCTGAACTAAAAAACTTAGAGTAGGAGGTAGGCTCAGGTGCAGGACAGCAGACAGAGTGACTGATTTAGGCACAGTAGCCAGGGAGGGGGCAGTGCTCACAGTCGAGAAGACAAGGGGTAGGAGTTGCTCACATCTAGGATGGAGGGAGAGGCAAGGGGGACATCAGCAACATGGGAGGAGGGAAAACAAGAGGTAGAGGATCAGGAACAGTTGCAGAAAGGGGTAGCAAAGTCAAAGAGAAGGGATTTTAAGAAAATGAAGGACAAGGCTGAGTGGATAAACATGGGGAGGGAGGACCAGTACTTGGGAAAATGATACAAAAATGCAGCCTGGTGTAGGCAGTTTTCCTGGGGGGAGAATGAAGGGAAAGCAGTGTTCCAGAGGGGGTGAGAAGAAGAAACAGGGAAGAGAGGAGAGGAGAGCAGAGAGGTAAGGGGGGAGAAAGCCAAGCCAGAATTTGGTGGGAGGCCTATCTCTCCCTGATTCCATAAATATTCCCTGGCAGCAATGCTCACACATATGGCTCATTGGATTACCCCCCTTAGCACCTACCCCATATGGGTTCGGATCGAGAGCTCCCTTTGTGATTTTCCATTAGACGGGGGGGGGGTCTTCCAGCCCAAGTCTATCACTGGACTGTCTCCTAATTTAACCTTTACCCCACCTATAATACAACTCTGGAAAAGATATCAACAATACCCAGAAAATATCTTTAGTTACTGTTGGATGGAAATCCCAGGACTAGACTTTTCCCCCAGCATACCTGGATTGGGAAATTCAGAGATGGCACCAGCTAGGACTGGTTCACATCTGCCAATTTTACCATTAAGGGATCTTAAAAGCTTTTACAGCCACAGACTGAATTTTCACTCCCACATAAAGATTTTTTTAGATACAGCTACATCACTTTTTGAGCAAAGAAATTAGAATAGATGTCACCTCCAAAGAGATCCCTCCAATTTGCACACTTTTTTCCCCAATTATTACATGATCCCTCTCCTCAACACCTGATATCTCGCTTTTACAAGGTCTTGTCTGTTCCTCTTCTAAATGTACTGGAGGGGGTGCAGACAACATGAGAAGCAGAAATAATGGTATATCTCATGCGAAAGGACTGGCTGCACATTTGGCGTAAACAACATAAAATAACAAGCTCCTATAGCTGGAGAAAATTTTGGTGGAAAGTGACGATATGTATTTTTTCGCACCCCACAAATAACGGCTAAATACACACTCTCAGGTGACTCTACATGCTGGAGGGGATGCAACTGTGAAGTGTCAATGCATACCCATATATTTTGGTTTTGCCCTGTTTTAAAAGATTTTTGGAAGGGGGTTGATACAACATTGTAGATTTTCCCATCACTAGGCCCTTTCACCCCGGAAGTTGCTATCCTACTGCATCTGCCCAGACAGATTAAGCAGACTCATCAAATATACTTAATAAGTATTCTTCTAATGGTGGCCAAAAAAGTTATTACCAGATTATGGCTTCAGCCTACTCCTCTGTCTATCAGATCATGGGAGGATACAATTTATGATATTTATAAAATGGAGAATTTAACAATAAAGTTACATAACAAAATTCTGACTCTCCTGAACAGTTGGAATGTTTGGTTTCTATATGTTTCCTCTCGTTGACCTGATTTGGTGCCATGATGGCAAGATCTGCTTGAATGAAAGGCCCGGCTGGCCTGTCACGAATATATACTTCTACCCCTGCATATTCAAGAATGGGGGAGGGATTGGTACAGATCTACTATGAAACAGTGTATTTCCCTATTCCCCAAAACTGCATACCCATCCTCTACCCCTCCCTTGTACAGTTATTATAATAACTGGCTGTACTGGTGAACAATTGAACTACCTGAGCATCAGTTTAACTAACAAATTAAATCTGTACTGATGTAGTTCCCTGATTTATGGATATATAACTGGATGTACCACAAAAATCAAAAAATAAAAAGTTTCAAAAAAAAAGAAAACAGAATTTGGAGGTGATGATGACACAGTGTATGAGGCATTTGACATTGAGGGTAGGGAGAGAGAAGTAGTGAGAACAGTCATGTGTACTTGAGGGCCTTTCCAAGGCAAAGCGTCAGAAAAAGTGGAAGACAGGATCCAGTCTGGCAGGGGTGAACTATTATCGGTGGTTGTAGAGATGTGGGACCAGTCAGTAGTTGACAGGTTAGCATGGAGGGAGGTTAAATCCAGTGACCTGAAGGACCACAGGAAGATGATTTAAAGGGGGGGCTTTGGGGCAATGGATCTTATGTACGCAGTAGACCATATGATGGTCACTGAGAGCATCTGGGAGGATACCTGCATTCACAATACAATGGGGGTAAGAGGAGAGTACACAGCCCAGTAGAGTGTGGTTTGAGGATTTATATGATTTGGATGGATGGAGTCCGAAATTAGTGGGGCTAGCTGGAGGGATTTAACATTCTGACTGAGTTTGTGTTTAGAGGGGGGAGAACCAATTAGTATTAAAATCCCTAAGTATCAGCAACTCACCAGAGGAGGAGGGGGAGCAGATGGAGGATGGAAGTTCCATGACCAAAGAAGAGGATAGATCAGGGCAGTAGTACACTCCTGCAATGAAACGTGATAACAGGGAGGGAAATAGGGTGGTGAAAAGGGAGGGTTAGAACCTTGTATGGACAGTAGGGTTAAGTAAGGAACCATGGGCAGACTGGATGGACCATTGGTCTTTTTCTGCTGTCGTTGTCTACATTTCTGTATTAGATATAAGAGCAATATCATCGGCATAAGCAAGTGCCAGCAGTGACCTATTCAAAATGTTTGTGGCATCCACTTTAAGTTGTTCAATCTTAATCAAAAAGTCAAAATATAAACTGAGCAAAAGGGGGCCAATTGGCATCTCCACTTAATTCCCTCTGTTTGAGGGGAAACTGACCATCATGCAACCATCTCCTGCATAAGTAATTCTTATAATGCTATTTAGTGAATTGGAATTCATTCCAAGTTTAAGCAATTCATGCCATGACAATTTCCTGAGAAAGAATCAAAGGTAGCCAACAGGTCTATAAAGACCGCAAAACATTTTGTGTGTAAATCTTAATGTATAAGGAAAAACAGTGATCAACTGTTGAAAAGTCCACCCTAAAGCTTGCTTGTAAGTCTAAGAGAATATTATTAGTACTGACACAAGTATCAATTTTTCCAAAATAATTTTTGTAAAGATTTTAGAAATATTGTCAATTTGACTGATAGGATGGTATAACACAGGATTATCCATAAGTCCCTTTTTATTAATGGGAACTGGGAAACTTCCCCTCCAGCTGTCGGGATATAAGCATTATTTATTGACTGATTCATTTACCATTTTTGACCAGGAAAGGCCCACTAAGCTATGATAGTTTGTTTCAAGGTGCACCTTGGAGGGTGGGTTCATGGATCCCTTTTACTTACAGGGGGATTGTTGGTCATGACACCGGACTAGCTCTACTACTCTTCCTGTAGGAAGAACTCTTGGAACACTTGTCTATCTGGCAGGCAGCTAAGATGGTGGATGTGGAGGATGAAGGTGGAGGAGGTAGAAAGAGCATACCTGATCAAATTTCTGTAAAGAAATCTACTAGCTCTACTATAGTTGCTATGGTACATAGTGCTGATAAAATGAGCCCTACAGTTCTCATGACTGGAGAACTGTCTACTGTTTGCATAAACAAATCTGGCAAATGAACAAGTTGCTGAACTTACCTCCAGCAATGAGGAGTGTATGCAGATGGAGGTAGCTCAAACCAAAGTTTGCCGTAAAGAAATGGAGTTGGAGAGAGGGTTGAAGCGACTCGGAAACGACACTTGCTTCAGCTCCTGGGTGAAGAAGAGTAACATCTTGCCCAATTATATCCAGACATAAAAATTGTACACTCCCCCTGTACAAAGGCTATGTAAGACCCCAGTCGGACTATTGCATGTCTCTGTGGAATCCCTGCCTAAGAAGGGATGTTGATAATCTGGAAAGAGTCCAGCAGATGGCTACAAAAATTACTCATGGGCTGAGCGATGTACTCTGTGAGTCTAGACTGCAGCAATTAGGACTATATCCACTACAGCTGGGATGGAAGAAAGAAGATCTTTCTTAAATATATAAAATAATAGGGGATACCAAATTAATGTGAAATCCTGGACTAGAGCTGAATCATAGAAACACAGCTCTTAGGAGTGATAAATATCAGCCTAAAGTAACCCATCCAAAAAAGAATGCTAGAAGGCATTTCTTTACACAAAGGGTTATATCAATATGGAACAATCTCCTGAGTGAAGTGGTGAATGCTGACTCCTTCAGTCTGTTCAAAAATACAGTAAATTAGATCATCGCTTACTACCTACAAAGGCTACAAAATGGCCCTGTTAATATGGGAGACTGACTAAATGGGCATTATGCCTTCTGTTGGTCTAAAACACAAAGTATAGCATGAAGTATAATTGCAACCTGGAGCAAGTAGGAGCACTAAACAGCTGGCTGAGGAAACTGATATGCTGTCAGATCCCAGTCTGACAGTTCCTGCTATGTCAGCCGCACAGTCAGCATGGAAAAACCACAAGGAAGTGGAGAAGGTGCCTGGTAAAATGTTGGATCTTAGGAGAGGGAGACCAGCCCCGACACAACAAGCTGATTGGACTGTTGAGAACACCCTTGGAGCTGCATGGTGGGAGCATTCTCTGGATGGACATCAATGGTTGCCAGGATCAATTCCAATGACTGCTGAGATTCAGAACATAACTTCCCCGGTAAGACTCTATGATTCTCCCTAACCGGGTATAGCCTCTTCAACTAACCTAGGTGCTACTGTAAAATGGACTTTCTCTCCCATGGTAGTTGCTACTGCTTGCTCTGACAATGCTGGGGTGTTACAGCACAGACCAAGTCATGTTGGCTTACACAATCTGCTCTGACTGTTAGTAGAATGAACTCTGGCTTGAATACGAGTGGACAATGGGGTTGATGGTAATTTGTATACAGGGGGTGAGGAAGAAAATGTGAATTTACATGCTAGAGTGCTGAATATTGTTACTACTGGTGGTAAGGGGGATATTGTTAAAGTGCAGCCTGTACTGAGTAATGCAGAACCACTGAAGGAAATGTTACAGTACTCTGCAAAATCTGATAAAAGTGCTATGCATAAGGGGGATGAAGGTATGTCTGCTAAGTTGCCTGACAACACGGAACCTCAGTACTCCCCATATCAGCTAATAGAGCCCTCAGTACCTCAGGAACCCTCATTTTCTGGTGTCCCAGAGCCCCAGTCTAATAGACAGGAGCCTGAGCAAGTTAACCCTAAGGAATATATCCCGTTGCCCCCCCCCCCGCCAAGATGGATGACCTCAGCCCGGTATACCCAGAAAAGGAGGCTTTCAGACACAGATCCAGTAGTGTATCAGGCTGAGTTGAATGAACCTGGACACTCTTGGGGGGAGACACCAAAGCCACGAAGGAGAGGGCCTCAGCACATCCAGTTTGGCAAGGCTCAAATCCAGGTAGAACTCGATTGACTTGGGAGGGTCAGTCTGAGCAGAAGCATGGGGAATAGACCATTTGGATGGTGGACCTCTTTCAGACACAGGGTGAGCCTGCACAGTGTCATAACACTGTCAGATTGAGGTAAGTGGGAGGCTTTGAATACCCCTGTGGCAGAGTATATGTGGCCAGAACTGTTAAAAAACTCCATTGACTTCTTTGCTACAGAGGTGTATGCTCCGATTCACATGTCCTGGGAGGAGGTGTACATTAGTTTTACATCTGTGGACTCATTCCACAAGTTTTTGGGGAAGTATAAGAGGCTAAAGGACACAGCACCATGGGTCCCCTTTGTAGCCATTCCCTTTACCAAATCTATGGTGATGAACATCACACTTTTGTTTAGAAATGAAGGGGTAAATGTGACAGATGTCATTGATTGGTTTGAGCAGAAATGTGAAATCCTGGAAAGACCTAGGCCAATTCTTGACTCTGAAAATGATATGAATTTGTGGGTGAAAAATCAAGGTAAAGCTTTTTGATACAGACACTGGGGTATAACACCTGCCCAGTAGCTTTTATTTGTGGAAAAGACTGTGCACTATATTTTAACCCAGGGCAGCCCAAGTTTTCCCACAGATGTGGTGAGAGGATGTGCCTGAGTGCTGTTTACAATAAGCCGAGGTGCAATCTGTGCTTCAAATATGGGCAAAAGGACCCACAGTGCCCAAACCCTTTTCAGTGTAACCTGTGTGAAAAACAGGGGCACTCATTCTGGCAGTACCCCTGAGCCTCACACAATAGGGAGGACATCATAGACAAGGAAAGAATTATCTCCACGTGTCAGCAGCAGGAATCCATTAAACACTCTACTGCTAAAGCTCAGGCTGCTAGGCAAGTCCAGGAGGGGCAGGAGAATGACTATACAAACAGCTACTGGTGAAGTAGTTGAGGAGGTGAGTTCCCCCCAACAAGACTCCACAGCAAGCTGTTCATGTAAACCCTGAGATAGTATCCCCCCACCAGTCAAATGGCCGATGAAGCAGTTCAGCACCCCCCCCCGAGTCTTCACCAAAGGTCATCGAGGCTGGACATGCAGTCATGGGCACTCCATCTGCTGCCCTTATTTTGGTGGGAGAGGAACATGGACTTGCTGTAGGCAGGATATGCCTCCCCTGCCTCCACTCCTAGAGATGAGGAAATTAATACTGTGAGCCAGAGAAAGGGGAAGGGGTCATGCAAAACTGTTAAAGCCTAGACCTTCTAGGCAAGTTCCTTTATGAAATAGGTACACAGTCCTCGAGTAGAGGTGACAGTGGGGGGGGTACTGAGGAGGAAGAGGAATGGAGATCTCGGTATCCTCCTCACTGAAAGATTTCTGTTCTGACATAGAGGGATCAGCCTCAGAGTTCTCTATGGCCAAGAGGGTTAAGAGCAAGACAGGACAGGATCTGCTACTAGAAAAACGTAATCAGTATAACTCTTCACTCCCTATCACATATGTCTACGAAATACGCTCACTGCCATATCCCTTAATGTTCATACAATAGCACTAAGTCCTATAAAAAGTGGGTTAGTACATTATCTTTGTTGTATTCTACACCTGCAAATTTTTTTTTTCATCCAACATACCAGACTGAAAGCTCCTTTTGAACTAAAACAGGCCAGCAGATAATGGATCTCCAGCAATTCTTGCTGGTCTCACGGCACAGAAACATGTGATGGGGTAGGATACTGTTTGAGGACTATGGTTTCTCTTTTATAAAGCTGGTGGAAATCTCCTCAGGGAGAGCATTACTAATTGGTGCAACCTACTGTGGAGCCTCCTTCCGCTTTCTGTGTGTTTATGCACTCCAATCAAAAGCATCCAGAATCTCTCTTTTTTCAGAACTAAAGCCTTACATATACACCAATAAAACTGTGATCACAGGGGGTAATTGTGGGCCCAGATTACAGTGTCCTCCTAAAACCAAAGCATATTGTGACACAAACTTTCTATTTGAAATGGCACAGCCTACTTGTCTCAAAGATGCTGAAAGACTCTTTGCCCCCAGGGTGGGGGCCATATATGTGTGTGTAATAATTTGACTACTAGGATAGATTACCTCTTCATCTCTGATGCTGTAAACATTATTTATTCTACCACCCAGGCAGTGGAGACTTCTGACCACCTAGCTGTAATAGTCCGTAGTACTATAGTGCTACCCCCCTCCCCCAAACAGAGGACTTGGAGATTGAATAAGGATCTATTAACAAAAGTTTCTGTCACCTCAGCAGTACAGCAATTCTACCATGACACCCAGATGGTTTGCTGTATGTTTGACAAGCCCACTGAATGGTGGAAAGACACAAAGAGGGAACTGAAACTTTGGTTTTAGTCTTAAGCAGAAGGCAAAGAAGGAAGCCCATTTTTGATATCTGGCCTTATGAAGACTTTTCATCACATAATATCACTTTACAGCAAGTGGTAGAACTGTTAGTGACATGGAGATATCTTCTGTTAAAACTCGTATAAAAATGTTTCAGTATGATGGGGCAAATCTTTGTAGTCTGAATTGCAAGCAGGGACTCAGGAGGAAACAAAGGTTAGATCCTTTCAAGGGCTGTGAGGAGAGTTGAAATGCAAGATATTTTGGGTTATTAGGAATGAATTGGGAGAGGACATTACAGATCTAAAAGGTATTTTGTAGACGGTAGAAAACTGGGCGCACAAGAAATTCAGTATGCTACCACCTGTGCAAGATGCTGAATATTTCCTGGGCACTTTTTCTGTCCCCCACAGTGCCTGAACATATTAGAGTTGGTCTAACAAGGCCTATTTTGTTGGAGGAAGTGAAAACTGTCATCTCAAAGTTGAGTTCCAATACAGCCTCAGGTCCAGATGTCCTCTCTTGTGAATTTAACAAAACTTTTGTGAATTTAACAAAACTTTCAGTGACTTGACAGGACTCAACTTAGTACTAGTTTTTAATAACTTAGTACAGCCATTAAGGGCATTTTGCAGTCCTTCTTAATATATATTTAAGAAAGGTGATAGAAAAGAGCTTAAGAATTTGTGCTTACAAAACACTGCCATAAAAATCCTGTAAACATTTTACTAACCAGACTGTTGCCACTGGCTTCAGAGGTCACATCCCCCCATCAAACATGCATGTGCACTCCCTACTTACTAGGAGGATTCAGTATATCCTGATTTTGATAAACGCAATTATCCATAGAGGACATTTTAATGTTATCTGGTTTTCCTGGCACTTGACCAGCAAAAAGCATTTGATAGAGTACAACATAGGTTTTTGTTTAGAGTTTCAGAAAAGTATGGTGTACCACAGCAGTTCATTGCATGGATTCAGATGCTTTATGAAGGGGTTACAGTTCTCCCCTTCTTAATGGGCGGATCAGTAAACCAATTGTCACAGCTACAAAGGTTAAGCAAGGCTGTCCATTGAGAACT
This sequence comes from Neoceratodus forsteri, assembly GCA_016271365.2. Taxonomy (NCBI): domain Eukaryota; kingdom Metazoa; phylum Chordata; order Ceratodontiformes; family Ceratodontidae; genus Neoceratodus; species Neoceratodus forsteri. The sequence goes on along the minus strand of CM057450.1, from coordinate 1,143,765,437 downwards.
TTGCTGTATTTCTATGCCATTGACCCAGTACTGTGTAAACTACAGGAAGATGCTTCCTTTAAGGGATTTGGACTATGGAACAGGTTAAGTGCTTGGCATACACTGATGACCTTAGTCTTTTTAGATTCAGAACAAAGTAGAACACACTCCTTGTCTATTTTACAGGATTACTCTGTAGTACCTGGTGCAAAAATAAACACACGAAAGACCAACTGGAACCAATCCAATGTGAAACAACTTTGTACTCAGGTGGCATAGTGGTCCCTGACAGTATGGTAGAGGCTTTGAGTATTATCCTTAGGACCACTGATACTGGGAAACTGAATCGGGAGACTTGTATGCCTTCAGCATAACAATTTGAAAAGGGAAGACTATAATGAAAAGACAGTTTATCTTTTGGGAGAAAACCATTCTTGTTCCTCGTTTTTTGATGGTATGCTGTTTTTCCTCCCCCACCTTATTTGGAGGCCCAATTATAAATTGCAGTTGCAATGCAGTTACAGTGTAGTTAAGTGACACTTAAAGTGTAATCCAACATGTTTTTTCAGGTTGTATGGGGCAGCCATTTAAATCCTCTCAAAAGGGAAATTACTTATTTATCAGTTATAAAAGGAGGGCTGGGAATGGTGAATCTCCTGTTTTGTTTTCTTATTTCAGTTTTTCTCAAATCAAATTTAGCAGTGGCCCTAGAAAGTATGGGACAACTCTGGTCCCCGTTGCTGACTGAATGGATAGAATCTTTTGTTAAGGCGTGGAAGGCAGGGAAGTTAAGGCTCCCTGCTCCTAAAAAGTCCCAAAGTCTGCTGCCGTTTGGGAGGGTTGTTCCGTGCAAAATAAGATAGTGGAAGGTGAGCTTCGATTTAGTCACCAGTCACCATGGACAATCTTCATATGGCAATGTTCTAGCTGCTTGTTTCCTCACCAGTTTACCAGTTTCAGTTTTGCCCCATCAGGCCAGAGAAAGTGGTTCTGGAAACTTCTACAGACCTACGTATCCCTTGGCAGATGTAGGATAGTCAGTGGCTATGTTGCCACCTCGGGGCTACTTAAAACATAAATTCTATTGAGGAGTGATACTGCCCCAGAGAAACCTGTGTCAGAATCTTGGAAACTCAAGCACTTGTTGTTTGACTGTCCTTTCACAGCGCAGTTTAGGGAATCGGTTGATATGAAATGGGGTAATAACATCTGGGCAGCAGTCACATATGAGGAACTAATACTGGGACTGTTTGGTCGACAATTGTAGCAGTACTACCAAGCAAATACATTGAGGGTGATATCTGCTATACTGAAATATTATTTATGGCAAGGGAGATGCAGTCTGAGAGTCCGACAAAAAGTGTACACACTCCAGGAGATTGTGAGAATAGTTACATTTTCCATTTTTCAGATATATGAAAGAGAATCCGAAATTCAGTCAGCGTGTTGGTTTCTCAAACACTAGGAAAACGTAGGCTGCTTACAATACTGAGCTGATTCCAGTTCATGTTAGTTATGATGGAGGTTTGCATCCTTGATGGTTTGTTAGTGTGGGTTTGGGGTTGAGAGATACTCTTTGAATGAGAAGTTTCCCTTAAAAATGAATCAAGAAAGATCTCAGAGTGAAATCTTTTGAGTTCTGAGACTACTACTGATTCAAGGGTTACACCCCATTTAAGAATCTTCCTATGGATTATATGGCAGTCATCTGCCTTTACTTGCACAATCATCATGTTATTGCTAACAATGGGCACTGTATTACTAGATGTCAAAAAAGGGAAAAACGATGAACAAAGCAATATTTAGCAGTGTAACTATGGCATAGTCTACAAGGGGCACAGAACTATGAGTATAAAATGATGGTGCTCCCTGATATTAGACAACATTCATTCTGCCATTAAGTATTGTCAGTCCACACTCCTGCATGAAACAAATAATTGTATCACCATTATTGCTGTTGGGTGTGTCGAGCCTAGCCCTTCTCTAAACATTATAAAGTATACCAGGTACATAAATATCTGGATCCTGCAAATTATTACGCAGTCCATTTCAGGCATTTTTGTCCGCGTGGATAATGAGATCATAATTGGAGCCAACTAATATCTCCTCTGTTAAGTGGGCTAAGAATCATTAATCCCCCCAAAAATCTCGCCATTAATTTTTCTTTCCTTGCAGGAATTTGAAAGATAGTGAAGCCACTGAATGGGAAGTCAGTAAATTCAGTACACCAAGTTTCCTGTAGACATATAATATCAACAACGTGAATTACTTTCTTGAAATCTTTGTCTGGTATTTAATTACATATAAACATAGAATTTATCAGCAGAAAATGACCTCTTGCCCCACCTAGCCTGTCCAGATGTTCCTTGCCTAATCTGTCTACACAGACCCAAACTGGTGTCTGGTGACCCTTCCTCCTCTCGTCCCATTTAATATTATAAAATGGGTCTTGTAAATGAGAACCATGATTGGCTAACAGTATTCCATAAGTGCTACATTCATCTTTAATTAATGTACTTGTACAGCCATATCACATGAGTAGTGGTTTCAAATATCAAGTACCGACCTTTACAAAATTATTTTTTTCAGAATCTTTGTCTGATATTATTATTTCTGCCTCGACTATTCCAGATTAAATCCACTGTAGAGACATATAAATATCATTAAAAAACAGTCTAGCCAAACAAACATATACAACTGATAAAACCACAAGTACTGGAGCTGGGCCGTTGGTGCTGAAGGTTGAAGTGCTGGATGACACACCTCACGCCATGCCGGTGACCCGAGTTCGGGAATGAGCTCGGGTGCTGGGGTCAGCAGGGGAGGGAGTAGGATTGAGCATCTGATGGACTGCTCTCCTCTCCCTGGGGAGGGATACAGGGGTTCTCCGGTGCAGTAGCGACCCCGGTGGTGACCGGAGGCACAGCTAGCACTCGGAACAAAACAGGGGAGGAGCGTGGCGGACACTTACGGCACAGCCATGTTGGTGTCATTGCACAGCCATGATCCTAGGGGGAAACAAAGCCAGAAAGTCACCTGATCCCAGATAGGTGACAGCTCTCCCCTGTGCCACGCCACCACTCGCCCAACACCGGGCCCTTCCTCCGCATCCTGAGCTGCTCATCTATCTCCACAGCTGGCACACTCGATTATAGATAGAGCACCAGAGTGTAGGCAGTCCTACCCCAGAGGGCTCAGAGCTGGGGAGTCCACTGGCTGGAGGATGGTGGAGGGCAGCCAGAGCCAGGGGATCAGGTGGGCGGTAGAGCAGTGCTTGGTCAGCAGGAGCAGCCCAAGAGAGTTCTGGATGAGGGGTATAAACAGAAGATACAAAAATAAAAACACAGGTACTGTACAACTGTCTGGTTAACAACATTTAAGTTTCTTTCAGTACTGCATGTTCAGTGCTACTAACGCTAACAACTCTATACAACTAAGTGTCTCCAAAGCGTAGTATTTAAGCCATTGTTATGGCAACAACAGCAACACAAACACAAGCATCCTCATCTGCCTTATTAAAAATGAATTATAGAAAATCTGAATAGCCCAGCACTGCATCTTAAACTATTCTATACCTCTTAGGTGAATGCCTCCTCCAAGAGCGGGTGGGGAGTTGGGGACTGAATGAGGGAGCGTGCGTCAGCAGTGGACTGCTCAGTAAAGGTTCCAAGAAAAACAAAATAGTGCAGAGCCTACATCAGTTACCTAATCATCTAACTTGCTGTAAGTGGGGGGGGGGGGACACAACAAGAGAGCATGCTTTTGGCAGAGGCACCCTTACATAATGTGGTCAGCTTTGTTATTATTAAAAATCTGCTTGATGTTTGCTCAATCATTATTTACATTGAGCAGCTTCATCGCTCCTCTTGGCTTCTTCTTCTGCCCCTTAGATGAAGAATGTCCAGTAATTGTGAGACTGGTTAGCATGAGCATTTTTATTATCTGTTTAGTTACAGTAGTTAGTTTTTGTCAACCAGGTAAGCACACTAGACAATCATATGCCTATTTTCAGGTGTGACCAGGGAGGTTGCAAGGAAGGTTACAAGCAGGAACCGGTATTACAGAAATTCAGAGAAAAACAACAGTCAGGCACAGCATAAGGGAGGCAGGTAAAAAATGTAACCTGACAAAGGCAAACGGTTGACAGTCAGGTATAGAAAATCACAGAACAGTTCCCCTAACTCTGCTGCAATGCCTCTCCACATTTGCCAACAAGATCAGCGCACATGTAAATTACATCTGGGGGGGAAAACATTGTTGACATCAGTTTTATGTTCCTCAGCTGTCTGCAGAAACCTTTGTTTTCCCTTATTTAAAACATAAAATTGCTAGGTTACCTTGGGTTTAAAATCAGCTGCCACTCATTGGCCAGCTTTCATGTTTAAAAGTACGAGCAGCGCTGCTCACAGAGAATTGGCACAGCAATGATCAACACACCCAGGTAACACAAGCATTTGGTGCTTCTGCCAGAAAGCCACAGAGTTCATTTTAACAATATTGTTATTCTTCGACCCTGTACTACGGATGTTGAGACAGGGAGGTTTTGATGCTCCCGAGAGGCAGTCAGTATGACTGTCAGAAAATATGTCGGCAGCTTGGGGCAGGTTATTCGATTTCACAAAACAAAATGGAGGCATAATATGATTTTTAAAAAGTGTAACACCATACAGACTAACCCATATTTAAGCAGACTGAGCAGTATTTACGAACATGATCCCCCACTAGCAGTAGAGCACACCTAAAAGTTCTAAAGGGCATTCTGAAGACAGAGGATGGACTATTTTACTAAATACCATGCTTCTGATTTAAAAAAAATAATAATAGAAACTCTTTTAACACAGTTTTTTTTTTATGTTTTATTTTTATAATAGCAATAAGGCACTCCCAGGGTTTATGTTAATTTTCTTATTAATCACCCCCCTGGCGGCAATCTGGCACTCAGATGTGCCTTGTGCCCCATTACACACCCAGGGGGTGATTAACTAGAACATTAACATAACCCCTGGTTGTGCTTTATGAACATATGAACATATGAAAGTTGTCAGCAGCAAAAGGCCATCCTGATCTACCTAGGCTGCTTGAGACTGCAGCTAGCTCCCTATTTAGCAGCTGCCCAACCCCCTCCCCTTCCCTCCCTTTACCCTCCCCTCTGCCCTGTCCCACCCCTTCTTGAAGCATTCCACTGTGTTACATACCACTACCTCAGCCAGCAGTGTGTCCTACTTTGCCACCACCCTCTCCGTAAAGAAATGCCTCCTCACCTCCCTCCTGAATCTACCCCCCCCCAATCTCATGTCATGGCCCTAGTGTCTCTCCCCACCCTCCTTCTGAATAGACCCTCTGTGTCTGTTTTGATTATCCCCTTCATGTATTTGAAGGTCTCAATCATGTCTCCCCTGTCCCTCCTCTCTTCCAGTGTCTACATGTTTAACTCTCTTAGTCTGACCTCATATGGCAATTCCCCTAGGCCCTGAATCATCTTCGTTGCCCTACGCTGCACCCCCTCCAGCAGCCTACTGTCCTTTTGTAGGTACAGGCGCCAGTACTGCATGCAGTATTCCAGATGGGGTCTAACCAATGATCTGTACAGTCGTGGCCAAAAATATTGGCGCCCTTGCACTTTTTTCAAATAACTCACAATTTCCTCTAAACATAAGTTGAAATTAACAACAGTATTTGGTCTCCACAATTCTTTATTTCTCTGTTAATATTACAGAACCTTTGTTTTTGATTCAGAATTTAATATATCCTTTTAAATCAGAAAAAGAAAAGAAATGGCATTGACAAAATTATTGACACCCTAGACTTAATATTTGGTAGCACAGCCTTTGGTCAAAATAACTGCAATCAACCACTTCCTATAGCCATGGATGAGCTTCCTGAACCTCTCTACTGGCAGTTTGGCCCACTCTTCTTGTACAAGCTGTTCCAGTTCTCCCAGATTTGAAGGGTGCCTTCTCCCAACTGCTGTTTTCAGATCTCTCCACAGGTTTTCAATGGGATTTAGATCTGGACTCATTGCTGGCCACATCAGAACAGTCCAGCGTCTTGTCTTGAACCTTCCTGGGTGCTTTTTGAAGTGTGTTTGGGGTCGTTGTCCTGCTGGAAGACCCATGACCTTCGACGGAGACCCAGCTTTCTGACACTGGGTTCAACATTTCGCTCCAAAATGGCCTGGTAATCTCCAGATTTCATGATGCCATGCACACGTTCAAGGCACCCAGTGCCAGAGGCAGCACAGCAACCCCAGAACATCACTGAACCTCCTCCATGTTTGACTGTAGGGAAGGTGTTCTTTTCTTTGAAGGCTTCATTTTGTTTTCTGTAAACATAGAGATGATGTGCTTTACCAAAAAGCTCTAATTTGGTCTCATCTGTCCACAGGACATTCTCCCAGAAGGATTTTGGCTTGTTCAGGTGTATTTTGGCAAACTCCAGTCAAGCTTTCTTATGTCTCTCTCTCAGCAGTGGGGTCCTCCTGGGCCTCCTACCATATAACCCCCTTTCATTGAGTTGGCGATGGATGATGCAAGTTGAAACTGTCATTCCTTGTGTCTGAAGGTCAGCTTGATCCTGTTTGGCAGTTGATCAAGGTGCTTTCTCCACCATTTGAACAATCCTGCACTGCAATCTTCAATCAAGTTTTCTCTTGCGGCCACATCCATGGAGGTTGGCTACAGTGCCATGGGCCTTAAACTTCCTGATAACATTACGTACAGTGGAAATAGGAACATCAAGGTCTCTGGAGATTGATTTGTAGCTTTGAGATTGTCCATGCTTGGCTATAATCTTCTGTCTGACCTCCTCAGACAATTCTCTGGCTTTCTTTCTTTTCTCCATGCTCATTGCGGTACACACAGTGACACAAAACAGGAGAATGAGTCCTTTATTCAAACTGGTTGAATGAGTGATTTTTATATTGATGGCACCTGCAACTCACCACAGGTGGGTTCAATTCCAAAGTGAAGGAGAATCACCTGCTTGAAATCTAATTATTTCTAACTACTTCTAAAAGGTGCCAATAATTTTGTCCGGGCCATTTAAGGATTTCTGTGTGGAATAAGCTAAGACTCAGTAAATTTTTCTGCTTTTTGTGTTTTATTCCACTGCAAACCAAAGAAATACATATGTGGATACCATAATATTTTTTAATTTCAATAATTTTCTGGAAGGAATGGTGCATTATTAGAAAAAAACTGCAAGGGTGCCAATATTTTTGGCCACGACTTGTATAATGGTAGAATAACCTCCCTTCTCCTCGAGGTAATGGCCCTTACACTGCACCCCAGCATTTTGTTGGCCATTGCTGCTGCCTTTCTGTATTGCACAGAATTGTTCTTTGCTCCCTTGATGAGCACCCACAGATCCTTCTCCTCTTCTGTTACCTCCAGCCACACACACACACACACACACACACACACACACACACACACACACTGATGGTAGCGTCTCCTCAGATTTTTTGTTCTGAACTGCAGTACCTTGCATTTTTTTGCATTGAACCCCAGCTACCATCTGTCAGACCATGCCTCTAGCCTCACCAGATCCTTCTGTAGCCCCCGCCACCCAGCCTGGTCATCCACCACCGCTCCCATCTTGGTGTTATCTGCAAATAGGCTGATTTTGCTGCTGATGCCCTCTGAGATGTCTGCAGTAAATATGCCAAACAGCACTGGGCCCAACACTGACCCCTGTGGAACACCACTTGTCACAGGCTCAGGGGATGAGTATTCCCCACCTACCACCACCCTCTGCTGCCTATTTTGTAGCCAGTTCTCCACCCACCCCACCAGTTTTGCTCCTGCCCCTGTGCCCCGTAGCTTGCTTCCAAGTCTCCCATGCAGTACTGAATCAAAGGCCTTACTGAAGTCTAGGTACAGGACTTCCATCCCATGGCACCCATCAATTTGTCCAGTCACCCAGTAATAGTATTCCACCAGGTTGGTCTGGCATGACCTGCCCTTGACAAAGCCATGCTGCCTCCCGTCCTGCACCCTCTTCACCTCCAGTAGAGCCACTAGCCTCTCCTTTAGGATGGTCTCCATTAGCGTCCCCACTATGGACGTTAGACTTACTGGCCTATAGTTCCCCGGTTCATCCTTGGGTCCACTCTTGTGGAGGGGAACCACGTGAGCCAGTCTCCAGTCATGGGGTAGGCATCCTGTGTCTGGAGATGAATTAAGTAATTTTGCCAAGGGTCCTGCCAGGACCTCTGCCAGCTCCTTCAGCACTGTTGTATGTACTCCATCCAGTCCTGGTGTCTTGTCTACCCTCAATGCTCTTAACCCCTCTAGCACCCTCCCCACTGTGATTTCTCCATCAGTCATCCCCCCCATGTGTTTCTATCCTCCCTCCTACTATGGGTAGCACCCCCTCCCTTTCTTTCATAAAGACGGAACAGAAGTAATCATTGAGCACTTCTGCCTTTTCACCCCTCTTCCACCCATCCCCTCCTTCTTAATTCTTACAATTTGGTCCTTATAGCTTCTTTTCTCCCTGATGTACCTAAATAAGTATTTTCCCCTTTTTTTATGCCCTGTGCCAGCCTGAGTTCTCTTGCCACCTTGGCTGCCCTTACCCCCCCCCCGGGTCACTTCCTTTGCTTCTTGCAGATATTCCTCCGTAATCTCCTCCCTCCCAAATTTTCTGTATCTCCTATAAGCTGCCCTTTTCCTCCTCACCCTGTCTTACACCCCTTTGCTTATCCAGCTGGGTTTCTTTCCCCTAGCCTTCTTAGTCTGGGCCCCTTCAGCAAGTTTCTGTTGCCTCCACTATCCCCTGTCTTATCCGTTCCCACCTTTGTTGTGTGTCCATACCCGGTTGAATGTTGCACAGGAACCCCTGTACCACTTCCCTCATCATCTTAAAGCTGGCGTTCCTGAAATCCAGCACCCTTGTGCCAGATGCCCACTCTCTTTAGCCATCTGTAACTGGAACCATACTGTCCGGTGGTCACCTTCCCTCAGTGGTTCCTCCACCGTCACATCCCTCACCCACTCCCCATTTGTAAGTACGAGGTCAAGGGTGTTCCTTTCCCTAGTTGGGTCCTTGACCAACTGTACTAGAAAGCTTTCCTGGAAGGCATCCATCATTACCTGCTCCCTTCTGTTCTTTGTGGTAGGTGTGTCCCACTCCACCCCCGGCAGGTTGTAGTCCCCTACTATCACCATCCCCCCCTTCCTGCAGCTCCTCCTGCTCTCTTCTGCAGTACCCTGCCCATTCCTTCAGATTGAGAGGGTGACCTGTACACTACCCCAAGTCTTAGTGATCTATTTTTGGGATCCTGTAGTTGCACCCATGGTGCTTCTGTATCTCCCTCATCTCCCTCCTCCCTTACACATTTTAATCTCTTCCCCCCACTCCCCTTTTCTCTATCCTTCTGGTGTAATCTGTACCCCGGAACTATCATGTCCCAGTTGTGGATTTGGGTGGCCCCTGTCTCGGTTATAGCCTCCAAGTCCACTCCCTCCTCCTCCAGGACAGCCTGTAGTTCTGCCCCCTTATTCCCCAGACTCCTAGCATTTAGTGTTACAACCCTCCAACCCTTGTCTCTACCCTCCCCCCACCTCTCTCCCCTTATGTCCACTCCCTTAGTAGTTGCCTTCCTCCTTACCTTGCTATCACAGGGGGTAAGCACATTTGGTTTCACATCACTGGGCCTCTGAACTCCTCTATCCGTCCTGTTACCCCCAGTTTAAATGCTCCTCAATGTGCTTTCCTATCCTTGCCTTTAGTACATTTTTTCCCCTCCTCCTCATTTAGGTGCTGTCTATCTTTTGCATACAGACTGCTGTTCTTCCAGATCCCCCCCCCTCCTACCAGCCTGTACTCCTTTTCCCGACACCAGGCCCCCAGCCGTTCATTAAACTCCTGAATTCTCCCTTTTCTTGCCATTCTTGACCTGGGAATGGGAAGAACCTCTAAGAAGGTGACAGATCTGCTCACTCCCTCATACAGAGGTCCCAGTTCCTCAGACCTCCTCTTTACCTCCCCTACTGTCCCATCAGCCAGGTCATTCATCCCCAGGTGTATTATTAGGTGAGGCCTTTCCCTTCCCCTGCTTGCATTCCTTAGCACAGATTGCCCCACCATTTCTGCCTTCATTCCTGGCATGGCTTCCACCCACATTTTACTGTGCCTCTTCCCTTTGCTGCCCCACCTGACCACTCTTAGTATCGAGTCCCCCAACACTGACACCTCCATTCTAATCCCCATCTTCCCCCCTCCTCCTCCTCTCCTTCTTCCTCCTGCACAGTATTCCCTCCTATTACGGCTGTTTCTCCCCCCATGTTCTCTGCTGTACTCAGCCCTTCTTGCCCCAGTACACCTATTTCTCCAACACCCTCCCCAGCCATTTTGTTCTCTGTACCCATGGATCATGCTTCCCCTTCCTCCTTCCCCTCCTTTAACCCCTCTGTTAGAGGTTGGCCCCCGTCTGAGCTTACTGTGTTACCATCTCCCTGTACTCCTCTTATTCTCCTTGCTCGTTTGTTTCCCATACCTGTGTCACCTTCCCGGCCCCCTTGTCCTGACCACCCCTGTCACTCCTATCACCCACATCTTTTTTCTTTTCCTGGATGTCTTTTGTGCTCTTTTGTGCTTTCCACATTCCCTTCTCCTCCCAACCTAATATGCCCCTTCATGATCTTTGACACTTCCCCCATTAGCCTTAGTACTTCTTTCTCTAGCCTCCCCAGCCTTATACAGACTGGGTACCCTCCGTCCTCCACAGGGTGTCCATGAATACTACCCCTCCACAGTTATTACATCCCTCGATCCTTCCTCCCCTGTGATTTATGTTCCCCTCCTTCCCAAATTCCTTTGCCCCTCTTCCCTCCACTGACCCCCATTCTGGCCTGCCTCACTACCTTGTTCCCTTCCCAGACTTCCCCAGTCTGTCGCCATGGTCCCATTACCCTTTCCTCTTCTTTGTTCCCTCTGCTCCATTCTCCCTCTCGTGGTCTTCTTCTTTCTATTTTGCCCTGTCTATTGGCAGCACTATTTCCCTTATTTTCCAATCCCTCTACCCTGTGGTGTGTGGCTGCGTTGTGTACAGAAATAAGATGGCTAACCATGTGTGTATGCAGTCAGCAGGTACCGTACGATGTTACAGGCTACCAGTATAAAGGAAGTGATGCGCTAGGGGTGGGTGGGTTGAGACAATCAGCTACCCCAGCAAACCCTCACTGAGGCACTCAGCTGCACCAGCAAAATCCCCTAAACAGGTACCTTTCCAACTTAAGTCAGAAAGCACCCTGGTACCAATTGAAAACAACAAGCTCTGACTCAGTCCTACCTTCAGCTAGTAGTAACTCTGATAAGGCCCAAGGCCAGACAGTTATCACCCTTCCCCCAAGCTTCAGGGCTAGACACACACAAAAAAAACTACAGTTCCTGCAAATCCCTCAAACAGGTACCTTTCCAACTTAAGTCAGAAATCATCCTGGTACCAATTGAAACAACAATAAGCTGCAAAAGAAACAGTAACGGCAATAAAATCAGTGAAAATCAAGATATACTTCCCTGAGATGTGTCTGCTTCCTTCCCTAGCTCCATCACTCTGACCCTGAGCCTTATTGCTTAAATATACCCCTATATCTATCCCACACTTGCTTGAGGCCCCCCTATGTTTTCACCTCCCCCACTTAAGCTGGCCATCTGTTCCAGGCATCAACCACCCTTTCAGTGAAGTAGTATTTCCTCATTCACTAAAAATACTACCAACAGCTTAATCTGGTTCAAGGTCAGTTGGCATTCATCTGTATTCCCTTCCCCCGGGTTGTGCCTGAAAATAGGCAGGATTTGTCTAGTGCACTTACCCGGTCAACAAAAACCGAATAAAAAAATGAAAAAATATCCCTCTTAAGCCCCCCCCCCGCTTCATCATGTGCCTCCTGGTCTGGTCTCCCTCTCATTTAAAAGATGACCCTCCTGTGCCCTGTTTACCCCTGTGAGGTACTTGTAGGTCTCAATCATGTCACCTCTCACTCTTCTCTTCCAGGGTGCACATGGTGAGATACCTTAGTCTCCTCATAGGGCTTCTCATGCAACCCATGCACCATTTTATTTGCCCTCTTCTAGACTGTCTCCTCCCTGTCTGTGTCCTTTCTGAGTTGAGGCCCTAAAACTGGGCACAATGCTGCAGGTATGGTCTCATCAGTGAATGATACAGTGACAACACAACCTCCCTCTTCCTGATGGAGATGCCCCTCCATATGCACCCCAGCAACTCACTGGCCCTCCTCACTGCTGTGACACACTGCTCTGCCACTTTGAGGTCATCAGATATGATAACCCCCAGGTCCTTTTCCTGCTTAGTGACTGTCAGTTACTACCCCATCCTATTCTCCACCCTTGGGTGTTTATGCCTAGGGTCATGACTTTACACTGTTTGACTTTGAACCCCAACCGCCATGCCCTTGACCACTCTTCAAGCTTCCCAAGATCCCTGCGCATTTTCTCCATCCTCTCCTGTGTGTTCACCCCATTGCAGATTTTGCTAAAATCTGTAAAAAGGCATGCCTTGCCTTCCAGTTCTTCTGCAAAGTCACTTATGAAGACATTGAAGAGTACCATTCCCATTACTGAGCTCTGCAGCACCCTGCTGGTCACTCTTCCATCGTTACAGTAAGTGTCGTTAACCACCACTCTCAGTTGCCTATCCATTAGTGAGTTGTTAACCCAGTTCACCACTTTGGATCCCACCCCTATACTGCCAAAACTTCCTTATCAATCTCCTGTGCGGCACAGTGTCGAATGCATTGCTAAAGTCCAGATAGGCCGGGTCCACTGCCCTCCCATGATCTACTTCCCTGGTCACCCAGTCAAAGAAATCAATCAAATTCATCTGACGTGACATCCCCCTGCGAATCCATGTTGTCTGTGGATCTGTAGTCCATTGGATTCAAGATACTCTACCAGTCTTTCCTTCAGCAGGATTTCCATTACTTTCTCCACCAGTGAAGTAAGACTGATCAGCCTATAGTTTCTAGCCTTCTTCCTGCTGCCGTGCTTATGTAGAGGGACCATGTCAGCTCTTCTCCAGTCCTCTGGAACCATGCCTGTTTCCAGTGAGCTGTTAATGTTGGCCAGACCTGAGACATTTCACATTAGAAATGTTATGGAGAGAAAAGAAGAGTAAGGAGTATTTTTTAACTGTATCAGGGGATGTATATTCAGGTGAAAAAGAACATTGTTGATGATTGTATAATCATATCAGATGACCTAAAGGTGGCCAAGTAATGAGACAAGGCAGTAGGGAGGGCGGGTTGCATGCTGGGATGCATAGGGTGGGGTATCACCAGCAGAAAATGGGAAGTGATGTTGCCTCTGTATAGATCTCTGGTAAGACCCCACCTAGAGTACTGTGTCCAGTTCTGGAGACCACATCTCTGGAAGGATATAGACAGAGTGGAGGCAGTCCAGAAGAGAGCAGCTAAAATGGTGCAAGATGTGAATCAAAAGCCCTAAGAGGAGAGACTAAAGGACCTCAATATGTACAGCCTACAACAAAGAAGAGAGGTGGGGATGACAGAGACCTTCTAAATGCCTCACAAGGGTAAAAAAGATACAGGAGGGGAGTACATTTCAGAAGAAAAGGTGCTCAAGAACAAGGGGACATATAGGGGAGCTGTGGAGCACCCAAGATGGTGGCAGTTTGATTCTGTACTCCTGACCAGAAGCTGTTTAAAAGGTCAAAATTCTACTATTCTAGGCAGAGTTGGAAACCGAAAATACCCTACAACGTATCTAAAAGGCTGAGGAATACACTGTGGGTCCTAAAAAAGACCACACACATGCGGCACAGAATTTGGATGCCTATCTTTCCTCACTGCACAGTTCGAGAGGAGCAAGATCTGGGCCATCTTCCTCAATGGAGCCTAGGGTGAGTGATGCTCTGAACCCCCAGATAATGGTGCTTTTGCAAAACATAGAGGTGATGGGAGAAGAAACCAATCGCCGACTAGCCACTGTTGAAGCCCAATATAATGAGCTAGATGATAAGGTACGAACAAATGAAACCCATAGTAGTGACCTTAAAGCTGAGGGAGAAAGCCAGCGAAGCAGAAATGAGACGTTTTTACAGGATCTTAACTTCTTAAGAACAAAAATAGAGACCTTAGAAAATGAACAGAGACAACCCAATGTGTGAATAGTGGGCTTACCGCCCAGATTTGCTACCAGCACTAAAATTGTACCAGCAGTGACCAGAATGATTTTTTCAGGCCTCTCCGTATTGCCTATGGACTCTGGAATTAAGGTACTTAGGGTCTTTGCCATTCTCATGCGGTCACGATCAAGAGGCTATGGGAATGCGTGATCAATGACTGTTATAGTGACTCTATCTAGTTCTGACGGCCACATAATGTTACTACAAGCTGCAAGACAGAGAGGAAACATGGTCTGGGAAGGCAGCAAGATCGCCTTTTTTTCCGAATATTTCATCGCAATTGCAGACATGGAAGAAGGTGGTGCAACTCACTAAGAAATCTCTCCTTGAAAACGGAATCGTGGCCCAGCTTTTATTTCCTGCAAAGCTCCAGATTAGACATGCCAGCAACACTCATATTCTGTTGGATCCTGAAGCAGTGGTGGCCTTGGCTGCCAAGCTTATCGAGGCTCAGAAGATTCCTGAACAACAAGAGAAGACCCCTGAATCGGATTCGGACACTAATGACTGAGTTTGGTGAGGTACCACATGGAACCTAATTCTTTTTCCCTGCTGAGATACCCATAGAGGAAATTTTTCATGACTCTTAACTAATTAACTGTAATTGACTCTAACTAATTGACTCTTTAATATGTCCCTCAGTTTGGGTAAACTATCTTCTGTCTGGAAGACTGCCTAAGTTTTACCATTCTTCAAATCAGGAGACCCCAGAGGCCCAAATAACTACAGGCCAATTTCCTTATGCCCCACCCTATCAAAACTGCTGGAGAAATTAGTGAATTGCCAACTTAGAAACTACATTGATGCCTCAGATCTGCTAAACCCTGTGCAATCAGGCTTTAGGCCATGTCATAGCACAATTACAGCTCTGGCTAAAGTCACTAATAACTGGCAGAGAGTCCTTGACTTAAAGAATCACATATTTATTTATTTCAAATTCAGAAAATACCTTTGAGTCAAAGACTCCTTTACAAAGGTTCCACGTCACATATATTAGATACAGATACACAATACAGAAGATGTTACAGAGTACAGTTAGGTTTGTCACAGGTACAGTTTGGCTAACATTCAGTAACTAGTGCTGTTTAAGATTGTGATAAACTGAATGATTAACAATCCCTGGGAAAATTGAGTTAAGAGCTGTGGGCAGAGGCAAGCCAGCGGCCACTGTCAGTGGTAGAGGCACAGGGGGCCCGGTTCAGGTACAGTCGCAGTCACTTGTGGCACGAAGGTGGGCCCTAAGCTGCGTTTTAAAATGACCAATTCTTTGTTCAAAGAGCAAGGAGGAGGGTAGGTTATTCATCCACAAAGGTGCCCTATAGCAGAAGGATCTTTGGAATTGAGCTGTGCGACAAGAAGGGATGGAAAAAAGATGGGTGTCAGAGCTACGGGGGTGTTTAACTTTTGAGTCCATAGTGATTAAGGGGGTGAGTGCTGAGGGGGAGAGGCCAAGGGTGATTTTCTTTGTCAGGACACAAGTGTGGAATTTGATTCTGTTATCTAGGTTAAGCCAGTTGGTGTCCTTGTATAGCGCGGTATTCCTCGACTTAAGCAAGGCCTTCAATGCCGTCAACCATGCATTGCTCTTAGTTACTCCCCGCAACATTGGTCTGGATGCACCTTCCCTAAAATGGTTCTCAGGCTACCTAGCAGAGCGGATGCAGCAAGTAAAAGCAGTAGGAGAGCTCTCCACTCTAAAACAGATTAGCAGAGGCATACCTCAAGGCTCCATCTTGGGGCCCTCATTTTTCTCACTTTATATCAACAACATCAACTGTGGAATCAAACTTTCCAGTGCACATCTCTTTGTGGATGACACGGTCCTTTACAATACCAGGCCTACTCCTGAAAGTGCCTGCTCGGACTTGCAAGTAGATTTCCTTACGCTGCAACAAAACCTCGTGAGTCAAAAAGCTCCTATTGAATGCCAAAAGGACCAAGGCTATGCTGTTATCCCCAATGGCCAAGTCCATAAACTCCCTTAAGCACAACAATATTCCCACTATCACCACCCTGCTTAGCGAGTCACTTGACTATGTGACCAAGTTCAAGTACTTCGGTATGTGGATTGACAAAAGACTTTCTTTTGCTGATCATATAGACAAGCTCTCAAAAAACTTAGACAGAGGCTTGGACTTTTTTTTAGAATCAAACATCTGCTTACCCAGGAGGCCAAAAAAAGCTTAGTACAAACCATGTTCCTAGCTATCTTGGACTATGCAGACTTCCTGTATGGCCAAGTTCCAAAAACCGCCCTATCTAAGCTAGACACCCTTTATCATAGGGCCTTACATTTCATCTCAGGTGAGGCATATAATACCCATCACTGTGTACTCTATTCCACGGTAGGATGGACCTCACTTATGTTCAGGAGGTAAAGAAACACTATATTATGGACCTATAGATCTATATCCAAGATGCTACCCTCCTACATTTCTGACCGTCTGCCCTCCTGCACCTTAGGAAACTATGCCTTGAGAAGCCGTTCGAACATCTCACTAGCTGTGCCTAGAGTCTTTTCCCATTTTGGCAGAGCCTCCTTCAGCTATGTGCTGTCCCAGCTGTAAAACAACATCCAGAAATCCATAAAATTGGTGCGTCCTATTGGTTTTGCAGAATTCAAGTCACTCTATTCGAGATACTTCTCGGAGCCTTGTCAATGCCCTCCCTGTCGCTAAACTGTAGCCATACATTCCTATTCTTACAGTCAGCCCTCTACACTTTCTATCCTCTCGTTAGAATTACCCTAAGCCATGTTGCTGGATTCATTCTTGCTTTCTACTTGCTGCTGAGCCCCCAGCTTGCACTGTCACTAGCATCAACTCTGCTCTGCTAGAGCTATCAGTGTCTAAAGTTACTGGTTTGGCACATTGGTGCTGACTTGCTTCCACCTCTCTGCTGTACTGTTTTCTTGGATGAGACTTCACCTTATGACTGGGCCTCATTGATTATCCTTGTACTTTGTTTTTATTGCTATGTATTGTATTACTATGCCCATTTGTGCTGTATGTCCTATTGTGCTACTGTATTATTTATTCTGTACCTACCAGGCCCTCCTTGAAAATGAGCCTGCTCAATGGAGTTTCACCTGGCTAAATAAAGATTTATTGATTGATTGATTGATTGGGACTACAGTTTGTTCTACTGTTTATTCTGCCTAGAACGCCACGTTGGTAGCTGCAATTAAAAAGTTTTTGTATACAATCTCCTACCTACTGAGGGATCATTGATAGATGGGGGTATAGTGCCCCACTCAATTTGTGAACTAGTTGTGTTAAATTTTGATAAATATCCTGTTTCACTATCAGTCAGCAGGTTTGACTTTAGAGGTATGGGTGCAAGGCAACTTGACTGAGTCAAGGCTATCTTTTTGAATTTACTGTTTTGGCTCTCTCATTAGGGTTTATCAGTCCTCCATATATATATTTTAGAATCCTACAGGGGACATAAATAATGGCAAATATCCATCAAGTTATAGAGTAGGTAAGAGTGTTATATCCTACATTATTATCCAGCCATAGAGATAACGCTTATGTAACTATATAGTTGAGCAGGCATAACTAAAGGCAACTATCCTATTTCTATTAAATACTTCATTGATATGTAACCTGTACTTTGATGCGCTGCACAACAAATTTACGCTGCTGTGATTATTATTATGTACTATGGTATATACTGTATTTCATATAATCAATAAATAAAAAGTAAAAAAAAAGAACAAGGGGACATGCTATGAAACTGAAGAGTAATAGATTCAGGAGAGATTTGAGGAAGTACTTCTTTACAGAAAGAGTGGTGGATTCCTGGAACAGTGTTCCAGCAGAAGTGTTGGGGGTGAAAACAGTGGAGGGGTTTGAGAATGCATGGGATAAGTACAATGGAATTACAGTGAAAAGGAAGGGGGGAGGGAGAAAGAGCTGTAGGTCGGGCACAGTCTGCGGTAATAGTGTACTGTACATAGTGAGAAATAGGGAGACTGGATGGGCCAAGCAGTCCTAGTTATCTGCTGTCAAATTCTATGTTTCTAAGAATATTGGGTCTAAATACCTATTTTTGAGGCAAAAGTTACAATAACTGGCCCTTTATCAGGGCCCTCCTGAAGTCTGTTAACTTGCAGGAAGTCTTCTGATGAAATTGGTAGAATTAACTTACTGATAAAGATGCTTTATCATTTCACTCAAAGATTGATCTGTTTCTTTCTGTTTTACAATGACACTAGTCAATTTTACTATTAATTGTGGTGCCCAAGGCACATTAAATAAAAGAGCTGCCTCTAGCTTGGTAGGCCTTTGGAAATTTCTTATTGCTCTACTTGATTAAGAACCTGTATTAACTGTGCATCACAAATTTGCTGTTCAGAGATAATATTTTCATTCATTAAATCAGTTACCTACCAATTGGGTAAAATCTCCTTTGGAATATTGTTGATACCAGCCATATTATCCCGTGATGGAATAAAGATGACTTGTTAGGTCTGAACTGAAGATTGGGGTTCTAGTAATCCCTGGTTAATATTTGTCCATACCACATCAGAAGTTGTACTGAAGTTTTCTTTTAGGCCCTGCACTGTACACACTACAGAACTGTTTTTGAAAACCATTTTTAAAACCAGTTCAGGCAACTAAACCTCTGCAGTGCATCCACACTATTCAGTAACCATTTGTGGTAACAGTTCAGTCTGTCCACGCTGCTGGTGTTAAATCTGTTCCCCCTGTAAGTATTTCATATGGAACAATGCATATGTAGGTGTGTGATGGGCAGTTTCTTTACACACCCAAGGTGTGTGATAATATATAAACCTCAAGAGCGAAGCTTGAGAGGTTTATATATTGTTACACACCTTCATATGTGTTATTTTTTTAAATAACTGGTGCTAAGTAAACAAAGCTCACAGTCTTAGCATTATATGTTTCCTGCGTTGCTGATTCGACCTCTGAATGGGCTCCATGGCATGCTGATTGTTATGATGACAAGGCGAAGGTTCAACGGCTTCTCCATTGTTTAAAGTTTTAAAAAACTGTGAACAGTTACATTTTTCAAGTCAGTAAGTACCTTAGCGTGGTACACACAACCCGGCGTGAGAGTGTAAAAGCCATATCAACTCGCAGGTTGATATGACTTTGCCGTATCAACCTGCAGGTTGATATGACTTTTTACAGGTCTCAAAAACAGGTTCATATCAGGGGTCACCAGGTATTATATGTTAATTCCAACACACAGAATTGTGCTTGCCTGTACACACTGCAGCTAGAACTGTTTTAGTTAAACCGTTACAGCTTAAAACATTTTTACTCCTGTCCAGACATGTGAGCAGTTCTTCTGCCTTCACCACACCACACCCTAGTGTCCAATCTTGACTATAACCTGTATTTATCTGCTCAAGTGTGTATATAGTATTCATGCACTACCACTGTCATTAACCTGTGTAGTATATTTAGCCCTGACTATGTTAGTTAGTTATTTAAATATTGTATGATTTTATTGTGCTCAATGTGCTGTGTAATGTTCTTGTATTCTGTTCAGGTCCATCTTGCAAATGAGCTTTGCTCAATGATGTTCACCTGGTTAAATCAAGATTTTGATTGATTGATTGAGTAAAACCATGCTAGCTCTAAAATGTTTTAAAAACAGTTTTAAGACTAGGTATCTAGCAGGGTTTAAAAATGTTTTTGTTAAAACGTTTTAAGGGGCTTGTAGTCTGAATGCAATCACTGCTACAGGGATTTAAAACCTTTTACGGCACTAAAACCATTTTAAGATCCACAGTATGTACAGGGCCTTAGTTTGGGATTAATCATTTGCTTTTTAACCCTCCTTGTCTTGTAAAATATGCAGAAAATGATAATTTGGACAGGGGAGAAGTCAGGTCAAACCACAATAGAGTGAGTCACCATGCCTTTAGTTAGGCAGCTGCAGTTACAACCCCTGCCTCTCCACACACACACACACACACACACACACACACACACATGAACCTGCAAGGTTGAGGGGCCTGGGTTCTTTGAAACTCCTTGTGGGGGGAATCATGTCCAGAAAAAAAATAAAATAGTGTGGCACCTCCACCCAGAGAACAGATCGGTGAGCCTGGTAACAGCTGTGGTATAGCCCCCTGGGACAAGGCACCTGCTCACCTCCCCACTGGCACAAACACCACTCTGGATCCCACCCATAAGGCAGATCTAAATAGACAATGCAATATAGTACCAGCAATTGACTGCAAAATAACGTGCTCACACACTCACCCCCAACATGTGCCTCTCCTTCACGCCTTTTCACTGTGGCTATTGCTGCTCGTGCTCACAAGCGTGTCCCCAGGTGGACACATGTGCAGTCAGCCAGTTACATGCCCAAGCCCCGATTGCACTTGGAGTTTGAACTTAAAGAAGGGCCCTGCTGGCTCTGATTATGCAGCCCAACAGTGTTGTAAGTTTCTTCTTGCTCTCTTGCCAGCACAACAGGAAACAAAGCAGGTGGTGGGAGACAGCAAAAAACAGGAGACAGAGCCCCAGAGGACATGACAACAGCTGGGAGACATGGGAGGCATGCGCTAGGACCAGGAGCAGCCCAGGAGGTAAGTCCAGATTTCAGGGGTGGCTACATATTCCTTCTGTTGGTTTTGTAATTCCTCAACAGTATCTAATTTATTCTTGCAATATTATGATAAATCCTGTATCATTGCCATCTGACCTCTAAATAACTCCAGTTCTTTCCTGATCAAGAACACCTGTCCTAATGTATTGTATTAGCAGTATGCTGATCATTAATGGCATATAGCATCCCTTTACTTAACTTTGAAGAGTCATACCTAGAAGTTGGATATTCTTACAATAAATCCCTTTTCATGGAGCAATTTTTTTCAATACAGAGCAATTTATCATCATAGCCATTTTTATTTAATGCCAGTGGGGAACAAGAAGAAGTCGGAGGAAACATGGCCAGCAGGGAACCAGGACGGATGTGTTTCTGAGAGCTCTGACTCCATTAACCTAAATATTTGTGAAAAATGATATTTTACACAACAATGACCTGAATATTTTACAAGACTTGGAAAGTTTTACTGTTTCTGTTTATTACTATGAGCAAATTTCTGAAAAAGCAGGCAGGGGAAAATCTCTTTAAGCCTACAAATTCAATAGTTGCAACAGACCATGAGGCCACAAACCTGGAAGACTCCAGCAGTGATGGGGAGCTGTCCAAAGCTACACTGGCAATGGTAAACTACAGTGTTAACTGAACTCTTTCCACCGGAGAATCAACAGTTTAAAGAAAGACATGACAGAGGTAAAGCAGACCTCAGTCATTGTATTCAGCATGGTGGAAAAAGCTCAGAGTTCTGCAGTAGGTCTAATTCATGAAAATGCCATGCTGAAGCTGTGGTTGGAACATTTTAAGAACCATGCCAGGAATCCCATATTCGCCTGATGGGTCTGCCAAAGGAGAGGAACTTATGACATTTCTGCAGAACTGTCTGTCTGATTGAAAAGTTGTTTGGAGTTACAGACCAGGACATAATACAGATTTTTAAGCCCTACCAGATCACTCCATACTGCACCATGAGACCAGACCTGCTAGCTCACACTATGCTCCTAATTTTGGGATCTGGGGCTGCACGGGAGGAAGTTTTGTCATCAGTGCAGCAGCACAGCAGCCTGCAATATGATGTGGCACTGATGCGTCTTTTCCTTGGTTTCAGTTTTGCAACACAAAGAGATGCCTTTCTTACCTACTGTCAGCCATGAGACACCTATATGGCAGGTACCACCCAAGACTAGCACCAAACAGGGGTTTCATGTCATAATAGCGATTGCAGAATAGCGATCGTTATTATGGCGAGTGTATATCACCGAAAAGCAAATCGATGATATACACTTTCAGTCGACCTGACGTCCGGAATTAAAATAAGTGTTTATGCGGAGGGGCTGTGTCCCACTGCATCACCCCTCGTGGGGGGCTTTGCCCCCTGCACTCCTTGAATAAGGATTACCTACTCCATGGGGGTGAATGTCAGGGAATAGGCAAAATCCCACATCGTAGAAAAAAATTAAGTGCCTGAGCCGCAGGCAGCGGCAAAGGTTTTACGCACCCGGTCCCGGTCCCGAACCCTGTACCTGCTGCACCATAACTAGCCACCCACACCACCACACCACATGGCTAGCTTGGTGGCAGCAGGTACACCCGTCCCCCAAAATCCATTCACTGACCCTCCCCTTCTCCTCACTATTCCTCTCTTCCTGTCGCCATACAGTATCATAGCGGTTGACTACAGTCGCTACCTTTGTAGAGTAGCCCAGGAGTATATCGCTGAATATGAGTCACCGTATTGACATGGCACCCATATTTGGTCACTATACTCACTGGATACCCCCAAGGGGCAATATAGAATTGTACTTTCTGTCACAAGCACACTCAGCAGGTCAGTCCCTCTGCTCCCACAGTACCAACCTCTGAGCACAGTAATGTGAACAGGTAACAGACACGAGTAACCTTCCTGTCTGCTTTTGGGTCCAAATCATCTTTAGTCTCAAGTTCTAGGGGGGATTCAAACTGTGAACTATGCTAGCGTACCCAATGTACATGCGCAGATTCATACCCTCTTTGGGGATTGCGGTACAATCGTATGCCAGGGGCACCCAGCCAGGCTTCCAAAATGAACCCTTAAAACTCTATAAAAGACCTTAGGTATATTCTTACCTTTTCCCAGTTTAGTAACACCATCAAGCTGTTGAACAGTTGTCAAACTTAACCATCTATATGTCACATGCAAAAAAAACATGCAGACACCCAGGCAGTCTTTTAAATAAAAGGTTTACTAAAATGGATAAAAATATGTAAAATGTAAACATAGAACACCATATCAAAAAGCATACAATCACTTAAAAGAAAACGAAGAGAACTACAGAAAACTCCGACCAACATACAGTTAGATACTTTTCTATCTAATGTATTACCTCTAAGTGCTTATCAGAGCTGTGTCTTTCTACAGTCCCAAGATGGTATAGGACAACAAGTTCAGACACAGTATTCAGTTTAAAACTCTGTGTCTCCACACCCCTTCTATGAGTCATCTAGCTCCTCCTTTTAGAACCCCAAAAAATACAAACATGATTTCCTGTCAGGAGATATTTTAAATACTGTGACTTCAGCAAAAACTAATTTCCCAAATTATGACGGTTTTTAATCAAGCCTTTCCTTTGAACTGGTGACTGGTTTCTTTTTTCTCAAGGAACATCACAGGTTTTTAGAACTCTGCCACACGTCACTTAGGTGCGAATATAACCAAAAGGAATCAGTTAAGTTATGTCCTGTCCTGTAATAAAATGCATATTTAGTTTCCCAACTTCAGAGGCAGCAACAGGTCATAAAAAGGCCATAAAATGCAATTTCTCAAGGAAGTTAATTACATTACAGAGATCTCCTGGTCAGTTACATCCTGTAATTGAAACCTGGGGGGGTGGCACCCATGGCACAGGCTGCCTTATGTGAGACAATCACATACTGTATTTTTATATTACAAATAGCATACAATAATCATAACCAGCTGGCCAAACATCATATTTTCCACTAAAACCTCCAGGTTCAACTTAAGTATACCTACCAAGATTCTCTCTGGAAGTAGGAGATACCCAGCAAATATTGATTGGAATACATGAAACCCCAACTCTGAGTCTCCTTATATTTGTACTGAACTAGTCTCCTTGTATACTTAAACCTGGTATCTTTCTTATATGGACCTTCTTTTTTATTGAAAGGCTATACCTGCAGTTCAATGGGCTGCAGCAACTAGCTACTCCCCCTGCCTGAGTATATAAGCCAGTTCCTTCCAGCCTGATTCAGAAGCACTTTTTCTTTGCAGGCAGAGGCTCTGTTGGACTCTGCCTTCCCCAGCTGGAATCTCTGCCCCTTTCAGTGTTGATCTCCCTCCTCTACTGCTTTTGGATTTTCTACTTGGTTTATGCTGGACTTTCTGCTGTTTTGTGTTTTTTCTTGCCCTTCTAGGTCAGTACTTTGCTTTTGTCTCCAGCTGCTGTTTGTGCTTCTCTCTGTTGTCTTTGTCTGCTTTCCTGTTGTCCTGTGCTTGTGTTTCTTCAGTTTTACTTATTTGGGGGGGGGGGGCTTCTAGTTTTGCTTGTATTCTGGCACAAAACCCTGGCACAATATATCAGTTGGGGGGGTGAGGATATAGCATGCACCAAGCAGGAAAGGGATCTTGGGGTTATCATCTCTGATGACCTCAAGGTAGGGAAGCAGTGTGACAAGGTAGCAGGTAAAGCAAATAGGATGCTGGGATGTATAGGCAGGGGCATCACCAGCAGGAAAAGGGAGGTCATAATTCTGCTATACAAGACAATAGTGAGGCCCCACCTGGAGTACAGTGTACAGTTCTGGAGACCATACCTACGTAAGGACATAGACAGGGTAGAGAAGGTTCAGAGGAGGGCAACAAATATGGTGCATGGATTGCATCACAAGTCCTATGAAGACAGGTTGAAGGAACTGAACATGTACTCCCTGGAGGAGAGGAGGGAGAGAGGGGATATGATAGAGACATACAAGTATCTTACAGGGAGGAACAGGGTGCAGGAAAACACTATTTTTAAGTGAAAAAGATGTTCCAGGACTAGAGGGCATGGGATGAAGTTGGAGGGAGGATGATTCAGAGGAAACATGAGAAAGAATTTCTTCACAGAACGGGTGGTGGACAAGTGGAACACCCTGCCAGAGGAAGTGGGGGGGGCTGAAACAATCACGGGATTTAAGAATGCATGGGATAGACATAAAGGAATTCTGGAGGTCAGGGGTAAGGGGCAACAGACTTCTAGGAAAACAAACTAAACTTACAAGCTCAAATGGGCAGACTGGGTGGGCCATAGGCCCTTATCTGCTGACACTGTCTATGTATCTATGTATCTGCTGCTTACCTTTGTTTGCTTCATACTATTCAGGCCGTCATGTTATTCAGGCTCTCATTTACTTTTGTCATGCTTTTAGCAGTCCACAGTTTACCTGCAATTGTTATCTGTGTGCTATTCAGTGCCCACTTGTTGTAGCAGTCTCCCTGCACATTCATCCTTCATTGTTTAAACCTGCTCCACTCAGTGCCTAGCTTCGTTCAGCAGTTACAACTCCCAGCTTTTCAATTCCCATGTTCTGGCTTTCCTAGCAGTTTTATTGTTGTGCTACTGCATTTACTCTGCTTCCTTAGTAGTTCTACTGCCTCAGCCTACCTAATTTGCGTTGCGTCAGCAACTCACACTAACCTACCTTCAAACTGGTTGTCATGCATTCTGGTCGTATCGTTCAGTCTCTTTCTCTGTCGCTGTTATCATTCAAAGTGTCACTCAGCATTCCACCCTACATTCTGCTTGCTGCTTCAGTCACATTCTGCCTGGTACCTTCAGTCGCTCCCGATACTGCTGTTATATGCTTACATATGCTGCCTCCCCATTATACTGCTGTTGCTAATGCTGCTATAAATCTTCCTATGCTGCACTGTTTTGTCCATGTTGCTGCAATTATAACTACTACCATGAATCAGTCCCCCCCGCCTCCTCTAGCTTATTCCTGGTTAAGATTCCTGATGATCTGCTTGTGCGAGCGGTTATTCCCATGGCATGGGACAGTGATGCCACAGTGTGGCATTGTGGCTTCACATTGGGAATGTGCTATGGAGTCAGAAATAACCTATGGCTGTCTGGCTTTTCCCAGCCTCCTACTACCCCTGCATTCAGTTAAAGCAGCTGTTCAACCTTACCAACATTCATGCTCTATGCACTGGTGGCAGTCAGGCTTTGCCATGTCTCCTCTTTCCTACAGTCAGATGCACACCAGCCACAGCCATTATATGGCTTGGGGCTTGTCCTGTAGCTGACAGTCTCACTCCACCCTACAAAGTCCACATCTGGGGGTTGTGTCACCCGCTCACATAGGTAGCACTCACACCGTGGGATACCTTAGCCATGCAGATCATCAGCAGCACCTCTTGATGTAGAATTTAAGACTTCAGCTGCCAAAGGGTAGGGCTCTTAAGACCAAGGGGGCTCCTTTAGCTGTGCAGGCCATGACAGCAGCACTTTTGAAAGCTTTTCTCCCTACAACTGCCTAAGGTTCATCTGGTCACCACGTCCTCCCCTTCCCTCCCCTTCCTTGCTCATTCTTGCTTTCCTCAACCGCTCACCTTGAAGATGGTCCTCAGGGAAGTCCCCCAGACATCTTCCTTCACATCTCAGCTCACAGACAGTCCTCAGGGACGCCCCATCAGACATCTACCTCCTCCTTAGGCCTCCCTCATGGAGACCGGGTGAGTGCCTTTCAGCAGTTGCTGCTCTCCTCCTCCTCCTCCTCCCACCCTGGGGTGAGGGCCTCCTGAGCAGGAGTTTCCCTTTGCTGCAGAGAGTGCTGGCAGCCACCTCAGGGTGTTTTCCATTAGAGGGATAGAGTGAGAGCCTTCCTCCAACTTGGAATATTCCGCCCCCTTGACTTGGGTCTCTAAATTGAGGTAGCCGAGCTGTCACTAAACGTATCCCAAGCCTGGAAGGAAGATGACCTAGGCCCCTGAGTCAGAGGATTCCTCCTCATAGGGAATTTTCCCTGTCCTCCGTGCCAAAGATTATAAATGCTAGGTAGTTCACATTTAGTATATTCCTTCAGTTTACCTAGATACTGTAGGTTCTGCTGTTGGATGGAGTTGGATGGTGACTCTCCATCTTTGCCGTTCCCTATCTCCTTAAGAAGTCATGCCCCTCTGCTCAGTCAATATCTATCAGCTTGCTTCAGTCTGTGTCTGTTTCCAGTTGTCACTGGTTGCTGTCAATCTATGCTCTCAGTCCTCATGGTCAACGTTTGTTGCTCAATACTCTTTTTTTTTTTTTTGAAATAATAATTTTTATTAGTAGATTTTTACTTTTACAAAATGACTCCATTTTACATACAACAGGGAAAAGTGTCTCCATGTAAAAAGTGTACACATTCTTTTGTCAGAGAATATTGAGTCATTTGCTGTCCATCTTTTAACACTTCTACACCACTGTAAGTCCCAGGTCAATCATTATCCAGACCCTGATACATCACAATGTACTGGGTATGCTCCCAGTTCCTGTAATTCCTTTCATGTATTAGACAGTAATCTATTCAAACTGTATCTTTCATCAAACTGTACATGGAGAATCTAGTTTAATAATTAATGGCCATGAAATAAAAGAAGAAGGGAAGAAAAGTAAAGAAATAGACTAGAAAGAGAAAGATACAAGACAAGAAAGCAAATGGAAAAGGTGGGCTTTAAGTTAGTGGAAGGATGGCCCCTAAAGGGGCCAGAAGGGGGGGCGGGGTTGGAGAGACTTCTATTCTAACATAATCACGCATTAACACTGTCTTATCTACATAGGACTAAATGGAGAGAAGCAACTCGTCCCAGCCTCTCCCTCCATTATATTCTTTATGTGGGAAATCTACCCAGACGGTGTGGGCTCTCTCTCAGGCCACCTCAGCCAAAATCTGTAGTATATCCTTATGTTCCTTAATGGCTCAGAAATGCAAAAAGGGCAACCATCTGGCCTTAAACTTATCTACATGTGTTCTCAATTTAGCTGTTAGGTGCTCCATTTGCATCTTTTTTAAACACATAGAATACCACAGATTCTACATAGGCACAATAGGGGTAAACCAGCATTTGGTAATAGCCTTCAAAGCCGCTGCTAGTAACATTTGAAACAGTAGAGATTGAGACTTCGTCAGTAATGCCTTAGGCATAAAACCAAATAACCAGGTTTCTGGGGATGCTGGGAGTTGGGAATCAAATATCTGGTTAAAAAACAGTCGTATTCGGTCCCAGTATGGTCCAATTTTGACATAAGTCCAAAAAATGTGTGTATGCGAACCCACCTCTCCACATTGCCTCCAGCACTGATTGCTAATTGAAGTCTTCAGATGTTGTGTAATAGTAGGAGTTAAGAAAAACCTAACAACCACCTCCCTCCTAAATTCCCTTAACCACAGAGATGCTGAGGTACTATGTACCCCTGTCCAGATTGATGCCTAGTCCTCTTCCTGTAACCTAATACCAGCCTCCTTTTCCCATTTAGCTGCCAGGTCTGGAGGGCACAGAGACTCCTGGACCTCTAGCCCCCTGCACCAATCTAGATATCAAACCTCTGTTGACCTCCTGATTTACCAGAAATCTCAAAGAGTCTAGCAAGGGGTCTGCCCTAGAGCCTTTCTGAGTATCTAGTCCCTTCCTGAGCAAGTAGTGTCTAATTTGTAAAAATCTAAAAAAGTTCTGTCTGGGTAAACTGTAGTCATTACTCAATTGTTGCAAGGATTTTAAAGTTTCCCGAGCCAAGAGATGTTCCACTTTGGTTAGACCTCTTCTATACCATCTAGTAAAACCCATATCTAAATGAAGTGGGGCAAAATCCTGACAGGCCCACAAAGGAGTGGAGAGATCAGTTCTCAATGGTAGTTTTAATTTCTTGCAAATGGCTAACCAGACCTGCCTTATGACTCCTGTCCAAAGATTGTTAAAGGAAACCTTGGAGAGCCCTACTTCATCCACGTACAACAGGTCTGAAATCTGCAGCAAAGGGACTATAGTTCTCTCCAAAGAGGTCCACAGAGGGGATCCTCCGATACATAAAACTTCACCACTGACCTGAGCTGGGCTACCCAATAATATTTCTGAAAGTCCGGCATACCGAGACCTCCTAAAGCCTTAGCCCTCGACAAAGTGGACCATATTACCTGTGGTGGATGGTTTCGCCATATGAAATGGGAGGTGGCCAATTTCAGCCCTTTCTAGAAGAAATTAAGAAGTTTTAGAGGGATAGCCGAGAAGAGGAAGAGAAATCTAGGCAGAACATTCATACGAATGCACTCCAGTCGGCCAGATAAAGAAAAAAGGAGAAGGGTCCATCTATGATAATCTTCCTGTACCATTTGCAAAAGCTTGAGATGGTTGACATTATATAGTTTAGACACATACCAAGATACAGAAAACCATCTTTTACCCACTTAAAATTACCAAACCGAGGGAGTGGGGAGTGGCCACCAGCTAAGATGGGGACTGTCTCAGTTTTTGCCTCATTGATTTTGAAACCAGAAATCGCCCCAAAATCCCTCAACATGGCTTCCAGAAGGGGAATGGAGTGCTCCAGGTCAGAGACATACAACAAAGTGTCATCTGCATAGAGAGAGATTCGAATCTCTGTCCCTTCCACACCAATCCCCTTATGGTCTCGAGATTGTCGGACCATGGCCGCAAAGAGCTCCATGCTCAGGGCAAAAAGTAGGGGAGAGAGTGGGCATCCCTGTCTAGTTCCTTTTTCTAGCCCAAAAGATTCTGAAGTTACACCATTAACTTTTACACAAGCTTTCGTGTTCTTATATAGATTAGCCAACCATTTGAGGAATTTTTCCCCAAATCCAAATTTCTTCAAGATGCCCTCTAAGTAGAGCCAATCCAGCCTATCAAAGACTTTCTCCACATCCAATGCAATGACTTCACTGACACATCCAGGGGGAGGGAGCTTGCAGCTGAAATAGTGTTTAGGAGTAAACGAATGTTGTCTTGTATATGGCGTCCTGGTATAAAACCAGTTTGATCAGAATGAACTAAAGAGGGTATGAGGGATTGTAATCTATTTCTAATCAGTTTGGTAAAAATCTTGGCATCCTGATTAAGGAGAGATATTGGGTGGTAGCTCCCACAATCTACTGGGTATTTACCCAGTTTAGGGATTAAGGAGATGTGAGCCTCTTCCCAAGTGTCAGGGGCTGCCCAGGCTCATGGGCTGAGTTGCAAACCTTTGTCAACATGGTGTGAGTTCAGGAGCAAACTGTTTGAAAAACTCTGCCAAAAATCCATCAGGTTCTGGGGATTTTCTGCTTTGTAAAGACTTAATCACCAATAGAACCTCTACTTCTGAGACGGGACGCTCGAGAGCAGTCTGTTGGTCCTCCATCAATGTGGGGAGCTCCACCCACTCAAGAAATTGTGTGTGATTGTGGCCCCTTTCCTTCTGATAAAGAGCTGCATAAAAAGAGAATTCCTTTGCTATCTCCTTGGGTTGAGTAACCGATTTGGTGGGGTCTGTTACTGAGTTAATTTTGGAGATATATCTATCAGCCTCTTGTTTCTTAAGTCTAAGGGCTAACAGTCTACCCACTGTCTTCCCCCCTTCATAATATTTCTGATTTGTGAACCTCAGTGAGTTCAGGGCCTTACAAGTTAACAACTGTTCAAGAGACTTCCTGGCTGCTCTTAACCCGGCCAACACCTTCGCATCTCGGGATGCCTTATGCTGCACCTCCAGGGTAGAGATCTCTTCTAAACTTTTAACTATTTTAGCTTGATGTGCTTTATTCAGATAGGCTGAATAGCTAATAAATTTCCTTTGAAGCACAGCCTTCAGGCCATCCCATATGTACTTCAAGGCTGAATCAGTCTCCCTATTCTCCTCTATACTGTATAGTGTGTAATAGCCTCCTTAATGTCTTGCCAAAAAGTCCCATCATTTACCAATCCTGGGTCATATCTCCAGTTCTCCCCCCCCCCCGGTCCCAACAGATCTGTGCCTGGACCATCGAATGGTCAGAGAAGGTGACTGGATTAATGCCCAGATTTTTAAAGTGATGAATCCCTTGTTTCCAAGTATAAATTCAGTCTAGTCTAGAATAAGTCTGGGATGCTGGAGCAAAAAATTTGAAGTCTTGAGCAGCTGGATTTAGCCATCTCCAAACATCCAGCATCCCCCTTTCCTCAGCCAAGATACAGAGGTGTCTAGAAGTGCTGGTGGCCCCCCTCTATAGGGAGGGGACTTATCTAATGTACAATTTTCAACAACATTACAATCCCCCAATAAGCACAACTCTGCAGGAGGCAACATGGCTATGCGATTAAATAAAGAGGTAAAAAAGGTGCCTGAAGAAGGAGTGGGTGCATACACAGAGACTATGTTGATGGGTCTACCCCCCAGTTCCCCTGAGAGGATGACCCACTGACCATTACCCTCCGTTTGTACTCCTGTCACCCGGAATGGGAGGCCATCTTTAATCAGTATAGCTGTTACAGCCTTAGCCAAGGTGGGATAAGAGTCTGCATAGACTGCCCCAACCCACATTCATCCAAACTTCTCATGTTCCCCCTTTGATAATTTAGTCTCCTGCAAACATCCAATATTGCATTTGACCCTTTGTAACTCCTGCAGAATTTTAGTGCATTTCACCATGTTGTTAATGCCCTTCACATTGATTGTACAGATATTGAGAGTACCCATTAGGACACTTTAACTGAACTTTTCTCCCTGCCCTCCCCATATCCCTCCCCAAGCCCATAGAAAGTAGAGAGCTAGAGTCATCAAAGTGGATAGAGATAGATATAAATAACAAACTTGCCCTGTTTAAAACTACAGAGAAAACACATAAACCAACATAGAGGCATCCAGGGAACATTAAATTGCCCCCAAGCATGTAACAGGTAACCCACAGAGCTCTGCGGGTAGTTCTCAGAACCCCAGTCTGGGGATGAGCTCAAAAAAGGAATTGTCTCTCGAAGGTCAAGCGGTAGAGGAGTCAAGCACTATTCTGTGCTGAGAGAGAGAGTCTCCAACCTACGTTGAAGCTTCTAACTCTCCTCCTCTGCAGTTTTTTAATATCTGGATGGCTAGACTACAAGTCTCCCGACCAGGTCACAGATCACAGGTCAAACATAACAAATAGATAAGCAATCCATGCCATCACTGTAGAGAATAAAATAAAGCTCCAACCTCTACTTGTTTTCTCAAGTCTAGCTTAAGAACAAAATAAGTTGCAGACCAGCTATTTCAGTGCTCTCCACGGCTAGTTAGCGGTCTGAATGTGGCAACTAAGCCCACCTGTCTACTCAGCTATTTTGGAGTAAGATCTTATATTAAGTGCAACTCAAAAAAAATCCCAACTGCGTAACTCACCCCCTCCCTATCCATTAACAGGATTATAAGCTAAACAGTGTAATTATTTCGGCTAGCTACCCTATACCACAAGCCTACGCCTCTACCCAAATTACCCCAGTTTCTTCATCAGCAAGATATCGTATCCCAAATGGGAAGACTAATAATCTGTTCAATATGGTAGCATAAGAGTAAGGTCCCAAAACTTAGGCCCAGCTGCAAAATCCCGTGGGGTCCCCCAATCCTGTCGCAGTCAATTATGTCAATGCTGTGCGCTACTGTAAGAAAATGGGTCCTATTGATCAGGACAACAAAAAGAGTACTTGCAAGTAACTAGGAGTGCGGCAGTTCTTCTGAACAAAGAAAGACCCACTTCAGCTGGAACCAGGGAGGCCATTCAAGTGTATGAGTTGACATTGTATAAGGGGAAGAAAATACCAAGGGGACCTCCTTGGTGGTGCAACTTCGGAACCAATCCCCAAGAAACTCCACCCCATTTGCATAGTTCCACTCGCTGACAGTGCTCAGGATCAAGCTAGAGGGTCTGACAGCAAGGACTTATGGAATGTTACCATCAGACCCACCTCCAGAGCTGCAACATGGTTAAATTCCAGTCAATAGAAGCCATGGTGAAACATCAGTTAAAAAAACCAGCAGGAGCAACCTCATTTGTTCAGGTGTTTGGGCAGCAGACACTTGGTAATGTCAGCATGGAGGGGGAGTAAAGAGTCCACTCATCGTTTGCCTGGTCTCCTCACCCCTGAAGCCAGTTGCCACAGTCTCTCCTCAATTTCCTGATTAGCCAGTTCTTCACTCATATCCAGTACAGGGATGTTTAGCGCATTTAGCTTAGCTGTGGCCTATAGAAGGGAATCGAACACTTGGATCCCCTCATCATCTTGTAACCAGAATTTGGCAGGGTAGCACAGAAACGCTTTATAGCCCTTTTCTTGGAGAGCATTTACCACCGTTAGAACCCTCTTCCGCTTTACCATCATACGTAGAGGGAAGTCTTGGTCAACATAGTCACGCTGACCGTCAATATTGAGATTTTTCTTGTCTCAGGTGAGTTTGAGTATTTTCTCCTTGGTTGTATATTTAAGAAATTTCACAAGTATTGCTCATGGCGGGGCTCTAGGCTTGGGCTTAGGAACTATAGACCGGTGCACCCTCTCAATTTCTAGAGGGAAGTCCTCTGGCAAATCTACAGTAGCTCCTGATGTAGCCAGGAATCAATGAAAGCAGCCATATCCACTTGTTCAGAGCCCACTGCTATGCCCGAGATGCAAATATTATTTCTTTGTGCCCTCGCTTCTGCATCTTCTGCTTGGAGTGTAAGCTCTTTCTCTCACAAATGTAAGTATGCTAGCGAATGCCCATAGCCCATGTGTTCATTTTGCATCAGGTCCAGGTGCGACTCTACTGCAGTGATCCGAGCTTCAAGTTTTTTTAAAATCTGTCTGCAAGCCAGATATTTTCATGTCGATTCTGTGCAGAATCTTCAGCATGCGGTTTCCGTCCGCTTTAGTGAATGTCGACGGCGAATTAGAGTTAGAGTCTGAGCCAGAATCATCCTCATTGGCGGAGGCCATCAGCAGGAAGAGCGCGAGAAAGTGGGGCTCACAGGCCTTGGAGCCAGCTGTCTGTTACAGGAGCGGTTTGGGGCACCCATATCCTTCTTTTTCGATTTCCCCATCACAATAACACTTTCTGAAGCCAAAAGCAATATAGCGAGGTGTAACTCTCAATCCGATGGCAATGGATACGTACTAAGAAGCGACCTGGTAGGGAGAAGTAGTGAGGCTAGGCCACCATTCGGGTTGTGCCGGACCCGGAAGTCTCAATACTCTTTTTTGTAACTCCTTCCTAAGGTACCTTTGGCCAAGGGAATCCTTCCCATGGCACCTCTATGGGTAGACCACTCCTTAAGGGTTGCCTTCAGTACCCCTACAGGGTGGTAGTTCCCCATGAAACAGAGAGTGCGAATGGCCAAAGTTATCAACAGTTGCACAAGCATAACATTACACTAGGTTAGTTAAGTTTAAGTTTATTGATCGGTTATAGACCATTTCATAAATGAACACAATACAGATATACAAAAGTGTTTAAAAAAATATTTTAAATATCATTTCAAGACAGATTAAAAGTGCATAAGTACTGTCATTAGTATGTTATTACTTCAGCTTAGCAAAGCATGTTATACATGCATTAACAATTTCCTCTTTCAATATTTCTAAAACAAATTGCAAGTATACATAGATTTCGACCTTAGTATATATTGTCACAATGGATTGTTAAAGCACCACATTGCTTGTATAAACAAACAAGCACCCCCAAGATTAACACTTTCTTTCTACAGTACACTGCATATACAAAAACACACTATCATCATATGAGATATTTTGTTTTAAACAAATTCACGAAATAGCAGCAAGATAACCAGCTACTCCCTTAATTATCATTTCATCACTTGTAGTAAAGAAAAGGTTCAATAAAATCGACCTATCACAGGACTGAATATTGTCCCATAAGGGTACAAGTCAATATGATCTAGGGTTACTATACCAAAATGACATGATATAAATTCTCCAGATACTGATGTGAACAAGAGCAGAACCGCAGTGATGGATTAGTAAATGTATTATATCTGGCTGTAAGAACATTGCTTTGAAACATTTCTAATCTGTATCTAGTATAAAGTTTTTTTGTTTATGATCTGCCAAATCATCCAGATAATTCTTAAAATAGTACATAACATCATTTTGTACCAGCCATGGTGATATTTTAAGTTCTAAAACTGATTCCAAGTCTAATACTTTATAATATAAATATAAATAGCTTGGCAGAAGACACCAGGAGAAAGGACTGCTGTGTGACTGAACTTCTCTGCTGGGACTAAAGTAGAAGAACTTTTGTATTTGGACCTTTAATTTAGGGTAAAAAACTAACATACAAAACAAAAAAAAAAAGTGTGTGTTTGGGTTAACTGAACTGAATGGGTAACTGAAAAGTCATCTAGGTGTAAATCTCAGGTGACTGAAAGGACTTAACTGCTGTGAGGTTTAAATTACTTGTAGAAAGATCTGGTAAGTAGGGGGAGTGGCTTAGCTAGAAGGAAGCTACATTTAAAGACTGCCTAGAAAGATTCTGCTAATAGCTTGGCAGAAGACACAGGAGAAAAGGACTGCTGTGTGACTGAACTTCTCTACTGGGACTATATTGCCCTCCTTCCCTCCCCTCCACCCCCAGCCAAAGCTAGTTCTATTTTTATAGGCACAGGATTTGACTGACAACAGGAACTTCCTGTTTAGGGGCAGGAAGTGAGTAATCACAGAACCACCAAGGACCCACCATCCTAGAAGGGCAAGAGTAGCTCTCCGGCCTCCTCTAGCTGCTGGAGGTCTGCCTCTGAACAAGTAAGTGGTCTACTGAGAAATATAGGACATTCTTGTCTCAGAACAGGACAATCAGGAGCTTAAAGGGCACACAGGCAGAAAGTAAGGAGAGAGAGAAAAAAAAAACAGATGAAAGAGTAAGGATTGCAAACAGTTAAGGGGCCAGAAATAAGACATGATTGGAGTGGTGCAGTGCAGTGGCTGTGGAGCAGCAGTCTTCCGGGAGATGTTCTGGAGGATGCGGTGTTGTGCCATCTGCAGGTGCCTCTCTGGGCTGAGGGAGAAGGTTGCTCATCTCCAGGCTGAGTTGGCCAGGATTTGTGGGACCTCCTCTTCCATCCAGGGACCACCAGTGCCACTGCCGTTGCCTCAGAGGTTGCCAAGAAAGAGGAGCGGTTGGACCACAGTGGGCTCAGGGAGGGTAAGGGTGGTGGAACAGAGGCATATCCCTCCAGTTGTACCTCTCCACAATTCCTATGCCATTCTGGCAAAGTGTGGTTCATCTATGGAGGCACCTACAGTGGAGACCAAGGAGGATGCTGGGAACCTCCACAAAGGAGACCCACAGGAGGGTGGCAGGGGACCCTGCAGGGAAGGAAACAACTCCTGGTGGGGACTCCATTGGTAGGAAGGTAGAACTGGGCAGGAAGGGGAGAGGTAAGGTGCCTGCCTGGCCATGGCTTAGAGGGACAGGGCCAGATCCTCAGGATTGCCCGGAGCAGCTGCACAGGGAGGGAGCTGGATGTCATTGTCCACCTAGGGACAAATGCCCTGGCTAAGAAAGGGATTAGAAAGTGCAGGAAGAGTTTGTGGAATTGGGAGGGGTCTCAGTCAAGAAATGCAAGGTAACCTTCTCGGAGGTGCTACCCATCTATGGCATAGGAGAGGCTAGGGTGTTCCATACCATGGGATTCAATCAGTGGTTGAAAAACTGGTGTGGAGCTCAGGGATTTGGCTTCATTGGGGACTGGGGGTCCACCTGGAGTGATGCAAGCCTATACTGGCATGATGGGCTGCATCTGTCCGGGAGGGAAACCAGGATCCTAGGTGATAGGTTTAAATGCTTCATTGGCAGGCTTTTAAACTAGCCAAGGGGGGAGGCACTGGAAAGGAGCAGGAAAATCCTAGCCCCCCCCAAACAATCACAGTAGTAAGTGTGGCAAACACCAACATGGAGGTGTTGATAGGGAGAAGGGCAGGGGTAAATGGAGCAAGTGACAAAGGCAAGAAGGACAGGGATGGGGCAAAAGGGGATAAGGCCATCAGGAAATGGAGGGTAATGAGTACCAATGCCCGTAGTCTGGGCAACAAGCTCCCTGAGCTGGTGGCCTTAATGGAAGAGGGATGCCTGGATATCGTAGCAGTCACAGAAACATGGTACACAGAGAACCATGACTGGGATGTTAGCATACCAGGGTACATAACCTACAGGAGACAGGCAGGGAGAAGAGGGGAGGAGTAGCTCTCTATGTAAAGGAAGGAAAAAAGCAACTGAACAAAAGAGTAAACAGGGAGGAGAGAGGCACTGTGGGTCACCTTGGAGACTGGAAAGGGCACCACAATCCGCACAGGGGTTGTGTACAGACCCCCATGTCAGGGGGAAGGAATGGACAAGGATATGATGGAAGGCATTCTTAGAATGGCAGATCCAGAAGCAAATGATTTGATACCTTTTAATGGACCAACATAGATGTAACAACAAGAACAAAGTGCTCTAGCTTTCGGACCAACCAGTCCTTCTTCAGAAGCTCATGGCAGTTGTTTAGAAAATACAATACTTATAACAGCTAGATAATGCAGAGAAAAACAGAAACAAATCCCCATTGGTTTAAAATACTCATAAAAAAAAAAAAAAACAGAAGATGATGTCAGAGAAGTTAAACAGTACAATACTGCCCTCAGTCCGAATGAACCTTGGGTTAAGATGTGCTTGGTGCAACAAACATAAAGAATCCTACTACACATAAATTTAATTGACATAAGAAGCAGATAACTCCCAAATCAAGCCATGAGTGTCACAGTCAGTATAAGGATGTGATTAAGCTGGGTGGGGTTGCCTTTCAGTAAAGACAAACTAAGATAGTTATAGGGCTCATGAAATTACAATGTATGCATTAAAGACAAGAATACCAGTAAAGTTGTCTAAAAACATCAGTGCACACTGTGTGATGTGTAAAACCTAGCTAGACATGTCACCCAGCTGTATTTTCAAGCTAAATAAAAGGCCCAAGAAATTACAAAACCTCAGGACTATATAAATGATAATATAAATATAAATTGATAATATTAGTGTTAAACAAAAAACTCTAGTAGAGGAACCTCAAAGAATTCAGACCATGCATCCTGATATGTACTGATGTCAATATATACTGAGAATGTAGCAACTACATGTACCACAAGTGTCTAGGAATCTGAAAAGAGATAAAAAGTAATTTATCTCCTCCTGCTCATACAAACAGTACAACCTAACCCACCCACATCACAATAATGTGGGTGGGGGAGATACATAGCTTAAACGAGATGTTGTCTTTCTCTCTCTCTCCCCTCCTTTTCTCTCTCTCTCTCTCTCTGTCCCCCACAGACACACACACACACACACACACACACACACACACTCTCAATCTCTCTCCTAGTGAACCTATATTAACTTCAGTCACTGTAATTGTTCCCCAAAGGAATACAACTTGTTGAAATGAGATCACACATCCCAATATGTACAGAGTTACAAAAATTATATATAACAGTATAAGATAACACTCCTGTATGTACACTAGCAGGCTGGGTAAACTGAATATGGTGCAATGGAATCATAACTCCCATGCACCTGGAATTGTCTGTTTTGTGATGTAACCACACAGTCTGAGGTAGAAATTAGCCCACAAGTCTTGCAGGGGCGTTGATTGCAGGGTCGTGTGCCATTGTGTGACATGGTATTCTGTTCCGGTGAAAGTTTGCTCCTAATAATTAGGCTGGATAAATTTGGCGGTTGTTTAAAAGATAGTAGTGGGAGTTCCTTAAAAATACAATTAAAGGTGTCATCCTCACTAAATATTGGGTGGAACGATGGTATGCAGGAGCCTACTTATTCTGTAGTAATATCATGTAGCTAAAGGTTAGTTTGTTGTTAGCTTCCTCCTATGTCTCTCCTATATTCCCAATCCTTCTGTCTAGATATTATGACTCTGGGTCCCTCAAGATCCTATGAAACTGTATCCTATCTTAACTCTGACCTGGACCTTCCTTATGCTCCCGGTTGATGTAACCTACAAATTATGTTTGCCAGGACTGTATGACCTTGTATTATTATATTATTAGTGTATGTGTATTTTGTTGTGTTTCTCTGTACTTTTACTTTTATTTGACATGGAGCCTTTGCAAAAGAGTTTATGACTCAAAGGATTGTAATTCTGATTGTATTCAATAAATAAAAAAATAAAATAAATATGTCAAGGAGGACTGGGCATGGTTAAACCAATACTTTTTTCTATAGTATATTTATACAAGCCAATTTTAAACCAGTACTAGCATTTACTGGACATCGATGGATTTCTCTCATGAGTTCCTCATGCGAAACCTGGTTTCGGCAATGGGAAAGGGGAATTCTAGGTCCCCTTCGCAGATCTATGAATGCTGCAAGCTATATCATGAAATCATTTACAAAGATAAAAGCTTGACAACTAACTAGTCATATGGTACTTACAAAACATAGGAAAGAGATATATAACTGGGTCCTAACAAACCACTTTCAAGAAGCGGAAACCTTCCCATGTTGCCCCCCACATCAGTCAATACTTATTAAACTGTTAAAAGAACCTAGAATCCCTGTTAAAATGTGGGATTTTCACTGGCAGGATTAATATAAAAGCTAATCAGAAAGACAAACAGGTAAGGACCTCAGGGAAACCCTTAAAACTTCCCTGGCTGATAATGGTGGGCCAGACATCTCCCCCCCAGACCCTCTGGGATACAATCAAATCCATCCTACGGGGTAAGCGCATAGCACTAGCCTCTCATAAGAAGAAGGAGGCAGGACAAAATCAGTTAAACTTAATATCTCAAATTAGGGAGCTGGAGGGTGCCCAAAAACAAAGGTGGATGACTCCCAAATAGTGAATTAATTTCTTGTAGGAAAGCACTTCAAAAGATCCAGATAGCCGAGACGGAGAGAGCTTTGTTTTACCTGAAAAAAATACTATGAAGGAGGGTCCCATGGTACTAAACTGCTGGCCTATAGGCTTCCTTAATCTAGGCAAAAGCCACAATTACTAAAGTAGTTTCTCCCACGTTCTGGCCAATTGGTCAAACAATCCACACAAATAGCGAGAGGCCTTTGTGGATTATTACCTGACTGTATGGTGCAGAGGAGACCTCCACCAGGCAAGATAAAATAAGATACAGTAATCTGTCCCACTCCCTAGGCTCTCACTCAATGCTGCTGGGCCCCTGACCAGGCCCATCACACAGACTGAAGTGAGCACCGTAATCAAAAACCTTAAATCAGCCAAATGCCCGGGCCCTGACAGGTTCAGAGACGAATTTTATAAAACTTTAGCCCCTGAAATGACCCCCTTACTGCTTAGGGTTTTCTCTGGAGTGTGGACAGAGGGGAGTCCTCCCCCCCCCCGGCAGTAACATAGAAACATAGAAACATAGACTTTGATGGCAGATAAGGACCGCTAGGCCCATCTAGTCTGCC
This sequence comes from Neoceratodus forsteri, assembly GCA_016271365.2. Classification (NCBI taxonomy): domain Eukaryota; kingdom Metazoa; phylum Chordata; order Ceratodontiformes; family Ceratodontidae; genus Neoceratodus; species Neoceratodus forsteri. The sequence continues at coordinate 1,143,725,279 of CM057450.1, read as the reverse complement.
CATTTCCCTACCTACAGGATAGGCCGCAGATCCTAGTTAACCAACAGCCTATTTCTTCCTACCCCCCACAAGAATTGCCTTATATCTGTCCCATGCATTCTTGAATTCTCCCACAGTTTTAGACCCCACAACCTCCTCAGGAAGGCTGTTCCATGCATCCACTACCCTCTCTGTGAAATAATACTTCCTCACATTGCCCCTGAACCGCCCTCCTTCTATCTTTAAATTGTGTCCCCTTGTTCTTGCAAGTCTCTTTTTCTGAAAGATGCTACCCTCTTGGACTTTGTTGATTCCACTGAGGTACTTAAAAGTTTCTATCATGTCCCCCCTCTCCCTTCTTTCTTCAAGGGTATATATATTAAGCTCCTTTAGTCTCTCCTCATACGGCTTCTCTTGCAGACCCTGCATCATTTTAGTTGCCCTCCTCTGGACTGCCTCTATCCTGTCTATGTCCTTGTGGAGATGGGGTCTCCAGAACTGGACACAGTACTCAGATGGGGTCTCACCAACTGTCTGTACAGAGGGATAACAACTTCCTGTTTTCTGCTGCTGATGCCTCTCCTATACATCCCAGTATACCCCCAGCCCTCCTACTGCCTTCTCACATTGCTTGCTAACCTTAAGGTCATCTGATATGATTACCCCCAGGTCCCTTTCCTTTTTGTTGTTGTTACTACCTCCCACCCATTGTGTGTATTCTTCCTGGGTTCTTGTTTCCAGGTGCATTATTTTGCACTTCTTTGCATTGAATCCTAGCTGCCATACTTCTGACCATTCCTCCAACCTTGCCAAGTCCCTTTTCATCCTTTCCACGCCTCCTTGTGTATCAACCCTGTTGCAGATTTTTGTGTCATCTGCAAAGGCATACTTTTCCTTCCAGTCCCTCTGCAATGTCACTGATGAAGACATTAAAAAGGACTGGACCCAATACTGAACCCTGCAGTACCCCACTAGTAACCCCCTTACTTCAGAATGGACTCATTACGACAATCACTGTCATACACAAAGAGGGCAAGATCCTCAAAATGTGAATCGTACCACCCAATTTCACTGTTGAACCAGGATTATAAGATATTTACATCAATAATAGCAGCAAGACTTACTCCCCTGCTCCCTGATTTAATCGAACAGGACCAAACCGGTTTTGTTATGGGCCATCAGGTTCCAGACAGCGTTCGACTTGCCCTAAACATAATAGATAAGATCAGACGCTCTCGAACCCCAGCATGCTTACTAAGCCTTGACGCCGAGAAGGCGTTTGATAGGGTTTCGTGGGAATTCCTTTTCTTGGTACTCGAGCAAAGAGGCTTCCCAGAGCCCTTCACAAACACCATCCGATCCTTATATACGGGCCCGCAAGCATACGTTAGAGTGAACAGAGGGCTTTCCACTAGATTCCACCTAGGAAGAGGCACCCGACAGGGATGCCCCCTCTCTCCCCTGCTTTTCGCCCTATATATTCAACCATTGGCGGAGGCCGTAAGATTGGCAGGGGGAGTTAAAGGAATTGTGGTGGGTGATGTCCAGAAAAAAATCCTGCTTTATGCGGATGACATACTACTAACTCTTTCACAACCACAACAATCCATACCCCAAGTCTGGCCCATCCTAGAAGAATTTCGGAGACAGTCAGGTTATTCCTTGAATAAAACTAAAACAGAAGCCCTTAGTTTCTTTTTTCATCCCTCAGAGAACATTCACCATCTACTGCCCCTGAACTGGGCAGCTGATGACATGCGATATCTGGGGGTCCACCTAACTAAACAAGCATCTGGGTTGTTTAAAGCAAATTACGCCCCCCTGGTATCCTCCCTCAAGAAAGACATTGAGAGATGGTCTATCGCCAATCTACCCATGTATTCCAGACTCCAAGCCATATCGATGAATATCTTACCCAAATTCTTATACTTGTTCCAATGCATCCCGCTTCTTATTCATAAATCACACTTCCAACATTGGCACAAGTTGATCTCTAAATTCATTTGGGCCAATAAGAGGCCTAGAATAAACCTTAGGATATTACAGACCCACCGTGCAGAGGGGGTCAGGTCCCTTCCGGACCTTGAGGATTATTTCTTAGCAGTACAGCTAAAAAACGCCCTACGGTGGACAGGCCATGGTCCTGCCCCTAGCTGGAGAGAGATCGAGAGGGTAGAGGAGGAGGGAAATGACAGACTACCCTTTGAGGACTGAATGATGGCCCCACCTCAAGCTCACACATCTCTTATGCCTAGACTCAATGCAGTGGGGAGACACTTCGGCTACCCATAGATTATGGAAAAATACAGTTTACTGCCTCTGCTTTGGCCCTTAAAAGACTGGGATGGGCTGAGGACTTCCTAACCGCTTGGACCACTCCTACAAACAGTGGCGCTGACTGGGTCTTGAATACCTCGGGCAATTTATTCAAGGGAGATGGTTCTGGATTTCAGTTCCTCAAAAACAGATATAACCTTAGAAAATGGATCATTTCCATTCCTGCAGGCTAGAACCTACATAGTAACCTTACAGAAGAAGGAGGGTCACTTGATAGGGTTAACCTCTACTGAAGCTTTTAAACAGATAAAATTCTTCTACGGTCCAAAAGGGTTTCATCTTGATTTTATATGCAGCCATTAGATCTACAAGAACAGATCCCTTATAAGGATTAAGGAGTATTGGCAAGGGAGATGTCCCATACTTATTCAGTAAACTGGAAAGTGATCTTTAACACTGTGAACCACACCACTAAATCTCCACTATGGCAGGAATATGCTTGAAGGTCAGAATTAGGTTCTTCTTAACCCCAGCAGCCTTAAACAAAGAAATCCTAATGTCGGCCTGTTGTTGGAGGGGTTGTGGGGAGGCAGGTTACATCCACGCACTCTGGCCTGCCCAAAGCTATTCAGATATTGGGAGGACATCAGGCAGGCTATCGAAAGTGTCTTCTCCTCACTCAGAATCTGGGATGGGAGGAACTGATCCTGGGGTACTGCCCACTGGCCTTAGAGGCCCTGACAGCTCTGACTTGTGGGCTATTCTAATAGTGCCGCTCATAAAGCCATAACCAGACTGTGGCTTAATCATCAAATACCCAAGAAACAGGATTGGATCTCAGTGGTTGGAAGTATTGCTGACTTAGAAGAATTGACTTTTAAAATAAATAATAAATCCCATGCCTATGTTCAAAAATGGGCAAGGTGGACTATGTGGTTGCAGGCAGAAGGTGTCTTGGGCTCTGGGTAGGGGGCAGGTTGTGCCCTTAGGCAAAGGGCTTTGGACGACTTGTCAGGTATTTCAAACATGTAATATGCTGTAATTGCTGCAACTATGTTCCTCTTTCTTCCTGTCCCTCACCCTACTCCTGCGGTCGGGGATCTCTACCTCCTTTTTTTGTTTTTGTTTTGTTTTGCTTCTTTCAAAATATTAACTCTCCTTATCTCCTCCCCCTCCCTTTCCCTCCCCTTGCCCCTATCCTCTTGCCAACTTTCCACAAGAAGATGCTCTGATCAAAGGACTGTATAAATAACTTGCACTTCTTACAATCCCAACTGATGTTATTTTGAAATATCTGCCTCACTCTTGGGAACACTTAGCTGTATCACAATATTAGGGATGCCAACTTCTGTCATCTCTTCTGTTTGTATTAGACATCTGTATGTTAATGTACTGATATCTGTCTAATACAACTGAATGTATAGCAAAGTCTAATAATAAAATATGAAATAAAAAAAGAAACACAAGCAGGTAGAAGAGGATATGCATCAGGGTGCAATGCATACAACAGAAACAACAGAACACCTTTTCTTAACATGCTCTTACATCAGTAACTTCTGAGCTTATTAGCTACAACCTGGACTGCTACCATGGTTTGCATCAATAACATATGAGGCACTTATGGTAGGTCATTATGCTGGATATGGTAATAGCATGCCAATACAATGGATGTAGTCATCCTAGTAATCAAATGGAATATTTGGAACACCAGGAGCCTTTTCACACTCCAGCTAAAATTCAGCCCGCATATAGAATTCATCCAGAAAATTATTACAGATCTGCAGAATTTATATTATTCTGAAACTAAGTCTATGTCTCAGAGATACTTGCAAAATGTTTGGAGGAATATGCCATGGGTGACAGATACAGATGCACCAATTATTTAAAATGTTGATACACCTGTTAGCTCAACCATGTGTATTAATATAAACCCTGGAAAATTGATTAAATCATTTACTTTCCCTTTGGAGTAGGTCTTCTGGGTTATGTTAGGTTTAATTTTTCTTTTTTTCTTTTCCTTTGTGCTCCTATCTGTATAAAAATTAAGAAGTTTAAGCTTGGTGAAGGTAAAAGGATTATCTTATTTAATTTAAATATGACTGTACAACAATGTACCATTAAATATTGAAATGTGACACTTTCGTGATGTTGTAATGTTTGATTTTCTCACCCAATAAAACTCCTCTACTCTTTTGAGAAGTGCCATGGGACCTTTAACATCCATCTGAACAGGTAGAATGGTCCTCGGTTTAACATCTCATCTGAAAGAGGGCACCTATGAAGTGCAACACCTCCCCTTGATGTACTACAGTGTCAGTATTGGGATTTTACCCCAAGTGCCTGGTGTGGGGCTTGAACCCACAATCTTCTTTTTCTGGCCTCAGCGGAATGTGCAAACCTGCTGAGCCACTAACACTAATTGATTTATGCCTTCATTTAGCCTGATGCAACTTGAGCTGGTGAGCAACTTCCAACTTGGATTTGGATTTGGATTTAACACTATTTGAACCAATCGAGTGGTGCCCAGTGCAGGGCTCATGAATATTAATTCAGGGCTGATGAATGTTGATTATGGAATGTGCACAATAACTTTTAGAATGTGCACAACAACTTGTAGAACATTCACAACAAGATTTCAGCTTGTGCCAACCTCACACTCACACTTAGAACATTTTATTTATTTAGTTAGTATTTGTTGACTGGGTAAGTGCACTAGACAAATCCTACCTATTTTGAGGCATGACCTAGGGGAAGGGGATACAGATGAATGCCAACTGACCTTAAACCAGAGTAAGCTGTTGGTGGTATTTTTAGTGAACGAGGGAAATTGGCCAGGACACCGGGCAATTTCCTACTCTTTCGATAAGTGCCATGGGATCTTTAACAGCCACCTGAACTACCACCAATCCAGGCAGATGGGACCTTGGTTTAACGTCTCATCCAAAAGACGGCACCTCAGAAGTGCAGCACCCCTCTCATGCTGCACTACAGTGTCAGTACTGGGATATTAACCCAAGTGCCAGATGTGGGAACTGAACCCACAGCCCTCTGATCCTGGCCTCAGAGGTGAGTCTGCTACCTACTGAGCCACTGACACGCATAAAAAGCAGCACAATGAGATAGTTTTGTTTGATGTTTTTCATTACAAGCCATAAAGTGGCTCAACAATTGCCACCAGGTTAGCCAGCTCAATTTGGGTCCACTGGGCAGCCCTCTCCGTGCCATCTCACTTGCTCAGTAGGTTCAAAATGGCGCTCTACAGCACAGCTCCACCACATGCAGATGCTGCATGGTACAGTGCTGCCATTCCCTATCGCGCTGTCACCGAACAGCGCGATAGTGGTGCACCCATACCTGACGTATGGCACCTAGGGGGCAAAGGTCGGGCACAGGGTCAAGGGTCTCTGGCGCATGGCCAGGCACAGCGCCATTGGAACCCAATGCGTGTAGTATGATTGGGTGCCTGTGTGCTACCTCCAGTAGCGGCCTACCACGCTGTTGCCCCAGTGCACCTATGATGCCCCAGTGCCACAGCACCATATAGGTGAACATGCTGTGCACAGTACATCAGCAGCACAGCAGGTGCCTGCATCAGCAACCCAGGCATGCGCAGTGAGGTGTGTACTGCGTATGTCACAGAACTGCACCCTTGGCTCAGCACGTTCAACACAATTGCGCAAAGCACAACAGCGCGATATTCAGCCGTCATATGCAAATCAGCTATTCAATGGCGCAGCACTGCAATTTGCATCCACTTAAAGTTGCGCCTCACCTCATTTGCATGGGTTGCGCTATAAAAGTGCAACATTGGGCTGCACTGGCCATAGTCGGTTACTGCAGTCTATAGGTGAGTTGCATGCTGTTTGGGAGTGTGGACTGTGGATTTTGGGACATGCATGGGACTGCACAATCACAAGTAACAACTGTCATTCTCACAGGCTAAATCATGACCGAGAGAGTTGTGGGAGAGGAGGAACACAGTGGTGGGAGGAGGGAGAAGCCTAATTTCACCAAGGCCGAGACAGATGCCCTGTTTGAGGCCTACCTGGATCAGGAGCCACTTCTCAGTGGATGGCAGGGAACACCACAGGCCCGTGCTGCTGCATGGGAGGACGTGGGCACATGCAGTGAACCTGCATGGCAGCCACCAGCACTCCGTGCAGGAGTGCAAGAAGAAGATGGGCACGGACAGGAGGAGGATAAAGGAGAAGGTGGCTGCCATCAGGGCAACACGAGCTGCGACAGGTGGGGGACAGCCGGAGGTGGTACACCTGACCCCACAGGAGGAGAGGGTTGCTGGCAGCATGCAGCGTTGTGCCATTGAGGGTGTTCCGGTGGTGGCTTCCAGACGGGTGGTAGCCCGTCACTGCATGGTAGGTCATGGTCTGTCTGTTGGGGAGGCAGGGTAGGTCACAGGCAATGCGTGACTTTGTTTTTCCCTTACAGATCCTGAGCATCTGCATGGGTCAGCGGTGGTGGGTCTGTCCACTGAGGCCAGTCAGATGGAGATGGAGGAGGGCCCATCCACCTCCACAGGAATACGTGGCTCAGTGCGACAGTGGGCCCGCCTGGCTGTCCAGACTGATGTTGTAGGAACAGGTGTGGAGGAGGCCCTGCCCATGTCTCAGCGTACCAGCATCCACAGATGCCAGCATGCTGTGACTCGGGCTGGTGCCGGGTCCATCACCAATGATGATGTCGCTAACGCCATGGGCAGGTGTGTGCCATGGGATGGCCACACAGCAGGTAACATCGTGGCCATGGCTGTGGGTGGAGGGGCTCACTGAATACACTAAGCCCATTCTTTTTGCTAGGGCCAGAGCCTCCCCTCCCTCCCGGAGGGGCTCAGACTGAACTCATCTCAGCCTGCAAAGTCCCTGAGTTTTGGAAGCCTCCTGAGGCTCCTGATTGACTGAATCCACTTGTCTCTCTTGAAAATGAACGTTCATTAGGCCACTTCAACGACTGATAGGCTCCCAGTTTAGGTGCCTAAATTAGGTCCCTGCTTTCCCCACAAGTCCACTGCAAAGTCCCATGAGAATCTGGCAGTTCCAAGCATCTCAGTAAATAATCCTGGCATTCTGATAGGCTGACAGGCTGCAAATATGGCTGCTGTTATACTCAGCCCCTTGCAGTCCATAGAAGTCCCAACAATGTTGTTCTGGTGCAGCCAGGATAATTATTTTATTTATATTATTTTTGCCACACTGTTCAATAGCCATTACTGTGCCCTTTAAAATGCTGCCAAGTTTAAACACTTTGGTGCAGTCCTCAGCCAATCACCGCTGCTGAAATCAGCAGTCCCTAGGCAGCAGCAGGCATCTCATTAATATTCATAGGGCTCTGTTTTAGTATTTTTGAGCCCAGTTTCTAGTGCTTCTCAGAGCTCTTTATTTAAAATGCAAAGAGGGCTGTCTTGGCCCTGGCCTCTGGTCACTGGACCCCACCCAGCCTGACCATGGGGACATGACCACCATAAAGCCATTTGTTTGACCGCAATCGTGGTTGGGACATGGGGCATGCTTCCATGCATGTACAAGCTTCCAGCCAGCTGTGAAGAGCATGTGGGAAGTGCTTGCTGCTCGGTATGACAGGGTGACCCCTGTCTATGAGACTTACCCTGGTATGAAGGTTGGTTATCGCCCCCCCCCTTCTTTCTTTCCCTTGATCTGCTCTCACTAGCAATTTTTCAGTGTCGGACTGGCCACCCAGCGTACACTCTAAACACTTTGCTGTCCCTTTCTCTGGCCACCTTTCCCCTTCAATTGGAATCGGGGGGCCTTAAAGTCCTGAAACGTGAATACGATATGTCAGATACCTGAAATGCTTATAGAGGGGCATAAAGTGCTCATTTGCAGCAGTAAAGTGCCAGGTGCTTATGTGCAAATGTAGAATGCATACAAATGTTATGAATAATGAACTTTAAAAGGGATAGTGTCTTAATTAATTAGAAGTGCCTTAAATGTCCTTAGGTACAGGTAAAATGCCTATGCAAAGAGTAGAGCTGCCTTAGGTATTTGTTTTCTTCTAAGGAAGCAGCTTGATAAAGCTTTTATTTTACTCCTAATACAATAATAAACACAATAAAGACAGCTATGGGACAGACTTGTGTCCAAACCTTTATGCTAAAATCATGTGTTCAGTACGGAGTAGCAGAGATTTCCTTTTCCTTTGCCAAAAGCTGCTCCGTAGTAAAACAGCAAAAGAATCCTGAATCAGATCAGGATTGTGCAAGGAGTGGCAGTGTCATTTATTCTTGTTTGTTTTTGCTGCCGCCCTGTGATGGAGATATAAAATAAAATAATCAAAAACTCCTGGCTGGCTGGCTTATGGAAATGTGAGGAAGCTCTGCCCAGCCAGCCAAGGAGTCAAATGGACGTCCAATAACCTTTCAGTTTAGTTAGTAGAGCCGCATGGAAGCAAAAATACAGTAATCCTGCATCGAACGGAATTGTAAGTCATAAAGCACCATTTTCTTGTTTACTTTTACTGCACGCTCTGTGATTTTCCCTGACACATTGGCTTTGAAAATTTAAAAGAAAGGCCTTGCAGGGTCAGAAGAGAAGAGTAACTCTGACAGAAAAGAGTGAAATAGTATAAGAAAAGTAAATAGAGGACCGTGTTGCCCTTGCTTCTCTCTCTCTCTTCTCTCACATAGTGGTGCAGTTACAGCTGGGCAGCTATAACTTTCCCTTTCAAACTGAAAGCTGCCCCACTTCAATAAGAAAGCGCCCTACTCGGAATAAGAAGGGACAGGGATGTCCCTATAATATAAAACACTATGCTCAAAGAAAGGGGATTAGAGACATTAAGGACTGTGTTCTGGTGCCCCTTGAATGAAATAAAAGGAGCAAAATGAAATATTCGGCCAATGGCCAAGAACGTAAAGTAAAGGGCCAAAATGAAATGTTTCGTGACAGCTGATGATTGCAGCCATCGGAGGGAAAGAAATGAGTACTGTGACCCTGTGCCCAAAAGAAGGGCTTCATGATAATTTCCAGAAGTTTAGGAGAAATTATCATTGTACCTCAGGCTATTAAAAACCAGAAACACAGAAACAATGTAATCATATAAAACTGTTTAAATAAAAGATTGAGATACTGAATGTCTCAAAGGTGTCCCCCCTGTGAGAAACGTTTGGAGGGCTGTTTGTTACATATGAAAATACTGTTCCTTTTGTTAGGAAACTATATGCTACATAGAATGTAAATGTAAGCAGACTGAAAATGAAACAGGCTTACCTGCAGCAGAGATCCTAATGACTGTTCCCCTCTAGGGAGACAGCGGCCCCTGGTGGCATGTTTTTATGCAGAATAAAATGCAAGTCATGCAGAATAAAGGGAGGAGCTAAAGGGCATTATGCCAATTCTATATTCAGAGCCTATATACTGAAGAAATATGTATGCTAAGTTACTTGTTTTATAGTAAGAGAGTTGCCTAAAACAATAAGGCTTAGAAAAACCGTTTTCTTTTTGTATAGGCTTGGCTGCTTGGCTTAGAAAGCCCAAGTATGAAATCTGGGTGGATCACATGTCTGTGAGGTCACCCCTCGAATAATATAAAAAGCCGCCCCCTAGGGGCTAAAATTTTTAGAGAGACCGTCAGTTGCTTTCTGGCCGGAGAAGGTGTAAGACCTTCAGGGTGTTCAGAATGGAGGCTGACGCTAAGCTGAGGATTGCTAACCTCATATTTCTTTGGTTTTTATGTATTTTACCTATTTTTCTTTACAAGAAAATAAAATGATAAATGCTTTTGGGCGTTTTTATGCACCTATTTGTCTGCCTATGTGAGTTATTCTGAAATACCACACCTGGTGACACCGCAGCCACTCAGTTAGCCCACACAGGGTGAAAAGAAATGCAGGGGCACTCTGGCGTCTCTGGAGGACATCATCCAGAACTGGGCCAGCAGTTGTGGAGCCTGGGGACAATTGGGGACACCTGAAGCACCAGGAGGCAGACCAGAGAATGGGAGAACAAGAGTAAACAAGGTGAGTCTTCGGGGTTATATGAGGATGAGAGCACCAACTTCATAATCATTTGGAATGCCTTTAAGGTATTTAGTATGGGCAGATAATAAACTATTCAACATGTAAATATAAAGTGCACAAGCAAAAGTTTGCCACCCTCCTGACAGAACTATTGAACAAAGAAAAGGAATATTACTCCAATCCCAACCAAATATCTCTGGAGTTGGAGAATATTCTCCTTCTAAAGTAAAGCATAAATCGTATTTTACACTACCATGAGGAAAGAGAAATTCTTTTTTACCATGACAAGCAAATTGGAAGTATGGAGAATACTTCTTCATATAGACTCAGGAAGAAAAGCATAATCTACTACACAATGAGGTATTGTTTCCCTCAAAGCAAATCCACAAGAGATGAGAGAGAGATTCCAGAAATATTACACTTAGCTAGATGCCTCCAAATGAATGAAAGAGGAAGGTAAGCTAAAAAACAATTCTGAAGGGGGTTCCATTCTCTAAACTGACCCAGAAGTGGGTAGAACTGGATTCCCCAATTGCTGATTAAGAAATAGAGGAAGCTATTAAACACTTATCACTGAGTCAGACACCTGTCTCAAATGGGTTAAATGTAGATTTTTACATGCTCATCCTAGAAGCTATTGCTTCCCCCCTGTGTTCAATATATCTAGACACACATGCAAAATCACAGTTCCTTGAGACTACGCAGGAGGCAGTAGTCACAGTGCTCCCTGAGCCCACAAAAGATGCATCCCATTGTGCAAACTATAGGCCTATGTCATTGCTTAAAGAGAGACTGTCAACATTTTTTGCATCACGTTACTGCTAGTTGAAAACCTACACTTCATGATTGCTTGGCTTCTCTAAAATTCATTAATGTTACTGTTTTTGACAGAGAAGAACTTTGGTTTCAGAGCAAGAAACAGCAGTCTAGAGTCAGGAGCAGAGGGTGAATCTAATTGGAGGTGTGGCTTAGAAGCTTAGGAGTACAAAAGCAGGTGTCTCCAATTACAGCTTCCTGCTGTTTTTGACAGAGGAGAGCTTTGGTTTCAGAGCAAGAAACAGTAGTCTAGAACTACAGATTCTTTTACTGATAAATCACTTCTATCTCATCAGGAGTCAGTACCTGTTTGGATTAAGCAAACAGATACTTTATTAGAAGAAGGGGGTCTCATTTAAGTTAAAAAAAAGAAGAAAGTCACTGTGTGTTTCTCTGAGGAAGGGGACTGTATCAGCTTAATTTACTAAGTCAGGAGCAGAGGGTGAATCTAATTGGGGGTGTGGCTTAGGAGCTTAGGAGTACAAAAGCAGGTGTCTCCAATTACAGCTTCCTGCTGTTTTTGACAGAGGAGAACTTTGGTTTCAGAGCAAGAAACAGCAGTCTAGAACTACAGATGTTTTACTAATTGCCTCCACCCTCCACCTTAAGCCAGTTCTACTTTTATAGCCACTGGATTTGACTGACAACAGGAACTTCCTCTTTGAATTAGGAAAGGAAGGATCTCACTGAGACACATTAGTTTCATCAACCTTGAAGGAACGAAAATAATCCCCCCTCCCGGCTGCTGGAGGTCTGAATCCAAAGGAAGTTCCTGTCCCAGAACAAGAAGGGCAAGAGTTGTAAGGCACATAGCAGTAGGAAAGTGAGTATAAAATACATAGAGGGAGGATACGTAAGCATCAAAGCAACAGGAGAGAGGACACAAAATAAGTCAAGATGGGAGTGGTGCAGTGCAATGGCTGTGGAGCAAAAGCATTCCAGGAGACATTCTGGAGGCTGAGATGCTGCCCTGTTTGCAGGCACCTCTCTGGTCTGAGGGAGGAGGTTGCCCATCTCTAGGCTGACCTGGCTAGGATTCGTGAAACCTCTTCCCCCACCCAGGGACCACCAGGGCCACCACCTTTACCTCAGAGGTTGCCAAGAAAGAGGAGCAGTTGGACCAAGGTGGGCTCAAGGAGGGAGAGGGTGGTGGAACAGAGGTGCATCCCTCCAGTTGCACCTCTCCACAATTCATATGCTGTTCTGACAAAGAGTGGTTCCTCTATGGAGGCACCTGCAATGGAGACCAAGGAGGATGCTGGGAACTCCACAAAGGAGACCCACAGGAGGGTGGCATGGGACCCCACAGGGGAAGGAAACAACTCCTGGTGGGGGACTCAATCATTAGGGGGGTAGAAGTGGTGGAGGAAGGGAATAGGGAGGTAAGATGCCTGCCTGGCACCATGGCTTGGCGGAACAGGAAGCGAATCCTCAGGATCATGGGAGCAGCTGCAAGAGGGAGGGAGCTGGATGTCATTGTCACCTAGGGACAAATGACCTGGCTGTGAATGGGATCAGAGCAGTGCAAGAGGAGTTTGTGGATTTGGGGAGGGGCCTTAAACAAGTAGCATGTACGGTAACCTTCTCGGAGGTGCTGCCTGTCTATGGCAAGGATGATGCTAGGGTATTCCACACCATGGGATTTAATGAATGGTTGAAAAACTGGTGTGGAGCTCAAGGTTTGGGCTTCATTGGGGACTTGAGAGCCACCTGGAGGGATGCAGGCTTATACTGACACGATGGTCTGCATCTGTCCGGGGGAGACCAGGATCCTAGTTGACAGGTTTAAATGCTTCATTGGCAAACATTTAAACTAGCCAAGGGGGGAGGCACTGAAAAGGAGCAGGGGAAATCCCAGCCTACCCCCATAAAACACAGTAGTTACAGAGGTAAACACCAAGGTAGAGAAGTCAGTAGGGAGCAGGACAGGGGTAAACGCAGAAAAAGGCAGTAAGGACACGGATGGGGCTAAAAGGGGTAAGACCATAAAAAATAAATGGAAGGTGATGAGTACCAATGCCCACAGTCTGTGCAACAAGCTCCCTTGATGGAAGAGGGATGCCTAGATAGTGTGGCAGTCAGTGAAACATGGTACACAGAGAACCATGACTGGGATGTCAATATACCAGGATACACAGTCTATAGGAGGGACAGGGTAGGTAAAAGAGGAGGAGTAGCTCTCTATATAAGGGAAGGGATTAAACCAACAGAACTAAAGAGTAAACAGGAAGTTGACGAGTCGCTATGGGTCACCCTGGAGACAGGAAACAGCGCCACAATCTGCAAGGGGGTTGTGTGCAGACCCCCATCTCAAGGGGAGGAAATGGATAAGGAAATGATAGAAGGCATCCTTAAAATGGCAGAGGGCGACAGTGAAAAGACAGAGATATTAAACAAATATTTTTGCTCAGTATTTACAAATGAAGAGGGGGAGGTACCTAAAACAAACAGTAGAAACACTCTGGAGACAGAAGTTGATACCAGCCCATTTACAGAGGAAAGGGTTCTGAAAGAACTCTTAAAACTGAAGGTGGACAAAGCAATGGGGTCTGATGGGATTTATCCCAGAATTCTAAAAGAACTAAGGGTAGATCTAGTAACACCACTGACTACTCTCTTTAGCAAGTCATGGGAGGATGGGGTGGTACCTGAGGACTGTAGGAGGGCAAATGTGATTCCACTTCACAAAAGTGGGAGCAGGGCAGAGGCAGGAAACTAAAGACCAGTTAGTTTGACTTCAGTGGTAGGGAAAATGATGGAATCACTTCTGAAGGAAAGAATTGTTGAGTACCTAGAGGCCAGTGGGGTACATGACCCAAGGCAGCATGGTTTCACAGCAGGAAGATCATGGTCAGACGAACCTAATAGATTTCTTTGACTGGGTGACAAAAGTAGACCAGGGAGGGGCTGTGGATATGGCCACCTAGATTTTAGCAAGGCATTTGACACAGTCCCACACAAAAGATTAACATAAGTTAGCCAGCCTTGGGGTGTCCCAAGGTGGTAGCCTGGATAAAAACTGGCTGGACAACAGGACACAAAGGGTAATAGTAAACGGAGTCCACAGTGAAGAAAGGAGGGTAACTAGCAGGGTACCACAGGGTTCAGTATTGGGACCGTCCTCTTTAATGTCTTTATAAGTGACATTGGAGAGCACCTGGAAGGAAAGGTATGTCTCTTTGCAGATGACACAACGATCTGCAACAGGGTTGATATACAAGCAGTGGCATCACCACGCTGATTTTGGGGAGGCTACAGCCCCCCAATTGAAGTTAAAGCTCCCCCAATCATTTCAGTAAACAACATAAAAAATAGCAGCCATATACGTTTTGTTTTTCTACTGTCTGACTTGACTTCCTTAAGTTCCTTTAATCCTTGCAACTATGCGACTGCCACTGAAGTCTGGAGGAAAAAACAAAAATTACAGACAGCCTGAGACTGTGCAGACAGATCTGACAGGAGAGATAGGGGAGCGACTGCACAGCCGCAACTTCACAAGGCAAACAAAGGCTTACATGTAGCAGCAGCTGGAAACGACAGCTCATCTCGTTGAGGGACCTCGCTAAATTTTATTCTAATGCACAGCAGCAGCAGAATCTAGCAATGTCCAGTAGTGACACACGGGTCAGCACTTTCATTCTGTGACTGACTGTTATGTTAATAAATAGCATAAGCACCTATCATCCCCCAGTCCCACCAGCAGTTTAGTTAAGCTGGAGCGCTACTAGCACAGTTCCTGACCTGTGGATTTGTTCTCCTCTGATTTTACGTCAGTCTGAACTGCATGCAGATCGCCGATTTTGATTCTGCATGCAGTTCAGACTGAGGTAAAAAATTAAGCCATGTTTGATGTTAGCCATTCACCTCTGATCTGTCTCTGCCTGCCTGACTTGACTTCCTCCTGGCTCCCATCCGCAACTCCACTCTCTGACCAGACCGGCTGCTGCTTCTCATGCCCACCATCCATAAACAACACCACTGTGGTTTCATACCCCATGTTCAGCACTGTTGTGCTGCTTTGTTGTCACACCTGACACAGTTGTTTCATTGCCCAAACTGACAGCACCTTATTCCCCTTGTCCCAACCAGCACACCCTGATACAGGTTAGAACATAACATAGCCCTGTCATTTAGCGATCATCCATCAAGACTGCAGTGGGTGAAATGGACATTCTTGGAATGTGCAGTCCGCGATAAAACAGGTTGCCCTCGAAGAGTTACGTAACAGCTGCAGTGCCGGTTAATTGAGTGTACAGTGCTGAGTGAGAGCAAAACACATAACTGTTTACACATCCATCCAGTACCCTCAGCTACTGTGTCCAAGCATTCACCAGCTTGGCATCCGTCCAGTGGCAGAATTGTATTTGCCCTTACATGCACGGAACAGTACTATTAGATCTAAGGGCTTGATTGAGCATTTTTATAGATCAGATAGGGGCAGAGTAAATAAAAATTACAATAGGCATGACATTTCCTGCACTGAAGACATACAGCAATTGAGTTCTTTACAAGCCTGCAGCACTGTGCGGGATGGGCTGATTAGCACACTATTTGGTTTCCCTTCCTGACACAGCCTGCAGCCCCATCAACCCCAACCTTGTCCCACCAACACACCATGTGTCCCAAAGAGTACACCACAGTTTGCCACATGTTAGGAATAGACAGGGTGCTTGAACCCCGGTTCAGTATACTGCTCTGTCTCCAGCATGGGACACAATACAATGCGGTCAGGTGGACCACACAGTGAGAAAGCAGGACATAATCTGTCAATTGGCTAGAGACCCTCTGTGCTTGCACCACTATATGCTGATAATATACTGCAAATGTCCTAACAATTAGTCCAACAAAGTAGTCATTGAACAATTCATTTTTCTTAGAGGTGTAAATGTGGTCCAATTGTTTGCCAAAAGCCGATTGCTAATAATGTGTCAAGTATTGACCCCAAAACTTAGACAGCAGTGCAAACCAGAGTGGAGGTGGTAGCACATTTATAATACCATAGGCAGACACACTGCATTCTTTTAACAAATCAGATTTGGTGACCATATTGTACTGCCACCAATACACTAAAAAAATAAGGCACAGAAAAAAAAAATATCCCACCCTCGAGGGCACCAATGGGAGAAGAAAAGCACACACACACACACACACACACACACACACACACACGTTGGAATGGAGATGTCTGTTAGAAACAGCTAGGCTATTTATTCAATGCAAACTCAATACAAGTGCCCTTATGGTATTGGGAATTGCTAGGCAATGTCCCAATTATACATAGCCACCATTCCACAGGGTGCAGACTGTTGAGACTGAAAGAATCTCAAAGCAAACAGCTAGGCTGTTCGGGGGCTGGGGCTAACTAAGTACAAGGGCGGGTAGCTTGTTCAGCGTATAAATGTCTTACTCTGAACTTCATGAAAGAATGCCAGTAAAGTTATTTTGCACAATCTTTCCTTATTGATTTGCTTTGCTGTGCATGTCAATGCAGTTTTCAGACTTGGAAAACTCAGCTGCTGACTGTTTGTGCACCCTTACTGGCCGCGGTAGGGTGGGCAGTGACAAGGACTCAACCCTAATCTGATCCCATTCTCCATGATTCCTCAGGCTGTTCTGACCACTGCAGCTGCAGGCTGCAGCTAGGATTAGGAAGGAGTCCAAGACGGAGCGGAAAATGATGCAGATGAGATTTCAACCGTGCACACCACAAACACGACGCGATCCTGGATGAGGCCAGGTCAGGAGGATGAAGGGCACTCAGGAAGTACACTAACTATGTGGTGTGGCTTTGTTCGCTTGGGGAAAGGCAACAATATTTATTTTTGTGGTGTGGTGGAACTAAAAACAAGGCACTTAACTGCAACTGCAGAGTAGACTACTAGGGCAAGGCAGACTCAACTTACACTGGGGTAGATCAGACATGAGATTGGGAGCAAGGAGTCCTTGCAATAGTAATATATTCAGTGCTGCTGAATTACTGAGTCAAGTAAGTTGTTGTGAGCCTGGTCTGCCTGTCCTCACTGCTGCTGCTGCTGAGCTGCAAGTGTGACTACCATTTTAAACGGCATGAAGTGGGGGGTTAGAGCGAGGACTGGACGGAGGAGGCGGTTCTAAATCTGTGACTGGCACCCACCTCATAGTCTTCCTACCAACAGCAAAGCAGCTGCTTGCACAGTGACCCAATCAGTACACAAACACGTGGTGTGCTTTTCCAACACACATGTGATACAGTTAGTAGTCCCACTGAGTTGTGCAGTAGAAAAATAGTGACGCAGTTGTTGTTGGCATTGGTAGAGTGAGCAGTGCAGCAGAGCAGAGATTCGGAATTTATATTTTTCCTGGCCTGAAAGAAAGTTGAAGTTCATAAATTGAATACCTACATACTCAGTTCATTAACTGATTGAAAAATCAAAGCTCTCACAGTTGAGCTGAGAGTTAAATAATATTGTAGTTGTAGTGTTAACTTATTTTTTTTTACTTTTTTTTTCTCTCTGGGTGAAATGAGGGGTGGGGGTTGTGTTTACTGTTTTTTGTCTTCTTGGGTTAAATTGAAAAGCCAGTTAGCTAGCTCAGAGTCACAGACAATCTGAGTGCATACAGCATTTACTAACAGCTTATTTTTTTTTATTTTGAATTGTACCACATTTACTTTGCTGAGTAAATTGAGTACTAGTGAAGAGAGCTGACAGCTCAGAAGGACTCACTGAAGAACGTCACTGTGGTTTATGTTTTAGGCTCACAAATTTACTAGAAAAAAAAATTGCCTTATACCCTCCCCGAGGGGTTTGTGTTGTGGCAAGCTTAACATCACAATCAAGGGGTAGCCAGTTCAATTTCACACCTTTTTTTTTTTGTTTTTATGAACATGGGGAACCATATCTGTATAAAAAACAGTTTTCCAGTAGCATAAAAGCATACTCATTATTACTTTGCATACTGTGAGCCCTGTGTGTGATAATCCATCTGTTTTATATTAGTTTTATTGGTTACTCATTACTTCGCAATGCAATATTTTCTAGTAGGTTACTCGTTACTTTGCCACTGTGTGAGCCCTGTGTATGAGAAGCCATCTGTTTTATAAAAAAAGCAGTTTTGTGGATTACTTATTACTTCACATACTGTTAACCCGGTCTGTGTGTTAGGCTCCGTCTATTGTATTAAATAGCAGTTTTCCAGTAGGTTACTCATTACTTCACATACTGTTAGCCCGGGTCTGTGTTAGGCTCGTGCTTCATTGTATTAAATAGCAGTTTTGAAGTAGGTTTTCATTACTTCACATACTGTTATCTCGGGTCTGTGTGTTAGGTCTGGCTATTGTATTAAATAGCAGTTTTCCAGTAGGTTTCTATTACTTCACATACTGTTAACCCGGTCTGTGTGTTAGGCTCCATCTATTGTATTAAATAGCAGTTTTCCAGTAGGTTTCTATTACTTCACATACTGTTAACCGGTCTGTGTGTTAGGCCTGCCTATTGTATTAAATAGCAGTTTTCCAGTAGGTTACTCATTACTTCACATACTGTTAGCCCGGTCTGTGTGTTAGGCTCCGTCTATTGTATTAAATAGCAGTTTTCCAGTAGGTTTCTCATTACTTCACATACTGTTAGCCCGGTCTGTGTGTTAGGCTCCGTCTATTGTATTAAATAGCAGTTTTCCAGTAGGTTTCTCATTACTTCACATACTGTTAACCCGGTCTGTGTGTTAGGCTCCGTCTATTGTATTAAATAGCAGTTTTCCAGTAGGTTACTCATTACTTTGCAACTGTGAGCCCTGTGTGTTAGGCTCCGTCTATTGTATTAAATAGCAGTTTTCCAGTAGGTTTCTCATTACTTCGCATACTGTTAGCCCGGTCTGTGTGTTAGGCTCCATCTATTGTATTAAATAGCAGTTTTCCAGTAGGTTACTCATTACTTCGCAACTGTGAGCCCTGTGTGTGAGAAGCCATCTGTTTTATAAAAAAAAGCAGTTTTGTACGTTACTCATTACTTCACATACTGTTAGCCAGGTCTGTGTGTTAGGCTCTGTCTATTGTATTAAATAGCATTTTTCCAGTAGGTTACTCATTACTTTGCAACTGTGAGCCCTGCGTGTTAGGCTCCATCTATTGTATTAAATAGCAGTTTTCCAGTAGGTTACACTCATTGCATTGCGTACTGTGAGCCCTGAGTGTTAGACTAAGTCTGTCACATAAACAGTTTCATCCCTGTGTGCCAGACCCAATAAAAGGGCATTTTTCTTATAATTTACTTAGTTCTTGTCACACACTCATCAGCCTTGTTAAAAACGGAGTATCCGTGACTTCTTTCTGTCCAAAATCAAAAAATCAGAATAAAGAAAGTAACTTCCGACCCCAGTGATGCTCAACAGCTGCAACCAGAGCAGCCATTAAGAAATTATGGAAGTTCCAGTACCAGAAGATGTAGCAAACACATCATCATCTCCTGGAACATCTTGTGATGCACTTGAATCAGTAGCAAGATTTACGCCTGCTGCTACTGTTGTACCCAGTGTTCTGGGAACCAAATAAGCTGGTCCTATGCAGCCAAAGCTGTCTAGTTTTCCACAAAGGGATTTTGGAAAGCAGAAGCGTTCATTTTCAAGCAGCTGGTATGCATCATTTACATGGTTTGAATATAGTGCAAGCAATGATGCCATATTTTGCTTTGCCTGCAGAATGTTTTCAAGTTGCAATTGTCGAGCGGACACTGCTTTCACGTCCGGAGGGTTTAACAACTGGAAGAAAGCAATAGAGAAGATGAGAGAACACCAACAAACAACAACACATACAGGAGCAATGGAGGCCTGGTCTACTTATGTGAAATCTAAAGAATGAGGCAATATTATACAGCTAATGGATTCAGCAGTGATTGCAGATATTAAAAAGCGCAGGAAGTACCTGAGAAGAATACTTGAGATTGCTTTGTTGTTTGGCAGACAGGGAACTGCCTTTCGAGGCCACAGTGAGTGTGAGGGGAGCTCAAACAGGCGTAACTTTTTAGAGACTTTTGATCTTCTAAAAAAGTTTGATTCTGAATTGGAAAATCTGCAGATTCAAATGCCAGGAAATGCCACATATCTCTCACCTCTCAGTCAAAATCAGATGATAGAATGTTGTGCAAAATTAAAAAGAGAGAAAATTTTAAATGAAGTAAAAGAAGCAAAGTATTTTGCAATACTTGCTGATGAATCTAGAGATGTCACTTTTAGAGAACAAATGAGTATTTGCCTTCGTTATGTTCACCATGGTTCCCCTGTAGAGAAATTTTTGTGCTTCCATCGAGTAACAGCATTAGATGCCCAGAGTCTCACAAATGAACTGTGTTCAAAACTGACTAACTGGGACCTCCATGAGAATTTCTGTGACTTGCGTAGCTCAAACTTATGATGGTGCAACTGTTATGAGCGGCAACTTAAATGGAGTCCAGGAACTATTTCATCATAAGCATCCATATGCTATATATGTTCATCTCTATGCGCATATTCTGAATTTGGTCCTTGTAGATGCCTGTTCATCACTTCTTCCTGTATGGAAATTCTTTGACATGCTTCAAGAGATACACATGTTCTTTTCCAAATCTAACCTGACTCACCAGGGTTCTTAAATGTTCAAAAGGAGCTTGGGTTGACTAGAATTTTGAGATACTGGAGTTAAGTTCTACCAGGTGGGCTTGTCAAAGCGAGCAACAAAGGCAGTAATAGAAACTTATCCAGCTCTTCTAAATATCTTTCAGAATGTGAAGAAGGAGAACTGCAAAGGCAAGAGGACTCACAGCAAGCTTCTAGAATTCAACAATATCTTTCTCCTTAAAATGTTTGACAAACACTGTCAGTGGCTGATGGAACAAATAACTTACTTCAGACTCAGGCTTTGACTGGATGTGCAGTGACTGCTGTATCTGCTCTGAGAGACACAATTGCACAATTTCATACTGAAGAGAGATTTCTAGTTCTCTACAGGGAAGCTGAAAATATGGCAGAAAAATGGGACACACACCGAAACACTCCACGTTCCACAGAGGCAAAGGAAGCTACCCTCCATTCTGTGAGCACTTTATTCCAACTTCACGAACTGGTACTGAGCAAAGTGCATCAGCATCACATGAAACAAGAACTGCTGTGCATTTGAGAATCACTGTTTTTTACCCTGTGATTGACAAAATGATTGGATAGATTGACAGAAGGTTTTCCAAGCATAACCAAACACTGATGATTGCTATCAATGCTCTCAGACCACAGTCTAACACATTCTTGGACCAGGACAAACTGAGGCCACTTAGAGAGATGTATGACTGTCCAGTTCTGGAAGAGGAACTAGTAGTAGCAAGAAACTTTATTTGTCGGCTGCCAGAAAATGAACGTCCACAAGATATGACCAATCTTTATAATGTACTTCCAGAAATGATGTATCCAGCGCTGCATAAATCACTGCTGATTGCTTCAACAATCCCAGTTACCACATGTGTGTGTGAGCGCTCCTTTAGTTCCATGAGTCGCATTAAGACATATCTGAGAAACAAGATGGAAAATGGCAGATTGAGTTCACCTGGAATTGTCAACATTCAGACCAAAGAAAGCATACAACTTGACACTGATGATGTGATTGACGAATTTGCATCCATGACAAACAGAAAGGTTGAGCTACTTCTCCCAAAATCAGCACGATAATAAAATAGTAAAATCTGTATGACACTTGACATTTTGCTCCATGCATTTTAAGTTCAAAAGGAAGGATACTTTAGGATCCCAGCACAATTCTGGGATAATGGAGTCTGTCTTTTCCTATAGGGTCAGGTCATGTAACCTTCCCAGTAGTTCTGCTGGGATAATGGTGTGTCTGGTTGTTCTGGTCTCTTATTTGCTCTGGGGTCCTCCTGCAACCTTCCCAGCAGATCTGCTGGGATAATGGTGTCTGACTGTTCTTGTCTCTTATTTGCTCTTGGGGTCCTCCTGCACCCTTCCCAGCAGATCTGCTGGGATAATGGTGTGTCTGGCTGTTCTGGTCTCTTATTTGCTCTGGGGTCCTCCTGCAACCTTCCCAGCAGATCTGCTGGGATAATGGTGTGTCTGGTTGTTCTGGTGTCTTATTTGCTCTTGGGGTCCTCCTCAGTAACCTTCCCAGCAGATCTGCTAGGATAATGGTGTGTCTTGCTGTTCTCGCCTCTTATTTGCTCTGGGGTCCTCTTGTAACCTGTCCTCAGTGGACCAGTAACCAATTTTTCCACATGTACCATATTAAATATATGGCTGGTAACTAGGTTTCTCAAACATATTTTTCACCATTAAATGCAGGAAAAGCCACCATTTGAAGGTAAAATTTCATCTCGCCCTGGGGCATGCCCCAGACCCCTAGCTTTTAGGATTTTGACTAACGGCTTTAGCCCCCAACTTTGCAACCCCTGGGACGCCCCTGCCTCTTGTACGGCACACCTACAGTACCATTCCCAATGAGTTTTAGCGATGGAGCCTTTTTTTGTTACCCTGTAAAAGAAACAATATAAGTGTACCATATGTGTTTTACCATTGCAGTTCTGAAAAGCTACAGAAAACAAAACATACAACTAAAGGAAGTGAAGCAGCATAACAAACATGACTGAGTACACATACTTACTTTATGGTTTAAATATTAAGAAGCTTTGTGTCTGTGGCTGATGGATGTGGTGGTCCGGACAGACTCAGGCTCAGTGGTGGCAGTAGCTAACATCAGTCCCAGTGGTGGTGGTCCGGGGGGCCGCAGACTCAGGCTCAGTGGTAGCAGTGGCTAACATAAGTCCCGGTGGTCGTGGTCCGGGGGTTGACAGACTCAGGCTCAGTGGTGGCAGTGGCTAACATCAGTCCCGGTGGTGGTGGTGGTGGTCCGGGGGGGCACACCGCCTTTTAAAAACTTCAGTTAAAACCTGCCAACATTAACCACATCATCATCCTCATAAAGAATGCTGCCCTCACAGTCATCGACGTCTGAAGTCTGACCACTGGGAAATTCTTTCTCCATTGTGTCATCATCTGCGTCAGTGGTGGGCCATTTCAGGCAGTCAATGCCAGTGCCACCAAGATGCTCCATTTCCACATCAGCAAGACCACCATGACTAGGCCGGGCACGTAATACCGAGGTTGCAGTCTGTGCTGGTATGCCTCTCATTCATTTTAATGAATGTTAGCAAACTAACATTTGCAGGAGACAGGTTTGTCTGAGCAGCCCTGACTATTGCACCTGCTGAGCTGAATACCCTCTCAACACTTACGCTGGAGGGTGGGCATGTGAGTACTTCAGTGCCACTGCATTCAGCCTGGCCATTCACTGACCTTCCCACTCCAGTACAAAAGAGGATCTTCACTTATTGTCAGATGCCTGTTTTCAGATAAATATGACTCAACCATTCTTCTGTGCCGCACTAAGTCCAGTTGTTAATGCATCATCCTGTTCTCCGAATCATTTATATCACAAATACCCACTTGGGACAAAGCCTCCTAAAGCAGGTTGACTCCAGCCACTTTGATGACAGACCACCTGAACTGCAGTCCCTTCCTCTTGCAGGATATGCTTGATGGTCTCCAGGCACACCTTCAGCCGGATTATGCTGCTGAGGTTTGCTGACCTTGCACGTGACTTCTGTAAGCTATGAATGCACACCAGTTGACCACTGATATTTTTTACCCGCTCAGGCCCTCCCTCCAGTACTGATGCAATTCCACGCGGCGTATCGTGGTTCCAGCATTGTTTATGGCAAAGTGTCACTACACTGAATGTCACAACGTGACGATTCTGGTCGAATACTGTCAGCATGTGTTGCAGCAACATACTGCTACCACCATCTCTGGCCACATCAAGGCCATGCTGTACATTCACCAATGTCTGCCTCAGCACCCGCAGCAGTGGAAATGATTGGCTAATGGAGGCAGACTCGCCACTCACTGCCTGTGTGGCATGTTCAAAAGGCCGCAAAATTGTCATTACAGAGTCCATGAGGCATGACTGTTCAGTCGACATAGACAAGGAGAACTGTCATGGCTAGTGTGCATAACAAGATATTCTGAGATGGCTTTGTATTGTTCATACAACCTCTGCCATGTATAAAGTGGAGTTCCATCGGTGACAACTTCCAGCTTAAGCAGTACTGTATTCTGTAACTGCCGTAGTTGGTTACTGGCCTTCCAAATCTTGAAAAGTGAGAGCAGATACGTCGCTGCAGCAGTCAGCCTTCCTTTATATCAGGGTGCTGCAGAAACCCTGAACCACAAGATTTAAACAGTGGGCCTGCATGGAACACGAAAAACACCATTCGTGATGCATTTCACCACATTTGGACCCATTGTCACTTGCTATGAAACCAGCTCTCAGGGACAGAGGGTTTAGCCATCTGTCAATTTTAGTCAGTACCATGTCCAACATGTTCTCACCAGTGTGTGAACAAGTCACATTGCGCATAGCAATCATTGCATGCTGTTGAATTCCTGGAAGATTGCTACCGCGACAATCCACCTTACTGCACTGATTATTCACACTACCAACATCACAAACAACCCCTGGCACCTGCACCCAGTGTGCAGTTATACACAGATATGAACTCATAGAAACATAGAAACATAGAAACATAGAAGTTGACGGCAGATAAGGACCGCAAGGCCCATCCAGTCTGCCCATTTCTTTTTCTACCTCATAAATGTGCCATCGGCCTTTGCTCTGTCAGTGACCTATCTATTCATAGTCATTTGTGTTGCTCTTATGCCTATCCCATGCCTGTTTGAAGCCCTGCACTGTATTCATAGCCACCACTTCTTGTGGTAAGCCATTCCATGCATCCACCACCCTTTCTGTGAAAAAGAATTTCTCATATTCCCCTTAACGCCTCCTCTAATCTCATGCTGTGTCCTCTTGTCCTGCTATTTTTCTTATATTTAAACATGTTAGACTCTTTCACCTTGTTTATGCCCTTAAGGTGTTTAAATGTCTGATCATATCACCCTCTCCCTCCTTTGCTCAAGGGTATACATATTGAGCTCCGCTAATCTGTCCTCATATGTCTTCTGATGCAGTCCCTGCACCATTTTGGCTGTCTTCTCTGGACTGCTCAATTTGGTTAATGTCCTTGTGAAGTGTGGCTTCAATACTGCACTAGTACTCCAGATGGGGCCTGACCAATGTCTTGTACAGAGGATTATTACCTCTTACGACTTGTGATACCCTCTACTAATACACCTTAACACCCCTAGCCTTACCTACTGCTTTAGAGGTCTGCTTGGATGATTTTAGGTCATCAGTGATGATGATGCCCAAGTCTTTCTTCCTTTGTGACTGCTAGCAACCCTCCCAGCCTATAAGTGGCTTCAGGGTTTCTCTCCCTATGTGCATGATTTTGCACTTCTTTGCATTAAATCCAGTTGCCACTCTTCTGACCATTCTGCTAGTTTATCCAGATCTCTTCATTCTGCCCACCTCATCTGGATCATCTACTCTGTTGCAGATCTTGGTG
Source organism: Neoceratodus forsteri (assembly GCA_016271365.2). Classification (NCBI taxonomy): domain Eukaryota; kingdom Metazoa; phylum Chordata; order Ceratodontiformes; family Ceratodontidae; genus Neoceratodus; species Neoceratodus forsteri. The sequence continues at coordinate 1,143,699,749 of CM057450.1, read as the reverse complement.
TCATCTGCAAACAGACAAGCCTTACCTCTAGTCCATCTGCAGGTCACTAATGAAGATGTTGAATAGGACTGGCCCAGGACTGATCCCTGAGGTACCCCACTTGTGACTTGCATCTCTTCTGACTGTATACCATTTACCACCACTCTCTGTTTTCTGCCAGTCAACCAGTTTGCCACCCAGTTGACCAACTTCTGACCCACCCTGAGCCTACCTAGCTTATTTATCAATCTTCTATGTGGAACAGTGTCAAAAGCTTTGCGGAAGTCAAGGTAGGCGACATCAACTGCTCCCCCTTGGTCCACCACTCTGGTTACCCAGTCAAAGAAATCTATGAGATTAGTTTGACAGGACCTTCCTTTTGTAAACCCATGCTGTCTTGGATCCTGTGCCCCTATGGATTCCAGGTGTTGCACTATCCTTTCCTTAAGGAGTGCCTCCATAATCTTGCCCACTACTGAGGTAAGACTGACCGGTCTGTAGTTCCCCGCCTCCTTCCTGCTACCACTCTTGTGGAGTGGGATCACATGAGCCCTTCTCCAGTCTTCTGGGACCTCTCCTGTGCTCAGAGACTCACTAAACAATTCTGCTAATGGCTCTGCTAGTTCCTCCTTTAGCTCCTTAATGCAACTCCCCACTGTTTTGCCACTTGTCCACATATCCATACTTAAATGGATGAATGGAGAGGAGGAATACTGAAGGGCATGTCTTACTGAATCGGATACAGTGCGGAACAACTTGGGGACAGCACGGGTAGAAAAGTATGTTCTGGATGGGACTTTCCATTTTGGACAGGCACATGCAGCAAACCACCAGAACCCAGAATTCTCCACAAAGGAGAAGGGCAAAGATCAATTGCCAGCATTTCTGCTACAGGCATTAAGTTCATGTGACACTGTATGATTCGGGGTACTTCAGCTTATGCATAAAATACTCTGCAGCGTGAGTGGACTTAAACATTTTACACTGGGTGTTGATCACAAATGGTTGTGCTCTGTGATAAATGGCATTGGCAGGGGTGGAGTGTGGACATTTGATGAAGACGGCTGCACAGGTGATGATGACAAACCCAGAAATGCTGTTATTTTGCCAGATTTGCCAACCGGGTTGATGTACCACTTGCACTAGACATACTGCATTCAACACCACCACAAAACTGCTACTCTCACCAGCACTGGACAACATTTCAAAGTCATTATGGTCCTCCACCTCATCATGCCTGTAGTAATCCTCTGCTTTACTCGCACTACTGTACATGTTTAATTTCCTACTGGCTTAACAGTCATGGAAGGGATAACATGCTCGCTATGGTTGCTGGTGACGAGAGTGGAATGCCCCACTGTGGTATTAGCTGCCAGCGTGTGCTGGGTCCACAGTGCCAATTGCCTATTCTTAAGATGCGTATGCTGTCCTCCTGTGCCCAGATGGCTCCTCTTTTTACCTCGACTCACACGCACATGGTAAGCCTGGCAGATTGCAACTGACTCCTCATTTGCATCTTGAACAAAAAAATTCCAAACAAGGGATTGTGATGCTCTGCTTTTAACATGTCCATTATGTGGCTTATTTAAGTCTGTTATTTTAAGCACAGAAGTGGAGGGGGGCACATGATGTTTCGGGCACTGCACACCTGGACTGCAACTGATCACCATGACTACCTGTCATATTGATTACTGGGTCATCATCATCATCAACTAAAACTGGTAAATCACAAGTTTTTACAGGGTTGGATTCCTGCAAACAGACTCAGACACAGCCACTTTGAATTTATTTTTCTCCGGTTCCCAACTGGAGTCAATTACATCATCATCATATTTATCAACGTCACACACATACACATCTTCTGCTTGGATGCTAGCATGTGGACTGCATGTTGCAACAACAGCAACATCATCGTCATCATCACATTCATCATCAGCATCTACACCACCATCATCTGATATTTTTTCACCACGCTGTAAATCACTGCATGGAAAATGCATGACATTAACTGCCACGGTGGATGGAATATCACAGTGCACACTATCGTTGACATGATTATCAGAATCCTCAGGTTCAGTTACTGGGATGTTACTGGGAAGTACGACATCAGGGACTACTGGAAAATTGCATCCCAATTTTTTGCAGAATCCGTAGTTTTACCATTCTCCACAAAACTGACATGTTCTGCAATTTCTTGCAATTTTGAGTTTTTATATTGAACTGTGTAAAAGTATTAACATTTTTATTAAAATACTGTCAAATATATTGACAGTTTTGTAAAGCAGACTTGGGCTTACTAAACAATGCAGTGCAAGGTAGGGCAAGTAACACTAATTTCTTTTGAATCCTTGTCTTGTTTGGTTTCAAAATCCACTGGCCAAGCATATGAACACTTAAACACTTAACATTTGTTTTGTGTTGAAGTAGTCTACAAAAAACTTTTGTTGCCACACAGACTGAAACAAAAGATGGGAGAAAAGGTGCAAATTATCCAATTCACTTAAATGGGGTGCTGTAAAGCCTTTTGTAAGTGGCAGGACAAGTTTTTCTTGTGAGCATACTTTCATTCAGACTAGTTTTGATTCAAACAGCTGAGGATTTTTGGATGGCCCTGCCAATTTTAAACTTGAATAAGCTAGTTGCTAACAGTGATCTCACTCTTAGCAACTACCCCCGATGCTCACATGCAAAGACTACAATAAAAACCTGACTAAAGTCTAAAAACAAGCTTATAAAACACAAAATGTATCTGAACATTTATCTTTAACTAAATAAAATCATTTCAGCCAGAGTAAAACAAAGGCAAATTACACGGTACCCTGACAACTGTATGATGCAGTAAAAATATATTGGTATTTTTTTACATTTCTTGGTAACTGCATAAGGCCCACTAGGCACAAGTGCCTGTTTTCAGGTACAACCCAGGAGCCCTGAGGAGGTTAAGTGACTTGTTCAGAATCACACAGTATGCAAGTGGAGGTTGTGGGAATCAAACCCAAGTCTGCTAGATGTCGTCAACTCATTCATAGTTTGTTACTATAACCTCTAGATTATACTGCCAGCCCCAATAACCCCCAGAGTTAATGTTTAAATTTGTGATTTCAAAAATAGTGTACAGTACCTACAGTACAAATTATGACCATTAAACACTTTAACAACATTTTACTAAAACTCAATTATTCACCACTCTATTTGCCTATTTTTTCTTGTACCAAAGTGGGCTAATAGCTGGCAGAGCACTGTAAACAGCTGTTGATTAGGCTTCATTATTCTACAGCCAGAAACAAAAAAAATATTTCTTCTGGCTTTATTTAATATTGATTTGCTCTGGCTGACTTTATCGAATCTATTTAGCACTGTATGTGGCAGATGCTTTTAAATTTTGGAAGATAGGCAATGCTTATGATAGCTTATAAGTTTAGTATTCTTTTTTAGGAACATAAACTTTTCTTTATGTTTTAAACATATTCAGGTGTCAGTGTATTCATTTAACAATTTATACTGACTTATATATGCTGCAGAAAACATTAAAAGATTTATTCTGAAGCACTCAGAGTCTATAGTAGAACCCCCGCAAATTTCCTACAATATTTGCAAAATGCTCCACAATTTTAGGTAACCTTTTCTGCAATTTTCCAGTGGCCCTGGACATCATCTACACTGCCACTCACTTGCACTGCTTCACACTCAATATTTTTGGATACGGTACACTGGTCAGAATTAGAACTTGACGCAACGATACTAATACTACCTCCACCACCACTAACACCAGTAACACTAACACCACCGGCTAGGCAAACATCATCTCCTCCAACTATCAGTGAAGCTACTGATTGGGCTATAAAAAACATTGCAGGAGAAATACCTTTCTCACATCAGCAATGCACTTCTGCATCTGCATACTACTACCACACCCACAGACCATCTTACTGCCAACATTGCCATGGCTAGAAACAGCTTTGCTTGCACATCTCTTTGCAGGCATTTGGGGATCAACACAAATATTATAACCAAATTCAGATTTTGATATGTTCACTTCTGATTGGAAGGCTGCTGGATGTGAAGCCAAATAAACAACTGTGGCTTCAGCAACAGATAAGAGACGACTCTGAGACTGTCATGCAATTAAAACAACTTCAGTAACCAGTGGTGCTGATGAGGTCACAAAAACAATCCAATCTGGTAAAAAATACCTTTTGAACATGGGGGGAAGGGCACTGAATGCAGACAGTGCAGATTTTTACGGCACTACAAGCAGCAAAACTAAGAACAGATACCACGATCGCAGTACAAAATCAGGCAGCTGCAGTGGATAGCAGGTTCACACTGCTCAGCTTGCAATTACACTAATCTGTGGCACAATAAAGGTGTATTATTTGATGCACGAACACTACACACACACTCACAACAGGACAGTTTGTGTACAATGCTGAACAAGGAATGCGAGCAAATGCAAAAGTTCAGTACTATGCCACGTTACGTATTGTAAATTTGTAATGTAAACATCCTGAACTTATGAACTGCTGCACCACATCTGATTCCACACAACAAACAGCAAGAACATTTCAACTATTACTGACAATATTACAGTGTGTACATTAACACAGTCAGTTATATAACAAAAATATAACTAAAAACAAAGAAATCACTATTTCTCCAACTTAAATCTACCTACACCACAGATACACCTCTCCCAAAGCACACTTTCACTGTCTTTCACCACACACACCAATGTTGTAAATTAACATTCAAAATCAACACAAAAAAAAAATGCTCGATGATATGAGTACAGGAGGGTTTCCTACAATCGATGAATTAAAGTTGATCCCAAAGAAAACACAAAATGCTTGTTGAACAGCTTTTACAAGATTCCTATCGAGGCAGCTATCAGAGCACACTGTTTCTATTCCTTCCTACTTATACCACCCCAAACTGAGGCTGTGCAGATCAATATAGAGCCCATGTGACCTGAAATCCCATGAATCACTGCAAAATTCACCTTCAGAGCTCAAAAACAAGGTGAAGTGAGGCAAAGTGCACTGCCTGCAATGCAGTTCGCCTTAAATTTGGAAGAGTAGTAGTCTGGGGAGGCGGAGTAATGCAAAATCATTGTTTCCAATGGACTTTGCGTTCCTCATTGTAATGCGAAGTACTCCGCTTCACGTTGCTGAGCACTCCATTTAATTCGCCTTTGTTCTGCAATGACTTCAATGGAGCGGATTGAGCCCACTACCACCACTAGTCATGTTATTCACAAACACCCATATAAACACAAGGCTTATCAAATGACAATCCTAAACAGTATGCAAACTTCCCTTGAGCAAGTGTGTACCTTTAAGTACCTAGGTGTAGCCCTGGATAGCTCCTTATCCTTTGCCCATCATGTTGACCATATTGTTAAGGTCATCCATTCCAGAATTGGCCTCCTATACAGGCACTGTCATAGCATGACCCCTGATGCACTGTCACTCAATAATGAAAGTTCCATCCACTCTATCATTGACTATGGGCTTGTGGTGTATGGTGCAGCCTCTGACACTACCCTCAAACAAGTTAGCATGGCCTTAAATAAATCCTGTAGACAAGTACTAGGTACGCACAGACTTACACACACATGTCAGACCTTTACATCCAAACTAATTGGCTGACCCTACAGGGCAGGGTACATTACCAAGTTTGTCTCCTAGGGAAAAAACCTGCCTTGGCCTAACTCCACCAGCTATCCAGAACCTTCTAAACTCAGCATCCAATCACCACCGGACAAGAGGTATGTCCAGACAATCTTTGCAAGTCTCTTTCTTCCAAACGTCACAAGAACAGCAGTCCTTTGTCTACCATACACCATGCTGGCTAAATGATCTCCCCCCCCCCGACATAACCAATGAGCCTAAGCTAGGGCCAATTAAGAGAAAACTCCTCCAACACTTTACCTGTTTAAGCAGTTGAGACTGCCAACCCTAATTTTCACCTACCCTTTCCCTGCTCCTCTCCCACCCCTCACTCCTGCCTATTCTACCTAACCTCCATGTTTCCCATCCCAACCCCTTCTCACTTATCCTGCTCCTTCATCCCCTCCATCCCACCCTATTCACCCCATCCTCTCATCCCTAGCCCCTTCCACCTCTCCTAATAAAGTTCAGCATCTGACTGCCTCATTGTCTGTTTGCAAATACGTATTTACCTGTAAGTTAATTATTCTCTGTAACTCTGCGCTTATTTTTTTTTTTTTTGTACTGACTATTTATCGCCTTCCCCTGCCCCCAGAGCGCCACCTCGTTGGGAGCACCTGGCAGCTGCCTCAGTTCCTTCCTACCTGGAGCCCCAAGCTGTCCCCCCATGTAGCCTTGGTTCCCCCCCAGGTGGGGACAAGGTGGGGCCCTTACACCCTGAACTAATGGCACTTTGTCAGGGTTGCCGTGTGGGGCAGGCAGGGGACCACTGAGATCTGTGCTGGCACCCCATCTTCCTGGAGCACTGGAGGAGATTTTCTCTCTTTCTTGGGTGTACCATGTGCCCTGACTTCAACGCAGAGTTCTGCTGATGTCCAGCGTGCCCAACACCTCTCCAAATGGTCGAGTGCTTACTGTATCTCAGGCCTCCGCCTGTGGTCAGTCAAGCACTGGACCTCATCTCCTCCTCCCAGAGAAGGCAAGCGCCAACAGATGCTCAGTCCCTCCTGCAGGCCCTCCAGCTCCCTAGACTCATTCCTGAACCCGGTCACCAGCATCATGAAGTGAAGGCTACCGCTGTGCCAGTGGGCTGGCCCAACTCTGCACTTATATTGTTCCATTTCTACTTGTATTGTTTTTGCTTGTCTTAACATGGAATTTTATAAATGAGCTTCTAGCTCAAAGGTATCATTCCAAGAAAATAATAAATAAATAAATCATTGAAAATTTGGGGCAAACATGTTGAAAAACAACAAAGTTATGAACGTATGATGAAATTTTGCAATGCACACACATAATTTTGGTCATTTTAAATATTCTGATCCTATTTTTCACATCACTTCATGAACATGACAACTGCCATTTTTCAAAACCTGGCTGAAATCTGTTTTCGCACCTGTGCCGCTGAATGACATTTTGGCAAGATTTGAAACTTTTCACCTACCTTCTTGAGGTGGACTTGTGTCAAGTCTATGTTGAAAATCTGGTGTCAATATATTAAAAAACAACACAGTTATAAAGGTACATTGACATTTTCCTACACACATTCACAACTTTGATAAATTCTGACATCCAATGAGGTGGATGGAATCTTCCCTTGCGCAGACAGCCCAGATGGCAATGCATGTCTGCATCTGTTCATGCAGACCCATGCATGAATGAGGATACAATTTCATTATCTCAAAAAGAAAGGAAATCATTTTCCAAAAGCTTCATTAATGCGTAAGCTAGGGTAACTTAACACCACAAAAGTTGGGAAATGTGGCATTAGGGTTTCCAGACCTAACTACCCACCCCTACCCTAGTAACAAAATAGTGAACTATTAGCAGGGGGCAGGGGATATGGTGATAGTTTTGGGAGTCCCTTGGCTATAAGTTTGCTTAGGTAATGATAATAATGTGTTATGTTTTGGGTAATTGTGTTCTATTTTAGTGTTTTGGCCTCATGGCCAAATAATGTTAGGGGGTGTGTAAGTATGGCAATACAGATAGAGGGTATGAATGTTACTAGGGGGTAACAGATGAATGGGGGCATGCAAAATTCCTCCAGGGATTTCCTGTGTGTTTTGGTTTGCTAATGCAAAGTTACTTTTCTGCATAGGTAAGGTTGACCCAGGTTTGGGGAACCCAGCATCAAAAGTTGGCCTCTGTCTCATCCATGTAGCTAAGCTATGGCTGTCTGGGTGGAACAGAATGCATTTAATAAAGAAACAACAGCTTACTCCACTAATGACATATATTATAATTTTGCACTTGATGCTTTGTGGGGACATCCACCCCAATCCTAGACCAGCGTCTATGGTTGCCTCTGAAGGGGATATGTAGAATAAAGGGGAATTTAATGTGGGGAGGGACCTGGGAGGACAGTAGTCTCTATGCCAAGGACAGACTACACTTGAGCGAGGAGGGAAAGAAAGTGTTGAAACAGAGGATGGAGGTACATATAGACGGTTGGGAATTTAAACTAGGAGCAGGGGTGGCAAGTGGAGAGACATGCAGAGAGCACGGGTTGGGAAACCATATGAGCGTACCCCCCATAACAGTGACAAACGACAAATAGCTAGTACTATTGGTGATGCTAGTAAAGGAGGGCAGGATGTGGGGGGAAGGTGGAAGGTGGTTACCCTTAATTCTAGGAGCCTTGGGAGGAAAACTTCAGTTACAGGTGCTCATGGTAGAGGGAGAGGTGGACATTGTAGCCATCACAGAAACCTGGGCCACCCAATACAATGACTGGGACCTGTCTGTACCAGGGTACAGGTTATTTCCTAGGGACAGAGCTATTGGGAAAAGAGGGGGGTGGCACTTTATGTGAAGGAAGAAAGGACTGAAGTGTGTAAGGGAAGAAGGGGAGGAAGGTAGTACAGAGACACTTTGGATGCAAATCCAGGATTCCAAGAATAGCATTCTCAGAATAGGAGTGGTGTACAGGCCGCCCTCTCAGGCAGAGGAGTAAGACAGGGAACTAGCCGGACAGATCAGGAGGACCTGCAGAAGGGTAGTGTGGTGATTGTGGGGGACTTCAACATGCCAGGAGTAGACTGGAGTACCCCTACAACCAGGAATGGAAGGGAGCAGGTACTGCTGGATGCCTTCCAGGACAGCTTCCTGCTGCAAATGGTCAGTGAATCAACCAGGTTAGGGAATACCCTTGACCTTGTGCTGGCAAATGGGGAGTTTGTGAGAGAACTTCCAGTGAAGAATCTCTGTCAGGAGTGACCACCACCAGCATGGCTGACATTGGATATGGGCAAGGAAGGAGGAATCTGGCACAAGGGTGCTGGACTTTAGGAGGGCTGACTTTGGGAGGATGGGAGAAGTGGTAAAAGGGTACCTGACCAGAATTCAACCTAGTATGGGCACTAACCAGAGGTGGGAGCTCATAAACCTGGGGATAGTGGAGGCAACCAAAACCTGCTGCAAGGCCCAGAGCAAGAAGGCTAGGGCTAAGAAACCCAGCTGGTTGAGCAAGGAGGTCATGGAAAAGGTAAGGAGGAAAAGAGCTGCCTTTAGGAGGTACAAGAAAACAGGGAGGGGGGAGGACAGGGAGGAGTACCTGACAGAATTGAAGGAGGTGACACAGGCAGTAAGGGGAGCCAAGGCATTCACGGAGCTCAGGCTCGACAAGGCATTAAAAGGGGAGAAGGACTTTTAGGTATATATCAGGAGAAAAGGAGCTGTAAGGACCACATAGTAAGGATTAGAAGGAGGGGGTTGGTGGAAGAGAGTACAAGGCAGAAGCGCTTAAATGAGTACTTCTGCTTGGTGTTTACTAAGGAGAAGAGGGGGATGATATCAATGGAGTCACAAGGCCATTTTTGGGGAGGCTGAAGCCCCCCTAATGTAAGCTCAAGCCCTCCTCAATCATTTTCCCTGAAACATTTAAAGACTCACAGCTTCACTGCTTGCTGAGGAAAAAAAGAAGCTACGGTTTACAGTCAGCACTTTATAACTCTACCACATGGAGTGCACTTTCCTTTTTCTTTGTCTGGCTCAGGTCCCCCTGATCCCGCTGTGATCGTTGGTGTTGCTAGTGGTGGAAGTCAGGGAGCTCTGCTCCCACCCAATGCTTTGGTTGCCCCTGAACAGTGACAGGGTGAAACTTTAGTGGTCCAGGTGCTGGTTTCCGCCCAGACACACTTTGCGGCTGCACCTCATGGTCCATCTGCCCAAACTTGTCCCTTCTTGGTAAATGCCGCATGGACCGCGATCAGCTAGGCACCCAGGTCCACAACTGCAGTGGCACTAATTTACTGCGGAAGGGAGGTGGGGAAGAGAGCTGAGCAGGGGAACTCCACCACCAATGATCACCAAAACTGAATGCCTTCACTTCATTCGGAAGGAGGGGGGCTACAGGAGAATGACCACAGTCAGGGTCATCTCAGGGAACTGGAGCAAGAAAGGGGTTCGAGGAGCCCACAAAACAGATAAACAGAAAAACAGAAAATTGGCAAAACTGAAAGCAGAAAATAAAGAGGCCCCCTCCAAAAGCCATCACACACCGCAACCAGTACAGAAGGCCAGACAAAGGGATGCAAAGCAACCTGGAGCCCCCACAAAGGGGAAGAGAAAGACATTTAACAAAACAAAGAAGAGAAAAAAAATAACCACTCCAGCAAAGCTGGGCAGGGCAACAGCCTGCTGACCAGAAGTGGCACTAGAGGCAGTAAACAAAGGGGGAAGGACAGGGGACTGCAATGGCAGCCCCATATGTGGCAACACCCAATGTCAATGCCAGAAAAAAAACAGCCAGCATTCAAACCATGCCACACATTCTGCAAAATAACAGGAAGTAAACTAAGAGACTTACCAAGCCATATTTTTATTTGAACAAAAGAGAACCTGGGTGAACATTACCTTTGTCACTTTGCATCTGAAATGCGATGCTTGTGCTGCATGCACTACTAGGCACCCAGCATCAGGACACCCCAGAAAACCCCAATACAAAAACTGCAAACCGAGGAAGCAGACAAATAAAGGGAACTCCACCCTATGGAACTGGCTGCTGCTGGCCATCAGGAGGACTGATGGTCCTTTCTGAGCTAAGGTGTGACTGCTGCTGCTGGAGACTTCCAAGGACCACTGGCTATAGAGGAGCTGCCACCCAGGAGCTATGAACCTGAGCTCCAGGTAAGCCTCCAGGCATCTGTACTCCTGTGCTCTCTACTCTGTCATTCACCCAGTCCGGAACTACTACTGGCTAGCAGGGAAAACCCTTTCTAGCCTAGAGGTGGACCTGGCTTTTGGACAGCTGACTGGGTATCTGGGGCTAAGATCAGCCCATTTGGCTGATTTACAGACCCTTTAGGCACTGGCCGGAGACCTGGCCAGGCCAAGACAAAGGTTCCAGCGCCAGACGGCTCCAGGAGGGGAGGGGAAGGGGGGAATAGAGACAGAAAATGGTCAGCAAGCCAGTTTGGTCAATAAGCCAGCTGGCTGTGCATGGGGTGGGTGGGGAGTTAACCCTTTCCCTCCCTTAGACCTCTTAAGTCTGCTTGCCTGGCAAACTTTGGGGCACTACACTCGTCCACTCACAAATCTGATGGAGAAAAAAGAAAGTAAGTCTCATGAGCGGACTGAGTGCGCTGGTGGCTGGCTGTTGTATACTGTGCTGTCGACAAAGAGAACATTGGGACAGGAGTCAGGACACACCATGGGAGAGCTCAGAGTTTGGGGCAGGGACTTGTCATCACCTCACAGGTTAGTTGGATCCCAATCTGACAGGGAGTGCTGGGGTGGGGATACAACAAATGCGTTCTGCCTCCACTAGTCCCTTGGACTCTGTTCAGTGGGTTCAGAAGCATGAGAGGTTTGGCATGCCTTGTCTTGTAGGAGGAAACATCTGCACAGGACTGGGGGCGATTGACATAAATTGGGATTGGGATTGGGATTGGTGACCACCTTTTAGTAACTGCCATGCCAACACAGTCAGCATTGCTTGCACAGCAGGTATATTTTTCAGACAGGCACAGATGTGGTACACATCTAAAAGGCTGTGCAGCATGAGTCTCTATACAGTTGTTTGGCAGTTTAGAGAAGGAAGATCTGTGCCTGTGGCCTGTGTGAAAAGAAATTTTGATTTATATAGCACCTTATATACAGACTGTATTCCAGAGTGCTTTACAATTCAAAGAGGGAGGGAGAGAATTTTGCTGCCTTTTAATATAGCAACCTACATAGACACAATCATATAAATCATCCCCAAACTCCTTAGAATCCAGGAAGAGGGGGAAGGGAGGGATAGTTTGCAGCACAAAGGGAGATGCAAAGACTACATAAAATATTTACGAGAGAGAAAGAGGGCATGCAGAGAGACTAAGGGCAGGAATGTTAAGTGACTTGTTCAGAATTATGCAGTGTGGAAGTGGTGGCTGTTTGCTCTGGGGTCCTGTAACCTTCCCAGCAGATCTGCTGGGATAATGGTGTCTCTCTTTCTGTTGTTCTCACTGGTCCAGTAACCAAATCCTTGCACATTTAATAGATGTCATGATAATCAGGCTTCTCAAACATATATTTCATCACTAAAATGCAGGAAAAGCCACCATTTGAAGATAAAAATCTTAAAATTTTCCAGGGGTGCATGCCCCAAACCTCCTTAGCTTTTATTAGGATTTGGACTGGGAGATTAGCCCCCCAACTTTGTACCTCTGGTGACACCCCTGGTGATACCCAAGAGGGAGGAATGGCAGAAACGGGGGAGGGGTGACAGATGGAGAAATCATGGAGGGCAGAGTTCAGGAGGGTTTGAAGGCACTGAGGGTGGACAAGGCGCCAGGCACAGATGGCATCCACCCCAGGGTAATGAAGGAACTGGCAGAGGTCCTTGCAGGACCTTTGGCAGACCTATTTAATGCCTCACTACACTCAGGGTATGTACCTCAGGATTGGGCGATGGCTCATGTGGTGCCCCTCCACAAGAGTGGCCCTAAGAATGAACCGGGGAACTACAGACCGGTGAGCCTCACATCCATTGTGCGTAAGCTGATGGAGACTATCCTGAAGGAGCGGCTGGTGGCCCTCCTAGAGGCCAGAGGACTACAGGACAGCAGACAGCATGGCTTCATACATAGCAGATCCTAACAAACCAACCTGGTGAAGTTCTATGACTGGGTAACTAGGCAACTGGACAGGGACCATGCAATGGATGTCCTGTATTTGGACTTCAGTAAGGCATTCAACTCAGTGCCACATGGGAGGCTGGGAAGTAAGTTTGAAGGCACGGGGCAGGTGCAAAGCTGGTGAGTTGGGTAGGGAACTGGCTTCAGGGAAGGCAACAGAGGGTGGTGGTGGGTGGGGAGCTCTGACACCCAAGGGTAGTGATAAGCGGTGTTCCACAGGGCTCGGTGTTGGGACTAGTGTCGTTTGGGATATTCATTGCAGACATATCATTGGACATCAAGAGCAAGATCAGTCTGTTTGCTGATGATACCAAGATGGGAGCGGTGGTGGGTGACCTAGGGGGATGGCAGGGGTTGCAGGATGATCTGGCAAAGCTTGAAACCTGGTCAGACACCTGGCAACTGGGGTTTAATGCCAAAAAGTGCAAGGTGCTGCATTTTGGGGTAAAGAACCCAAGGAGGAGTTACCAGTTGGGGGGAGTTCAGCTAGCCCAGACATAGGAGGAGGAGGATCTGGGGTGCTCATTACAGGGTCAATGAACAACTCAGCACAATGTTGGAAGGCAGCTGCAAAGGCCAACAAAATGTTGAGTTGCATTGCAAGGGGTATATCCTCAAGGAGGGAGGAGATGATTCTGCCACTGTATAAGTCATTAGTTAGACCGCATCTGGAGTACTGCGTGCAGTACTGGCGCCCATATCTGAAGAGGGACATTAAGTTACTGGAGGAGGTGCAGCACAGGATGACAAAAATGATCTAGAGGCTGGGGGACTTATCATACAAGAGGACGCTGAGGGAGTTGAACATGTACTAGCTGGAGGAGAGGAGGGACGGGGGGACATGATTGAAACATTTAAGTACATGAAAGGAATAAACAAGATGGGCACAGAGGGGCTGTTCAAAGTAAGGGAGGAGAGGGACAGCAGGGGCCATGATATGAGACTGGAGGGAGGGAGGAGGAAGGTCTGGAGAGATGAGGAGACACTTTTACAGAGAGGGTGGTAGTAGTGGAATGCATTACCTGCAGAAGTGGTATCCAGTAGAACAGTGGACTGCTTCAAAAGGGGATGGGACAGGACAAGGGGGAAGGTAATTGGAAGGGAAGGGTGGAAGGGAGGGGCAGCTGCAGAATAAGGGGTGCTAGCTGCACATTCGAGCAGACTTGATAGACCTCTAGGCCTTTATCTGCTGGCAAATTTCATATGTTCGTACGTTTTAACATTAGAAGAATCCAGAAGAAATCTGACTTAATTAAAGACTGGGTGGGGGAACAACAGCCTGAGATCATTGTGATTACAGACACTTGGTTAAATAATAGAACCAGTGATGTAACTTTAGAACTGGAACACTTATCAAATGTTTCGTAAGGATAGGAGTAAAAGGATGGAGGCATTGTGATATATGTCAACTTAATCTAGAAACTTTAGAATTGGAAAATAAAAAAGGAGAGGGGGTTTGAAATACTTCCTTAGTTGTTAAGTTATCACATGAAAACCAAGTTTGATTGTGGGTGTGTATAAACCACCCAATATGAATAATGATGCATTTAATTCATTACAAGATTACTATACAACTTTTAGAGACACTCATGAATTGTTCATCTTGGGTGACTTTAATGTAAGTTGGTGAAGCTGACCCATAAATCCCTTTAATTGATTTGCAAGAAAGCCTGGGTTTGGTCCAATTAATTAGAGAGCCAACCTAGACTGAATAGAAAGAATTTAGAAAACTCCACTACGTTGGACCTGCTTTTCACTAATTGTCCTAATGTATATTTAAAAAGTTTATACTTGGCGGAGGCATTTCAGACCATCAAGTAACATATGTTACCCGTAAAACACTCAAAACACATAAACAGACCTTCTTTTGTATTGAGGAGTTTTAAGGATTTGATTATGTAGGGTTTATGTTGAAGTAGAGAACATGCATGGGATAAGCTGGAATTAATCCCAGATCCCTCTGATGCCTGATCATACTTCCATCAAGAGTTCTTAAAGATTTGTGACATTTATGCTCCCATGAAGCAAAAGAAAGGACTACAAATGCTGCATGGTATGATGCGTCCTTATATAAACTTAAAATTGATAGGGATAAAAAGTGGAAAAGAGCTAAGAAAACCTGTCTATCAGACAATTGGATTTCCTATAGGCAGGTGCGTAATTTGGATATAAACAGAAAAAAGAAGTTAAACAAGAATATTTAAAAACAAAACTTCATACAAACTGCACACAAAATCCCAGATTGTTTTGGAGCACCTTGGCAAAACTGATGGGGAACTGTAAAAATAAATATATACATAAAATAGAAATAAATGGTCAGTTAGTACCCGCAAGTCTCAACGTGGCAAATGTATTCAATTAGTATTTTAATAATATTGGGACACAGACATCAAGAACCAATCTGCTTCATGTAGATAAATTGGAATCACAGGCAAAAAGTTAAACAGGGCGTTGACAAACAAAAAGTGTTTACATTTAGAAATATACAGGCGAACGAAGATAGGCACCACGTTTACATGTCAGGAAGTAATCAGATATCTGAAGAAATCAGATAACTTTAAAACCTGATTGAGATTTCTGCAGTGCTGTTTACATGCAGTCTCTCATAATAATCTGATTCAGTGCATCTGTTTACATGACTGAGAGTTATCTGGTTTGATTTACATGGGCTCCAGTTGTAACATGACAATTTTGTCTACAGTATACTGTATACTCAGGATTCAGACAAAAGGCATTTTGTCCACAAAAAAGTAAGAGTACAGTTCTTACTTTCATCTACCTCACACTCCAACCTCTGCCCCACAGGTATTCCTACTCTTGTAATTCCCTACAACTACCACTCAATATTCTTATGTGGAGCTGCTCCACCCCAATATCTGTCTCACAACTCTCACTCTAGCATTCCTCTCATAACTACCTAATATTCTGCCCTGTAACTACTCTCACCCAAATATCTGCCCACAGATACCCCAACTCTAGTGACATCTCTCACAGCTTCCAATATTCTGTCCTGCACTCACTAGTCATTATCTAACACACAACTACCCTCACTCTTCCAACACTAATGCATCTGCACAATATTCTGCCCTTCGCCTGTCACATGCCACAATATCTACACCACAGCTACGCCAGTGTAAGATCGTCACAGCTTCTCAACATTCTACCCCGCAATTACCACACACCACATTATCTGCCACACAGTTACCAACACCCTAGTAGCACTATAGAAGCCAACTAATATTTTGTCCTGTAACTACCCCATTCCCCAATACTTATCCTACAACTACCACAACTCTAGTAAGACATTCTCAGTAACCCAGTATTTACCCTGCAACTACCCTACACCACAATATCTGCTACACAACTACCCCACTGTAGTAACTCTCACAGCTACCCAATATTCTGCCCTCCAGTTACCTCTCCCTACAATGTCTGAGCACAGCTACCCCCACTCTAGTCACATTTTTTTAACCTACCCTATTTTGTGTCCTGCACCTTCCCCATGTCCCAATAGTTAACCCACAACAACCCTTACAGTAGTAACCTTTTGCAGTTACCAAATAGTCTGTCCTGCAAATACCCACTGCCCAACATCTGTTTCAGAACTACCACAACTCCAGTTGTTACACATTCTCAGTAACCCAATATTCTGCCCTGCAACTATCCTACAATACAATATCTGCCCCACAACTACCCGACAGTAGTAACACTCTCAAAACATCCCAATATACTGCCCTACAAATATACCCACTACATTGTCTGCCCCACAGCAACTCTTACTCTATTCACACCATTGCAGCTATCCAATATTCTGCCCTGCAACTACCACACACCCCAATATTTGCCCCACAACTACACACCCTAATAACACTCATGCAGTTACCCAGTATTCTGCCTTGCAAATATCTCACTACCCAATATTGATCCCACAACCACCCAGCCTCTAATAACACACTCACAGTAACCCAGTATTCTTTCCTGCAACTACTCCAAACCCCAAAATATGCCCCTTTATCCCCACTCTAGTAACACTCACAACTAGCCAATATTCTTCCCTGCTACAACCCCACTCAATAATATCTGCCCCACTGCTACCCTCACTTTAGTAACACTTCTGCAGCTCCATATATTCTGCCCTGCAACTACCCGATACTGTAATATCTTCTCCACCATGGGTTGGCCTGCTGGTGCAGTGTTAGCACTACCACTAGTGATGTCGGTGATCCAGATTCAGAAACGAGCCCAGGAGTTGAGGGCTCGCTGGTAGAAGGCTTGAGCATCCGTGGGACTGCCTGCCCTCCGGGGTGGGGAGTGGTAAGACTTGGCACTTGTCTGGCCTTTGGCAGAAGCTAGCAGCACCTTGAGCACCAGTCCAGACTTGGAGAGGGACGCATGATGGACATTGGCGTACGCACCCTGACATCCAATCACACATTATGCCTCCAGAAAAAAATCTGAAAAATGGCCCCAGCACACCAGGAAGACAGAGTGCCCAGCACCGATCCAGAACTCCCCTGCCTGTCCCAGTTGCAAAGCGTTTCAACAGAACTGCAGAATTTTGAGGGCAAGACCTGTCCACCTCATCCATGCATGGGGATACAGCCACGGCTCCATCGGAGATGACCTCGGTCACTGGACTCCAGGTAAGGAGGGAACAACAACTGTGGGGATGCCATGGAGACTCACGGTGTGTCAGTGTGCTGGTGGCAGGGGGGAGAGGCAGGAGGGGGGCATATATTCATAAAGTAACTAAACAAATAAATGTCTGCCCTACCTACACCCCCTCCAGTCTGGCAACACTCTTGCACATGAAGTTATCTGTAGCTTTTTTCATCACATTGGCACATCTGTACAATCTCATTTTCAAGGGGTCCCACCTTGGGACCAACTTTCAAGGTACAAGTAATGATCATTTACCTTCCTCTAGGAGGAACTACAATTCCCAAAATGAAGTGCTGAAGCCTCCATGCCTGTCTGGTTCATCCTCCCAGGGGAAGGTAACTGATAAGTTCTCATACCTTGAAAGCTGGGCTGCCGATGCTAATGCAGTATATGTGTTAGTTCAATAAACCTTGTTTTGTGGTGTTCAGTTTATCATTTTCAGTGTACTTGCTGGCTCAAATACCCAACAAGCTTACCCAGCATTCTGCTCTACAACTACCCCACACCTGAGCATATGCCCTACAACTATCCCTTACTACCCTTTCTGCCCCATCACTACCTCCACATTGTAGTATCTGCCCAGCAACTATGGCTCACCCCTGTATCTGCCTCACAACTACTCCATACCCCATTGTTTACTCTAAATTAGTACACAACATACCAGTAAATACCCCACATTACAGTATTTGCCCCTCAAATACCCACATTCCAGTATCAGGTTCAAAGTTATACAGTATACTGATACACCCCAGTAACTGTACTGTAATTAACCCATCATTGTATTTACCAGTAGCCTACATCCATCATTGTTTCTGCCACATAATAACCCTAACACTGTGGTACTTCACTGGAAACCACCCTTCATTCTTGTATCTGCCATACAACTGCACCACATCCTATTATCTGTGTAAACTATCTCATATATATATATTATGGTAGCACGGTAGTGCTACCATAGTTAGGGTTGAGGAGCCATTTCTATGTTAAACCCAAAATTTTGCACCTTAATAACTTTGCAACCGTTTAACGGATTTGCCTGAAATTTGGAATACATGATCAAGAACCATAGGCCTTCAGATCTGCCAAGTTTCGTACTGCTCAGATATCTGACTGCGGGTTATTAGCATGATCTGTGCATGCGTTTGTCTTTTCTGGAATTCTCGGTCATACAGGTGCGTGCCGTTTGTGCCACCAGTCCGGAATCTTCAGGGAGCGTGCAGCCATGGTCCCCGATGCCTTTCAAAGATTTCGTGAAAAATATTAAACGGTTCAAAAGTTATTCAAAAACAGCGTTCCCATTATAAGTCAATGGGAAAAGTTAACAAAAAGTTCGACAGTGTCGCAAATGCACTTTTGGAGTTCAAATGGCCTCCTGTTGTATCGTAAACCGCCATCTTGTTTTCAGTTGGTGATCAGAAATGGTTGGTATTTAAAATTGAGACCCTCTAGCAACCTAATTCTTTTGTATTCACCTAGTCGGCCCTGAGGATGCTAGCTATGTCTTTTTTTGAATTAAACTCCCCAGAAATATGTTTTCAAATTTCTGGAAAAAGTAGTGTCACAAAGTAGTGTCACACGCTTGATTTGTAGAATGATCATTCACAAATCTGACTGGTCATGTACGGTATGGGCTGCACGCCCATTGACTGTAGCTCTGCACCATGGGCGGCAGCTCTACCGACAGTCAGTCGGGGGCGGCGGGGCGGCAGGCGGTGGATGCTGTCGCCGCCGCCGCGGGGAGCGGTGGAGGGGCTTGGGTGGGTGGGGGACACTAGACACCAGGGAGATGTTTGGGGGTTCTGCTGTGACATTCTGCCTGCGATCGGGCTTTACGTCCACTGACCACCAGGGAGTTATTCGGGTTGGGGGAGGGTTAGCATTCTGCCCGCGATCGGGCACTGGGGGTTTATGCAGGTTCTGCCGCGATCGGGCACTGGGGGTTTATGTAGGTTCTGCCCGCGATCGGGCACTGGGGGGCGACATGTACGGATTCTGCCCGCGATCGGGCTATGGGTGATGTGTGGGGGGCGACATGTACGGATTCTGCCCGCGATCGGGCTATGGGTGATGTGTGGGGGCGACATGTACGGATTCTGCCCGCGATCGGGCTATGGGTGATGTGGGGGTCATAACTGTGATGCCCGCGATCGGTTGCATTAGCGCCGGTCCTCGACGGCTGCTGCCTGGCAGGGTAGCCAGGAGCAAGTCCTCGATCGGCGCACCTACATGCAAATGGCATGCAAATGGGGCTATAAAGAGATGCAAATGGCCCCTCTGCGCCTTGCATAAATTATGGCCCCATTTGCATGTCACCTTTGAATATCGGAAATTTAAGATGGCGCAATGGTACTTGCGCCACCGCAGTTGAATGCTCAACCTGGCAACTTGTAGAAGAAGTTCCACCGCGCTTATGCTAGCGTTGGTTGGGCGATATTCAGCGAGTTGCTCACCAGCCAACTCCTTTGAATATCACCCCGGCCACACCCCTGCGCAACTATTTTGAGCAGCGCAGGGGCTTGCGCCTCAGACTGGCGCAGTTTGAATATCTGGGCCTGTATATCTTAGATACAGCATGAGGTGAACCAGCCAGCTCCATCGAGGTAGCTTGAAAACTAATATGGGTAGCCGGAGGGGGAATCGTACCTATTACCTTAATCAAGAGATGACGAAGCTGGAAAATCTTATGTACCTCACAGTTTTAAAAAACAGATAGGTTCCTGAGACAAACAGATAACTCACAATTACAAACAGCAGATAACTCAGCTGAAAAAAGCTCCCCCTTTCATGGGCTGTTTCAGTCTGTACATTATGCTTCTTAAACACTTTGTTGTTGTCTGTGCTTTCTCTTGCAATGAATAATTTGAAAAACAAGTATTTTCAAAATGCATACAGATATCACTAAAATCATATGCAAACTAGTTCATACAAACACATGATTTATGTAAATTGGAATTTTAAAGAAGGGTGATATGTGTCATGTTATTGTTCTTTGGAAGATGACTATATTGATTTTGGCCTCACTAAGTAACTCGTACTTCCACGGTTTTGCAATGTGACCCTTATTATTTAAATTACTTTACCTCTGTGTGCTCATTATGACCATAACAGTAGTTCAATGGGCTTACACAACTTAGCGTAGTGTCATGCTTGTGCAGCTTATTGATAAACCTTTGTGGCCATTCGCCTTTCTATTTCATGGGAAATAACACCTATAGGGGTACCAAGGGCAAGGAACCCTGGAGAAGTGTTTCACCCCTAGAGATGCCATGGGACAGATTCCCTTGGCTAAAGGTACCTTAGGAAGGGGCCCAAGGGGAGAGGTGAGCTGCTGCAGGCGGAGGGGAGTATGGTGGGGCAAAGACAAAATGCCTCTGAAGGAAACTGGAAGGCCTACCTTAAATAGCTCAGGCAGAGGGCATGGTTGGTTGCATTAGCCCATTGAACCACAGGCAAACCCATTCAATGAACATGTGTCTATCTCTATATTCCCAGAGAGGTAACATAATTGGGGCTACCGATTCTTAATGGGATTCAACTTGAGGCAGAAAGGGCTGTTACCGTTACCTGGTTATACATCTTTCCTGAGCCCAGTGACCAGAAAGCACTGGTGCAGGCCTTCATTGCCTTATGCCTTGAGCACTATAGTGTATTATACAACAACCCACTCTGTCTTTTCCAGAGGTCAGAGTATATCACCCGGACACTTCATATTTGTGGCCACTACTATGCACCTTCAAAGGGCTTTCCTTTGAGGTAATAAAGTAACAAATAGTGCTGAGATTTGTTTAAACATGAAAATGCCTTGAACCTATGGAACACAAAAGTGTTATGCCTAAAAATTTGCAAAGAACCATGATGAGAGCTGAAGAAGAACCTAAAGTCCCAAGGTGCATCAGTAATGTTACCTAATGCAGACCTTATTGGTACCAAATAAGCCTCCTGTCCAAATGGTATAAGGTAACAAGTTATATACAGTACAAAATAATGTTAAGTACTTGCTGGTAATGGGGGGGGGGGGAGTAGACATTGACAAACCCAGCAGAATGTTTTACATGCAAACTTCTCCATATATTTGTCATGGCTTAGGAATTCATGGATCATCTGGATGCACACTTGGCAGAGGCTACTGTCACCAGTATGGGAATGGGACCATTAATTAAAATGATCATTTCCCAAACTGGATCATTGCCTATACTGGATCATTGCCCTCATTATTCAGGCTTTCATGTGTAACCCCCCCCCCCCCCACGCTCCGTGGAGGCTTTTCTGTTTGGCCCCTTTTTGGGCTGTTTTTCCCCATTTCCCCTATGGTTTCTCCTTTTCCTGGGGGGGGTCTTGCATTCTTTCTGGGTCTCTGTCTGGTCCCTGAACTGTGCTCTGTTTGGGAAGAGACCGGAGAAGCTGAGCCATGGAGCTGCAGCCCTGATGTTGCATTTCAGTGCAGGTCTGGCACACTGCACATGCACATAGTGCATTTCAGTTTCATCCATTCATGCAGCTGTTTAAAATGCATCCCTCGTGTTCTCGGACCCCTTGTTGGGCAAATCGGGGGCCAAAGACCTGGGACCTGGGGAAGGCCTGGAAAAGCCACAAAAATGCTTTAATAGAAAGCACCAATAGTGCTGCAGCACCAAAGAAGGGCTCATGCACATTAATGAGCCAAACCTATCCGGCGCCTGGGGGTTATGTGTGTCAGCACTAGCAACAGGCAGGCAGTAGAATTAAAATATAAAACTCTGAAGTTGGGGAATAGAGGCAAGGGACTGCTACATACTGGGGGGGGGAATGAATAAATAAAAGTAACCTCTTTGGCTGCAGGGATACTCGAAAGTGGGACACTATATGAACCTCTATGGGACTGTATCGGGGAAGCCATGTTTCTGATACTTTGACCCCCCTAAAGACAGCCAATCCAGTACTTGGGCACTCAAAGGCTGTTTGAAAAGACTCATGGTAGAAGGCTGGGCTATTTTCAGGTGCCAAGAGATATAAAAAATCAATAATCACGGACAGCTTGTAAATGTGATTGTTGAGTGAGGACAGCTAATGAGAGGACAGCAAATCCTTGGAAAATTCCCAGAGGCATTTGGCAGTGGAGTCAGTCTGTGGCTGGGGTCTGCTTGAGTCAGTAGGGCTCTGTGCTACAGGAGAAAACATTCCAAGGCCTTTCACAGGGCTTGCTTTGGAGATGAGTTGAGATTGTCAGAGAAATATCGGAGAAGTGTTCTTGCTGATTTGGAGAAGCTGCAGATTCTGAACTAACTGTTTCCAGGCATTCTGGATTTTGCAGTGTTAATTGAAGATTTTTGCTGTAGCCATCCTACAACAGTTTTGAGACTGAGGCAGTAACCTGAGCTGGGAAAGAGGTTCTCCGAGAACTGTGAGTAAGCCAGAGAAAAGCTGAAATCTGACTTAAAGCAGAGAGAGAGAGAGACTTTGAGAGAGAAAGAGCAAGCAGGTGCCCTAGTCTCCAGGGATCTGTATCTTGTGTGGAAATATGACTGGAACTGTTGGTCTAGAGTTGGAGTGTGGAACCTGCTGCTAAGGGGTTTGGAGAGCAGCAAGTGTGGAGAAACTGTTGTGGCTGCACAGCGGAGCTGATCTTGTGCTTGAGAGTAAAAGAGAATCCATGAGGTTCCTGGCTTGATTTCTGAGCCAGGTGGGGAACTTTCTAACCCTCATCCAGTGGGGTCTGTTGGCTACAGAGGGTCACTGGCACTTGCTGAAGTGCTACGGCACATGTGACCTGTGAGGGAGCCAGGCTGTGGAGCCACTCCCAGGTCTGGGCTTTCTATAGTTGGTGGGCCTTGCGCAGTAGCTCTGCAATGGGCCTGAATGGGCTAAAGATGACAAGCGGCCAGATCTTCAATCAAGGGAACAAGCGGTCAGAACTTCAATCAAGCTGAAGTCTTCAGGATACTTTCTGTTGCCCATTTGTTTACCCCCTTTTGAACCAAGAACCCCTGAATTCAGACTGGAGTCTGTTTAATTGTTACAACCAGTTACGTTATTTCAAGGGCCCCAATGCCAGCCAACCTGCGGCATTGAGCAGGCCTGCAACTCCTGGATATCCAGAAAGGACAGAGAGTAACACTGGTACCAGTGGGGGGGCCGGGTGAGCACCTGGCGTGGTCTGGCCTATGGGCCCCTATGTTGTTAATTGTTCTGAACAAATTCTTTAGCCATCCTTCCTTCCACAGCTATCCTGGTTCCAGTTACCCGAGTCATAACCCTTTCCCCCAATAAAGCTGTGTTTTCTTGTTTGGAATTGCTGCATGAAGGGTGTTTTGTGGGAATCAACTATAAAGTGTATGTGGTATGTGGTATTGGGAAACTGTTAGGCATCCAGTGTGTGGGGTAGTTGGAAGGGGAGGTGGGTAGGTACAGCATCACAGGAGGTTGTACCAGCCATACATCTGGCCCACTGCAACTTACTCTGGGTGGAGACACCATTCTATTTTCATTATTCTTCTGGGACAGATCCCACAAGTACCACCATAGCAGGACCGAGGCCCCTTAATCTGTGTGCGTGCTAACAGGCAGGGGTAGTCACCCATTGGCACACAGTGCCTGGGCTACATCTTTGGAGGCACCGCTGAAATCTCCTGTTCATCAGACATGCCCACCATGGAGGACCAAACTAGAAAGACCACTGTTGTTTTCCCCGCTCCCAACTCTACCAGCCCCAGGTCTAAGGTTCGGCCTAAAGAGAAAGTTAAAGTCAAGTTAGTGGAATGGAGTAGGGGTATGAGGATAGACCCCCAGAAGTCCCTTTTACTTTTAGGGGTACCCCGTGAGATGGAGGAAGGGGAGATAGAAAGAAATTTGCCCACAATAACGAGACTGGATAAGGTAAAAGTGTGGGGCAAAATGCTTGATTCTGTGTCGGGGACTTTGACTGTGTTAATGGAGTGTAAAAATGTTATAGAAGCTACTTGGATGCCTGCAGCATTAGTGTCCAAGGGACTGTCAGAGGCCTGGGCCATTGTGACTTTGTTTAGTGTGGTTTCCTTGGGGGATGGAAAGTCCGAGCCCTCACGGACTCCCCCTCCAAATGTGAGGTCTTGGCCTGGGTATGTACCTGCTCCTTCAGACTCATATAGAAAACTAGGAATGTTTTCAGGGGTGAAACCCACTCCTGCTGGTGAGGAGGATTATGAGTCATGGATAAACTTTGTGATACCACTACTGTAGGATTGGCAGTGTAGTGAGGAGGAGAAACGCAAAAGGCTGATGGAGAGTTTGCGAGGCCGAGCCCTTGATGCTATCTGGTCCCTATGGACCACGGACCCCGAGGCCAGTGTAGAGGATTATATAGCTGCACTGGAAAGTGCTTTCGGTAGCTCTGAAACCTGCAAAGATTTGTGGTGGGGATTCAGGGCAACTTGCCAGCAAAAAGGGGAACTCCTGTCTGAGTATGTGCAGAGATTGGAGAAAGCCCTGCAAAAAGTGACCAGAAAAGGGGGAAGGAACAGGCCACTAATCTAAATAAAACCAGGTTGGAACAGGTGCTGAGGGGTGCCAGGTACTCAGAATTATTATTGTTGAAGCTAGGCCTGAAAGATAAGCTGGGTAATCACCTCTCCCTCCGGGTCCTCCTCAGGGAAGTGCAGGAGGTGGAGGAAAGGGATGCACAGTGGGGATCCCGTCCCACAGTAGTGGCCACAACCCAGGTTTAGGAAGTCACTCCCTCATCTGAGGCCCCTGAGATCAAAATGTTGATAAAAGAATGCAGGGAAGTAATGGATAAAGTTACTGCTGGTTCCATCAGGGCCCCCGAAGTTCCCCCTGGTCAACCCATTCAGTCAGGCCCAGCCACTCTCACAGTGATGGGTCTGGAGATACAGGCTCAGGTGCCCCCTGTGGTTTTCCAGATTGAGATTTGCCTTCAGAAACTGTGTCATGCTGTCAATGAGTTAAAGACCCAGGGGATGCTAAGGACAGGGCACCCTGAACAAAGAGTGGCTATTACCCAAGCAGTTGCTCCAGTTTCCCCTCCAGCCCCCTTAGTGTATTTGGGGCCTCCAGAATCCTGGCCAACCTCTACGGCCTACTATCCAACCAGATCCAGAAGAGGAGATAGTTTTTTCTACAGCAGTGGAAGGGATGGACATTTCCAAAGAGCGTACTAGTCCAAAGAAGATTCTGCTCTAGTGAGAGACCGGTTGTTGAAGAGAGAGAGCCAAAGCCACAAGGAAACTTCAATGAGGTCCAGTAAGGGAGTGTAGTAGGGCCCCCAACAAGCCCAGTTCCACAGTTTCTGTGAAGAAATCCTCAGCCACAGCTCCAGTTTCTGCACCCATTGATTGATATGGACAGGTTGATGCGGCCATCAATAGAGACCATTGTCGCCATAAACGGAGTGACCACACATGCCGTTTTAGATACTGACTCCCAGGTAACAATCATCTTCAAATCCTGGTATGATGAACATCTGTAAGCAAGCATGAAGGGTGACTCCAAGACGTGATGTGTGGAAATAGCAAAACCAGTCAAGAAACACAAGCAGCCGAGCACCGTCCACCGTACAAGATCCTTATCCAAAAACCAGGAGGCAAGAGGCAGGAATCAGCAAGCAAAAGGATTTTAACGTCCAAAAATGCAAGGCAAAAAATCCAAGTTGCAATAGTGTCACATAGGTGTGTAACCCCACACTCACAAGGCCTGACTGGTTTCACACATGTGCGAAATTGGTTGGACCTTGTGAGTGTGGGGTCACACACCTATGTGACACTATTGCAACTTGGATTTTTTGCCTTACATTTTGGACATTAAAATCCTTTTGCTTGCTGATTCCTGCCTCTTGCCTCCTGGTTTATGGATAAGGATCTTACAAGGTGGACAGTGCTTGGCTGCTTGTATTTCATGATAAACATCTGTCCCAGTTGGAAGTATAGCCATTGGAAGGATTACATGTGTTGGGACTCAGCTAGAAATCCTACCCCCTGTATGGGTTATGTCAAGGTTTGGATGGCTTTCCTGACCAAAGTAGCTGGAGTGGGAGATGCAGTTGAGACCCTGGCTTTAATCTGCCCAGAGATCAGCATATATGATGAGGTGCCAGTGTTGGTGGGTACCAATGCCCACATGTTTGGATGGCTGTCTCAGCTCTGCAAGGCATGGGAGGCTGAACAACAAGGGAAAGAGCTGCTCATCCAGCCAGCAATAAAGGAAGCATATCAAAAGCAGGGGCAACCCCCAGCAGAAGAAGCAGATGAATCAGTGGGTATAGTCTGGAGGCAGGATGCGGAAAAAATAGTTCTGCCCCCCAATGTGGAGTGCAGTGTTAGTGGGGTAGTACAGCTGAAGAAAGAGGTGAGGAACCAGATCTTAATGTTGGATGCACCAGAGGAACATGGGTTGCTAGCCGGCTTACTTGTAAAGCCCAGTGTCTTACTGGCACAGGCCATGCTTATGTTGGAAGAGTTAAAGTGCACGCAAAGAATGTCACTAACAGAAAGGTGATTGTCACAAAAGGCCATACTTTAGCTCCAGTTTAGTATGTCAACACGGTGGTACAGCTTGCTGCTCCCGAAAGAGATGCCTTGCCTGGTATTGACCCCAGTTTGTTCGACTTGAGTAACTCCCCTATCCCCAAGGAGTGGAAAAAACGAGTGAAGAAGAAGAAGTTGTCCACCAGAACTAAAGTGTTTTCCCTACACGAGTGGGGTGTTGGTTGTGTGACAGAGGAGGGGAGCAACATCATATAAGGCTCACAGATCAGCTGCCCTTCCTAGAGAGTTCCAGACATCTTGCCCCAGTGGACATAGACGATGTGAGGAGGCACCTGCAAGAAATGATGGCCATGGGCATAATTCAGGAATCTAGAAGTCCTTATACCTCCCCTGTAGTTGTTGTAAGGAAGAAGAGTGGAGCCATTAGGATGTGCGTGGATTACTGCACACTGAATGAACAAAGTTTTCCTGACCAGTACATGATGCCACGGATACAGGATGCTTTGGACTGCTTGAACAGCAGCCAGTGGTTTTCGGTATTGGACTTCAGAAGTGGATATTACCAGATTCCCATGGCCCCACAAGACTGGGAAAAGACTGCATTGATTTGCCCATTGGGATTCTATGAGTTTCAGAGGATGCCCCAGGGCATTTCGGGTGCCCAGGCTACATTTCAATGCCTCAAGGAGAAGGCAGTTGTGGACATGAATCTGCTAGAGTGCTTGGTGTATCTAGATGACATTATTGTCTTCGGGAAGACTTTAGAAGAGCACAAAGCATGGCTGCTCAAAGTATTGGACCATCTGGAGGAATTAGGCTTAAAACTATCCAGCAACAAGGGCCAGTTCTTTCAGGCTTCCATTAAGTATGTCGGGCATATAGTTTCAGCAAAGGTATACAGACAGACCCCAGCAAGGTCGAGGCCCTTATCACCTGGCCAAAGCCTAAGAATCTGAAGAAGGAACTGTAGTGGCTACTGGGGTTCTGTGGGTACTATCAGAGGTTTGTTAGGGATTATACCCATGTGGTCAGACCTCTTCTGAACTTACTACAGGGATACCCTCCAGTCAACAAGAGCAAGAAGACCAACAGTCTGGGGCCGCCACTGAAGCACCAAAATACTTCCAACCATCTGAATCTTTCAGCCCCAGGTGGACCGAGGAATGTGACCGGGCTTTTGAGGACATCATATACTGAATAATTCACGCCTCAATCTTGGCCTATGCAGACCCACAGAAACCCTACATTTTACATACAGAGGCAAGTTTCAGTGGCCTGGGCTCGGTCCTATATCAGGAATACCCGGAAAGTTTGTGCCCAGTAGCCTACACAAGTCAGAGCCTGAACCCTTCAGAATGCAAGTACCTGGTGCACAGGCTTGAATTCCTGGTGCTGAAATGGGCCATCATGGATTAGTTCCATGATTATCTGTATGGGGCGAAGATCACTGTAAAGACTGATAACAACCCCATAATGCATGTACAGACTATTGCCAAGTTAGACGCAGCTGGTCATAGGTGACTGTCAGCACTCTCCACCTAGGATTACTGTGTTGAGTATTACCTTGGGTTGAACCACATAGATGCAGATGCCCTATCCTAACGCTCCCCCCCCCCAGCTCATCAAAGGGAGCACTTCAGTTGTGTGGGGAAAGGGAACATTGTTTAACCAGGAGTAGCACACTAAGCTGAAGCTTGTTTCCAGATGCGACCTGGGAGCACAAGGAAGTTAAGTGACTTGTTCAGGATCACACAGTATGCACCTATGTGGCTGTGGGATTCAAACCCAGGTCTTCAGATCTGCAGCTCAGAGCCTTAACCCACTGTGCTATACTGCCTTCTAAAGATACCTGAGCAGGCAGTGAAGACATTGTGTAAAAAGTTCGACAGTGAAGAATCTCCTTCTGCTGAAGATGTCCTGCATTTGGTGGACAGTTTAAGGGCATCTGAGAGCTGCCTTCCCACAGCATACTGTCATTTAACTGCCTTGGATGTGCAGTCGTTGCCACAGCTGACCACCCAAGATTTGATAAAAGAACGGCGGGCCAGCCTGGCCATTGGAGAGATAGTACAGGTTCTACAGCAGAGGGGTGATCTGATACAAGTAACTACAAGACACCTGGATGCCCGATTAATACTGCAAGAGTGGTCGAAACTTAAGAAGAGGAATGGATTGCTGTACAGGAAGGTGCAGGATCAGCAGGAGTGTCCCATGTACAATTGGTGTTGCCAGCCCAATTTCATCACACTGTGTTAAAAGCCCTTCATGACGACATGGGCTACCTGGGCATTGAATGCACATTTGATCTGGTTTGAAGTAGATTTTATTTGCCAAAAATAGGATTGGATGTGGAGGAGTATTGCAAGATCTGTCGATGGCGTATCCAGAGGAAAGCTCTTCCCCAAAAAGCTGCCCCACTAGTTAACATAGTCACAAGTGCCCCATGGAGGAAAGCACCACAGAATGTTGACAGTCATTCTGCAGACATCCCTCACAGCGATGGCACAATGCCGACACTCGGCATGGGGCCGTCAAAACTTGATGTTTTGGGGGCTTCACCCCCACTTATGTGAGGATCTGCCCCCTACCTCTACACATTTTAATATAATCAGATCCAGGTTGGAATTGTTTCAGGGAGGGGCAGAACACTGGGAGAAAATGCATTGGTGAAACCTGGACCATTAAAGCAACTGTTGCTGTAATGGTCCTTTTTCGGGTTTCGCTGTCGGAGTGTCGATCTATTGTGGGTCACCACCATATGGAGCTGGTGTGTATTGATTTCTTAACCTTGGAGCTAGACGCTAGAAACATCTCAAACATACTAGTAATGACTGATCACTTTATATGCCCAACCCCACCAAAGATCAGAAGGCCTGTACTGTGGCCAAGGTGCTAGTCAAGAAATATTTTGTGCATTATGGGGCACTACAGAGAATTCACTCAGATCAAGGCCGTGATTTTGAAAGTAGGCTAATAAGAGAGTTATTGTCTCTGGGGGGGGGTCAGAAAGTCCTGCACAACACCTTATCACCCCCAAAGTGACCCCCAGCCTGAAAGATTCAACCAAACTCTGTTAGACATGCTAGGCACCTTGGACCCCAGAGACAAGCGTTCCTGGAGTCAGCGAGTTAGCACCCTGGTCTACGCCAACAACCGTACCAGGAATGATGCCACCAGGTTTTCTCCCTACAACTTCATGTTCAGGAGGGAGGCCCGACTGCAAGTGGATTTGTGCTTTGAAGTATCAGCAGATGGCATTAAAGAAGGTGACTACCTACAATATGTGTGCAGGTTAAAACAACAATTGAATGACACCTACTGCCTAGCTTCAGAGATGGCCAGCAAGAGAATTCAGGCCAACAAGGACAGATATGATAAGAGAGTTCGGGCACAAGGCCTAATGCCAGGCGTCAGAGTCCTGATAAGGCACTTGAGCACTCCAGGGAAGCAAAAGATTGCTGATCACTGGGGAAGCACACCATATGTGGTACTGGAGAAACTGGAAGGGCTGTCGTTATATAAGATTCAACCAGAAGAGGAAACTCAAGGATACAAAGTGTACCACAGAAATCATCTACTGCCCATTGGAGACAAGGTGGTTGGCTCAACTCCTGATGCAGTAGATCCTCCCACACCTCCAACTACTCGAGCTGCTGCACACAGACAACAGTGGAAAGTTAATGGTGATTGCACAGGGGTCAGTCCCACCCCAGATGAAGAAGTAACAGATGGAGAAGGGTCGGTAGATGAGCCAAAAAGAGAGTTTGATGGCCCACCTGTCTGTTTCTGTCCTACTCTTGAGCTGGCTAGACTATTTCAGGGAACACCCTTGACATTAGAGACTGATTCTGTGGAAAGGGGTCCTACTGTACAAGAGACTGAGACCTGAGATGATGATGAGTCTGGGGAAGTGAGCTCGCCTGTGCCTGTGGAGCAGGGTGCTGAACAGGAAGTGACTTGCACTAAACACCCCTTGAAGGGACCACCCTGAACTTGAACACTAGTCCAGCTGAGACTTTTGAGTGGTTCCAGAGCCACTCCCCCAAATCAATGCCTTTTGGAAAGTCCACTTCGGACTTGAATACTGGTCCAACTGGGCTCTCTGAATGGCCACAAGAAAGCCCCATTGAGCAGAGTAGTGAAGGTGATGTGCTGACGGAGCACCCTGCAACAGAAGAAAAAGAAACAGGCACAGGGGCAAGTGATGCTGATTCCACCTCTGAACAGGAGATGGCCACTAGGACTGATTTGTGAGAAACCCAAAGAGGGTCAGGGAGGACTGTGAAACCCATACTCAAGTTGACCTGTGATACCACGGGGGCACCCACCAACCTCCCTTTATTCATAGTTCATAGGGGGTATATATGTCATCCCCAGGTCCTTACCTAAGGTTTACATGTGTCCCGCTAGTGCTAAACCCACCAGCCCAGAGGGAAGGTGGCAAAATGAAAGAGGGGAAGGTGAAAATGCACCCAAGAGAAACAAAAGTAAAAGTGTATGCATGTGTTACTGAATAACTAGAGGGGTGCAAGTATGAGTACCACTCCTGTTGTGGTATTTGATAGATGCAACAAAGGGAAAGTGTTTAATCCTATGCATTGTACATAATGTGTTTCATGTTTCTAGCTGTTATTATCTGGGTAGATAGGATCCAGTTGTCTAGGTAGAAATGTTTGGTATATGTTAAGTGTTAAAAGTTTACTGTTTTACATTTTTACAGGTCCTTACTCATGGGCTTGGCGGGGTCACCAAGTGTTTAAGGGGGGAGTGTAACCCTCCTGTGGGGGCTTACCTGTTTGGCCCCTTTTTGGGCTGTTTTTTTTTTCCATTTCCCAGGTGGCTTCTCCTTTTCCTGGGGGGTCCTACATTCTTTCTAGGTCTCTGTCTGGCCCCTGAACCTATGGAACACAAAAGTGTTATGCCTAACAATTTGTAAAGAACCATGATGGGAACTGAAGGAGAACCTAAAGTCCCAATGTGCATCAGTAATGTAACCTAAATGCAGACTTTACTGGTGCCAAATAAGTAGTCTTCTGTCCAAATGGTGTAGGGTAACAGGTTAAACCCAGTCCAAAACAATGTTAAGTACTTGCTGGTAATTGGGGTAGACATTGACAAATCCAGCAGAATGTCAGTCAAGTCAAGTCAAGTTTATTGATCAGCATAAAATGCCATTAAAAATATGATATTAACACATAAGTAAAATATTCCAAAATACACAATAACATATATAATTTACAAATAAGAAATTATTGCACAGTTATGGTTACATTCCTCTTTGAAATACATCATGGACAGTTATACTCTATCAGTAACTAGAAGCAGTTATATAGTTTACCTTCCTTAAATACAGTCATTACAGGATTACATTGGTGCAATGCAAATATCCCTTTGGCTGCTAGCTAAATCCTGAATCCACAGAATACTTTGTGTATAAAACTAAAATTATATACCTTTAAAGTTAGATGAAAAGCCTTTTTTCTTAACTTAGCTCCCAGCAGAATATTTTTAAATGCAAACTTCTCCCTATATTTGTCAAAGCTGAGGAATTCATGGATCAGGTGGATGCACCCTTGGTAGAGGTTACTGTCGCAAATGTGGGAATGGGACCATTTAGTCACAATGATCATTTCCCAAACTGGATCATTGCCTATACTGGATCATTGCCCTCATTATTCAGGCTTTCATGTGTAACTCCCCTTTGGGGGCTTACCTGTTTGGCCCCTTTTTGGGCTGTTTTTTCCCCATTTCCCTGGTAGCTTGTCCTTTTCCTGGGGGGTCCTGCGTTCTTTCTGTGTCTCCGTACAGTTCCTGAACTGTTTTCTGTTTGGGAAGGGACTGGAGGAGCTAAGCCACAGAAATGCCGCCCTGATGTCACATTTCAGTGCAGGGCTGGTGCTCCGTGCATGAGCGTAGCGCATTTCAGTTTCGGTTGTTCATGCAGCCGTTTAAAATGCCTTCCCAGTGTTCTCGGACCCCTTGATGGCAAACTGAGGACCGGAGACCCGGGGGAGGCCTGGAGAAGCAGCAACAAAAGTGCTTTAACAGAAAGTGCCAATAGCGCTGCAGCACTGAAGGGGAGCTCATGGATATAAATGAGCCAAGCCTGTCCAGAGCCTGGGGGTTATGTGTGTCAGTGCTAGCGACAGGCAGGCGGTAGAATTAAAATACAAAATTCAGAAGCTGGGGAATAGAGGCAAGGGACTGCTACATACTGGGGGGTGAATAAATAAAAGTAACCTCTTTGGCTGCAGGGATACTTGAAAGTGGGATACTATACGAACTGCTATGGGACTGTATGGGGGAAGCCATGTTTCTGATACTTTGACCCCCTAAAGACAGCCAATCCAGTACTTGGGCACCCAAAGACTGTTTGAAAGGACTAATGGTAGAAGGCTGGGCTATTTTCAGGTGCCAAGAGATATAACAAATAAATAATCATGGAGAGCTTGCAAATGTGATTGATGACTGAAGACAGCCAGTAAGAGGGCAACAAGTACTTGGAGAAATCTCAGAGACTTTTGGCAGTGGAGTCAGTCTGTGACTGGGCTCTGATCGAGTCAGTAGGGCTCTGTGCTACAGGAGAAAACATTCTAAGGCCATTCACAAAGAGAATCCAAGAGGTTCTTAGCTTGATGTCAGAGCCAGGTGGGTAACTTTCTAACCTCCATCCAGTGGGGTCTGCTGGCTACAGAGGGTCACCAGAGCTAGGGCACCTGTGACCTGTGAGGGAGCCAGGCTGTGGAGCTACTCCCAGGTCTGGGCTTTCTGTAGTTGGTGGGCCTTGTGCAGTAGCTCTGCAATGGCCTGAATGAGCTAAAGCTGACAAGCAGCCAGATCTTCAATCAAGGGAACAAGCGGCCAGACCTTCAATCGAGCTCAAGTCTTCAGGATATTTTCTGCTGCCCATCTTTTTGCACTCTTTTGAACCAAGACCCCCTGAATTTGGACTGGTGGAAGCCCTCTGCACCAGGAACTCTTCAGATCTCCAGGAACGTGGCTCAAGGGCTGGTGCCAGGAAAAAGGACACAGATTTGTAGAGAACTGGCAACAGTTCTGGGAGCGAAAGTTCTTTAAATTTGATGGACTGCATCTGACTAAGGAGGGGAGTCAGTGCATTGGGGCAGAAGTTTGACATCTTTGCAGAATATTTAAACTAGCAAATGGGGAGAGGGGTGCAGCACCCCATACGTCGAATGGGAAGAACACCCCTCCCCCCTCAGCTAGTGGTCAAACAGGGATTCAGCATGTTTGCAGTTCATTTGCATCACGAGGTAAGAAAAAAGGTTTGTCTCCCCATACGACGCACAGGGGCAATGCCAAGCCTCACCTAACAACTAACACACCAAAATCTGGCCAATGGAAAATCATGTACACAAATGCTCACAGCCTGGGAAATAAGATCCCAGACCTGCAGGCAATAATGTCAGAGGCTAAACTGGACATAGTAGCAATTAGTGAGACGTGGTTTACCAGTAATCACACTTGGGAAACTTCAGTACCTGGCTATGTATTGTTCAGAAGAGACCGAGGTACAAAAAGGGGGGGGGAGGAGTGGCCCTGTATGTCAATGAAAATATCAAAGCTACAGAAATTCAGAATACACCTAAGGAGCCAGAAGAACTGTGGGTCACCCTGGAAACAGGAAATGGGACAGCCATAAGAACTGGGGTTGTCTACAGGCCCCCAGACCAGGGGGAGGACATAGAAACATTACTGTTAGAAGATATACAAAACATGACAGCTAAAGGGGAGGTTCTGATAATGGGAGACTTCAACATGCCGGATACAGATTGGTCAATACCAGCAGGAACATCTGCCAGAACTAGACACATAGTGGATTCCCTGCAGGGGGAGGGCCTCAAACAACTGGTACAGCAACCCACAAGAGACAGGGCTATCCTAGATCTAGTACTGACTAACAAGGAAGGGATCACAGATCTCCAGGTAGAAGGTCACCTGGAAGCCAGTGACCATCACATGGTATGGTTCAATTTGGCTACTACATCTAAATCATCCCATTCCAAGGCAAAAATATGGGACTTCAGAGGAGCTGACTTTAAAAGATGGCCAACAGAGTTAAGCTAGCCCTGGCAAAAAGAAACACAGGTGAGGGGTACAGGCAAATGGGCAAGCATTAAGGATGCAATACTTGAAGTAACATCCCATTGTGTTAGACAGAAAGGAAGTGCAAAAGAAGAAGGAAACCACTTTGGTTCTCAAATACAGTAGCAGAAAAGGTCAGAGCCAAAAGGCTGGCCTTCAGGAAATATAAGGGAACACAGCGGGATGAAGATAGGGAGGCATACCAAACTGCCCTAAGGGAAGCAGAGAAGGCAGTAAGGCAGGCAAAGTCCCAAACTGAGGAAACACTAGCACGAACAGTAAAAGAAGGTGACAAGACTTTCTATAGATACGTTAGTGAAAGGAGAAAGTCCAGAGGGGTATTGCTAAGTTTAATGGAGAAAAGGGAGCATGTGAGGAGGAGGACCCTGTAAAGGCATCTATCCTAAATAGATACTTTTGCTCAGTATTTACTGAAGAGAAGGTAGGGCAGGGCCCACAGCTCAGCATCATGGACACAGGGGGGAGGGAGGTGAGCACTACTCCCTTCACAAAAGAAAGGGTCCTACAAGAGCTTGCTACACTCAGGGTGGATAAGGCAATGGGACCTGATGGCATACATCCCAGGGTATTTAAGGAGCTAAAGGTGGAACTAGCAGAGCCATTAGCAGAACTGTTTAGTGAGTCTCTGAGCACAGGAGAGGTCCCAGAAGACTGGAGAAGGGCTCATGTGATCCTGCTCCACAAGAGTAGTAGCAGGAGGAGGCGGGGAACTACAGACCAGTCAGTCTTACCTCAGTAGTGGGCAAGATTATGGATGCACCTTAAGGAAAGGATGGTGCAACACCTGGAATCCATAGGAGCACAGGATCCAAGACAGCATGGGTTTACAAAGAAAGGTCCTGTCAAACTAATCTCATGATTTCTTTGACTGGGTAACCAGAGTGGTGGACCAAGGGGGATCAGTTGATGTCGCCTACCTTGACTTCAGCAAAGCTTTTGACACTGTTCCACACAGAAGATTGATAAATAAGCTGGGTAGGCTCGGGGTGGGTCAGAAGTTGGTCAACTGGGTGGCAAACTGGTTGACGGGCAGAAAACAGAGAGTGGTGGTAAATGGTATACAGTCAGAAGAGATGCAAGTCACAAGTGGGGTACCTCAGGGATCAGTTCTGTGGCCAGTCCTCTTCAACATCTTCATTAGTGACCTTGCAGATGGACTAGAGGGTAAGACTTGTCTGTTTGCAGATGACACCAAGATCTGCAACAGAGTAGATGATCCAGATGGGGTGGGCAGAATGAGAAGAGATCTGGATAAACTAGCAAAATGGTCAGAAGAGTGGCAACTGGGATTTAATGCAAAGAAGTGCAAAATCATGCACATAGGGAAGAGAAACCCTGAAGCCACCTATAGGCTGGGAGGGGAGTTGCTAGCAGTCACAAAGGAAGAAAGAGACTTGGGCATCATCATCACTGATGACCTGAAATCATCCAAGCAGACCTCTAAAGCAGTAGGTAAGGCTAGGGGAGTGTTCAGGTGCATTAGTAGGGGTATCACAAGTCTTAAGAGGGAGGTAATAATCCCTCTTTACAAGACACTGGTTAGGCCCCATCTGGAGTACTGCATGCAGTATTGGAGGCCACACCTTCACAAGGACATTAACCAAATTGAGGCAGTCTAGAGAAGGGCAACCAAAATGGTGCAGGGACTGCATCAGAAGACATATGAGGACAGATTAACAGAGCTCAATATGTATACCTTTGAGCAAAGGAGGGAGAGCGGTGATATGATCGAGGCATTCAAACACCTTAAGGGCATTAACAAGGTGAAAGAGTCTAACATGTTTAAATATAAGAAAAATAGCAGGACAAGAGGACACAGCATGAGATTAGAAGGGGGCCGATTAAGGGAGAATATGAGGAAATTCTTTTTCACAGAAAGGGTGGTGGACGCATGGAATGGCTTACCATAAGAAGTGGTGGCTATGAATACAGTGCAGGGCTTCAAACAGGCATGGGATAGGCATAAGGGAGCAATACAAATGACTATGAATAGATAGGCCGATGGCACATTTATAAGGTAGAAAAAGAAATGGGCAGACTGGATGGGTCTTGCGGTCCTTATCTGCCGTCAACTTCCATGTTTCTATGTTTCTAACGTGAGTACCTAGGGCTTGCCCTATCAATTAGGGGGAGTGTTTGTTTAATTGTTACAACCAGTTACATTATTTCTAGGGCTCCCGCACTGGCCAACCCACAGCACCAAGCAGGACTGCAACTCCTGGATACCCAGGAAGGACAGAGGGTACCACTGGTACCAGTGGGGGGTGGGCACCTGGGGTGGTCTGGCCTATAGGCCCCTATGTTGTTAATCGTTCTGAGCAAATTCTTTAACCATCCTTCCTTCCACAGTTATCCCAGTTCCAGGTACCCTGATCCTAACTCTTTCCCCCAATAAAGCTGTGTTTTGTTGTTTGGAATTGCTGTGTGAAGGGTGTTTTGTGGGAATCAACTATAAAGTGTATATAGTATTGAAAAACTGTTGGGCATTCAGTGTGTGGGGCGGGTTGGAAGGGGAAGCGGGTAGGTACAGCATCCCAGGGGGTTGTACCAGCTATACACCTGGCCCACTGCAACTTACGCTGGGTAGAGGCACTGCACTATTTTCATTATTTTTCTGGGATAGAACCCCCTCCCCCGAGTACCACCATAGCAGGACCCAGGCCCTTTAACCAGTGTGCAGGCCAACAGGCAGGGGTAGTAACCCATTGGCTTAAGGCACCTGGGCTACACATGCTTATTTATAAATCACTCACTTGTAACATTTTCTGTAAATGCAACTTACTTATGTGAACATGCAGGGCCACCTTGTAAATAGGTCTTATTGCCATAATGGTGTAATTCCTGTTACAAAATAATGATTTTACTACTTGTACTGCTACATAAATGAAACCTGAATGTGCTTTTTTATCAGACCTGAAAGCAGCTATACTTTCAAGTACTAGATACCTATTTTTTGGAATCTTTACAGCTGCAAGATTGTTCTCCCCAGACTGTAAAGTTAGTATTGGAAGTGTTTTGGTGGAAAACAACACCTCTTCAAACTAAGGATGTGGTGTGGCCCAGTGTGTGTGGGTGCCTGCAGGTTAAGGTTAACTTGAAGCCCAAAAACACTGAGGAATGCTTCTGCCCTTAGTCATCCTGTAGCAGGCAGGAGGAATAAGAATAATAGCTAATTACTGAGTAACCCTTTAACCAATCATTTTGGTCACATATTGCCAGCATGATTCAAGAGTAAGGATTCTTCAGTCCCTCATATGGTAGTGTGGTGCATAGGTTGTTTCCCCTTGATTTGAGCAGATACAGTAGAGGAACTTGGCAAAAGGTTCTACACTGAGATTCTACACAGTTGGGGGTGTCAACATTCAAAGACACTATTAAGGACTCTATTGTGATAACATTATAGTGGTCAAGTTTAAGGACTCTAGCAAGGTTTAAGGACTCTAGCTTAAAGTCACTATTCGTTGTGTATACCTAATAGGCTGTATACTTGTATCTGTTACAGGCTATATACTTTTATCTGTATTATAAGGGTCAAAGTTTGTTTTATCTGTATTACAGGGGTCAAAGTTTAAGGACTCTAGCTTAATCGCTGTGTATGCATTATAGGCTATATACTTGAATCGGGGGGTAACTTGTAGGGGCAAAAGTTTTAGGGACGCTAGCTTAAGGTCTCTATCATTGGGTGAGCTGGATGTCATTGTCCACCTAGAGATGAATGACTTGGCTCAACATGAGATTAGAGCAGTGCAGGAGGAGTTTGTGGAGTTGGGGAGGGGCCTAAGACAAGTAGCACACACAGTATCCTTCTCAGAGGTGCTGCCTGTCTATGGCAAGGGTGAGGTGAGGGTACTTTGCACCATGCAGTTCAATGAATGGTTGAAAAAATGGTGCAGAGCACAGGGGTTTGGCTTCATTGGAGACTGGGGTTCCACCTGGAGGGATACCAGTCTATACTGGCAGGATGTTCTGCATCTGTCCTGGAAGGGAACAAGTCTTCTGGGTGATCGGTTTAAATGCTTCTTTGGCAAGCTTTTAAACTAGTGAAGGGGGGAGGCACTGATAAGCAGCAGGGAATTCCCAGCCTCCCCCTACAAGACAGGGTACTAAATGAGGTAAAGACCAAGGTAGAAAGGTCAGTAGGGAGCAGGACAGGGGTAAATGGAGAAAGCAAAGTCAATGAGGACAGGGAAGGTGTTACAAGACATAAAGCCATCAAAAAATGGAGAGCAATAAGTACCAATGCACGTAGTCTTGGTAACAAACTTCCTGAATTAGTAGCCTTGATGGAGGAGGAGGAACATCTGGATATCATGGCAGTCACAGAAACATGGTACACACAGAACCATGACTGGGATGTAAGCATACCAGGATACACCATCTACAGGAGGGACAGGAAGGGTAAAAGAGGAGGAGGATTAGCTCTCTACATAAGGGAAGGAATCAAAGCAACAGAACAAAAGAGTAAACAGGGAGGAGAGGAAGCACTGTGGGTCAATTTAGAGACAGGCAATGGCACCACAATCCGCACAGGGGTTGTATACAGACCCCCATCTCAGGAGGAGGTAATGGAAAAGGAAATGATAGAAAGTGTCCTTAGAATGGCAGAAAAAGGGGAGATATTACTTATGGGGAATCTGTATATGCCAGATGTTAACTGGAGTGCATTTGCAGCAGCCACTTCTAAGAGTGGGGTCATTCTAGATGCCCTACAGGGGGCATGCCTTAGACAACTAGTATTGGAACCCACTCAAGAGGGAGCAATCTTAGACTTGGTACCTTCAAGTGGAGATGGCGAGAGGATCACAGATGTAGAAGTGGGTAGCCATCTGGGAACTAGTGACTATCGAACAGTGTGGTTCACGATAAACACAGCAGTAGAGTCAAGCCATACAAAGGCAAGGGTACTGGACTTCAGGAGGGCTGACTTTGCCAAAATGGGTGAGTTCCTAAGGAAGGCACTAGCAAATGGGCAGGAAGGAGGGGTGGAAGAACAATGGGGAATAATCAAAACTGCTATCACAGAGGCAACAAGCCTTTGTGCGAAGCAAATAAACAAAAAAAAAAACGATGTAAGAAACCACGATGGTTCTCAAAGGAGGTGGAAGGGAAGGTTAGGGAGAAAAAGAAAGTATTCAGGAAGTACAAGGAATCACAGAAGGAGCAGGACAGAGAATTGTATCAGTTAAAGCAAAAAGAAGCAGGCAAGGCAGTCAGAACAGCAAAGGCCCAAACTGAGGAAAAGATAGCCAACTCAGTTAAGAAGGGGGATAAAACTTTTTATAGGTACATCAGGGAGCGAAGGAAGACCAAGAGAGGGATAGTGAGGCTTAATAAAGGGGAGGGTTGTGGGCAGAGGTGACTGTGAAAAGGCAGAGATACTAAACAAATATTTTTGCTCAGTATTCCCAAATGAAGAGGGGAAGTACCTAAACCAAACAGTAGAAACTCTGGATATGCGGGTTAATACCAGCCCATTCACAGAAGAAAGGGTTCTGAAAGAACTCTTTAAACTGAAAGTGGACAAAGCAATGGGGCCTGATGGGATTCATCCCAGAATACTAAAAGAACTAAGGGTAAAACTAGTGACACCACTGATTACCCTCTTTAACAAATCATGGGAGAATGGGGTGGTACCTGAGGACTGGAGGAAGGCAGATGTTATTTCACTTCACAAAAGTGGGAGGAGGGCAGAAGCAGGAAACTACAGACCTGTTAGTTTAACCTCAGTGATTGGGAAAATGATGGAATCACTTCTGAAGGAAAGAATTGTTGAGTACCCAGAGGCCAGAGGGGCACAGAACCCAAGGCAGCATGGATTCACAGTGGGAAGGTCATGTCAGATGAATCTAATAGATTTCTTTGACTGGATGACCAAAGTAGTAGATCAGGGAGGGGCCGTGGACATGGCCTACCTAGACTTTAGCAAGGCATTTGACACAGTCACACACAAAAGATTAATATACAAGTTGGCCAGCCTAGGAGTGGGTCCCAAGATGGTAGCCTGGGTAAAGAATTGGCTGGAGGACAGGACTCAGAGGGTTATAGTAAATAGAGTCCACTCTGAAGAAATGGGGGTTACTAGTGGGGTACCACAGGGTTCAGTACTAGGACCGGTCATCTTTAATGTCTTTATAAGCGACATTGCAGAGGGACTGGAAGGAAAAGTATGTCTCTTTGCAGATGACACAAAGGTCTGCAACAGAGTTGATACACAAGGTGGGGTCGTAAGGTTGAGAAGGGACTTGGCAAAGTGGGAGGAATGGTCAAATGTATGGCAGCTTAGATTCAATGCTAAGAAGTGCAAAGTAATGCACCTGGGAAACAAAAACCCAGGGAAGAGTACACAATGGGGGGTGAGATACTAACAACAACAGAAATAGAAAGGGAGCTGGGGGTAGTCATATCAGATGACCTAAAGGTGGGCAAGCAATGTGAGAGGGCAGTAAGGAGGGCTGGGGGGATACTGGGATGCATATGGAGACGCATCACCAGTAGAAAACAGGAAGTTGTTATCCCTCTGTACAGACAGCTGGTGAGACTCCATCTGGAGTACCGTGTGCAGTTCTGGAGACCCACCCGCAAAGACGACAGATGGAAGCAGTCCAGTGAGGGTTATCAAAATGGTGCATATGGGTCTGCACCAGAAGATTATATGAAGAGAGAATTAAGGAGTTTAATATGTATAACCTCGAGAAAGGAGGAAGAGGAGGACATGATAGAAACTTTCGAGCACCTCAAGGAATTAACAAAGTCCAAGAGGGTAGCATCTTTCAGAAAAAAAGGTGTGCAAGAACAAGGGGGCACAATTTGAAGATAGAGGGGGGACGTCTCAGAGGTAATGTGAGGAAGTATTTTTTTATGGAGAGGGTTGTGGATGCATGGAATAGCCTTCCTGAGGAGGTTGTGGAGTCAAAAACAGTGGTGGAATTCAAGAATGCATGGGACACTCATAAGGCAGTTTTAGGGGGTAGGGTTAGGAGGAAATAGGCTGTTGGTTAACTAGGATCTGCAGCTTATCTATTAGGTAGGGAAATGGGCAGACTGGGTGGGCCAAGCAGTCCTTATCTGCCGTCAAATTCTATGTTTTTATGTATACTTCATAGGCTCTATTGACTATATACTTGTATCTGCAAAAATTTAGGGACTAGGAACTCTGTTGTTGTGTATACTTCATAAGCTCCGTATCCTGTAGCTGTGGGTCTTCTTGTCAGGGAAGGTGTGAGGGAGCACACACTAGAAACCTAAATTCCTGCTTGACATTTAAATAGGATGGGGATGGGGGTTAAGCAGGGGCCACAAATCTCTAGGGCCAGCATCTTTGGTAGGGTGGTGGGGTGTACAGGGTGTGGTTCGGCCATGGTTCTGACCTGGGCCTGGAGGATTGGGGGTGTTTGGTATGTCGCCAGTTAGCACAATTAAGGGAGGAGGTAAGTTGGATAAAGTGGAACCTAGGTGGGAAGGGGGGGGATGTCCTGATAGGAGGAATGAAAAGGGGACTGGGGGAAATATGAGGCAGGCTTTAGGCACAGACTGCATCCAGGATTGATACAAGCCAGATAAGGGGTGTTGGAGATGGAGCACAGCGATGTCAGGGGTCCAGGTAGAGGGAACAAATGTGACAAGGGCATAACGGATGGCAGTATGTAGGGTGTAGAGGGTCAGGGGCAGCCCAAACAGGAGCACGCTGGGGGGGGGAGACAACAGGGGGAAAAAGGGTAGTTGGATTTGACCATAATAACAGATTTGAGCCTCTACTTCTGATAAAGGAAGGGGAGGATGTTGTAACTGGAGCAGTGGTGGAAAAGGAGGTCAGGGGTGGGATGGGCATGGGGGATCGCCAGGACAGCAGGAGAAGCTGAAGTGGTACACTGCATAAGCCTGCTCTGGGGCCTGGAGTTGTGGTCAGCCCAGCAGAGGCAGAAAAAGGGGTGAGGGGGGGAGTGAGGAAGGGAAATAGCCTAGTAAACAGGAGGTGCTAGGAGGGGTTTTGCATAAGAACACGCATGATCAGGTGGGGCTGACAGTCTGGCTGTTGGGAAGTGTGGGTTGCAAAGGGGCAGAGGGACACAGGGGGGCCTCATAGTAATGGAAGATGTGAAATTGTAGTAGGAGGTGAAGGGGGGGAGCAGGGGCCCCGGATCAGGACTCCGTAAAAATCCATAGATGGGTGCAGCAAGGGTGGGACCTGTGAGAACTGTGCAGGAACAACCCAGGCAGGGAACTGCGAAAACTGTGTGGGAACAAACCAGGCAGGGAGAAGTGACACAGAGGACAGGGACTTCTGCAGGAAGGGCTGGGGATGGGGGGCAGGACCTGTAATAAAGCTGAGGGTACAATGAACGGAGGGGAAATCCCAGGGGTGGGGTGACTAAATGGAGCAGGGCAAGGGACAGGTAGCAGCACAGAGGAGACAAGGAACCAGACAATGACTCAGGGAGATGAACAGGAGGAGGAGGAGGATGGGAAAAGGAAATCTCAAGAAAGTTTGGTGGGGGGGGAACAGCAGCACAGAGGATTCAAGGAACCAGACATTGGCTGAGGGAGATGAACAGGAGAATGATTATAGGGAGAGGAGGTCTCAAGAAATTTCAGGGGGGGGGGATAGCAAGGATAAGGATAGGGATAATTTTGGAAAGGGTGGTAGAAACGCAGTAGCAAGAGGTGTCCAGGAGGAGGAAGGGGACAGGGTTTTAATAGTCGGGGACTCTATTGTAAAAGGTGTTACATGGGGGAGAATGGGAAGCAGAGGGGGTAAAATATGGGTTGAATGCATGCATAGAATGATGGCAGCCAAAGTCACACACTGGATCCCCTCAAGGGGGAGGGCTCTGGATGTGAAAACACATCTGATCTTCCACTTAGGGACAAATGACCTTGCAAGGGGTAGTGTGATGGAGGTGCAGGCATGGTTTATGGCACTGGCTAGCTTCTGAAGCAGCTTGGATTTTAAATCCTTGTCTTTCTCCGAGGTGCTGCCAGTGCCAAGGGCCAGTATGGAGATGAAACAGAATATCGAGGAATTCAACAGTTGGCTGGCAGGATGGTATGATCATAGGGGATATGGAGTGGTAGGAGATTGAGGAACAATGTGGGGTGACAATAGCCTCTATGCCCCAGATAGGCTGCATTTAAATGGGATGGGGAAAGCAGTGCTCAAATGCAAGCTGGAAGATTATGTTGAAAAATGCTATCATTTAAACTAAACTTGGGGAGGGCAAGGGAAGCTCCATTTGTAGGACACATGGTGGGGGAGGGGCCTG
Organism: Neoceratodus forsteri; assembly: GCA_016271365.2. Taxonomy (NCBI): domain Eukaryota; kingdom Metazoa; phylum Chordata; order Ceratodontiformes; family Ceratodontidae; genus Neoceratodus; species Neoceratodus forsteri. The sequence goes on along the minus strand of CM057450.1, from coordinate 1,143,655,479 downwards.
CAAGCCATACCCCAACAGACGAGGCACGAGGGTAGAAAATACAGGGTGGGTAGCAAGCGGGAAACAGGGAGGAGGGGGTTGGAGGGTCATGTGAGCAAATGCCAGAAGTCTGGGTAGGAAGATCCCATATTTAGCAGCGACAATGATTGAGGAGGGCCTCGACATTGTGGGGGGTAACAGAAACATGGTGCCACAGAGAGCAAGGATGGGACATGGAGATACCAGGGTACACACTGTTCAGGAGGGACAGGGAGGGGAAGGGGGGTTTGCACTCTACGTTAAGGAGGGCATTAGGGCGTTAGAATTGCAGGGCAAGTGGGGGGAGGCAGAAGGACTCTGGGTCTCCTTGGTGGCAGGGAAGGGGGAGATGGTGCTTATGGGGGTGGTTTACAGACCCCCAGCACAGCAGAAATTGCTGGATAGAAGCATGGCTGATGAATTTGTGAGAATGGCAGCTAAGGGGGAGGTGGTGCTGTTGGGGGACCTGAACCTACCGGATGTAGACTGGGGCACCCTACCGGTTGCATTAGCTAGCAGCAGGGAAATATTGGACTCTCTGCAAATGGCCCTCCTGAGGCAACTGGTCAGGGAGCCAACCAGGGCAGGAGCTATCCTTGATCTGGTCCTGACAAATGGGGATAGGGTAGGAGAGGTATCAGTGGGTGAACACCTTGGTACGAGTGACCACAACACAGTCTGGTTCAGAATAAGGAACACTGCGGTGGTTCACCAGTCTAAGTTGAGAGTGCTAGATTTTAAGAAAGCAGATTTCAGGAAAATGGGGGGAGTAGTTGAGAGGGCTCTGGAGATGGTGGAGGAGTTGACAGATGTGGAGGAAATGTGGGAGAGGATAAAAGAAACTATTGTGTAGGCCACAGACCTATGAGCCAAGAGATCAAGCAAAAATAAGAGGAGGAAACCCCTGTGGTTCAATAGGGTTGTAGCAGAAAGGGTTAGGGCAAAGAGTAAGGCCTTTAAGAAGTTCAAGTTTACACAGGCTGACGTAGACTAGGAAAGGTACCAGGTGAGCCAGAGAGAAGCAGGGGTAGAAGTAAGGAGGGCGAAGGCACAGACAGAGGAGCGCATAACTAGAGAGGTCAAAAGGGGGATAAAACTTTTTTTAGGTATTCCAGTGAAAGGAGGAAGACTAGCCAGGGAATACTCCAGTTAAAAACAAATGGTGAATTGATACAAGGGGACAGAGAGAAGACAGAACTACTAAACTACTATTTTTGCTCAGTGTTCACTAGGGAGGAAGAAGGGAAAGGCAGCAGAGCAGGAGAAGCAAAGGCAGGGGAGGGGGAAGTGGATATGAGACCATTCCAGGTGGAGGAAATTCTGGGAGAACTAGGCTGCATGAAGGTGGACAAGGTGATGGGGCTGGATGGGGTGCACCCAAAGGTGTTGAAGGAACTTAAAGATATACTGGCAGCACCCTTAATTGCACTCCTCAATGGGCCCTGGAAGTCTGGAGTGGTACCAGAGGACTGGAGGCAGGCAAATGTGGTCCCTCTGCATAAGGGGGGAGGGAGGGTGGAGGTGAGAAATTACAGGCCCGTGAGCTTGACATCGGTGGTGGGCAAGCTCATGGAGAAACTAATGAAAGTCAGGATCACCAGTTACCTAGAGGTGAGCAGCCTGATGAATCCAAGGCAACATGGCTTTACCAAGGGCAGATCCTGTCAAACAAATTTTTTTGTATTTTTTTGAATTCTATTTTATGCACCCCGATTTGCCCTGCTGAACTCTCCAGCCACTGCCCCATGACTGGCTCTACTTCCCAGTCTGAAACACACCAAAGCCAGGCCCCTCCAGCCCAGCGATTCCCCCCGGCTCTGAGCCCTCTGGGTAGGGCCGCCTGCCCTGGTGCTCTGTCTAGAATCCAAAACACTGGACTGGAGTGGAGGCCACCCCCTGGATGGTGGGTCCAATGGCGGGAGTGTGGCCAGGTCATAGGCAGGGCCTTCACCTATCCACAGATCAGGGGGATTTCAGTTTTACTCCCCCCACCGCCACTGGCCCAGCAGTGCAATGCACTCCAGCATGGTACATGTGTGCTACATGCACACCCACAGGAGAACCACCGCAGCCGATCCCCATTAGTGGACCCCAACTGCTGGAAGGGACTCCCAGTCTCCACTGGGGGTCACCAGACGGTGGAATCGTGTCTCCCCTCCCTCCCAGTGAAGGAGAGCAGTCCTCTGGATGCTCGATCCTTCCCTACCCTGCTGACCCCCGGCAGCCGGACTCTGTTCACGAACCCAGGTCACTGGTGTGGCGCGAGGTATGGTGTCCAGTGCCTCAACCCTCAGCGCCACTTGGCCGGCTCTGTCAAACAAATTTGATAAACTTTTTTGACGCAGTCACCAAGGAACTGGATCAGGGGAGGGCAGTAGATGTTGCTTATCTGGATTTGAAGGAGGCATTTGACTCCATGCCACACAGGAGACCGCTGTATAAGCTGTCATACCCGGGGCTGGGGCAAAAGGTGGTTCAATTGGTGGGAAACTGGCTGGGGGCAGGAGGCAGTGGGTCATTATAAATGGGGTGGCATCTGGAGAGGGCATGATCACAAGCAGGGTCCCTCAGGAGTTGGTGTTGGGGCCCTTACTGTTCATTCTATTTGTAGGGGACATCGTGGAGGGCCTTGAGGGGGGTGTGAGTCTGTTTGTAGACGATATCAAAATCTGCAAAAAGGTGGACACTCTGGAAGGGGTAGAAAGAATGCAGAGAGATTTGGGGAGGCTCGAGGCATGGTCAAAGAGGTGGCAGCTTTCATTCAACACAGACAAGTGTAAGATCATGCATCTTGGTTACAGGAACCAAAGGGCAGAGTACTGTATGGGGGGCAGAGACCTGGAGGTAACAGAACAGGAAAGGGACCTAGGCATCACTACTTCAAGGGACCTGAAGGTGGAAAGGCACTGCAAGAGCACAGTAGCTAGGGGCAGCAGAATGCTGGGCTGCATTGGGAGGGGGAATACCAGTAGAAAAAGGGAGATCATAGTACCCTTGTACACCCATCTAGTTAGACCGCATTTGGAGTATGGAATCCAGTTCTGGAGGCCATACCTCTAAAATGATATGGGGAGGCTGAAGCGGGTTCAGAGGAGGGCAATGAAGATGGTAAAGAGGCTCAGCCACCTGTCCTATGAGGAAAGGTTGAGAGAATTGAACATGTACTCCCTGGAACAGAGGAGGGAGAGGGGAGACATGATTGAGACCTTCGGGTACCTTAAGGGTATAAACTGGGTGCCAGTGAAAAGCATCTTCTTGATGAAGGGGAATCAGAAGACTAGGGGGCATGGGTTACAGGTTGAGGGGGGACAGTTCAGGGGTAACATTAGTAAGTACTATTTCACGAAGAAGGTGGTGGATAAGAGGAATAGGTTCCCGGAGGAGTTGGTTGAAGAAGCTACAGTGGAGGTCTTCAAAAAGGCATGGGACAGCCACAGGGGAGTGTTGGGGGGGCATGTCCTAGCAGATAGCTAGACAAATGGGCAGACTAGGTGGGCCTGTCGGTCCTTTTCTGCCATCACACCTCTATGAATCTATGAAAACTTTATTGGCTATCCTGCCAGGCACAAAATCTCTTCTACTTCCAGTGTATTTCACTGGGCAACAACTGAAGACAGGAGATTGGAGCTATGGTGGCAGGTCCATGAGAAGGACATCAGTGAGTCCTGGCATGCACAGAGCCATGCAGTTCTGGATGAAGGTCTTGGTATAATGCTTTGGAAAAATTGGAAATAAATGGAAACTAAAAAAAAATGTATACCTCTGCTCTTTATCGAGTCTTCAGTTATTTCACTAGCAAAGAATAGTAGACCATATACCTATTAAATAACTACTCTGCTGACTTGAAAGATTCTCAAAGGCAATCAAATCCTGATTGGTTTAAGGACCGTTGGTAACTGCTGACCCTGGCCTGGGACTCGTGATCATAGCTGTTGTAAATCTTCCCCTCTGCCTTAATGGACTGCACATCTTTAAAGGCATTATTGATTAGAATATTGTGTTCAAACCCCAAGATAAATGTGTAACATTAGCTCCCTCTGACTTAAGTTCTGCAGATATCACATCATCTTTGCTACAATGTTTTAAAACTGAATAACGACTGTTGAAATTGATGGGAGTGGGGTAGGGAGGCTTATGCTACTCAGCCCATTAGAAACACCTATTGAGCATGAAGCGTGGACTTTAGTCTCATTATCACATGCTCTGTTTGAAAACAATCTTATACCAAATTCCATGAAGAAACTGCACGGCAAATTTGTGAGTCGTCGTCATGTTACAGCTATACTGAACAGTTTTCATGGGATTTCATTATGGGTAGACATTTACACCAAAAGGCTAAGCAAGACAGTATAGTGCAGCGGTTTAAGGCTCTGAGCTGCAAATCTGGTGATATCTAGCAGATCAGACCTGGGTTTGAATCTCACAGCTTCCACTTGTATACTGTGTGACCCTGAGCAAGTCACTTAACTTCCTTGTGCTCCCAGGTTGCGCCTGTGGAAAAAAAAAAAAAAGCTTTCAGCTTAGTATGTCTCACCTGGTTAAACAACTTTTAAAAAAAAAAAAAAAAAGACAGTGGGACTGCAAGACAAGGCACTCTTTCTCTGAGGCCTAGGGCACTGCATGAAGAAAACAAACAGCTACAAAAAAAGTCCAAATAAATAGCATTAATTAACTAAATACATACATTAATAAATACCTCAGAGAAGCAAACTATCCTGTAGCAGAAGTTTAATAAGTAAGCGATAAGACTCTACAGGGTGGGGTGTGGGGTGTTGGGGGATAACCACACACCCAGAATGTAGTGAGGCCTGACGCCACAGCCAGAAGGGCCTTGCAGTCTTTGGATTGGTGAGTCACCCCACACCCTGAAGGGTTTTACTGCATTTAGAAATGGGCTTTTGCAGTAACAAAATTTAAAAAAGTACTTTAAAACATTTAAAGAACAAGTTTTATATATAAAATAGTCCTTATGCAGGAACAGTACCGGATGTTTTTTTCAGCAGTTTAGTCTCCTGATAGACGTATGCCTTGTGACTGCTGTCAGCTGATCAGGTTACAAGATTTTCATAACCCATTAATAAAATTAGCGATGGCTAGCTCAAAGAAGTAAGTTTTTAGGACCCCTTTGAAGGCCACCACTGTGCTTGCCAAACAGATGTGGACAGGAAGGGTGTTCCTGAACAATGGAGCAGTCACCATAAATAACCTGTCCCTGGGTAACTTTAACCTTGACCAGGCCATAGACAACAGGCCTGCACTGGTGGAGCAGAGACAGCAGACAGAGGTGTATAAAGTCAGGAAAACTTTCAGATAACCAGGTCCCATACCATAAAAGGCTTGATATATCAACAGGCATATCTTGAAGTTAAAGCAGCAGTATTTTGTTAGCAATAAATGTCAGTGTATTTTTAGCAAAAATATATTACTGACATCCTTAGACTCATCCTCAGTGTATTTTTAGTTTTATTCAGGTATTATTCTGTAAGCCCAAGGTGGACTCTACCTTCTGGGAGCTCCGTGTTCCGTGTCTCCTTCCGCTCGGGGTCACTCAGTGGCTCTGAAGGGATTTGGACCTGTTCAGTCCATGGGTGTCTCTTCTTGGCTCCAGCCACTCGTTGTGGTGTCCTCGTTGTTGGCTGATGGGATAAGGCACTGCACTGTTATTTTCACACCTATGGGTGCAGTTTTGGGTGTTATTCGGTCCCAGGGGGTTGCTGTGGCAACAGTGCCATGTATTATAAATAATAATGGTGGCCACGCTATTGGGCGCATGTGCAGCCACAGCTAAAAGTAAATTCAATGGAGTGGCTGCTCCAGGTCCCAGGTCCGGTTTCTAGAGTCGGCCAGGCTCGGGACCACCTAGGGCATGGGAGGAAATTTAAATAATTAAAATAAAAATTGTAAATAGTTTTTGGTGGCCCGCACTACTGGGCATGTGTGGCCACCTGTGGGAGAAAATTTAACAGAGCAACTGCTCCTTTTTCTCTGGTGTCATTTTGATGCCGGCTGGTGCTGATTGGGGGGCACACTGTAAATAGTTTAAACAGGACTACATGTCCTATGGGTCTTTTGGGGACAGAGCTTTTGGGTGCCTTTGAAGTTGGTCCATGATTGGACCCAGAATTTGGCGAGTACGTTCTGGTGCCTTTGGGTAGGGGATAAAAGGAGGTGCTGTTTGGTGCCAGGGCAAGTTCTCTGGAGCAGAGAGAAAGGAGAAGGTCTGAGCAGGGCACTCACCCACTTGGCCATGTGGCTGGCAGTTTGTTGTTTTATTTGGCCGCTCAGTGGAGTCGTGGAAATGGACATGGCAGTGGATATTGTTTGGGGAGCCCTGGGTTCTGAGCTATCTCTGCATCTTTGGTCCCTTGGAAGGGACGGAAGGAAAGGAGTACTGTTTGGAAGGTAGCATAAGTATAGGAGGCAGGAACATGAGGTGAATGAGTTATAGTGGCTGGCCAGGGGTCTGGGGTACCTCCTGGTCCTAGTCTGTCCCACTTCCTGGGACTGTCTTATTCCTGGGCTCTGCACACACCAAAGGAGCTTGTCTGTGAGGGTGGCTGTGTGGCTGGGCAACCGTCCCTCTGGAGGTTTGGACTGTGAGGACATGGAGGGAGGAGTGGACATAGAAGGTGGCTTTTGCAGGGTTGGCCATCCCCTATGAGGTCCATGCTCCTAATTGGGATCTGGGACAGAATCTAAAGGAAAGGAAAGTTATGTTGCTACCTGCTGTTTAGCGGCCTCTTCTGCTGAACATTCTGCTGCCTGCAGTTTTAAGGGCTTAAATTCAGCCTGTGAAGTCTTGTTGTCTGTTTTGAACTGCTGGCTACCTAGCCTAGAGGGTAGCTGCCTGGACTAGGTTGCTCATGATGTGACCTCTGTGGTCCAGAGCACCACTAGCTTCAATGTGACCTTTTCGGTCCGGAGTGACAATTGAGTGTAATATGTGCCCCTCTTGAGTCCTAAGCATCCTGATTTGTGTTTTACTGCTTGATGGAGTGACTGTTCCTGCTTTTATTAACTGTTAATTAAATGAGATCTCCTGTTTTCTAAAGTTTGGTGTTCATTTCCTGTTTTGTGGATGAACTGTTTGCTGCTAAAGATGTTTGCCTCCACAGCAAGCTCTCAGTGTGTTTCAGGATTGGATTCCAGATGACCAGTGCACCCTTAGGAAGATGTTGAGACACCTGACCAGTGAAGACTGCCTCTAAAGGCCTCTGTGGTGCAGATGGCAAGACCAGGCTGGTGAAGACCATCATCTCCAGTGTTCCACCTCACTTCCAGAAGAATGGGGCACTCCACCTCATCAGGTCTGCTAAGCCAGGCTGATCAGGTATGTGGATTCTTTATTGTTGTGTAGTGCCCCCCTCCCCAGAACATTCTTACCATCCATACTCCTAGATGCGGAGAGGGGGGTCTTACAATTAAAACAGCTTATATAGCAAATTTTGCAGTTAATGACTCAAGTCAGTAAAGATGGCCACTACTCTCAATTGTTAAAAAACTCTTTAGTTGAAGTTACCTATTGATTGTTCATGCTAGACTCATACTGCAGATGTATTAGGATGGTGTTTCCATGTGTTTCTGATGGTTAATAGCATCGCACTGTACCAAACCTTTTCTTTGCAGGCATTGCACAGGAGCAAGAACTTTTAAAAACTTCAGTATACTGAATCTTAGTTCAGAAATGAAAGAAAACAAAGAGAACAAGCATTTATCAATGCCAAATGTTTGCTTGCTGGCATTGGCATTGGTAGTGTAGGAGTTAGAGAGATGCATAATAGGAATGGCAGTGAAGTATTGAACTGAAGCCAACCCCACCACCACCCTGCAGAGACTGGCAGGCATTGGGGTGTGCCTTTGGGTCATCAGGCATAACGGCCATGCCATTTCACCACACCCTACCCTGCAGACTCCGACAAGTGTCACGGTGTGCCTTGGGGTCTTTGGGCCTTATGCTCACCCTATTCCATAGGGAAATACAGTGAGATGGGTGCAGTATAGGAGAATGGGGTGAACTTTGGGGCAGAAGAGTCCAAGGCACACCTCGATGCCTGTCACTGGCTGCAGGGTGTGAGTTGGGGGTGGAATGGCATGAGCATTACAGGTGGCAATCCCAAGTCACACCCCTGATGCCTATCAGTCTCTACAGGGTGGGGCGATTACGGTCAAAAACTCTAATGCCCCAGGCGTTCGTTGGTATTTTCAACATGGGTTTTTGGTGACCCCCACCTCATGAACAGTGGCAATATCAGTTTGTTAGCTGAAAGCCTATTTTTGCACAGTGACTATGCCATTTGGCACCACAGGTGCAAAAACACATTTCAAACAGGATGTGAAAAATGACAGCTGTACTGTTCATGGGGAGGTGTAAAAAATGGCAATGTTGAAAATCTGGAGTGAAAATATAAAAAAACTGAAGTCATGAGCATGCGTAGAAACTGTGCAATGCACACCCTTAATGTAATTACTTTGGGGATATTTTACAACAGATTGTCAATGCAGGCATTTTGGGACCTCTTCTCAAGAACAGTGTCACTGTGATTTTCTTAGTCTGTCCCGAACACTGATTTTCCACAGCGATCACGCATTTCTGCGCCGGAAGTGTGAAAACACATTTCGGCCAGGGTGTGAAAAATGACAGCTGTACTGTTCATAAGGAGGTGTGGAACAATGCCAGTGTTGAAAATGTGGACTGAAAATAGTACAAATTCGTGAACTTACAAGGGTGCATGGAAACTGCGCAATGCACGCACGTAACACAGTCATTTTATGGACTTCTGTCACCAAATTTTCAACATAACCATTTTAAGACCTCTGCTCATGAACAGTGTCACTGTGATTTTCTTAATCTGTCCCTAACATTGATTTTGCACACCGACTATGGGCGGTACATGCGCGAAAACACATTTTGGGCAAGATATGAAAAATGACAGCTGTACTGCTTATAAGGAGGTGTGGTAAAATGGCAATGTTGAAATTCTGGAGTGAAAATATAAAAAATTTGTGAAGTTACGAACGTGTGTAGGAACTGCACAATGCATGCTCATAAAACAATCATTTTTTGGAATTGTTTCACCAAATTTTCAACATAGGGTTTCTGGGGGGTGTACCTCATGAATTTTAACACTGTCATTTTGTTACATGGTCCTGAAAGATGATTCCACGCAGTGACCACGAAATCACCTTTCAGGACTGAATAACAAAATGACAGTGACTGAATACATGAGGTGGGGCCCCCAGAACCCCATGTTGAAAATTTGGTGAAGAAATTCCCAAAAATGGCTGAGATACGCACCAAAGTTGAAAAAAAAACATTTATGCCATTATACAGCTTACTGGCATTTCTTCAGTTCACGGTCGGCTTTAAAGAGTGCAGACATGATCCCGGTTCACCTAAGGTCTTCGTGCCAGACTCTGGAGGTAAGTAGGGGTCTGGGGGTGTGGGAGGTGGATGCGCAGAGGGTGGGCGTGGGATGGGAGAGGGCAAGACAATCAACGAGGGACTGTTTTTTTGTTTTCAGGTGTTTGTTTTCATTTTAGGAAGATGACGTGGGACTTGTGCCATGCTGGGGTGAGCTCCCAGTGTGGCAGCTGAAAGATTTTTGGGGGGCAGGAGCCGATGGGGGATTGGGCATCTCCATCTATTATATAGACATTTGCCATGCTGGGGTGGGCTCCCAGCATGGCAACTGGAAGTCTGTTTCTTTTGGGGGGTTCAGTGGAGCCGACGGGGGATTGGGCACCTCATCATCATTCTGACTCTTGCCACACTGGGGTGGGCTCCCAGCATGGCACCTAGAAGTCTTGGGGGTTGCGGAGCTGACTGGGGATTGGGCACCCCTGTCAGCCATGTGGTGTGCAGTGGGGGGATGAACGCATGAGCATGCTGGGGTGAGCTCCCAGCATGCTACTTGAGTGTTTGGGAAGGGGGGAGAGTAGACACAAATTAAGCTGTCTATGACAGCCGTTCAGGATGCAGTGCTGAGTGTAGGCACTTTGCATACTGCCGACGGCTGTATGTAAATTACCTGCCAACGCCAGTATGTAAATTGCCTACACATTATAACAGCTGATTGCAGCAGTTTTTCGCTTTCAACTGTATGCCACTGCATCTGAACAGCTGTCATAGACAGCCCGGACATTCATTGGCACGTTGCAGCCATGCCTGCAAAAGGGAGCAGGGCATTGGAAGTGTGGGAGGCACACCTACGAAAACTCATATGATGGCACTATGTTTCTTGCATATGCATGCAAGCAAACATAAAAATGAGCATCTTAAAGAGCAACTGACACCTTCAGGAGAACTTTAGCAAAACATAATATTTACAGTTAATCTTTTTATTATTGTAATTATTGTGATTATACATACAAATACACTACATTCTCCAATATGCACTTACATAAATTCTTAATGAGAGAAGGAAAAAACATGTCATCTGAAGTATTATACAATGATATTAAAGGGGAAAACAAATGTTGAGAAAACAATATGTAGGAGTACAATCTGTATGATAGAGAGAAAATATGGCAATTTATGCTTCAAGGAGTAAAAGGAGTAGATACAAACAAGAAATATGAGCAGTCGTGATTGTATTTCTATTATGCTGTAATTTAATACAAGTATGTGTAAGACTGTATAAAGGAAGAACATAAAAAAGAGAAAAATATCTAAGAAAGTAAACAAGAATGAAGAGGAAAAGGGAAGAAGAAGAAAGGGAGATAAAAAGATAGAAAGAGAGGAGATGAAAAAGGAATGAAAGAACTAGAAGCGAGATTCCAGTGTGAACATATAACAACTCACGGATTAAGTGACGGTATGAGCAGACATGTTTAAATATTTAAAATAGTCCTGCCAGCATTTATTATATAAATTAAGTCGGTCAGAGGCTAAGTGTGACATACGATCAAGGATAGCGTATTGAGATAGTTGTTTGAGAATATCCGGGAGGGTAGGAATGATGTTGGCTCTCCAATGCATTAGTATAAGGTGTTTAACTTGAAGAAATAGTAGGGATAACCACCTGTTCTGAGACTAGGATATTTTGTATGAATAAGCATTGAAAACACCAAGTATGCAATGTTTTGGATCTAATGCAAAGGACAGACCAATCACTTTCATTGCAAAGAAATGAATATGATGCCAAAGATTGTGTATGGGAGGACAATGCCACAAAATATGTAGCAAATTGCCACTGGGGGAGTTGCAGCGCCAACATTTATTGTTGTTCATTAAGTCCATTTGTTTGCAAAATCTCAGGAGTTCTGTACCATAGATGTAGAATTTTGGTTTGTATGAGTGAACTGCGATTATCCTTAAAAGATTTATGGCAGGATAGCCAGCAGTTATGCCATTGTGAACTGGTTATCTTACAATTTAAAAGGGTACTCCATTTATTTTTTGCAATGATAGATTGATCTGGAATTGTATTTCTGATATGTTTATAAATGATGTTATTTAATTTAGAGTTTGTTTTAATCCATTTAGAAATAAAAGTATCATATGTAGATTGATGAAGAATAGCAGGAAGATAAAGGTTCCATGACATGTGTAATTGTAAATATTTCCAGAAATCATCCAAGGGGAAGATTCCATTGTTTACACAGGTCAGAAAAGGATTTTAATTTGACAGTCTGAGGCATAAGTATATCCTCCAAGAATAAAATGCCCCTGTTTTTCCAATTACAAGAAAAAATTGGGTGATTATCAAGAGTGCTGTTGTGGTTCCCCAAAACAGGGGCATATATGAGAGGGATTGGGTTGGATTAAAGGCGTTTATGAATTATTTTCCAGTAGTATATGGATGATGCTATAGTAGGTTGAGATTTTAAATTGGGGGGAGATGATTATAAATGAAGGAAGTGGTGACATTGCCCGGACATAGAGATGTTTCCATATTGACCCACAACGGTGATTTATTGCTGGGTGTATTAAACCATTTGACAGTTTGGGCAGTGTGGAAGGCCCAAAAATATATTTGGAACCAGGGAGCCTGAAGCCCCCTTTAGACCAGTGGAAACACAGTTTGTTATGACTAAATCTGGGAATTTTGCCTTCCCATAAAAAATTGCCAATTATATCATCAATTATGTCAAAAAAAAGTAGGGAGGGTTAAAGAGATATTAGAAAATAGATACAGTATTTTGGGAGCTATTGACATCTTGATAGCGGAGATTTTCCCATTAAAAGAGAGGTTAAGCAATTTCCATCTGTTGAGAGTGTTTTTAATATTTGCTAATAATGGAGAAAGATTGGCATCCCATATCTTGTCTAATTTATAGGTGATCTGTATTCCAAGGTAAGAGATACCTTGAGGGGCCCAACAAAACCCTAATATTGTATTCATAGAAGGGTTACAAAAATGGTTTGATGGCATTGTTTCTGATTTGTTTAGATTCAGAGCAAGCCCAGAAAGTGAAGTAAAATTGTTAAGTAACTTAATTAAGGGTGGTCCTGAAATTTCAAGATTGTCGAGTAGAATGAGGTGGTCATCAGCGTAGGATAGTGAAGTGTAGCAGGAAATACCGATAGGAATACCTTGGATCATGGAGGATTGATGAAGAGCAGCTGATAGGGGTTTCATAGCTAGAATAAAAAGAGTGGGGGATAAGGGGCACCCTTGCCTGGTACCTTTTGCCAGATGGAAGGATGAGGACAGAGTAGAGTTATTAAGAACCCGGGCAGAGGGGAGGGTGTATAGTAATTGAATCCATGTACAAAATGTATTAGTGACACCAAACTGAGATAGAACATGATACAAATAAGTCCAGTTGAGAGAATCCAATGTCTTTTCAAAGTCGATGGCTATAGCTGCGGTAGGTGATTTAAGAGATTTAGCTTTGTAGATTAAATTACATAATAAGCAGAAATGATCAGAACCAGTTCTGTTTTTGATAAATCCAGCTTGGGAGGTGTGGACAAGTATCAAAATTATTGATTCTAAACAAGTATTTAATATTTTGGCAAAAATGTTCACGTCCATATTAATTAATGATCTTGGTCTGTAACTGGATGGGAGAGAAGGGTCTTTATCTTTTTTTTGGTAGGACGGTTATAATGGCTTCTGTCATAGAATAGGGAAGTTTATCTTGTAAAGATGCCTCTTTGAAGACCTTAAACAGTAAGGGGCATAAGATGTCAGCTAGGGGTTTATAAAAGTCTACGGAAAAAACCTCACTCCCAGGAGCTTTATCAGATTTAAAGGAATTTAGTGCTGCTTGTATCTCTTTTAGGGAAAAGGTACATCTAGCAAAGCCATATCTTGTTGGGAGAGGTGTGGTAACCGTAAATTGTCCAGAATTGTTGTATATACTCAGGTTGTGAGGGAGTGGGGTGAGAGTATAATTGTTGGTAGAAGGATTGCATAATATGGTTAATTGAGGGATTATCTGTATGGATTTTGCCTGAAGGATCTTTCAAACCGACAATATGTCTCTCCATCTGTTGATTCTTGAGTTGATAGCAAGCAACTTCCTCCATTTATCCCCTTGTTCCCAATAACAGTGTTTAAGTCTAAGGAGGACGAGTTCAGCTTTCCTGGATATTAATTCATTGATTTTAATTCTAAGCTGAAGAATTTCAAGGTGAAGTTGTGAGTTATTTTCTGGATTTTTTGTTTTATAATATTGGGTTTCTTTTTCTTTAAGAGATTTCTCTAAATCGGCCAATTGCTCAAAACATAATATTTAGCCACAGTTCAGCATGTATTTCACATTAGTTCTGTATTTCACCTCCCCATTATTTATTACTGAGGTCATCTGCATGAAAAGAGAATCTTTGCTCCTGAGCAGTTCATCTATTCCTGCTGCTTTCTCCCTACCTGAGGGCATGTGCATTGCTTGTGACATCACAGTTACTCCCATGGCAACATATTGTGATGTTACAACAGAGGATTATGACTTGAAGTACGCAGTAAACTATAGAGGCAGATGAATTTGAAAGGATCTCTAAGGGTAAAGACCACATATTCATGAAAATTTCCCTAGTAATAAATAACGGGGAGGAAAAATATATAGCATATATATGGAATGTAAGCAGAATTGTACCCAATTATTAAGGTTTTCAAGGTTTTCTTTGAGGTGTCAGTAGCTCTTTAATATTTTTTTCCTCAGGAAAACATGATTGCTGAAATAAAACTATATTTATTTACATTTATTTAAATAAAATTGTGGAATTACAACCCTTTGAGTCAGGGATTCATTTACAAAGGCTCTGCATCATACATTGAGTGAGGACAAATACAGAGCAATATTCAGTACAGTAACTAAGTACAGAGACAAACTGTGATAATACATGTACAGAGCATCACCTATATGGACATCTGGTTCCTGTGTGACCTAAATGGCGGCTTAGCCTTGCTACTTTCCCCTACCAGATCGCTACAAACGCTGCATCCTTTGCCCTCTGAACGAAAGCCTCACATCTGTACACTTCTTTCGAGTTGGTGAAGCACTCTGGAGATGGGAAAATCAAAAAAAGAAAGGCATTGGTACCCCAAACTGCTCCTCTACAAGACAACTGACTACTAAGCCTGTGAGCCCTGCCATGTCACATTCCTCTATGCAAACAGTCTCTGCTGATGAAGAGGACTCTGGCTCCAATTCTAATTCAGATTCAGCCTCATCATTCAATAAAGTAAATGAGAACCGCATGTTGAAGATTTTACACAGAATCAACGCAAAGATCTCTGGCTTGCAGACAGATTTCAAAAAGCTCGAGGCCCGGGCTACCGCATTAGAGACACATCTGGACTTGGTACAAAATGAACATATTGCCTATGGGCATTCATTAGCCTGTCTACATTTGCGGGAGAAAGAGCTTACCCTCCGAGCGGAGGATGCGGAGGCAAGAGCATGGAGACATAACATTCGTATCTCGGGCGTTGCTGAAGGCTCTGAACAGGCTGACATGGCTGCTTTCATAGATTCCTGGTTGTACCAGGAACTGGACCTGCCAGAGGAGTTTTCATTGGAAACTGAACGGGTGCATCATACATTATCGCCTAAGCCCAAACCTGGAGCCACCCCACTGTCAATCCTTGTTCGCTTTCTGAACTATATCACAAAGGAAAAAATTCTGAAGCTTGTCTGGGACAAGAAAAATCTCAACATCGACAGCCAGTGGGTTTACATTGATCAAGACTTTCCACCGCACATGATGGTGAAGAGGAAACGGGTTCTGACAGTAGTTAAGGCATTTTTGCTGTATCCAGCATGGCTTTGGCTACAAGACTCTGAGGGGATTCAAGTGTTCGAATACCTCCTGCAGGCATCACCTAAACCAACTGCTCTGAATATCCCGATACTGGACATCAGTGAGGAGATGGCCTACCAGAAGATTGAGAAGAGGTTATGGCAGTTAACCCCAGGAACAAGGAAACCAGGCAGGTGACGTGCGGATACCTTACTCCTTTTGCATGCAGACATTACTAAGTGGTTGCTACCTAAACACACCAGCAAATGAAATTTCCTCAGAAAGGGGGGGGTCTGCTTTCTAGTCCTTTTACCTGCTACCAGATCGTGGTCCCCATTGACTGCTGGGGGATCACTTGGTGGCGTTGGATGTTGACCTGCTGATGGCACTACAGATGCTTCTTTTGTGATATTCCCTGGACTGGCACTATGGGTGACTGGAGAAGGAAATGAGTGTTCAGAGTGCAGTTTCACAGGGAGGGCTTTTGCAGTGACACCATCATGATAGTCCCTCATGCTATGTCTTCCCTCTGCGCATAACCAGCACGAATATTTGAATGGTCTTCCCAGTCCAGCACTAACAGAGTTTTTATTTATAAGAGAATGATGGCACTGTGAATCATTTACAAGTATTTTTTCTTTCTTTATGGCTAGTTGGTTGCTAAGATGAGCCCTGCGTTATTAAGGTGGCTCGTAGCAATGCTTTACTGAAAGGCTACAATGATGAATGGACTGGAGGGGACACTGTTGATTTACTTATGGATTCTCATTTCTGTTATGTCTCTGTTTTGACTGTACATTTTGGTGCCAGCTCACTGGTTTAAAATAGGGCATCACACTGCTCCAAACCCTGAGCCTGGATGAACAGAGATGCTCAATTGCTTTATAAGAACACTTGTTGACATCACTATGCAGCCATATAAGAACTCTTACAACCTGACTGGACTGGTTATTACATATACCTAGATGGTTGGATTTACAAATCACTAAAGATATATGGCTTGCATTTTTTTTTAAATTTTGTTCATGGCTTTAGACATAGGTTTTGGGGTAAAAGTTAAGGGTTTGTGGTTCACGTTAAACTTTATTTGCCACGCTTTATACGGATGGCTTGGATTATTCAGTTGCATGACTGGTTTGACCTGGTGGGGTGACTCGTGCTCACGATGCCTAGATTTTGACTGAACCACAGAGGAGAAGGGTTAGAAGCTTTGGTGTAGGTCAGAGACTGTCTCTCAGCACAGATAGTGCTTTACTTCTCTCTTTAGCTCGGTTTTCGAGAGACAATTCCCCCACTCGCTCCCCATCACTGTGTGGTTGGGGAAGCCACTCGCGGGACTCTGTGAGTTACTTGTTAATTGCTCAGGGGCAATTTATGTCCATGGGTCATTTTTGTGTTGGTTTACATGTTCTTTCTGTACTTCTACACAGGTAAATTAGTTATATTTGTTCTGTTCCATCCACTCTAAGGATTCTTGCTCTATAGGCTTGGGGAGGGCTCGGGGGAGAGGGTGGAATGGGGAATGAAGTTTACATTAAAATGTCATAATGGATACGGTTAACATCTGCACGATAAATGTAAAGGGCATCAACAATGTGGTGAAACGTGGCAAAATTCTGCAGGAGTTATGAAGGGTGGGATGCAATATTGGATGCTTACAGGAGACCAAACTATCCCAGGGCAAACACGAGAAACTGCACTGGATGTGGGTTGGAGCAGTTTATGCAGACTCCCACCCCACATCGGCCAGGGCTGGAACTGCTAATCTGATTAAAAGGGGCCTACCATTTCAGGTGACGGGAGTTCAGACAGAGGGTAATGGGCAATGGGTTATCCTATCCGGGGAACTGAGGGGCAGACCTATCAATATAGTTTCAGTGTATGCACCTATCCTCTCTTCCAGCCCCTTTTTCTCTTCATTGTTTGATTGCATAGCCCAGTTACCTCCTGCAGAATTGTGCTTACTAGGGAACTGGAATGTTGTGGAAAATTGTATATTAGATAATAACCCACCACATAGTGGTGAGCCCACCAGTACCTCCAGACATCTTTGGACTCTGATAGAGGAACAGGGAATGTTGGATGTTTGGAGGTGGATTTATCCCATCACCGACGATTACACCTTTTTCGCTCCAGCCTCTCAGACATACTCCAGATTGGATCAAATTTATACATGGCAACAAGGGATTCATTATTTTAAAACAGTGGTTATTAAACCGGTCACCTTCTCCGACCATTCGATGGTTCAGGCACAGCTTTGCTGGGATCAGGAGAGGGGTGGAGACGGGTAGAGGTATGACCCAGGATTGATTATTGAGGGGACTTTTCAACAAACTATTAAAGATGCATTGGCCACTATGTACGGGAAAATAGGGAGATAGACTCAGCCCTGAAGTACATCTGGGATGGACTGAAAGCTGTACTCCAAGGTTATTAGTTATTCAGCTTATTTGAATAAACAACACCAAGCTAACATAGTTAAAAGCCTAGGAGAAATTTTCACCTTAGAGGCACAGCATAAAACATCTTGAGACAAAGGGATATGGGCAAAGTTAAGAACTGCAAGGGAATCACTGGACCCACTGGGTTTTAAACTCACTGAGGTTTACAAATCAAAGACATTACAAAGAAGGGGAGAAAGCGAACAAATTGTTGGCGCATAGGCTTAAGAAATAACAGGCTGATAGATATATTACCAAAATTAATTCAGTCATGGATCCTCCGAGATTGGTCATCCAACCCAGAGAGATAGCTAGAAAATTTGGTACATATTATGCGACTCTCTACCTGACAGAAAGGGGCAACACCCATATACAAGATATAACTCGATTTCTTGAACAAGTTGAACTCCCCACATTAACAGAGGACCAGAGGGATGCCCTGGAACATCCGTTCTCAGAAGCGGAGGTCCTTTCAGTGATTAGGTCCTTACCAAGTGGAAAATTCCCAGGACCAGATGGCTTTTCGGCAGTTTTTTATACAGTTTGCCTCTGAACTCACACCCTTATTAATTAAGGTCTGTAATTCGGCTCACGAACCCGGAGCAACTCCGGACACCTGCAGAGAAGCTCATATTTCCCTAATCCCTAAACCGGGCAAAAACCCAACAGATTGTGGGAGTTACCATCCAATATCCCTCCTTAATCAGGACGCTAAGATTTTCACCAAATTGATTAGTAATAGATTGCAATCTTTCATCCCCTCTTTAGTTCACCCGGATCAAACTGGTTTTATTCCGGGGCACCATATTCATGATAACATTCGCCTATTGCTAAATACTATCTCATTGGCCAGCTCCCTCCAACCGGAGAATATATGTGCAGTTATTGCATTATCCGTGGAAAAGGCCTTTGACAGGCTAAATTGGCTATATTTGGAGAGCACTCTTAAGAAATTTGGCTTTGGAGAAAAATTTCTCGAGTGGATAGTTTACTTATACAATAATCCAAAAGCCTGTGTTAAAGTTAATGGTGTGACTTCAGAATCATTTAGGATAGAAAGAGGGACAAGGCAGGGGTGCCCGCTGTCTCCCTTTCTTTTTGCTCTGAGTATGGAGCTACTGGTGGCTTGGATCCGGCAGCATAGGGATTATAGGGGGGTTGGGGTGGAAGGGTTGGAAATCCGAATTTTCCTTTATGCTGATGACACACTATTATATGTCTCCGACCTGGAACACTCTATTCCCCTGGTGGAAGTCATGCTAAGGAAGTTCGGAGTGATTTCTGGTTTTAAAGTTAATGAGGCAAAGACTGAGATGTTCCCGATCCAGGGGAATGGTCATCACCCCCCTTCCAGGTATGGTAATTATAAATGGGTGACAGCTTTTGATATCTCAGTATACAGATACGCAGGGATAAGTGCAGACTTCATAATGTTTATTTATTTATTTATTGAATTTTGATGACCGGGTAGGCCCACTGGGCCCAAAAGGTCCCTTTTTCAGGGGCAACCCGGGAATAACAGTACAAAATATTATAGACAGTTGAAAATGTATGGAAGTACAGGTTATCATGGGTATACAGTATTCGGCTGTTTACACATAGCAGTTGTTATATAGGTTTGATATATCTGATAGGTCAGTCGTTGTTCATTACATCATCCATTGACATAGACATTAGTGAGACAGTACTATAGATTCATTTGGTGACATAGTTCAAGAGCATTAGGATAATGTTAATTATCTTAAGCTGTCGCAAGTGTAACAAGAGGATTACCACAGATGGAATCTCCTCCCTCTCTCACTATCTGGCAGACTGGAATGTATACGCATGAATGTGTTGCCCAGATTTCTCTTCCTTTTCTCAGCTCTCATACTGAAACCTCCAGCTCTTTGGAAGGGCTTGAAGTTGGCTACCTCATGTTTTATATGGAGACACCGCCCACCACAGATTAAATGGTCTACTTTATTGAAGACCAAGACACAGGGAGGTCTGGGAATGCCTGATTTTCAGAAATATTACTGGGCAGCTCAGCTCAGTGCTGTGGCAAAATTCCATATGAGGGAGGACCCTCCCCTGTGGACCTCCTTGGAAAGAACCACAACCTCATTGTTACAGGTTGCAGATGTGCTTTGTATGGATGAGGGGGCTCTCCAGAGTATCCTTCAACAACCTTTGGTCAGGAGTTATAAAACAGGCCTGGTTGGCTGTCTCTAGTAAACTAAAACTACCACTGAGAATTGGTCCCTCTACCCCTCTCTGGGCATGTTTAGATTTTGCCCCACTTCATATGGACGTGGGTTTCTCCAGATGGTATAGAAGACGTCTCACCAGGGTAGACCATCTTTTGGTAATGGGATCTTTGAAATCCTTTCAGCAATTAAGTACAGAATATAATTTACCTAGATAGGATTTCTTTCAATACCTACAAATTTGGCACTACTTATTAGAAAAAAGGGTTACACACACAAGAGGATATTGGAACAGACTCCTTGTTATATTCATTGAGACTTTTAGTTGCATAAGGTGTTGATAAAGGTGCTGTCTCTAAGTTGGTGCAGGCCTTGGAAACTCATGACTCCTCCTGCTCCCCCGGACCTTGCAGCCAAATGGAAGAGGGAGGCTAATATTAGGTTAAAGGAGGAGAACTGGGCCTCCATATGGGTGGGGGAACATAAGACATCGGCTGCCCTTTGGTTGAGGGAATTCAGGTGGAAAGTGGTGGTCAGGTTTTTCCTGTCCCCTACCATTACACGGCACCTAAAGACTTCAAATACCAATTTGTGCTGGAGACAATGTGGAGAGGTGGGCTCACACATACATATCTTTTTGGACTTGTGGTAAGATTCAGCCTTACTGGAACCAAATACGACTGATGTTCAACCAGATCTTTGATTCTCAAATTCCAGCACTTCCAGGAATGTGTTTTTTTTGGCCTCATACCCCAGGTAGTACTGACTAAATCTCAAATACTCTTGTACCAAATATTACTAGCGATGGCCTTGAAGGCTATTACCAAGTGTTGGCTCTCCCCCACTGTGCCCTCAGAAAACCTATGGTATTCAATCTGCTTAAAAATATTACAAATGGAACACCTTACTGCCAAATTGACAACAACTCTAGATAAGTTCAAAGCGAGATGGTTACCCTTTTTGCATTATAAGGCCAATAAGGAACATAAAGATATATTACAGATTTTAGCTGAGATGGTTTGATTGAAACTATGCTGCCTGGTTGGCCCCCGTATGCTGAGCTCATGTGTTCAGGGCAATGGGCTAGGGGTGATGATCTTGGTCCCATCAGTCTATGATGGACATGAAGCTGCTGGGAGTGCATTCTGATAAGGAATAGAGGCTCCCCATTCTTACCCTGTAGCCGGCCCCTTTCAGTGACTGTCCTTCTCCTAATCTCTAACCTCAGGCCTTCTCTTCTCTTCTCTTCTCTTCTCTTCTCTTCTCTTCTCTTCTCTTCTCTTCTCTTCTCTTCTCTTCTCTTCTCTTTCTTCCTCCATCTTTCTTTTGATTCCATTCCTCTTTTTTTTTTTTCCTCTCACCTTTCAACCTTTTCTGACTTTTCCACTTCACGATTATTAGCTACTTATTTAAATTTCCTGGGTACATTTTGGTGAAATGCATAATTTGATTGGATACTAGTTTAATATTTCAATAAGAACATTTCAACAGAAATGTAAGTGCTGAGAGCACATTCAGAGTAGTGTGATATAATGGAATTTTGATAAGAATATTGTATGAGCTATAGCACTACAATAATAATACTGAATAGGACAGCGAAGTTATTCCTGCAGTCTGTTCTCAGAAAATGTATTTTTCTCTTTTTTTTACATGACAGTGTACCTGATCTGTATGTAGTAGAATCGTGATGTTAAAAGTTAAATGCACTAATAAAAATTATTTCAAAAAAAAAATTAAACTATATGGTGACTAGAAATGCTGCTGCTTCAATGCACCACGGAATGGGCCTCCAGTGCAGTCTGTGCAGTACCAGTGTGATATGATATCTACAAGATGTCCTGGAGATCGAGTGTGCTGCTGCATTCTGGACCAGCTGCAGGTGGTGCATTATACCATCAGATAATCCTAGGTAGACAGCATTACAGTAATTCAGCCTAGATGTAACAAAGGCATGGACTATCGTTATCAGTCACCAAGTACTAGAAACAGTTTAATCCGGGCAATATTTTGAAGATACAAAAAGGCCACTACTGATGACAGACAACACTTGGTATTTCAGGGTCAACCCAAATCCACTGCTCTCCTCTGTACCCTCTCCTGTTTCATTGTGTCCTTTCTAAGGTGTGGTGTGACAAGTAATCAAGGTGTGGTCTCAAATACATCTTGTACAGCAACATAAGAACTCTTTCCATCTAAGATTAAGTAGTAGTCAGTGCAGTGCTTTTAGGGCAAGAGTGATGCGTGCATGGCAAGGTGTGCCTGTGATCACATGAGCAGCTGTAGCCTGAATATGCTGTCAGGGTGTAATGGCAGAGCCAGAAAGGCCAATCTGTAAGCTATAGTCAAGTCTCTAAATGACAAGACTACTATGTAAGAATTTTTGGTATCTGTATCCCTTATCAGCTTAATGTATAAGGTGTCATTTTGGTTCTGACCAGCACCTGTTTTTAAAGAAACACACTTTTGAGACTCCCAGTGTCCCTTCTTCAGGTTTTCTGGAAACCAACTAGCATCTTACTGTAACAATCCCCTTGTACTGGAGAGGTGGATTGTGCACTGTATATGTATGGCCCGAGGCTGTCAAGAGAAAGTGTGTGCCATTGTATTGTGAATTAGCTGGCATGAGAGGAGTTAGAGCGGTATAAAAGTGGGAGCCTAGCTAGTTTTAGTGTGGTTTTGTACACTTACATTAACACATGTAGGAGAGAGGTAGATCAGGAGAGAGTAGGAGTCTGGGAGCCACCAGATCAGCAGGGATCCAAGGGAAGCCTGAGTCTGTTTCTCTCCAGTGGCCGTTAGATCATGAGAACATACAGCTGGACCATTTGGAGGATGTGAGGACCGGGTGATGGGGTTCCCCCTCAGTGAGAGTTCCCTGATGGTTGACTGGTCTGAGAACCATCTCCAGAAGACTCAGAGGGAGAACTTGGTGTGGGGTGGGGCATGATCATGAGACTGCCCATGCCAGAGAAGAGGCCCATGACGAGGTACTGCAAAAAGGTGGAAGATGCTGTATCTTTACCCCGGCATCTCAGGAACGTGCCAGTGGGGGAGGTTGCTAAGCAGCCCTATGCTCTTCTACTGTCAGGCCTACATGGCCTAATGCTGAGATAAACAGATGCTGAGATGTGGATCTATTATGGTCCACAAGAGGGCTTTGAAATTAGCCAAATTTCCAAATGTAGAAGAATGGGAGGGGGGAAGATCACTGCTAGCAAAGCACTGAGGCCCCAGTTGTTTTGCCTGCTTGAGTGAACCCCATTATGCCAATACACCTCAGGGGAGGATATAGAAACATAGATCTAGTGTTCCATAATATGCAAACCGAATCAGAGACAGTCTGGTAGTCCCTAAAATGTATGGACATAATTATAGGAGATCAGTTAATGTGAGCAGAAGTGGGTGCAAGAACAGGATAGAGTCATTTAAGATTATGTGTGCCTCAATCCCATGTGTCATAGATGATGGTGTGCACCCCCCCCCAACCTTAAGTGATTAAAAAAGGTTAAGAGGATTGAGTAGTTTAAACTCCTGTGGAGATCTGTTACCCAGTTACTAGGTTGTTATACTCTATGTGTGGTGCCTCCATCAAGGGAAAATAAATAGTCTAGGTGACACTAATATTACTATCCCCGGGTTGGCAATACCAACCCACTGCATCCCCTGTTGGTACAGCCCACTCACTTTCCACATAATACAGTGAACAATTCCTCAAATAAACAACCTAAATTCTACAAATACTATGCACACAGATGGAAAGTATAACAAAATAGCAAGGGGTTTTATTTATTTTATTTTTATTTAGTTTTAGTTATTAGGGGTCAGGAACTAGAATCTGTAGGGAAGATGGGGTTAACAAGCAGAAATAACATGCCCACCAACAATAATACAGGCCCCTAGCTGTTTGAGCTCCACCCACCCCCAAAACAGAGCTCAGCCCACTTTACTGTGGGGTTGTTACCCCACTAGCCCCGGTACCAACATCTTTCTTCTCTTTCTTCTGGAAGACTTCTCCTAATAGTCCCTGAGTATCCTGGTGTAGAATTCGTGTAGGTCCACTGGTCATGCCATCATGCCAGCCTGCCAGCACAGTGGAAGTACCTCTGTCTGCAGTGCTGATGACTGGGGTTCTGGAGTGGACCTCAAACGTTGGAGGTTTTGCCGGGGGAGGGAGGGGGCTGAGCGTCTCAGGGACTGCTCACCTTCTCCAGGGTAGGAGGGAATTTGGTACCCGATGCCTACCATCCCCTAGTGCTGGCAGGGGGGTGCTGCAGTCCGGGACCATACTGGGAGCCTGTCAGGGCAGGGACCAGCAGACCTCTACATGTCAGATGCAGGAGCGTACCCGATCATGTGCAGAGGTCATTGCATGACTGCCCCCCCCACAGACAGGTGGGGAGGGGGGAAGCACACTGGGAAAAAAAACCTGGGCGCGAGCCCCACGATGCCTAGATCCCAGCATATGCTGGGACCTAGCCAACACGGGGGGGGGATCTCCTACCCCCCAGCAGCATCCAAGGGCTGGAAAAAACATGCATTTAAGGTCTACTAGTGATAGCAAATGGTTAGACTGTGTTGGTGCATTTAAAGAACAATAAAAAACAATTATAATCCTGGCATGATAGCCTAGTCCCTTAAATAATAGCAGATCACTTGTGGCCCTATCTGACTACAAAATAAGGTTGGCTGGTTGTAGGACCAAAAGGCCAAGTTGCTGTACTCATAGTTACAGACTTGCAATGAAATCTTTACTCTTTGTAATGTTCTTGGTTAGATTTACCAGCAGTGTCCCACAGCTCTGGCACACTTCTGATGGCTCCTTCAGCTGTTCTCTGTTGGTTGCTGGTTGGTTGCTGTCTCTGACACTTCTGGCAGTGGCCCCTAGGCTCTTGTTCCATCAGTCTCTTCTGTAGTGCAAACCCCGAGGCAGCACCTGCACCTGCACCTGCAGTGTGATGCCTGGCTATGTTGTGGCTTGGTGACTTTCAGGCTGCTTTGGCTCTGACTGCAGATCTGGCCCCCTCATGGCCTGTCTCTAGACAAAAGTCTCTCTTCCTGTGGTACAGTTGTAGATTAGCTTTCCTTGCACATTGAATCACTTAGTCACTCATTGTGGCATTCAGTTGTAGATGTCCTGCATATACAGTAGTATCCTCCTTCATTTTGGCTGTAGAGGCATAAGTCTTCCTCCAAAGAATCTGCGCAGCTTTCGCTCACGCTGATGGTAGGTCTGTCTCCAAGCTAAGTCTCACACAGCTGCACACAGAGTGAAAAACTGCTGGAAAGTTCCTTTGTCTAGAAGCAAGCAAACAGTCCTTGCTTTGGTCATGACCTCCTGTCAGTCACTTGGGAGCATCTTTGCAGCTGCTCCCCAATTATTCGGTGTTCCTTGTTGGAAGGGATTTTCCCACTGGCACTGAAAAGTGCACTGCTAAAACACCTCCTTAAAAAGCCAGCACTGGACCCTGATGTCCTGGCAAACTACTGACCTGTCTCTAACCTGCCTTTCTTAGGTAAGGTTATTGAGAAGGTCATTGTGTTGCAGCTTGAGACACACTTGGTGGCCTACAACATCTATGAGCCTCTCCAGTTGGGGTTTAGGTCAAAATACAGCACTGAGACTGCGCTGGTCAGGGTGCATAATGACCTGCTGAGGGCGAAGGATAGAGGAGAGCAGTCAGTTCTTGTCCTCCTCTATCTCTTCTCAGCATTTGACACCATAAAACATGGCTTTTATTGGATAAACTCAGGTAGTATATGGGACTCACCAGCAAAGTGATAAACTAGTTTGAGTCCTACCTTAGCGGCAGGACACAGAGGGTAGTGATGGGAAGTTTTTCCTCATGCTAATGGAACTGTACTGTGTTGTACCCCAAGGGTCGGTCCTTTTGCCCATGTTGTTTTCAGTGTATATGCTACCCCTGGGTAGGATCAACAGACAGTATGGAGTTGGGCTTCACTGCTATGCAGATGGCATAGATCATGGATCACGACTTGTGGATGTGCTGAATCAGTGTTTAGCTGAGATCCAGGACTGGATGCCATCTAGCTGACTGAGACTCAACCTCGACATAACTGAAAGTACTAGTGATTGAACCAGGTTGGGGGTGGTCTGACAATGGCTGGGAGGGAGACAGGGCTGTGCCTCGGCACCTCCAGGCCTGGGGCTGCCATGAAGGTGAAGAATCTGGATGTCATCCTGGACGAGGGGCTGACATTTGAGGATCAGGTGTTGGCAGTCATCCAGAATGGCTTTTATCATCTGAGGAACATCAGCTGGATTCATTCCTTTATCCCCCCCCCCCGAGGACTTGCTCTCTCTGTTACACACTTTTGTGATTAAACAGCTGGATTATTGCAATGCTCTGTATTACGGGATCAGTGGAGGTACTCTGAGTTGCCTGAAGTTGGTGCAGAACATGGCCCCTTGGTTGTTGACCAGCCTCTCGCGCTCCAGTCATGCTTCCTCGGCAGTGTGTGGACTGCACTGGCAGCCGGTCATGTGGCATATCACCTATAAGGTTGAGTTACTGACCTACAAGACCCTATGCGGTCTGGGTTTGGCTACCTGTGCAATCACCTATGCCCTTACCTGCCTGCGTGCCCTCTCTGCTCCACCGAGGAGAGTCTCCTGGTCGCTCCCAGGGCCAGACTTAAAACTTCTAGGGATGGTCCTCCGAAGTAGCAGGGCCAGTATTATGGAATTCACTCCCAAGGGCCCTGAGAGAGGCGTCCTCAGTGGAGGTCTTGAAAAAAGGGTTAAAAACATACATTTTTGTTCAGGCGTTTGAAGAATGAAATACTTTGTTATATTATGAACATAGGTTATATATTGAAGTGCAGTCTGGATGTTGGTTATTTATTCGTGGTTTTATGGGTTGTTATTTATTCAGAATGATATAGAGGATAATGGATAGGTAAGTGTGTGTTATGGACTTTTTTCACACACCTGAGGTGTGTGATGACCCATAAGCCTTGAGAGCAAAGCTCGAGAGGTTTATGTGGTCATCACACACCGAGGGGTGTGTGAAAAAAATCCATAACATCAAACTTATCTATCCATTATTTTTATGTTTGCTCGTACGCATGTGCAAGAAACATAGTGCCATCATCGGAGTTTTCGGAGGTGTGTCAGCCCTCTTCCAATTCAGTCAGTGTGTTTGCAGGCACGGCTGCAGTTCTCCAATGCCTGCTGGAGCTGTCTATGACAACTCCAAAATGCAGTGGCATACAGTTGAAAGGGGAGCTACGCCTCGATGAGCAGCGATCAGATATCGCCTGCTCATGCGCGCCCCCCTACACACACACACACACACACACACACACACATGCTGCCACCCCCCAACGCACACACTGTATAGCCAGCGGGATGCCCAATCCCGTCAGCTGTGCTGTCTTAAACACAGTTTCGCCAGCCACGCTGGTGCCCACCCCAGCGTGGCTATCGCTCGTATACCGACGGGGTGCCCAATCCGCCGTCGTCCACCTGTGCTCCCCCAGTACAGGGTGCCACGCTGGGAGCCCACCCCAGCATGGCAACAGATGCTTACGGCGACGGGGTGCCCAATCCCGGCCGGCTCCACGCCCCATAGCCATCCTTCTGCCACACTGGGAGCCCACCCCAGCGTGGCAAACGTCCACGCCCTTTTTAAAACAAAGAAAACCTGTAAAGAAAAACGGTCCTCGCAGTCTCCCTGCCCCCCACAACCAGCACCCACCCACTGCGCACACTGCCTCCACACCCCCACCCCATACTTACCTCCGGACTCTGGCGCCGACGATCTTCGTGGACGGAACACGCCTGCACTCTTCAAAGAGCGACCGCGAACTGAGGAAATGCGGTAAGCTGTATAATGGGATAGATAGGGTTTTTTCAACTTTGTTGCATATCTCAGGCATTTTTTGGAATTTTGGCACCAAATTTTCAACATGGGGTTTTTGGGACCCCTCCTCATGAATTCTTGCACTGTCATGGCGTTACTCGGGCCCAAAGGGTGATTTCACAGCCACTGTGGAAAATCACCTTTCTGGAATGATTAACAAAATGACACTGCCACTATTCATAAGGTGGGCTCTCAAAAAGCCTATTTTGAAAATTTGGTGGAAAAATTCCTAAAAATTACTGTTTTACGAGCGTGCTTTGTGCAGTTCCTACGCACGCTTGCAAGTTCGCGAATTTTCAATATTTTCACTCCAGATTTTCAACATTTCCATTTTACCACACCTTTTTATGAGCAGTACAGCTGTCATTTTTCACATCTCACCCAAAATGTGTTTCCACCCATGTAGCGCACAATGGCGCAGTCGGTGTGCAAAATCAATGTATGGGACACATTAAGAAAATTACAGTGACACTGTTCATGAGGTCTTAAAATGGCTATGTTGAAAATTTGGTGAAAAAATTCCTATAAATGACTCTTTTACGAGCATGCGTTGCAGAGTTCCTACGCATGCTCATAAGTTCGCAAATTTTCAATATTTTCACTCCAGATTTTCAACATTGCCATTTTACCACACCTCCTTATGAGCAGTACAGTTGTCATTTTTCACATCTTGCCCACAACATGTTTCTGCCCATGTAGCGCACAATGGCGCGAGTCGGTGTCTTGAAATTAATGTATGGGACAAGTTAAGAAGTCACAGTGATACTGGTCATGAGCAGAGGTGTTAAATATGTTATGTTGAAAATTTGGTGAAAATTCCCAAAAATGACTGTTTTAGGAGTGCACATTGCGCAGTTCATGCGCTGGCAAGTCTGCAATTTGTAATATTTGCACTCCAGATTTTCAACAGTGCCATTTTAACACTTCCTTATGAGCAGTACAGCTACCATTTTTCACATCTCGCCCAAATGTGTTTCCAGCATGTAGCGCACAATGGTACAGTCGGTGTGCAAAACAATGTTTGGGACAGATTAAGAAAATCACAGTGACACTGGTCATGAGCAGAGGTCTTAAAATGGCTATGTTGAAAATTTGGTGACAAAACTCCATAAAATGACTGTGTTACGAGTGAGCATTGCGCAGTTTCCACGCACCCTCGTAAGTTCATGAATTTGTAATATTTTCAGTCCAGATTTTCACCAGTAGCATTTTTCCACACCTCCTTATGAACAGTACAGCTGTCATTTTCCACAATATGGCCGAAATGTGTTTTCACACTTTCAGCACAGAAATGCGTGGTCGCTATGGAAAATCATTGTTCGGGACAGATAAAGACAATCACATTGACACTGTTCATGATCAGAGGTCCCAAAATGCCTGTGTTAACAATCTGCTGTAAAAAATTCCCCAAACTAGTTACATTATGGGTGTGCGTTGCACAGTTTCTACGCACGCTCGTGACTTCACCAGTTTTTTTAAGATTTTCACAGTAGATTTTCAACATTGCCATTTTTTACACCTCCCATGAACAGTACCGCTGTCATTTTTCACATCCTGTTCAGAATGTGTTTTTGCACCTGTGGTGCCAAATGCCATAGTCGCTGTGCGAAAGCAGTTTTCGCAACAAACTGATATTGCCACTGTTCATGAGGTGGGGTCACAAAAAAATGTTGAAAATTTGGGTGAAAATACCAACGAATGCCTGAGGCGTTAGGGTTTCCGACCATAGCCCCACCCTGTAAGAATGACAGGCATCAGGGTGTGACTTGGGATTTTACCTGTCATGCTCATACCATTCCACTCCACCCACCCCTGCAGCCAGTGAGAGGCATCAAGGTGTGCCTCGGACTCTTCAGGCCCAAACTTCACCCCATTCTCCTATACCGCACCCATCTCACCGTATTTCCTGATGGAATGGGTTGCGCATAAGGGCCAAAGACCCCAAGGCACACCGTGACACTTGTCAGTGTCTGCAGGGTAGGGTGTGGTGAAATGGCGTGGTCGTTATGCCTGATGACCCAAAGGCACACCCCAATGCCTGTCACTCTCTGCAGGGTGGTGATGGGGTTGGCTTCAGTTCAATACTTTGCTGCCATTCCAATTATGCAGCCCTGTAACTTCTACACTACCAATGCCAATGCCAGCAAACAAACATTTGGCATTGACAAATGCTTGTTTATAATTGCTAATGTGTAGGTTTAGACTGTATTTCTAGCAGCCTGAAAGAAAAATACTTTTTTAGCTAGAGTGCAGTTTTATTTTTGAAGAAATTGAACTGAACATGAATAAAACTCAGCTGAAAATACTGCAGTTGAAATATTTTTTGTGAAACAATGGAATGCAATAGTTGTAAAGTCTTTTCTTTGGGGAATGTCATATCAACCGGATTTTGGGTTATTATGAAGTGTCATATCAACCAGCTTTCGGGTTATTATAGCCTTTGGAGCATAATAACCTGAAATCCGGCTGATATGCATTTTTAACAAAACAGTAATCCGGTTGATATTTATGATCACAAGTAATTATATTTTTTAATTATTTATTCTGTTGTATATTGATGTTTATGCTATTTCTCCTTTGTGTTGCTTAGGGCCTCCAGGATAGAGCACCATAATAAATACTTTCTACTACTTCTACTACTGCTACTACTGCTCTGCTGCTATTGCTGCTGCTACTGCTGCTGCTGCTACTACTGCTACTGCTACTGCTGCTGCTGCTGCTGCTACTGCTGCTGCTACTGCTGCTACTGCTGCTACTGCTGCTACTACTACTACTGCTACTGCTGCTGCTGCTGCTGCTGCTGCTGCGCTGCCAGCAGCACTGCTGCTGCTGCCGCTGCTGCTAACGCGCTGCTGCTGCCAAGCTGCTGCCTGCTGCTGCCTGCTGCTGCTGCTGCTGCTGCTGCTGCTACTGCTACTACTACTGCTGCTGCTACTACTACTGCTACTATTGATACTGCTACTATGCTACTGCTACTAGTACTACTGCTACTACTACTACTACTGCTGCTGCTGCTACTACTACTGCTACTACTACTAGTGCTACTGCTACTACTACTACTGCTATTGCTACTACTGCTACTGCTACTAGTACTACTTCTACTACTACTACTGCTACTGCTACTGCTGCTACTGCTACTACTACTGCTACTGCTACTACTACTACTGCGATGGTTAATTGTTCATCTGAGACTCAAGCAAATTAATGTATCCTTCTAGGGCCCATAGCATACCTTTCAACATTTTGCCACTCAAATGTAGGACACTGGCACTTAAATTGCAGATAGTGTGGGACACTGGCCCTCATAATGTGGGGCACACTTTCAAACATGGCGATACCGACTCAGAACACTGTGGAAGTCAGTACCTTCATTTGTTCAAAGTTTAATTATGATTTAGCAAATTAGAATATTGTGAATTCCAACTTCAAAGTCAGGGTTTGCTGCCCCTACTCTGTGTGGACAATACCGTTCCTATATAGGACAGATGTAGAACAGAACAGTTTTGAGGGGGGACATGAGGAATGTCACTCATAATGAGGGATAATTGAGAGGTATGGTATACCCATGAGCCCTCCTGGCTCTGGTTCAGCCTCCAAGCAGCCTGACTGGGTGCAGTCCAGCCTCTAATCCCTGTTACTATGCTAAGATGGGGTCAGAGGTGACAAAGATGGGGGCAGCCATCAGTCCTGCGCACTCAGTTCAATAAGGTCCTATTCGTGGGTTCCTGCCCTCAGAACACAGCTTGGCCCCTATGGTAGGGGTTGTGCCTATGCACCGTCGCTTTTGGTTAAGGCAGTGGATCAGTTGGGGTATGTCTCCATTTCTATGAGCAGTGCGCACTGCCTGCAATCCCCCATAGGCAGCAGTGAAGACCTCAATGATATGGCATGCACTAAAGATAAGGCAATATTTACCAGTCCTCGACAAGCAGACCAAGTCCTGGGGGCTAGCAGAGAACTCTGCAGGGCTCTGTAAAGCCAGTTAAAGTATGCCTTTTGAAGGGGGAAGGGATTATATTAAGATATATATGTATATATAGTCTATATTTATTACAAAAAAAAGATGTTTAATACAGCTTAGGTTTGCTACTGCACAAAACTCAGACGTCACAAAATTGGTAAATGTGCTGTTATGATTTTTATCCAATGCTGATAAGATTTTGAAATGTGAAATTAGGGTTGTCAAGCCTAACCACCACCCCCTTCCCTTCTCTTATTACCCAAAGCCAAGCTACAGGTATGGGGCTATGTATCAGTGGTGTCGTCCTCAGGCAGGGCTAAAATATTTAAAATTTATAAATAGCAACCTTAATCCACACTGCTTACCCCATTCATCAACATTGTGACCCAAGGTTAAGTTACAGGTCTGGAGTCATGCCATTAGGTCTGGTGTTTCAGGACCAGCTCCTCTGACCATCTCATCAGAACCAGCTGTTTGAATCAGATCTTCAGTTGCAACCAGTGTCCTTTTCATGTCCCAGTGGCCCATGTGAGGTCAGTTTGCCGAAGAATCAGTTCTTCAATTATAACTTGCGTCCTTTTCTGTTCCAGTGGCCTATTTAAGGCGTTTCCTAACTGACAGATCTGTCTCAGTGGTGTTTTGACCCTGCTAAGCTGCTGAGTCACTTTGCCTGAGACTGAAAAGTGGACTGGAGTGAATATTTTTGTTTTCTCATCTGCAAAGTACAGTAATAGATTCAGAGTAGGAAAGGGAGGCATCACCCAGTCCCAAACACATCCTAAGTAGCACATTGACTAAAAGGCAGTTTTTAGAAAATTCCTCCCAGATTTTATTTGTGCAAAGGTTAGTATGCAAAGAACTGCATCACATCCAAGTACATGCAGACAGCTATGAGCAGACACCTAAGTGTCAGCTAACCAGATGTTTTACACCGTCATCACGGCACTTCATCATACATTCCATGGTCACATTATAGCTATGATCCCTTTTATAGCCCATGCAATGTCATTATGATGTAATGTTGGCAGTGACCAGGAAGTACCACCATTTGTACAAAATGGTGCAAATATATATATATATATATAAAATGTGCAATTACAGATAATGCAACATATTTAAAAATCACAGATAGTATATCACAATGTCCTCCTATCCTTATTTGATGTCCAACTGTTACACTCTTAATTTCATTTCAGTATTACAGGCTCATAGATAACTGCATGCCTTGTGATCTTAGCTTACATATAAAATTCCCCCTAATGCACACTGTTCTCCACAAAAAGGCTATTAATACACAGTGAATTCCCTAATAGGATAATATAACTCCAAACAATCACATCCCTCTGTAATAAGCAATACCTGTCTTCAGCTATGGATCAGATGCAACCAAGCTCCGAATTGGGAGGGCGAGCAGAGAACACACTCATTGCAAATGTGTGGTTCTTGTCTCTTCAAACTAAAGAATTAATTAAAGGGGGAGGGTCATGGCTGGCCTGCTGGCACAGCGATAGTAGCACTACCACTTGCAATGCTGACAACCCAGGTTCAGAAGCAAACTTGCAGCATCAAAGGGATTACCGGGTGGAGGAGGATCGAGCGTCCAAAGGACTGCACTCCTCCTCCTCCTCCTCCTTTGTGGTGGAGGGTGGGCAGAGCCTGGCACTTGCCTAGACCCTGGCAGAAACTTGGGGGAAGGCAGCCCTGATCCAAGTGTTGGAGGGGTATAACAGACATTGACACACATCACGTTGGACTATGTGGCAGTATCTCCTGATGTCATTGCATGCCCCACCGCTCAGGGGCATTGAAAAATGGGAAAACACCAGTGGCAGGATGGCGCTGAGCACTCACAGGCCCTGCACCTGATAATCTGAGCTCATCTGCCCAGATTGGATCCATACCATGACAGGGGTTGGGACCGACTATGGTGGGATAAATAGAAACTTAAAAAAAATGTGGAGGGGGGGGCTTCACAGTGGTTGGCACATATACAAAAAATGCAACCAAAGAGTGGGATAGTAGTACACTTAAATTCTTGTGCATCTAATGTGATCCCCCGCCAATGTAATAAGCAGAGGAAAATGCAATGAGACCACAGATGCTACAGTGGTAGCCAGTGCCATCATTAGACATAGCAGACCTTGTTGGCCCATGTCATATGCTACCTTTTTACTGATAGCACTTTATATGCATTAAGTAACAGAGCTGATGAGAACAACATCACCTCATGTTATAACTTACCACTGTAGTCCATGCCTGTCCTGCTTATACACTGTCAAGGCACTGAACCACAAAAACCACAGATCAACAGTTAGTTATAAAAATATTAAACAGGTATTATCCAAAAGTAAACATCTCTGCTCTTACTGCAACTGTCCATCTTGGCAAATGGCTGTACACAAATATAATTTCATTATATTCATGAGCCCAACATCTGAAAAAGATAGAGAGAAATGTATAAGCAGTTAATAACAAAACTGGGGTATCAAGATCATGGACAGCGATTTTCACAGATTCATGTGCCTATTTCAAGAATGGGACATATTTAAATTTATCACTCAGACACCTCTTTGTCTTGTTGCATTCTTTATATAGGAATCGTATGCTGGGTAGTGCCGCCCCACCCCTTTTTTTTTTACTTAATCTGTTGGGAGAGAGAAGAAACATGCATTTGCAGTGAGTGTGTTCTCTGCCCGCCCTCCCAGTTTGGGACTTATTTGATTCTGACCCACTGGCAACTAATGTGTTACTGTAGGGTAACTGTCTTCCTTCATTCATTTATTCCAACAGCAGCTTTTGAGTAATGAAGAGTGAGCCAGTCTCACTCCTATGAGGAACTTTTTTTTAATTACAGGAAAAAAATTATTCTGGTGGCATGCGAGGGAGGAAGGAGGTGCGTGCTAGAAGGTGGGGGGCTTACCATTTATTTTAATTATGCTCTAGGGGGACACCAGAATGGGATAGGCATGTGTCAGTGTGAGCAGCATGTGGATGGGGGGGTTGAATTTAATGTAAAAAAAAATTCCAGGACAAAGAAGATGCTGGTGGGGCATGGAAAGGGAAAGGGGAAATTATTTAACCAGGAGAGACACACTAAGCAGAAGCTTGTTTCCAGGTGTGACCTGGGAACACAAGGAAGTTACGTGACTTGCTCAGAGTCACCCAGTATGCAAGTGGGACCCAGGTCTCCAGGTTTACAGTTCAGAGCCTTAAACCACTGTGCTATACTGCCTCCATGGCAGGGATGGGAGGGGTTATATATTTTAAAACTCTATGGGAGGTGAGGGAGGGTGGAAACTTAATGAACAGTGGTTGGGAATGGAGATGTTAGCCACTTCAGTATGATTTTATGAAAAAGCAATGTGACTGGCAAAGTTGGTGCAGCTGTCAGGAACTTTATGAAGCTTCGAGATGTGTGAGGTTTCTGACTTTGTACCAATTTCACCAGCATAGTAAAAATTCTCTGTATCTCTATGCAGAATGTGGTGACAGTGTTTAACAACTGCTTGGCTGAGATCCAAGATTGGATGGCATCGAGTTGGCTGGGAAGTAACCCAGCTGAGATAGAAGTGCTGGTGATCAATTCAGGCCTGAG
Source organism: Neoceratodus forsteri (assembly GCA_016271365.2). Taxonomy (NCBI): domain Eukaryota; kingdom Metazoa; phylum Chordata; order Ceratodontiformes; family Ceratodontidae; genus Neoceratodus; species Neoceratodus forsteri. The sequence goes on along the minus strand of CM057450.1, from coordinate 1,143,620,202 downwards.
GAGTGGAGCAGAGGTGACTGAAGAGGTTACAGGGCTGAGGCCCAGGTCCTCAAAGCTGTGTGCCTCCAGTAAAGTAAAAATCTAGGGATCATTCTGGACAGCAAGCTGACATTTCAAGCTCATGTGCCAGCAGTTGATTGGAGTGGCTTTTACCATCTGAGGAACATCAGCCAGATTAAAGCCTTAATCTCTTCTGAGAACCTGCAGACACTGATTCATGCATTTCAGACATTCAGACTTGACTACTGCAACACTCTGTACCTTGGGATAGGCCATATTAAATAAAATCTACTATTGCTACTACTACAAGGGGGTACAGTAGTTGTAGGGGCTCCAGGACTCCTGTGTGACCCCATGGCTAGCAACTCTTGCAGATGCCATTGTACATTGTCAACATCAGCAGGCACCAAATCTTGAGACCATTTCCTAAATGGTCATTAGTTATGTATCCAGATTGGATACTCCTCCCCAGTCTCCCACTACACATCTAACTGATGGACAGAGAACGCTTGAGTTCTGGTCCCCAACTTTCTACTGATCCTTGCTCACCAATCCTCAGGCAGGGGTGATTTTCCAAAATCAAATTCATCCAGATTCTCACTCTTTGTGGGGCCATTTCCAAAGACCTTGTACTGCACTTCAGTTTTAGTGTAGCACATCTGTGCCAGGGTACTCCTTTTCTTACTGGTCATGGGTTGCTCCGTTACATTCTTTACTTGGATAGTAATACAGAACACATTGGCATGCACTCGGACTGGCAACACACCAGGCTTGCCTTGTAGCCTATCTGGCAAACCCATGGTTTTTCAGGGCATCAACCATCAGGATATGCACAGTCAGGTCCCACACTCACCATCAAAATAAAAGTAGCTCATAACTCGAGGTCCATATGCAAAGAAGCTTTTTATTGCAGGTGCCAATGAAAAATAAGTAACAATTCCTGACACGTTTCGGAAAATAAAATTTCCTTTTTCAACGGCTCTGTAGACATAGAAATAATCCTGCCTTATATATCCACAAGCATGTGATATAATAGGTGGGAGCCAAAATGATACAAGTGCAATTTTTTAAAGTGCCAGTTACCATAAACACACTAATTTATACAATATCATGTAGACCCTATTATTCAATAATAAAATACGCACAAATAATGTACATCTCTAAATTTCTAAAAAAGAAGCTCTTTATCACAAAAACCAACAGTTTTAGTTATTAGTTTAAAATATTTAGAATCAAAAAGTCCAAATTTTCCAAGTGGTGCCAAAATATATCAAATTCCTAGGTCCTACAAGAGGGGAGACACATATCTAAATCCCATTAATGCACATTATTAAAAATTACTTAGAATGTAATTAAAGTTAATATATCAAACATAAATATATAAGCATATATTGGTAAGTTAACCCCCTAGCCACATATTAATGTCTAATAAAGATTTTATTTATATTTTAAGTAAGGTATCAGGTCAAATCTATCATTTAGACCAGGGCTTGGCATGCCCCTAATACAAAGATCCAAAACCTTCTTGTTCAAGCAACCAGTTATCATAGCCCCCCCACCCATGGTTTAGGGAGAACTTGTTCTATTGCTTTAAACAAAATCTGTGTACATCCTTATCCTGGGCCTCATGAATGTGTAGGGCAGTGGCGTATTTTAAATCCATATTTCTAATAGGCCTCACATGCCCACCAAATCGTTGTTTAAAGGCTCTCTTGGTCTTTGCCACATAAAAGGACTGGCAACTACAAGTGGCCAATATATGACCCCACTAGTATCACAAGTTGTCAGTTCTTTGATTGTGAATATCCTGTTAGAATTGGCACTTTCAAAAACCTTGCCCTGAGCTATTGAGCCACAATAATCACACTTTTGGCACTTGAAACAGCCATTTGCCTTTAGTGGCAACCACAATTGTGGTTTCAGAACTGTCTGTCTACTGTGGACCAAAGCATCCCTAAGGGTGAGTGCCTTCCTGTATGAAAATGTGGGAGTCTGGTGGTGAAACTTACATAAGTCCCTATCACCTTTTAAGATATTCCAATTTTGTTTAATAACACCCACCACATTACCTGCATGGATACAGTAAGTGGTCACAAAATTCAAAACCTCATGCATTGTATCCCTATCATTTTGTTCTTTTTCCAAGTGTGTCAAATTTCGTTGCATATTTCTAGGCCCCATCCTTGCCTGTTCCACATTATGTCTTTTATAGCCCCTTTTACCATCAGGATATGTCTGGTAGCTTCTTTCTTCAGCCTGATAACATTGCTTATGTTACGTTCTATATTGGGGGAAGGGTAACCTCTACTTCATTTCAGGGCCACACAACTCCAGCTTCATAGTACTCTTCACTTGAGTCCTGGTGCCTGCATTTATGGTAAGCTTCCATCACCAGTCTTAGGACTGGCAGCACATGTCCTCTGTAGTGAGCCACTTTCTCCCTGCACAGAACTGTTTTAAGTGTCCAAACATATGGGCATTAATTTTGGACCAACCATGCTTAAATACACAAACAGCCACCTCCATGCATTTGAGCAGTGTTGGTCCAAAGTGATGTTACCCTCGAGTCTTTGCACTGAGGTATTTGGATTGGATAGAGCAGACTAATAGGTTTGCAAACCATGGTTGTGTATATGGGCATTTGTGCTGACTAGCACAGTAACTTTGTTGTAAATCCGAGATTCTGGGCACACCAAATGTAAGGCTTCCATTGGCCATCTGACTCCCACTGCCTTGCCTGGGAAGTCAGTGTTCACAGCAGTGCACCCCAGGTAGGGGTAAGCCTTATCGCAGAGGTCCTAGCAGTCCAGTCCTTCCAACAGCAATAACGGAAGATGATTCAGGTGCTGCTCATAGCACTCTTTGAAAATCATGGTGACCTGGGACCCACTATTGAGCATAGTCCAGGCCCATTGTCCTTCCACTCTGATGAACACTTCTGAGGCTGGTTAATATCCTTGGCAACCAAGATGGTCAGTACTTTTGCAGTTTTTACCATGGACTTTGCTATGTTCTGTTAGGTATCGGGTGATCTGACATAGGTTTGGGGTAAGCATTTTGTGGCCTAGCCTCCAGTACACTCTCTTACTGGACCCCGCTGGTGTTTCCCCGCAGATTTCTCACTTTGCTGAGGAGCTTGTATATTGCCAGACAAAGGATTTCTAGGTTGAAGCAATTCTTTCAATAGTGTCCATGAATGTCACATTTTATGCAGATGTAATCCTGCCCTCCAGGTGTCACTCTTGTTTCACCTCCCCTTCGTAAGGGACCTCTTGCTTGAGTGGCTGGGTCCCTGCATTTCCTGGTAATCCTCCATCATTCATATGTAGAATCATAGAAACATAGAAATTGTTGGTAGATAAGGACTGCTAGGCCCATCCAGTCTGCCCATAGGCCCTATGCATTGTATGTGGCCACTGATCTATGTGATCAATGGTTTTTCATCACTCCCTCCCCTCTCAAGCTTCCCTTGTGCCTGTCCCAGGCATGGTTAAACCCCTCCACTGTGCTTGCACCCACTACCTCCTGTGGCAGACTATTCCAAGCATCAACTACCCTTTCTGTGAGGAAAAACATCCTCACATTACCTCTTAATCTACCTGCTTCCAATTTCATATTGTGCCCCCTTGTTCTAGAACTTTTTCTACATTGGAAAAGGTCCCCCACCTGCACCTTGTTTATGCCCTTGAAGTACTTAAAAGTTTCAATCATGTCCCCCTGCTGTCTCCTCTCCTGCAGTGAGTACATATTCAGGTCCCTTAGTCTCTCCTCATATGTTTTGTGGTATAAGCCCTGCACCATCTTTGTTGCCCTTCTCTGTGTAGTCTCCACCTTATCTACGTCCTTGCACAGATGTGGCCTCCAGAACTGCACACAGTACTCCAGGTGAGGCCTTACCTATGTTTTATACAATGGCATCACCACCTCCTGCCTCCTGCTAGTGATACCCTTGCCTATGCACCCTCAGCATGCCACTGGTCTTACCTGCCACTTTTGTGCACTGCTTTGATACCTTAAGGTCATCAGAGATGACAACACCTAGATTCTTTTCCTCTTTGGTGACAGACAGTTCCTCCCCACAACCTGTATGTCACTCTCACAGCTTGTCATTCACTCTTCTTAAGTTCCTGTGGGATAGGCATCCATCCTCCAGATGCCCATCTTCTCCAGAGTAGTGACATGACATAAGCTACCTGCTACATGCACATCTTCACAGCGTGGCTTAGGGGGTTCCATACCTACAGCAATGTTCATTTCTGTGTGCCCCTGCAATGGTTATTCAACAGTCTGGCCACCTGGTTCTGCTGCTACAGCCCCACCAAAAGTTCAGTCATTTTTTTTTTCATTTGCTTCTGCATCTTGTTGACTACATCTGCACTCACTCTGTCCGAGACAGCATTAACAGGTAGTGACCAGTGAACCACCTCAAGGGGTGCTCGGGACCTCCTGCTCACATACTACTTGAATAAAGTCTCCATATGGTGGCAAGGAGTACATCCAATCTGTAAGGTGCAAGTTGGTCATAATTTGGTGGAAGTACATAGCTCCTTGTAGTGCCTGCTCCATCCTGACTCAGTCCATGTCAGCTGCCACCAAACTGCCTGTCTGGTATGCCTTCTGTATGATTTTCTCAATCTGAGTCAAGAATTCTGACATCTCTCCCTCAGCCTGCTCCATGAGGATCAACTGGGTCATGATCCGACCAGATTTTTCCAAACTCCTAACCATACCTTCTGTGGTGGATATGCACATTAGTGGGGTGGAATTTGGGCGTGCAACCTTCAGAGCCAGGTCCTCTCAGGTACTCCCCTATGTGGGCCAACTTTCCTCATCTGAGCATTTCAGTCCTTGCACCATCTCAGTAGCTTGTTCAGTCCTGGTATCCAAGTTGCTCTCTCTCGTATGGGTAAGCTTTATTCCTGAAAAGGTACAGAAACATAGAAACATAGAAACATAGAAACATAGAAGTTGACGGCAGATAAGGACCGCAAGGCCCATCCAGTCTGCCCATTTCTTTTTCTACCTTATAAATGTGCCATCGGCCTTTGCTCTGTCAGTGACCTATCTATTCATAGTCATTTGTATTGCTCCCTTATGCCTATCCCATGCCTGTTTGAAGCCCTGCACTGTATTCATAGCCACCACTTCTTGTGGTAAGCCATTCCATGCATCTACCACCCTTTCTGTGAAAAGAATTTCCTCACATTCCCCTTAACCGCCTCCCTCTAATCTCATGCTGTGTCCTCTTGTCCTGCTATTTTCTTATATTTAAACATGTTAGACTCTTTCACCTTGTTTATGCCCTTAAGGTGTTTAAATCTCTCGATCATATCACTCTCTCCCTCCTTTGCTCAAGGGTATACATATTGAGCTCCATTAATCTGTCCTCATATGTCTTCTGATGCAGTCCCTGCACCATTTTGGTTGCCCTTCTCTGGACTGCCTCAATTTGGTTAATGTCCTTGTGAAGGTGTGGCCTCCAATACTGCACGTAGTACTCAGATGGGGCCTAACCAATGTCTTGTACAGAGGGATTATTACCTCCTCTACGACTTGATACCCCTACTAATACACCCTAACACCCCCTAGCCTTACCTACTGCTTTAGAGGTCTGCTTGGATGATTTTAGGTCATCAGTGATGATGATGCCCAAGTCTCTTTCTTCCTTTGTGACTGCTAGCAACTCCCTCCCAGCCTATAAGTGGCTTCAGGGTTTCTCTTCCCTATGTGCATGATTTTGCACTTCTTTGCATTAAATCCCAGTTGCCACTCTTCTGACCATTCTGCTAGTTTATCCAGATCTCTTCTCATTCTGCCCACCCCATCTGGATCATCTACTCTGTTGCAGATCTTGGTGTCATCTGCAAACAGACAAGCCTTACCCTCTAGTCCATCTTGAGGTCACTAATGAAGATGTTGAATAGGACTGGCCCCAGGACTGATCCCTGAGTACCCACTTGTGACTTGCATCTCTTCTGACTGTATACCATTTACCACCACTCTCTGTTTTCTGCCAGTCAACCAGTTTGCCACCCAGTTGACCAACTTCTGACCCACCCGAGCCTACCTAGCTTATTTATCAATCTTCTATGTGGAACAGTGTCAAAAGCTTTGCTGAAGTCAAGGTAGCGACATCAACTGCTCCCCTTGGTCCACCACTCTGGTTACCCAGTCAAAGAAATCTATGAGATTAGTTTGACAGGACCTTCCTTTGTAAACCCATGCTGTCTTGGATCCTGTGCCCTATGGATTCCAGGTGTTGCACTATCCTTTCCTTAAGGAGTGCCTCCATAATCTTGCCCACTACTGAGGTAAGACTGACTGGTCTGTAGTTCCCCGCCTCCCTGCTACCACTCTTGTGGAGTGGGATCACATGAGCCCTTCTCCAGTCTTCTGGGACCTCTCCTGTGCTCAGAGACTCACTAAACAATTCTGCTAATGGCTCTGCTAGTTCCTCCTTTAGCTCCTTAAGTACCCTGGGATGTATGCCATCAGGTCCATTGCCTTATCACCCTAGAGCTTGCAAGCTCTTGAGGACCCTTTCTTTTGTGAAGGGAGTACTCACTCCCTCCCCCTGTGTCCATGATGCTGAGCTGTGGGCCCTGCCTACCTTCTCTTCAGTAAATACTGAGCAAAAGTATCTATTTAGGATAGATGCCTTTACAGGGTCCTCCTCCTCACATGCTCCCTTTCTCCATTAAGCTTAGCAATACCCCTCTGGACTTTCTCCTTTCACTAATGTATCTATAGAAAGTCTTGTCACCTTCTTTACTGTTCGTGCTAGTGTTTCCTCAGTTTGGGACTTTGCCTGCCTTACTGCCTTACCTGCTTCCCTTAGGGCAGTTTGGTATGCCTTCCTATCTTCATCCCGCTGTGTTCCCTTATATTTTCTGAAGGCCAGCCTTTTGGCTCTGACCTTTTTCTGCTACTGTATTTGAGAACCAAAGTGGTTTCTTCTTCTTTGCACTTCCTTTTCTGTCTAACACAATGGGATGTTGCTTCAAGTATTGTATCCTTAATGCTTGCCCACTTTGCCTGTACCTCCTCACCTGTGTTTCTTTTGCCAGGGCTAGCTTAACTCTGTTGGCCATCTTATCAAAGTCAGCTCCTCTGAAGTCCCATATTTTTGCTTTGGAATGGGATGATTTAGATGTAGTAGCCAAATTGAACCATACCATGTGATGGTCACTGGCCCCAGGTGACCTTCTACCTGGAGATCTGTGATCCTTCTTTGTTAGTCAGTACTAGATCTAGGATAGCCCTGTCTCTTGTGGGTTGCTGTACCAGTTGTTTGAGGCCCTCCCTGCAGGAATCCACTATGAGTCTAGTTCTGGCAGATGTTCCTGCTGGTATTGACCAATCTGTATCTGGCATGTTGAAGTCTCCATTATCAGAACCTCCTTTAGCTGTCATGTTTTGTATATCTTCTAACAGTAATGTCTATGTCCTCCTCTGGTCTGGGGGCCTGTAGACAACCCCAGTTCTTATGGCTGTCCCATTTCCTGTTTCCAGGGTGACCCACAGTTCTTCTGGCTCCTTATGTGTATTCTGAATTTCTGTAGCTTTGATATTTTCATTAACATACAGGGCCACCCCTCCTCCCCTTTTGCACCTCGGCCTCTTCTTGAACAATACATAGCCAGGTACTGAAGTCTCCAAGTGTGGTTACCGGTAAACCACGTCTCACTAATTGCTACTATGTCCAGTTTAGCCTCTGACATAATTGCCTGCAGGTCTGGGATCTTATTTCCCAGGCTGTGAGCATTTGTGTACATGATTTTCCATTGGCCAGATTTTGGTGTGTTAGTTGTTGGGTGAAGTTTGGCATTACCCCTGCATCGTATGGGGAGACCAACTTTTTCTTACCTGGTGATGCAAATGAACGGCAAACACGCTGAATTCCTGTTTGACCACTAGCTGAGGGGGGGTGTTCTTCCCATTCGACGTATGGGGTGCTGCACCCCTCTCCCCATTTGCTAGTTTAAATATTCTGCAAAGACGTCAAACTTCTGCCCAATGCACTGACTCCCTCTTTAGTCAGATGCAGTCCATCAAATTTAAAGAACTTTCGCTCCCAGAACTGTTGCCAGTTCCCTACAAATCTGTGTCCTTTTTCCTGGCACCAGTCCTTGAGCCACATGTTTAGCTCCCTATCTCCTTCTCTGACCTTCCGTCCATCTGCTCCCTTCTCCCAGACTGGCAGGATCTCAGAAGGAAGAGATGCCAGACGAAATAGATGATAGTTTGTCACCCAGCCTAGTCAGGTGTTCCTTGGTCTCCACAACTGACCGGCTGGCGAGATCATTAGTCCCTATGTGTACTAGGACATCAATGTTTTCTCCTGCTTTGTGAACAATTTAGCAATGCGGTCAGTGTCTCTCCATGCTGATGTACCTGGAGACATCTGACCATCACCCCTGGCTGGAGATGGGTATCAACTCCCGAATCATGGAGTCTCCTATGATCAGAAGTTTTTGGATTTCCTTTGTGCTTGTTTAGTTTTGGTTCCTGATTTGGGTGAGTATTGTTGTGCTAGCTCCTGTGCCACAGTGTCCTGCTCTGCAGTGTCTTCTGCCTCTTTATTTGATTTCAGAGATAGAGGCAGATACCTGTTTGTAGTGTTTATATGGTTTTGGAGGTAATGTGTTGGAGAGTAGAGAGGATGGGGCACCTGATTTGCTCCTCCTAACCACCTGCCAACCTCCTGGACCAACTACCCTCTGCGGTCGAGGTTTTTCTGTTGGATGCTGGGGAAATGGCGGGTGGTTCTTATAATGTATTTCCTCTTCAATATGAAATTTGAGGCGTGCAATCTCTGCCCATGCTGCCTGGAGCTGAGACCTAATATCTCCAAAGGCCCAGCATGTAGGACAGTGTCCTAAATCTTGTAAGACTGTCCTTCTGAAAATTGTTCCACAGTACCTGCAGTTAATGAAATCCATTCCAAATAAGTTGCTGGGTTTGTAACCTAGTCAGAGTAATTAGAAGGAAAAAAAATGCAAGTAATGGTTTAATTGTGCTTTGTTTAACTTGTTATAACAAGTTAAATTACTAGTGCCCTGTAAATGAGATCACCTTGTGGAGGCCCCACTGATCCCCTTCCTGCTCTGCCACAGGAAATGTCACAACTGTGTACCCTATAAAAGGGTGTAGTGGGGTGGTTGGGGATGGGGTGGGTGGCTGGGCCTTCCCTGCCTAAAAGAAGAACCACGGACAGAAAGAACAAGGAGGTAAGAGCAGAAACAATCAGTCAACAACAAATGCAGTAACCTGAAAGCTTATCCTAATGTTAGATAAAACTGTAAAACCTGTAAAGCACCACCTGTAATAATTTCAGAGAAGATATACCCTGTAAGAAACACTTTGCTCAGAGAAAATAAAGCAGTAACAGAAGATATACCTTGCAAAGACAATTTGAATCAGAAGATTACAGCAGTAATCTGTTAGCACACACCTGTAGGCACACCTTGTAATAATGCAGAAGAAGGTATACCAGCAACAACAATTTGAATCAGAGAAAAATAAAGCAATGAAATGTTAGCAACAAACAGTAGCAATCCCTGTGAGTAAAAAATAAAAACACCACCACACAGTAAATCTGCTTAGCCAAACTAAGTCTTAATCCTTCTCCCTTGCTCTGGTAAGTTTCTCTACTCTGCCTTTCAAGCAGTCTTAGAAGGAAAGAGCTCAGGTGAAGCTAGGTGCCTTGGCCAGCAAACCAAGTCTTCTACCCTTCAGCCATTTAAACTCTGTACTACCTTGATGGCATGTGCATCTTTTCCATCAGATGGCCAGAACATCCAATATGGCAGTGTCAGTGCCATGCCTGACCCTACAGGGCCCAGCAGGTCTTTCATATCTTGAATGGTCTTGCCCGCCTTAGAAAGCCAGAACATCATTCAGGATTTCCAGTAGGCATCACCACCTTCTGAGGAACGTCTATTCAGGCCAATCCATGTCTGAATTGTATCCATGCAAATTCTGGGCCTTTAAAGATGAGAGTGGATGGCAGGCTGGCCAGGTCCACTTCATACTCACCCTTCAGCACTACAATAGCAGTCTGAGTGACCATCACACATATCAGATGCAGCACTTTCATGTCACTAATTTTTTGGCAGGCCTTTGTCCAAATGTCCTAAAAAGGCCACTTTTCTTATGTCATCAGTGACATTCTGCATCAGGAACACTTCTTGGGTTCTAACTTCTCCAGTTTACACCACCTTCCCACTTCCTGGAGGTTGGGAGGGGATCAGATTCTGCTGCACCAAACTGGGGGTCCCTGGGGTGATTTGATGGTAACAGAGATGGATCCCATCTGTGCATTTAAGATGCAGAGCCCCGTGTAGGGTGGGTGTTCCTCCCAATTGCCTTAGAGGGCAAGGCACCACTACTTTACACCGCCACTGTGTTGTGGTACATGGTTGTGGTGGCTCCTGGGTTCTTTTCCCATCCAGCAGTGAGAGACCTAGTGATATCCAAAGAAAAAGAAATGCACAGTACCTTCAGTTAGAAAAAGATTTAAATGGGCCTTATGACTGGACAGTGCTTCTCCATGGATATGGTACCTGCTCATCTCCCCAATGTAATCTCTTCTTCTGCAGACTCCACACAAATGTAACAGTTCCCTGCAATTAGCATGCACAGTACTGTTGCAGTCAATAATGCTAATGAGTTTAAACAGCAATAAGCAGTTTTATTTAACACCACAAACCCCTGTGGCTGCAAGGAAAATGGTTAGGGCAGGCTTCAACTGTTCTGTGCCCCTTTAAGGGACCATCTAGGTGCAGGTTTTGGCTTCAGCCCTTACTCAGGTACAGGTAGTTTAGACCCAAAGAAATCATGATACAAATGTGTTTACCTTGGCTGCAACTAACAAGGCCTGTCAACGTGCAGCCACATTTTGCCCACCACTGAATCACAATACAATACAACTGCCGTGATGTCTATCCTGTACTGGAGGCCACTACCTTCTTCCACCTGGTACTAAGACTCCCCTTAAATACTATAGGAGCTTCCTTTAAGGCAGTGTCTGATTACCCAGGATCAAACTGTGGCAAGCCAGTAGATGTCGCTGTGGTTTGGCCAACATTGGTGCACTTTCAACTTGAAAAGAGCAATGTGCTTAAAATAGTAACCCCACAGAAGGCCAAGAATATGCTTAGTGATGTTAACTATAGATCTCAAATATGAGGTGTACCTGGACAAAAGAGTGCAACCATAACAGCACATGAAAGAAGAGCGCTGTCAGAAAAGCATACCACAGACAGCGACAGGGGTAGAACAGCAAAATGCATTTACCACTACTCCTGTAGCTGTCCATCTCGGGGAGTGACTGAAGGGTGGTAACAAGGGCTGGAAAAAGCTGGAGGCTGGCTTAACTGCTCCCATAGCAGAGAGAGTTAAGGCACAATGCAGCTCAGCCAGCAGAGTTCTGAAGACCAGAGTTCTGGTCCTAGTCTCCAATCTTTTACTGTGAGACGGGTTTCATGAAAATCTTATAAGTACCATCTCACAGTACCTCCCCCACCAAGTTTCACCTTTCTCCCGAAATACAGCTCCTGCTCGGAGTTGATTATTTTAGTAACAGAGGTGCGGGGGGTGGAGCCTCCCATAAAAGCATTAATTTACATTTTGTTTTCTGTTCCTGTTTTCTCGGTGGGCACTGTTATTGTGGGCACCCTTGTTGCAGCGCTGTTTTGGACAGCGCTGTTATTTGATTTGTGCTTCTGACCTAGTGCCAATGTAAGGTACCTGTATTTGTATTCTGGCCCAATAATCAACTTGTAAATAGAGAAAAAAATATATATATTTCCCCTGAAGCAGGACAAGGCCTGATATTACTCACAGTTTCCCTGTTGGATGGCTCACTCTGGTGCTGCAGACCTCTGGAATTCTAATCTTCCGTAGTTCTACTGAATCAAGCAGGGCTCCTTCTCCAGACTCACTCCACCTCTCTCAGGTGCTGCCACAGGAGAGGTTACACATAAGTAGGAAGGGCACAAGGGTCCTGAAGGGAAAGCTGGAGGACTTCATGTTTAAAAATCTAAATCTAAACGGTGGGGGGGCAGCAGGGTGCACAGCACCTTCAGTCACCTGCTGGAGGAGGCTGATAAGCCCCTCCCCAAAGCAGGACAGCAGAAGAAGGGAAGGGAAGAGATGGGGGAAGAATGGATGGACCATGGGTAGAGGGGGGTAGAAAAGGGCAGGTCAGGAGTTGGGGGTGGGTACAGAGTCATAGTGAAGAGTGGTGTCTAAATGCCAGAAGTCAGGGGAACAAAAAAGCAGAATTGTAGTCATTGTTGGCTGAGGGAGAGGTGGACATAGAGGCCATCACAGAGACTTGGACCACAGAAAACCACGACTGGTACCTACTAGTTCCCAGGTATAAAATGCACAGAAAGGATGGGGGGGGGGAGTGACACTGTATGTGAAGGAAGGGATAATTTACACCAAAGAGGAAGATACAATGGGCAAGCCTGAAGCTTTGTGGGTGCATGTACAATCAAGTAAAGGGGAAAACTAAGGGTGGGGGTGGTCTACAGACTGCTTTCCCAGGATGAGGAATTAGACAGGGTATTGGGTGTCCCAGAGCATAGACATGTCCAGCAGGGGGGAGGTAATAATAATGGGGATTTTAATCTACCTGGAATGGACTGAAAAATCCCTGCTACATCCTGCACTAGGGAACAAGTACTGCTGGATGCTTTCCAGAATGCTTCCCTGACTCAGAGTGTCATGGAATCCACTAAAGGGGAGGGCCATCCTGGATCTAGTCCTGTCCAACTGTGCGCATGTTCAGGATGTGAAAATGGATGTGCCACTTGCAGGAAGTGACCACTACTTGGTGTGGTTTCACTTGGACATGAGCAGACGGATGGTCAGGACCAAGATGAGGGTCTTGGACTTTCAGAGGGCTGACTTTGGTAGGGTGGGAGAAGTTCTGAAAAGATATCCTGCTGTGACCAGAGTGAGGATGAACGTAGAATAGAAATGGGCCTTAATAAAGAAAGGACAGATGGCGGCCACTAGTGAGTGTGCCAAAATCAAAAGAAAATTAAGGTCCAAAGCCCTACTGGTTCAGCAAGGAGGTGACAAAAGTGGTGGGGTACAAAAGGGCAGGCTTTAGAAAGTACAAGCATACTCAGAAGGAGAAGGAGAAGGATAGGATGGATGATGCCGCTAAGTGAAGAAAGGTGTGCAGGGGGGTAGGAAGCCATAGGCCATGACAGAGGTATAGCTAGCCTAGGGAGTAAAAGTGGTTCAGAAGACAAGGAGGGGGGGTTGAACAGAGGGTAGTGAAGAAAAGGCAGAGGTGCGTAACAGGTACTTCTGTTCATTCTTCACTCAGGAGAAACACGAACCAGCACCAGAAGGTAGTAGAGGGTTAAGGACTGGCAGGGTGAAGTCACAGATGGCACAATTCAAGTCAACAGGATACTCAACGGCCTAAGGGCCATGAAGGTGGGCAAATCACTGGGGCCAGATCTGCTTAGCGAACTGGTGGAGGTTTTGGTTGGTCTCTTGGCAGACCTATTTAACACCTCTCTGGAGTCTGGAAACACAACCCAGGACTGAAGAATGGCACATGTGATGCCTCTGCATAAATGTGGGCCAATGGACAAGCCAGGGAACTGCAGACCTGTCAGCCTGACCTCAGTAGTGAGTAAGCTACTGGAGACCATTCTGAAAGAGAGACTGATTGGCTTTCTGGAGGAAAATAGACTCCGGGTTAAGAGGCAGCATGAGTTTGTGTTGGGGAGGTCATGCTAAACTAGTCTAATTGACTTCTTCAGTTGGGTCACTAGGACAGTGGACAAGGGCCAGGCGCTTGGTGTCCTGCACCTGGACTTCAGCAAGGCCTTTGACTTGGTGCCTTATAGGTCAAGAAGGTGGAGGACCTGGGGGAAGGGGTTAAGCTCACAGAATGAGTCAAGCTGGTTGCAGGATAGAAGCCAAAGGGTGGTAGTCAGGGGAGAATTTTCAGAAGCAAGACCTATGACCAATGGGGTCCCACAGAGCTCGGTGCTCAGTCTGGTGGTGTTTAACATCTTCATAAGTGACATCATGGATGGGATCAATGGTAAAATCTACCTGTTCATTGATGACACCATGCTCTGTGAGAGTGTGAACATAGAGGAGGAAGACGGTAACTCAGGGAGGACCTGGCTAGGGTGGAAAAGTGGTCCAGCATTTGGCAGCTGGGATTCAATGTTAAAAAGTGTAAAATTATGCACTTAAAGAGCAACTGTGCACTTCAGCATGTTCTTTCATAAATAAGATGTTTCAGCTGTTACAGTTTACTAGAGATTACATTTCTTTTTCATTTTAAGTGTTCCTTTCCAAGATTTACAGCACACCTTGGTCATCTATCTAAAAGTCTGTATAGAAAACAATTGAAAACATTTGCCTCTCCCCTGTTGACTAGAGCTGTGAGGAACTGTCAAATTCTGGCAGAATGAAATTTCACAGAATTTTAGTAATTCCTCGAAATTCTCCAAAAATTCTCCAAATTTCACCAGAAATGGAATGGCAGAATTCCTCGGCAGAAAAATACGTAATGAGTTTTTCCACAACATTTTGGATTTCAGTATTTTCTGCGGAAATGGTTGCAGAATGATTTTCTACAGAAAAATGCTGTTCTGCAGAACATTATTCTGTGGATAGCAATATTTTCCACGGAAATGGTTGCAGAATGATTTTCCATGGAAAAATACTGCTCTGCAGAATATTATTCCATACATTGCAGCTGGCAGAATTCCAGAGAAGAACCAGTGAAATTCCTGCGAAAATTCCACCAGTGAAATGGTCATTCCACACTAATTTCGCCAGCGGAATTCTGCATTCTGCACAGTACTACTTTAACCTCACATTGCCTTTGTTTATGACATCATAGTGCTCACCATGACAACAGACAGGGATATCACAAATGGCAAGTGTGTGGTTAACAGGGGAGAGTCAGATACATTTTGAAAGACTCAATGAAACAGCTGCGACATTATCTACAATGTTTAGTAGACCAATGGTGATGAAAGTAAAAGAAATAACAAATAACTAAAAAACAATAAAGTTAAAACATAACTGGTATAAATCTAGTGCTTCTAAGCTTCTCAATATAATAGAGAGTTGCTCTTAAAGGGCAAAGAATCTAGGGACCAAATACTGGTTCGGCAGAGTGCAGGTAATCAAGTTAGAGAAAGAAAAGGACCTGGGAGTAGTAATCATAGGTGACCTGAAACACTCTGCACACTACAAGAGAACAGCAGCCAAAGCAAATCAGTTGCTGGGCTGCATAGCCTGGGGAATTACCACCAGGACGTTATGAGGTCATTCTGCTGCTGTGCAGGTCACAGGTAAGAGCACATCTGGAGTACTTTGTGCAGTTTTGGTGCCAGTATCTTAAGAAGGATATCAACTTGCTGGAGACAGCCCAGAGAAGGGCAGCCAAGATGATCCAGGACCAGCAGGGCAACACCTATGAGGACAGGCTCAGGGGGAAACTTGATTAACACCTTCGAGTACATTAAGGGTATTAACAGGGTGAGCACTGACAGCTTCTTCACCCTTAGCCGGAACAAAACCACTAGAAGACACAGCCTAAAGCTGCTGGGGGAAGGTTCAGGAGGGAGATGAGGAGGCACTTTTTCACTGACAGGGTGGTGGCCAAGTGTAATGAGCTGCCAGAGGAGGTGGTATCTTGAAAAGTGGTGAACAGCTTCAAGAGGGGTTGGGACAGGGTGAAGGGAAAAGTTGCGAGTAGAAGGAGGGGGAAGTATCCACTGGTACATTCTTATGTTCATGAAGGCATTTTAGAATTTCTCCTGGAGGTTTTGCTCTCTCTCTCTCTCTCTCCTTCCTCCCTCCCTCCCATAGGTGCTAAGATCCCAGGCCGACCCACATGTCCTGGCTTCTTTACCCTCAGGGCGGCAGTCCGACACCAGGCTGGTATGGAATCTGACCAGCAGCTCTGGATTCAGCTTCTTCACTCCACACTATCTCTTCAGCATATTCACTTGTGCTGGATAATGTGTGAATACTGCTCTTTTCATCACAAAAGCTTAGCAGCTTCCTTCAGAGTTTGTCTCACAGATGCAAGGCTTGGAATGGCTCAACTCAGTCCCTCCCATGGCAGCAGGTCTGCCTCCATGCAGTCTCTCCCAGATCTGCCAGCCTCCATCATAGTCCCCCTTTTTTGGCACAATTTGAGGTCACCTCACAATGGTTCACATAGCTGTCACTCAAAACCATAGCCCCCTATAGATCAAAAAGGGCTCTAAAACTCACTGTCCTTCCCTTTCCCACAAGCCTCCAACAGCAAGCTTCAGGATTCAAGTCCTGTAATTCAGTGATGTTATTGTAAGCCCCCCTCTCATTTGAGAGAGGCTTGTGCTCTCTTTAGGGACCCTTTCCTTCTTACTGCCCCCAGAGCTTAGGGATTTATTAGTGCTGTGGGGGTGCATTTTCTACTAGTCGTCATTTGGTGGCAGCAGAGAGCAGGGTTTAGGGATATAAAAGAGGCAGGACAGGAAGTCTGGGGGAGTTGGTAGAGTGGAAGCCCGATGGGTACTGCAGGGCAGTGAGGTGTGGGGGTTCCTCCCCACACACACACACACTCACACACACTTCAGGCAGGCCGGCTCTTTCAGCAGTGATGTGTTGGGTCTCCTCGGTGTGCATCCAAGGGAGGGCATTGTAGACAGGCAACTGCGGCTGTTATTTGAGGGGTCTTAGGCTCTGGGAGGTGGAAGGAAGAGAAATGGAGGTGCAGGATAGGTAGGCCCCAGGATCTGGATTAGGCCCCAGTAGATTGAATGTGGGCCTGGGTCATCAGGGTTGCAGCAAGTTGTGGCAGGGCCTCTGCATCCCGGTGTGGAAAGGTGGCCTAGGGTCTCACTGGTGAGGGGGCTGGGGAAACCTCTACCCTTATAGGGCCTGTTTGGATGGACAGGACTGGGGGCTGCCTGTCTTTAGCCGATTGCGCTACAGAGTGCCCTGGAGGTGTATTTTTCCCCCAGTACTGGTTGCACATATCGAGCAGTGGGATGGTTGGAGAAAAGGTTACGACTGTACAGGAGCAAGACTGTGCACCATGTCCTTGCCTTGATCCAGAACTCGGAAGGGAGCTAGTGGTAGTCTGGGGAGACCAGGAAGATCAAGAACGTGTCCTGGGTAGAGAGATTGAAGGGGGTTTGGTGCGATGGGTTTTGCTGGTACCGCACCATCCGTGTTCCTTGGGGTTGAAGTAAAAACCAGGGAACGGGTTGGGAAGAAGCTGTACGCTTCCCTGTAGAGAGGATAATGGAAAAGCCCCAGTTTAATTAGTGAAGTGTCAGGTACTTACCAGAGCCAGTGGGAGTGTGGAGCTTCATTTTTTTTATTTTACTCCAATTTTTGCACCTTCTGCAGCGCTCCGGCAGGGGCATCCAGCCACCGGCCCCACCGACCCAGAGGGCAGCAGGCTCATTCGCCATGAGGGTCCAAGCACAGCCATTACCAGACCCCCCAAAGCGATTCCACGACAGGCCTCCAGGTTGACAGGTGCACGGCCATCAAGTTGCTCAGTTGCACCCAGCTCTTTTCCACCTTAGATTTTCCCCCGGAGCCGGCAGTGCAATGACACGCTGCGCTCATGCAAGCATCTTGCCAAACTCCGTCTCATGCTAAGTGCCCTCTTGCACTTCCCGGCCCCTTCGCAGGGCCGTCCAAGCATGACACAACCCTCTAACCCACCCTGGTGAGGAAGGAGAGCAGTCCTGGGATGCTCAATCCAACCTCTCCCCTGCCAGCCCCCTTCGGCCCAGGTCTATTCCCGAACCTGGGTTCCCGGCATGGTACAAGGTGTGGCGTCCAGTGCCTCAACCCTCAGTGCCACCAGGCCGGGAGTGTGGAGCTTCATAGTCTAGGAGAATAGGTCACTAGGTACCTGGGGACATTCAGGGTCTGCTGTAATGTGAGCTGTTAAAGATCTTGCTCTGCCTTAAATTCTGCCAATCTTTCTTGCAGAAAGTTTAACCCTATGGAGCCGAGAGTTGTTCTTAAGTGACAAATGGATCCCTGTAGCCCTGTCAAATCATTTGGGCTCAGGAGAAAGAAAGTGATTATGTTTTGGAAAATAAATCAGGAGTTGGTCTCAGCCTATAAATAAGGATCCTAATGAAATGTAAGCTTTTTAAAGATTTTAACCTTTCAGATGAGTTTATTTCAAGGGGGGCACTAATTAATTCCTGCATCTCTGTGGCTTCGGGGCAGGGGAGATCTTAGCGGCTGAAGAAAGAATACATCCAGAGTCAGGTGACCTTCAGTGGAATTTTGGGGTGTACTCAGAATCTGTGGCCGGGATCCTTGAAGTTTTCCAGCCATTTGAAGACGTCTTCAGGTAGGCCCAAATGTTTATTCCAAGCTTGGAACCTGTGGGATGTTTCTGGTGAGATTTCTGTGCTGTTCTGTTTTGCCCCCTCCCTGTGGAAGACCAGTGTGCCCCTAGACATTGGGGAGGGGGTGGGCCACATTGTGTCAGGACGGAGAGATTCTAAGGGGGCAAACACTTAAAAATAAGTCTAGACAGAACACCATATTACACTTTTATAGCCTTCCTCAGTCCAAAAATCACAACAGTACTTGGATTATATTTTGGGAACGGGGAATGTGTCTCTCCCAGAGTCTATAGGCTAGAGCTGTGCCAACTTCCCAAAGTTCAACCATGTGAACTTTGACCATTGAACCAGGTAATGTTTGCCAGAGTTCTCTTATGGCAGATTAACTTGCACTGGGTTGACCATTAAAAAGTATTAGGAAATGGGAAGAAATGAAAAAACATAATGTACTGGGCTGGTGAATTACCAAAAAAGCAAAATAATGCAGTGGCCCAAATTGAGGTGTACCAGTTCCAAAAACTGCGCCAGTGTCAAACATGGACAATGCTAGCGGTAAACAAGAGTATGTGGCTAACAATGCTCAGATAAAATGGCTTGTAATTGTAAGGTTTATATGTGCCCACAGAATATCAGTACAGAATCCCACAGGGTAGGCTACAGGTTCCAAAGATAGTGTGTCCATTGGGACAGTGCCACACATGGACATAGCTTCCTGTTATGCCTTGGATATTTGGATGTAATGCACACACTGGTTTCATAGGCAACACTGCCTCAAAAATTATTTATTTGGCCTTTGTAGACCTGGCCAAAATTCACAGAACATTAATCTGAAGAAGACTGAGTGAAGACAACAGTGCAGCATCCAACAGTGTGTGTAGATTACTGATTACAAAAAAACGAATGGACACAGAAACCCTCCCCATCCACCTCATCATCCTCTCATGTCTTTATCTGAGCTGGAAGTGGAGAGGATGCATCATCTATTAACTGTGGCAAAAAGGGTTTTGGAAAAAGGGGCAGCGTCTCTGCATTTTGCATGAAAAGACATGCTCTCCTGTTAGTGACAATATCGCCTGCAGCACTGCAAATTCTCTCTGAGTATGTGTGTAACCCACCCATTCCCAGGGGTTACTAGAATCCCAGCTAGAATCAGTGGTAGGCAGGGAAGGCAGCTAGTGAAATGCCAGATAAATGGGTTTCACTCTGTCTCTCTCTCTGTTCTCAGTCTCTGCTGAGCTCTGGAGGGATGATGTCATATAGAACTGTTGCAGCAGCATGCGCCACACTGGCCAGCTGCTAGGGAGCTAGCTTTAGAATGTTTGGGGTTCTGTAGTTGGAATTCAGTGGAGGAGGCTGCAGTGTTAGGCAGCTCCTCATTCAGCTCTGTCAGAGAGCTACCAGTTTGTGTTTTTTAAGTTCTCACGCTAGTGGCTTATAACTGTACCACTTCTGGAAGTGGTGGAGACCTTGTTCTATGGTTTTCCCAGTGCCCCATTCCAGGCAGGATGGAGTGAATGTCAGGATAATGGGGCAATCCCCAGGTCCTTTTTGGACTCTTGAAACTGCCTTGTGAAAACTGCTCTGTAAGTACCTTGTTTGTTTTCTGAGTAAAACCCAGGAGTACCTGCAATGCCTGTGAGGTGATTTTCTCTGACAAAGGGACCCTGTCACCTAGCCTTTGGTTTAAAAGCTTTCTGCCTACGTTGGAGTCCTGCATGTGACTGTCCAAGTACAGAACTTTTAATTCTGACACCCCAGGGTGTGTGTAGTATGTTAAGTGTGATAAACATTTAAGACAACAGCTACAGCTTTCTATAGTTGAGTGGTGTTGTTAACCAGATGAATGGCTGAGTATAAGCCTGGAAGCAAACAGTGGGAGACCCCTCATTTGGAGTAACCAGTTTACCTCTATGGGTTCCAAAGGGCACCTTTTACTTTTTCTTCAGTGCAATTGGCCCGTGCCTGAGAAGAGTGTTTATCCCTGTATGTGGGTTGTTTTCTTTCAGTTTACCCCAGTATAGTGGGTTCTGAAAGTTCTGAGCCTGTATGTGCTCCTTGGTGGTCGTGTGTACCACCTCTACTCCTGTAAAATGTGAGAACAGTACCAGTACCTGGCCAAATGTGCCAGTTTCCAGTAGGAACCAGTATGTTTACCAGTGTTTGTTTTCTTCATCCTATGCTAAATGGGAATTCAGGAATGTCTGTACCTCAGAAATGTGCATTACCAGTATGTGTAGCCCTATGGGGGTCCATCTTCACTTTGTGATTATTCCTACTCTGTTATGTGAATAAAAGCCACACTCTAGAATCCCAACCTGGTTTGAGCAGTAATGTTATTGCTTCCTTGTGTTTGGAGTTACTTGGGTGCTCCTGTTAAGAAGTGCAAACCTAGCATAGTCCTAAGCAAATGTTTTCTCCCAGGGACCTGGGTTGTTGGCCATGGCAACTGGTCCCTACCAGGTGTGTGCAAGGTAGTTGTCACACTTGATTGTCTGTGTTGTATAACAGACTAGTCCACCTTGTATATGGTGGCTGTTGTAGCTGCATAGAGTGCATGGATAGATAGATTTAACAATGTAAACCTCCCACTCCTCTCTTTCCCCCCTAGACATTGTGGTGAGAGGAGAAACCCTGCTAGTTAAACAAGGGTTGCCGGTGGGGGGGGGTGTTACATGTGCTTGTAGATGGGCACCTGAGGTGTTCAGCAGCCACCTGTGTCAAAGAGGGGACAAATGTGGGGGGTACCACTACAACAGAGACTCATCTCCTGCTAGTGGCACGTTCTCATCCAGTTAATCCTGCACCATTTTGTTGCTGGCATCTGAAGCACCACTGTGTCAGAAAGTGACTTGCCTTGCTTTTTCATCAAGCCATAGTCAGACAGTTGTTCCCATAGTGGTTTATCAACAATGGCTGTCTTTCTGGTGGATGCAGCAATAGCAGTAGTTGCAGGTTGACTCTGAGACAAAAATGAGTGACTCCTGTGGTGTTCTGTAGTAGCAGTGGAAACACATTGGGATCCTCCTTCTTCCCACTCCTCCACCTGACCTGTTGGTGCTACTGCAAGGCATAATAATGAGTGTTGTTCTTCAGCTCTGTTTGTGTTCCTGGTCTTGTTCTGTGCCATACGTGCAGAGACCAGAAGGAAAAACCAGGTTTTATAGGGCTGCTGATCCTTACTGCACTCTTGTGCACCAAAGAGTGTCTCAAATGTGTCTTTGAATTGAGGGTCCAAGAGAGTAGCCACAATGTAGTGCTCGTCTGTATACATTTTTGAAATGTGTGTATCATTCCAGAAACATGATCTTATCCTTTCTGCTAGACTGAGAGTAGTTGTATCCTCCTTTCCCTCATACAGAGTTTTCATATGAAGTCTTCACAGATTAATGAAGCAATGAGGGGGAGTACCTGGCTTATACCAACTGCATCGGCCTTTACCACCCTTGTGGCCTCCTCAAAGGGCTTTAGCACAGTGCTGAGGGTCTCCATCAGGTGCCACTGATTTGGGCAGATGTTTACCTCTCCCTTGCCAATACCAAGCTCAATATGGTGGATAGCCTGCTGTTGTTCTAACAGCCATTCCATCATGTAATAGGTGGAATTCCATCTTGCTGCCATATCTTGTTTCCGGTGGTGGAGGGGAAGGTGATTCCACTGCTGAATGTTTCATAACAGCTTCTGTGCCTTTACAGAATGACAGTAAAGACTGCAAATGTTTTTGGCCAGACCTACACAGTCTGCACAGTGGTGCCTTCATCTAGGAATCCCTGAACTACCAGATTAATACAGTGAGCAAAACATGGAACGTATATATTTTCCATTGTCAACTGCCTTTACAATGTTCTTTGCATTATCTGATACTGTAAAAACTGGTGTTAATACGTGTGGTGTTAGCTACCATCAGACTTCTACTGAAGGAAGTGTAATGAATTTTCTGCATGAAGATCATTGCCAAAGCCAACAATTCTTAAAGCTGTCTGCTTGTGGAGGTTGAGGGGCCCCAGTCACTTGCAACTATGACTGCTGCTACTGGCAGTTATCCCAGAAGAGGAGGAGGAGGAGGAGAAGGAGGATAAGGAGGAGAAGAGGAGCAGAATGAAGAGGGGAAACTGACCCAATCGGCAATCACTACCACGTAATCAGTAGTCTGAACGCTGGTCCCCATGTCAGTGGTGATGGGAAAAGCTGAAACAAAAGATGCTTTCTGGGCACATGACATAGTCTTGTAGACAGTCTTAAATCAGGAAGAGCATCTGTGGAAAAGTAGGTACAGATGGGCACTTGAGGCCTTGGCAGCAACTTACACTAGCGATAGAAAATCAGCATTGCTCACAAAGGAGAATGGCAGCAATTCAGTGGCTAGCATTTCCATAATTGCTGTTGTTAACATTTTTTGCCTCTAGTTGATGGCTTTATATTTCTGGCCTATTTCCAGGGACTCAACCAGTGAGAGTTGAGTGCTTTTTTAAACAGCGAGAGTTGAGTGCTTTTTTAACCAGTGAAAGTTGAGTGCTTTTTTGCCCCTTGACATTACTGTTGGCTCCTATTTTGCCACCCTGGGGGTAGAAGTGGCTGGGGATTTGTGGACCCATAGAGGTGTGGGAGTCAATGGGCTAAAAAGACTGATGAATGGAAGATGTTGGAGTTGTGCATCAGCTAGTTTGAAAAATGTTCTTCCTCTTCCTCTCTACCTGGTCTCCTAATGTTCTCCTCCCCCTGGCCATCATTATTATCATCATCATCAGCTTCATTGCCTGGTGGTGCAGCTGCTGCTGATGCCATGTGTTGGCATGCCTTCTCATACTGAGATCTGTGAGACTTCAGCAAATGCCTTTTCATGGTAAATGTTCACAGTCATGTTCCCTCCTTACCCTCACTCTCTGTCATTACATAAATGACATACTACATGTGTCCATGATTCTTTGTTCACTTGAAAGAAATCCCACACCACCAACACCACCAGTTTGGTCTTTCCTCCTGGCACTCTGCTGTGGCCTGCTTCCACATCATTACCCTCCTCCTCTTCCTCCACCAGTTCTTCAGCATCTGGGAATATGTTCTTCTTCCTCTACCTTGTGTCCTGATCTGCCAGTTTTGCCTGTGTCTTCATCTGCTGTCATTTCAGACAGTTGATGCTATTGTTGTGTTTCCCCTTATTGTTTTGTAGCCAACCTTTTTTTTGCCACCACTTTTGGTCTTTTTTGATCTCTTATGTGCACCTGCCCAGGTCAAACTCCCACCTGTGCCACCTCCTCTTCATTCCCAGAACTGCTGCTTCTATCACTTCTATTGGGTATTTAATCACAATCTGTTTCTCTGTCCCCGAGCTCCACCAAATCACTTTGTCCCTCCTCCTGTGCCTGTGTCACTACCTGACGCGCTCACACTCCTTTATTATTCCTTTTTACTACAATGATTGCTTGTGTTGCAACCCTTGCAGTGCCACTGCAAATGGTTTCCACAATGTGTGATACTCTATGGACTATGACCACTACTGTCATCTTCCTCTACACTTGCAGTTCCCATTGAGGAAGGAGTTCTATGACCAAGTCCACTCTGCTCTGTTTTTAATTTGATGTGACTGGATGATGCCATGTCACCATCTCCCTTGGCCTCTCTGTTGCTCCATTTCCTAATGCTTATTTTATTTATTTATTTATTAAGCATCAGTTTACAACCTTTGAGCCAGAGGCTCGTTTACAAAGGTACCTCATCACAGAGAAGACAATACAGTGATAACAACTTAGTACAGAGAAACAGTGTACAGTTTTTTTTTTTTGAGGATACCGGAGGACAAATGAGACCAACAGTTTACCACATACAGGGTTGGTGAAGTTAACATTGTTCAGGGAAATAACTAGAACATCAGAAAAACATAGGATATCAACAGTGTGTTTTAGTGGAGTCAACAGGGAGGAAACAGGAACCAAGGGTAGAGAAGGTAGAGGATTTGAGCAGCCAACAGGAGGCTTTGTCAGAGAGTGAGCAAGATAGCTTAGAAACAGCAACAGCTGTGAGTGGTGAAAAGGTGGCTCCGGAGGGTAGTTTTAAAGCAAGAGATTGTGGGGGTGTCTGAGATACTGGCAGGGAGGGAATTGTACCAAGACGGGGCACGGTAGTGGAAAGCCCGCTGTCCATGAGAGGTCCTTGCCCTAGGTACCTTCAACTTGGTTTTACAGGAGGACCATGTTGAAGCTAGGGAGTTAACATGGTGGATAATGGCAGTCAAACCAGGAGGAGAGAACCCAAGGAGAGTTTTTTTTGTAAGGATGCAGATTTGATACCTAAGACGTTTGTCAAGATTGAGCAGATTAGCCTGGGAGTAAACATGGCAGGCATGTGTAAGTCTAGGAGCACCTAAGATTAGTCGACAGGCCTTATTTAAGGTGAGGTGGATTTTGTTTAGTGAGGTCTGGTCAGCAGCCCCATAGACTGGTAAGCCATAGTCAACAAGTGACAGAATGGAGGACATAACTGCGAGTCGGAGGGCATCGGGGGGAAGACAGTGTTTGTGGCGGTAAAGGATTCCCAACCTAATATTGGTGGTGGAGGCTAAGGCGGAGATATGGGAATGGAACATGAGGGCAGGGTCAAAGGTTATCCCAAGGTATTTGCATGTGTAAACTTGTTCGAGTGGGAACATAGAGCTGACAAAGACTTGAAGTTGGAAATTACTAGCTTTGTTTTGGGGTTGGGAGAAGATCATAGATTTGGTCTTTTTAAGATTGATAACCAGTCTATGTTCTTTAAACCAGGCTTCCATGTCTCAATAGGATAATTGCAGGGAATCTTGGAGGGTGGTGGGGTTACGGTCAGAAGTGAAGATAACAGTGTCATCTGCATAAAGGAGGAGTTTATCAGTACAGGCACCTGGCAGGGTGTTGAGATAAAGGGAAAAGAGCAGGGGCCCAAGAATAGAGCCCTGGGGAACCCCAGATCGGATAGGGCAGAGGTCAGAGAGAGTGCTATTGATTTTTACATGCTGGGACCGGGCAGACAGATAGCTGGAACACCATGAGACAGGTCCTGCAGCAAAGCCAGCATGGCTGAGTGCATCCAGCAGGAGAGGATGGGATACGGTGTCAAAGGCTTTTGACAGATCGATGAACACTGCACCAGCAAGAGAGCCCAAGTCCAGGGAGGAATGGAGGAAGTTAGAAAACTCGATGAGGGTGGTATTGGTGCTGTGCCCAGCACGGAAGCCGTGTTGTTCAGGGAAGAGGATACTGTATTTGGTAAGAAACTCAGATATTTGGGAGAATACTACTTTCTCTAAGGCTTTTGAGAGTGGTGAGAAGATTGAGATGGGACGATAATTACCAGAAAGGGCCCTATCTCCACCCTTATGTATGGGAATGACAGTGGCAATTTTCCAGGCTGATGGAAATTGCCCTAGACAGAGTGATTTGTTGAAGAGGCAAGTGATTGGGGCGATGACCTGGTCCAATGCCAGGCTGAGAGTCTGGGGTCCAAGGGTCACTGCCAGTGGTGTTGCTTCTTAGGGCCTTGGTCAGATATGGTCTGACTTCATTGACAGTAACCCGGTGGAAGTGGAAAGATGCGTGTGAGAGAGCAGGGTCAGGAGAGTGAGGGGGGGGTCAAAAAATTTGCTAGGGAGTACAGAGCTAAGGTCAGTAAAGGATTTATTGAGATGGTTAGCAATGAGGGTAGGATCAGTAGAGATAATACCCTCAATATTGATTTGGGAAGGCGGAGGAGAGCGAGTACCACCATTTAGTTGTTTGATGTTATCCCAGAAGGTTCTAGCATTCCCCCAGGATGAGGTGAGTGAGGCCCGCTAATGATCGGCCTTAGCTTTGCATATGGCCCAGGTGCATTTATTTCGGGCAGCAGCATATGCCTGTCTGTCGGTAGGGCAGCCAGTTTCTGTGGCTAGGTGCCACAGGTTATCCCTGTGCCTAAAGAGTTGGAGTAGAGAAGGAGTGACCCAGGGAGTATGGCGTACCTTGGAACGGAGTTTGGTTAGGGGTGCGAAGATATCACAAGCTTTGTTAAACATTAAGGTGAAGAAGGCCAGGGCCGAATGAAGGTTAGGGGCGGTCTCAATGGGAGACCAGTCAACTTGGGCTAGAAGTTGCTTCAGGCCTCTCAGACCACCTGGTTGCAACCGCCGCCGTAGGGTGGCCTGTGAAGTGGGTTTGGTTAGGGACGTAATCCAATGGAAAAGAATAGGGGAGTGGTCACTGATTCCATCCGGAAGGACTTGTAGATTGCAAACTTGGTTAGGTCAGTTGGTGAGGACTACATCCAGAAGAGTGCTCGACCCCATTGTAGGATTCAGTCTTGTTGGTTGGGTAACAAGTTGCGTTAGGTCAATAGCAGTAAAGGAGTTGCAGGTGGAAGAGGATGTGGGGCTAAGCCAGTTGATGTTTAGATCACCCAGGAGAATATGCTCAGGGCAATGTGGTAAAGAGGTGAGATACTCTGTTAGAGGGACCAGAGCCTGAGTTTGATTTTTGGGGGAATATAGGCGGAGGATAGAAAGAGGGGGCCTTTAGAGGAGTCGGGGTAAGCTTTAGGGTATGAGCCTGGGCCCTAAGGTTAAGGACAGGGGCTCGGAGGGCTACACCGGGAAGGGGGTCTGAAATAAATAGCACAGCCTCCACCTCGTCTCCCTACATGGTCTTCTTGAAAGAGGGAGTAGACAGGGAGTGAGACAAGGGAGTCAGGGGTAGAGTCAGATAGCCAGGTTTCAACTAGGG
Source organism: Neoceratodus forsteri (assembly GCA_016271365.2). Classification (NCBI taxonomy): domain Eukaryota; kingdom Metazoa; phylum Chordata; order Ceratodontiformes; family Ceratodontidae; genus Neoceratodus; species Neoceratodus forsteri. The sequence goes on along the minus strand of CM057450.1, from coordinate 1,143,593,108 downwards.
AGATGATGTCAGGTTTGTGGACAGTGACCCAACATTGGAGCGAGTCAAATTTCTTCAGGAGACTTCAGATATTCATAGAAGCAATAAGAAGCCCAGGGGATCTAGTCAAGGAGTTATTGTGGGTTGGGCCAGGGTTGGGATGAATGTTCCCTGACAAGAGTAGGAGGAGAAGTACAGCCCTGATCAGGGGGGTGTGGAAGGCATTTTTGCGTCGAGCGAGATAGTAGGAGTGGGAGAGCTTAGAGACCATGAGGGTGGGCAAGAGGTACAGGATGGGCAGGCTAGTACAATAAGTTGCCCATAGGCGCAAAGGGGGGAAGGTAGGTGGGGACTGGGGGGAGGGTGTGATAGGTTGGGGAGCAAGGAGATAGTAGAGAAGAAGGAAGGTGACTCTGGGGCCCCAGAGTAGGGGATCTGTGGAACCATGGGGACACCTGGGTTAGATAGAGGCCATGTGAGAAGAAGGAGGAGGGAGAGGCATGACAAGAGAAGGTGGACAACCATCTTAGGATGGGTCTGCAGATAACAGTAATGAGATGGGTAGAAGAAGGTGAAAGGTCTACCCATAAATGTAGTTACCACCTTGGTACAGTGGTAGAGCCCCTGCCTCAAGTGCACAAGGCACCAGGTGCAAGGCTTGCCTAGGGTGACAGAAAAGGTCCCAGGACAGTAGCTGCAGCAGCAGGGTGCAGGGTTCAAAGCCTGCAGTAGTACTCTGAAAATATTTTAGCAGACTATGAGGGTTAGAGGCTTTTAGAGTCTTAAAACCTATCATGAACAATAGCCTGATGTGATAGCTGAGTGGTGGAGCTGCTGAGTGAAATAGCAAGGGTGCTGGGTTCAATGCCTGCAGTGGCAGCAAGAGAGAAATAGTGAAATATTTTGGCAGACTAGGGGGGTCAGAGACTATGAAAGTCTTAAAAAGTAAGGATAAGATAGCCAGATACAATGTTTAAGAGGTAGAGCTGCTGACTCTGATAATAAGGTTACTGGGTTTGAGAACAGCAGCAGAACAGAGAATAGATATTTTTGTTTCGAAGAAGGAAGGGTTAAAACCTTGAAATTAGAGGTAGATATTGGCCTGGTTCATTGGCTTGGTGGTTGGGCTGCAGACTTTGGAGTAAGAGGTACAAGGTTTGAGGCTTGCAAGAGGTCTAGTGGTGGTCAGAAGGGAAGGAGTGAGGAAAGAAGACAGCAGCAAGGATTAGGAGGGAACTGCAGAAGCCTCTAGTGGACAGGGATTGCAATCATTGCTAGGAAGGAGTGGAGAGTGGTTAGTGGTGCCAGAGTGGAAAGTACAGCAACCCCTAGTGGTCGGAGTGTATAAGCTGCAAATGGGAAAATGGACACTTAGTAAAATGATGGGTAGGTCATGTGACATGACATGTGACCTGCCAGCAGCAATAAATGAAGCGCCACCCCTGGGTGAGGGGGTGGCTGCGATGGGCAGGTGGGAAGAGCTCCACAACAGGCAGGCTGTAGTGCAGGAGGCTTTACCTCTTAAAGGCTCTGGCAATTCCCTAAGTTCAAGCTCCACTGCTGGGCAGTGTTGTGAGGGGAGAGGGCTGCTTCAGGGCCTATAAAGGGAAGAGAAACAAAGGAATTACATTAGTATGCAGCGGGCTAGTTCAGGACCCTACTGCGCATGTGCCAACTGTTGGGACTGAGTCGGGATACAGATGGCTACTGCGCATGCGCAAGATGGCGGACACACGCTACAGATTCTATACAATCTGACAGAAGGTAAGCACTCTAAATACAGCATTTACTAACTTCTAAACACAGGATAATAGTGCTAGATTATCAGTAGAGACAGTCAGCAAACTAGCCCTTAAAGTAATACAAGTAAAACCCCAAAACCCCATGCAGAAAAGTCCATCAATAAATAATAATGCTTGCTGCAGGACTCAGCCAGTTGGGCTGATAAATGATGAAGACTTTATTTTATTTTATTTTTTTTATTTTAGTTTTAGTGTTTTTTAATTATTTTTGTGTTATGAGATGCCACCAAAGACTACCAGAGGCCTGGCACTGACTCGCTGCCAGCTGGGGTTCCATGTCATAACGGCGATCACCAAATAACGATTGCCATTATAACGAATGCACATGGCTGAAAAAACAGAACGGCGATGTACACTCCCATCGAAGACATGCAGGTGAAAACAAATACATTTTTATGCAGGGGCTGTGCCCCCCACATCACCCTCCCCCTCTGGGAGGCTTCACCCCTGCACCCCCTTACTAAAGATTCTCAACTCCAGGGGGGTGCATGTCAGAGAGGGGTGAAAGTTGTAAAAAAAAAAAAACTCCCGCCCACAAAATTACTGTGCGCCTTCCTAGTCTCAAACCCTGCACCCTTTCCACTGTAGTCAGCCACCCTCACCATCACACCACATGACCAGCTCAGCAGATTCTTGCCACACTACCTCCCACATACTTGCTATCCTGGTCCATTCTCCCTCCTGTCCTTCCAGTCGCCTTGTTCTTCGCCTGTCACTACCCTTTCAGGGTGGCTCACATTACAGGCACTGGGACTGAGTTGTTCATATGTGAGTCGCTCAATATGAGTCACCCATATAACGGTATACCACCAGCTGGTCCATGTTTGCTTCCCACTGCCCAGATCCCACTGCAACAGCACAGCTCAGGACAACACACACAGGCACTTCAGGACTCAGGAGGAGAAGGAGTAAAGAACTTCAGTAACTTGAGGGAATATGGAGATTTTTTTTTTATTTTATGGGATGCCAGCAAGGACTACCAGAGGCCAGGTACAGATTTGATGCCATCTGACTCACACTTGCTGCCCACTGCCCAGCTCACACTGCAACAGCACAGCTCAAGATCACACACACACACACACACACACACACACACACACACACACACATACACACACACACACTGCTTCAGGACTCAGGAGGAAGAGGAGGAGGAAGAAACTTCAGCAACTTGAGGAAATGTGGAGATTTTTTTTTGTTACTTTTTTGTGGGATACCAACTACCAGGAGCCGGGCACCAGCTAGAAGTGAATCACAGCCCTGCCTGACCTACCTTATAGCCTAGTGATGAGCACAAGTGAGCTTTCACGCTGGCTCATGTTGTCAAGCTGAGCCTAGTACCAAACCAAGGCTGACTCACACTGTGCCCTAGTTAACTGTTTCAGGTGTGAACTGTGGTTCATAGTCCGACTGGTCTACACCATTTAGACCAGGGGTGAACCTGTCAAATAAAAAGTCAAGCCTGTTTCCCCTAAAAGTTTGCCACAGTCTGAAAGAACTGAACACCCGAAGTCTGAGGTGTTCAATTCTTTTGTAGAACCCAACTTGCAGAGCTACTATGGGCATGATGGCCCTGCTCAGATTGGCCATCCTACAGGGTCAGGGGTCACAAAAATGGTGACGATTATGCATCTCTGAGCACTGGCCCAAAAGTATGTTTTCAGAGGTCTCCTGTTCTTGTTTAGTGTGCCTACTCCTCTGGTTCTGGTGTCACGGATAGGTAACTGTTATGTGTAGTGCAGCTTTAAGAAATGTTAGACAGTACAGCTTTAAGAAATCTACTTCCTGTGAGTCTTCCCGTCTGTGTGTTGAGAACAGTTGTCCCCTTATGTCTGTGCTATATGGAAGTAAACAGAGAAGGCCTAGATTTCTGTGTGATGTGTTTTCCTTACTACCAAGACCCTGATGTGTTTAAGGTACTTATTTTTAGCAACCAAATACAAAAAACTGGAGACGATGGATGATGAAAATTTTCATAGTTCCAACTTACTGAATTGCACCATTTTGTGACTTTCTGCATTGGAGGTAAGTAAGCAATTTGGAACTGTACAGTATCATGGCAACTTCAGCCAGCTTTGAGATTTTTACAGGAACAGACTGGGATACATGGTCTAGACGGTTTGATCAGTGGTTATTACTTAATCCTGCCATACAATCAGCAAATGGTCAGCTACAAGGTGAGCTTATTCGAGCTGCTTTTTGTACTTTCTTGGGGAGTGAAACCTTCAAACTTTTATGCAGTCTGTGTGCACCAGACCATCCGGAGGATTTGTTATATCAAGAGCTAAAGGCTAAATTGAATGCACAATACAGTTTAACAACTTTCCCAAGGGCTGACCATTATAGATTCTACAGTTACGACCAGAACCAGGTCAGTCATTACAATGTTATTTGGCTGAGATCAAACACTTAGCTCTCACGTGTGAGTGGAGCAGGGAGCATCTTGAATCTAATTTAGCTGATAAGTTTGTTATGGGGTTGAATAATGAACATCGTTTTCAGAAATTACTTTCTGTAAGTGTAAAGAAATCTGCTGATGAGCTTTTACAGCTGGCACAAATGTATGAGGCTGCAGAAAATGAAGCACATGCTAAGATGAACACTAAAACGCAGGTACAAGTAACTTCTGTAAACCCCAAATTGAAACAGCTCAAACCTAAGTCTAAACTACTGTTTACAAAGAAAAATTCAACCATTCCACCCAAACTGCATGGCCAGTACAAATGTGCATCATGTGGGTCTTCTCAGCATAGCAGGGACCAGTGCAAATTCAGAGAAGTTCGGTGTCATGCATGTAAACATCAGTGTCATATTGCTAAGGTCTGCAGAAGCAGGAGAACTGCAATGGTCAGTTCAGAGAGCACAGACAGTGTAGTGATTCTTATTGAACCACAAATGCAGACTAAAGATGTTCCTCCTTTCTATGTGTTACTTCAGTTGCCACAACTGAGGTGTCAGTTGCGTTTAATGGTAGACTGCGCTTCCCCAGTTACTTTTATTAACCATCAAACATTGTCTGATCTGGATAAGCCACCATTGTCTCCATGTAATAAGTTGTTGCATGCATTTGAAAGGTAACCAATTCAGCCCCTGGGCTTGTTTACCACTTTGGTATGCAGGACTGATTCTCCTATACACTTTTAACATTTCTGGTTTCAAAAAAGGGTGTCAACATTTTGGGCAGAGATGCTCAGGTTCTTCTGAATATTCATATTGATCCAACAGATTTTGGTCTACTTGCTGCTGTCCCCATACCACAAAGTAGTAACTTGCGTAAGCTTGGGGAGATTTTAGACATGAATCCAGGGCTGTGGAAAGGTCTAGGATGTTGCACAACAGCTAAAGCCAAGCTAGTTACAAAACCTAATGCAGTCCCTAAGTTTTGTAAACCACAGAAACTTCCTTTTGCCTTAAAACCAGTGGTTGGGGCAGAAGTGGATAGACTTGAAAAAGCAGGTGTGCTAGAAAAGGTTTCAAGTTCAGATTGGGCTACTCCAATTGTGGTGGTATCTAAACCAGGTGGTAAGGTTCGAATATGTGGAAATTTTAAGGTGACACTTAATCCAGTTCTTAGCACAGATGTATTTCCTTTACCCTTAGCAGAGGAACTTTTTCACAGACTGAATGGTGGTGTGGGGTTCTCTAAACTGGACCTCACTGATGCATACCTTCAAGTGGAGTTGGATACAGACTCTCAGAAATTAGTAGTGATTAATTTATACCAAGGACTATACAAGTACAAACAGTTATGTTTTGGCCTTAGTTCTGCTCCTGCTATTTTCCAAAAAGTGATTGAGCAAATGGTGGGTGATATACCAGTTGTTGCTTGTTATTTGGATTACATCATTGTCAAAGGCAAGACAGAAGCAGAACATTTATTTAACTTACAAAATACCTTAGAGAGATTGCAACAGAGTGGATTCAGACTCAGGAGAGAAAAATGCTAATTTTATCAACCAAGTGTCACATACTTAGGTCACACTATTGACAAAGATGGAATTCATCTGAATGATGAAAAGGTGGAAGCCTTTGTGCACGTGCCTGAACTACAGAATGTTTCAGAGTTGCACTCAGTCTTGGGTATGGTGTGCTACTATGACCGTTTCATACCTGGCTTAGCCATTAAATGTGCTATCCTGAATGAACTGTTACATAAAGGTACTCTGTGGAAGTGGACCAAGGGCAACAGTAAGGCAGTTCAAGTCATCAAGCTCTCTCTGTAACCGATGTAAATAATTTAGCTCATTATGACCCAAACTTGCCTATTACATTGGCCTGTGATGCTAGTCTTGTGGGTATAGGAGCGGTCCTTTTCCATACAGATCCAGAAGGAGTGGAGAAGCCGATAGCCCATGCTTCACACAAACTCACTACAGCTGAAAGGAATTATGCCCAGATCCAGAGAGAGGCATTAGTAATTGTGTTTGGAGTCCAGAAATGTTGCCAATACTTGCTAGGTTGCAAGTTTCACCTGAAGATGGATCACAAGCCACTAGTGACAATTTTCAGTCCAGAAAAAGGAATTCCAGAAACAGCCACAAGCCGACTTCAACTATGGGCATTAATTTGGTCTGCCTATAATTTTGAGGTCACATACCAACCAACTGACCAGCATGGAAATGAGGATGCCTTGTTGAGGTTACCAATATCCAGAGAAATGGAGTTCGATATGGGACTTAAAGAGGAGCCATTAGTATGCCAGGTGAGGCCAGATAGTTTTCCATTGCAATTCAAAGATATGGAGGACTGTACTGTTGTGTGTGCAATGGCGCTACAACAGTTAGATCAGCTTCCAGTACTAGCCAAGGACATTGCAAAAGCGACTAGTCAAGATGTAATTTTGAAACAAGTGTATCAGTATATGCTTGATGGTTGACCGCAAGACACTACTTGTACAACTGCACTACAACCCTACTATACAAAGAGACAAGAATTGTCTATTGCTAAGGGGTGTCTTCTATAGGGATTGCATGTCATAGTACCTCAATGTTATCACTCAAATGTGTTGACTCTTTTGCATGCGGGCCATCCAGGCATTGCTAGAATGAAATCCCTAGCCAGGCTTCAACGTATGGTGGCCTTCCATTGACAGAGATATATATCAGGTTGTGCAAAGATGCAAAGGTTGTGCTGTATCGATGGGAAATCCAGCAAAAGCTCCAGTTCACTATTGGGAACTACCTGAAAAACCCTGGCAAAGGTTGAATATTGATTTTGCAGGACCTTATTTAAATTCCATGTGGTCACTGTTAAATGCTGCTTATAGTAAATGGCCAGAAATTCATCAAATGTTTTCAACAACTACTGAGAGTACCATTAAAGTGTTGAAATCTATCTTTGCTACCCATGATTTTCCACAAGTGATTGTCTTGTACAACGGACCACAGTTCTTGTCTGTTGAATTCCAAGCATTTTGCCAGCAACGTGGTAGCCGCCATATTTTCTCACCTCCCTACCATCCAAGTTCAAATGGCGAAGTGGAACCCTGGTTCAGACTTTTAAAAAGAGTATGGACGAAGCAAATCCTACTACACCAACGGCAATGCAAATAGCTCTTTTGGAATTTCTTGTGATGTATTGAACAATACCACATTATGCCAAGGGAATATCCCCTGCAGAATTGTTGTTTGGACATCAGATTCAAACTCAATTGGACCTTCTTCACCCTCTAGGCTATAAGTCAGTAACTGAAATGCTTCCTAAGACCAGATCCTTCAAACCCAATGATCTTGTGTGGATCAGGATGTATGCAGGCCTGAAGAGATGGCTAGAAGGCGTGGTGGAAAAAAGTTCAGAAATGTTGTCTATACTGTTTGACTGTATAACCAGAGGAGAGTGAAAAAAACATGTGGACCAATTACGTACTAGAATTGAGACAGAACAAAAAAGGGATTCCCAGAGTCAGGGTAGTTGTCCAGCATTATTTCTTCCAGAACAAGAACAGGAAGAAATAGTGGAGCCACAGCAACTGAGACAAGATGTGGCTGATGCTAATCAGATTCCAGAGTAACAGCTTCCAGTCCTACTGCGTCAGTCAGGACATATAAGACATCCACCAAAGAGAATGGACTTGTAGAGATGTAGTCTATGACATAGACTAATTAAAATGGACAGTGCAGTAATAACTTTAATAGTTTCATATTACTTCTGAATTATTGACTTACGTACTTTCTAGTTAAGTCAGGAGGGATTGTTATGTGTAGTGCAGTGTTAAGAAATCTACTTCCCGAGAGTCTTCCTGTCTGTGTGTTGAGAACAGTTGTCCCCTTATGTCTGTGCTATATGGAAGTAAACAGAGAAGGCCTAGATTTCTGTGTGATATGTTTTCCTTACTACCAAGACCCTGATGTGTTTAAGGTACTTATTTTCGGCCACCAAATACAACAGTAACAAGCTCCAGTTGTAGTAGAGCAATGGCAAGAACAGTCCTTCGATGTCAGCTTCCCATCTCTAATCTGTGCTGGAAAACCACAGCAGCTCAGTTTCAACATGGGGCTGTAGACACTGATGAACCATGGCATCTGCAGGGTTGAGCCACCTCCTCTATTAACACCAGTACTTGGGGCACTTGGGGATACTTTTACCAATAAAATGGCTAGATACCTCCAACATACAAAAAAATATACTCTTTATTGGGCAGAAATTCAGAAAAAATCACTTGCAGTTCATATTTTGCAAGAAACATGCAGGACAACCATAAACAGGCACAGAGGTGGTACAGCTAAAGACAACCCAGCACTTCACCTCACAAAAGAGGATTCATGAGGGAACCACCTCCTCCAAGTCTCCACAAAATAACATAAAGGTCCCAGAGACCAGAGGAGGCAAACAAGGAGGTAGCTTGCAGGGTCTTTGTCTGAGACCCCCAGGTGAGCCCCAACTTTGGAGGGGGTTGACATTAGCACAACGCAGAGGACACAATGCTACAGAATGAATCCCTTGGAAAGCTGTGTAGTGTGAAGACTGGCAAAAAAATATGTCGCTTTTATTTTGTTTTATTTTTTTATAAGATGCCAGAAATGTGCCAGTTAGCACTGGCCAGCACCAGCAGGCTTCCGGCTGACACCCACTAGCTGCACACTGCCTTAGCTGCAGGCCTCAGAGGAATCTGCTATGATATTCACACAAATTAATCTTAAAAGATTACAGTAACTAAAAATAGGCAGCAGTCCTCATCATTCTTCAAGTTTAAAAAATAAAAATATTTTTTGTCGTAGGCACAGCGGCACTGCCAGGCTGACACAACACACTCACTTGCTGTCCACTGCCCAGTAATTCCCTAATCAGGCCTCAGGGAGGTTTCTATGCTATGCTCTGCTTATTCTGAAGAAAACGAAAAACATGCAATCACTGCCATAAAAATACTGCAGCCCATCTCAGTCCTTGATCTTCTTATAAAAAAGAAATGGTTGTTTTTGGGCACTTGAGCATTGGCAGATTGCCAGCTCCTCATTCACCTGTTGCCCATTGCTAAACTACACACCCTCCAATCCTGGTTCCCACTGTAAGCAAACCCCTGACTCCAGAGGCCTGCTGCTTTTCAGTGCAGTGCTTCGCCTGACAGAGGCTTTTCTCTTGCTTTTCCTCCTGTTAAATAAGTAAGAAATATCCCATGCAGCAACCCTGCTGTTGTAGGCTTTTTTTATGTGATTTTTTGAAGAAAAGTGAAGATTTCTGGCTTATTGGAAGATTAGCTAAGTTCTGTAGTGCCCTGCCTAAGCTGCCAATCAGCCTGACACCAAGTGCACAAGTGAGCTCTCACGCTGTGCCATGGCATCAAGCTGAGTCTGCCATGAAAACGAGGCCATCACTCACACTGCCCTAAATAACTATTTTAGATGTGGACTGCGGGTCTCATTCCAACCAGATTGGCCGCTCCACACCATGCGGACCATGATGAACCAGTCAAACCAAAAGTCTGTGTTTTTGCCCCCAAAGTTCACCCGAGTCTGCAAGAATCGAGCACCTGAAGTTTTGATGTGTTCAATTCTTTGGTAGAACTGAACTTGCAGCTCTACTAAGGACTAACTAGGCAGCATAGAAACATAGAAACATAGAATTTGATTGCAGACAAGGAGCGCTTGGCCCACCCAGTCTGCCCATTTCCTACCCAATGGATAAGCTGAAGATCCTAGTTAACCAATAGCCTACTTCCTCCTACCCCCCACTAGAATTGCCTTATGTCTGTCCCATGCATTCTTGAATTCCCCCACTGTTTTTGACTTTACGACCTCCTCAGGAAGGCTGTTCCATGCATCTACAACCCTCTCTGTTAATAAATACTTCCTCACATTACCTCTGTGCCATCCCCCATCTTCAAATTGTGCCCCCTTGTTCTTGCACATCCTCTTTTCTGAAAGATGCTACCCTCTTGGACTTTGTTGATTCCCTTCAGGTATTTAAGTTTCTATCATGTCCCCCCACCCTTCTTTCCTTGAGGCTATACATCTTAAGCTCCTTTAGTCTTTCTTCAGATGTCTTCTGGTGCAGACCCTGCACCATTTGTTCCCTCCTCTGGACAGCCTCCACCCTGTCTATGTCTTTGCAGAGATGGGGTTTCCAGAACTCACTACACAGTACTCAGATGTGGTCTTACCAACTGTCTGTACAAGGGCCAATAACTTCCTGTTTTCTACTGGTGATGCCTCTCCCTATGCATCCCAATATCCCCCCAGCCTTCCTTACTGTTCAGTCCAGAGAAGGGCAACCAAAATGGTGCAGGGACTGCATCAGAAGACATATGAGGACAGATTAACAGAGCTCAATATGTATACCCTTGAGCAAAGGAGGGAGAGAGGTGATATGATCGAGGCATTCAAACACCTTAAGGGCATTAACAAGGTGAAAGAGTCTAACATGTTTAAATATAAGAAAATAGCAGGACAAGAGGACACAGCATGAGATTAGAGGGGCCGATTAAGGGGAATGTGAGGAATTCTTTTCACAGAAAGGGTGGTGGATGCATGGAATGGCTTACCACAAGAAGTGGTGGCTATGAATACAGTGCAGGGCTTCAAACAGGCATGGGATAGGCATAAGGGAGCAATACAAATGACTATGAATAGATAGGCCACTGACAGAGCAAAGGCCAATGGCACATTTATAAGGTAGAAAAAAGAAATGGACAGACTGGATGGGCCTTGCGGTCCTTATCTGCCGTCAACTTCTATGTTTATATGTTTACTGCCTTCTCACGTTGCTGGCCCACCTTTAGGTCATCTGATATGACTTTCCCCAGGTCCCTTTCCATTTTTGTTATTGTCAGTATCTCACCACCCATTGTGTACTCTTACCCTAGGTATTTGTTTCCCAGGTGCATTACTTTGAACTTCTTTGCATTGAATCTAAGCTGCCATACATTTGACCATTCCTCCAACCTTGCCAAGTCCCTTTTTATCCTTTCCACCCCACCTTGTGTATCAATCGTGTTGCATATCTTTGTGTCATCTGCAAAGAAATATACTTCCCCTTCCTGTCCCTCTGCAGTGTCACTTATAAAGACATTGAAAAGGACTGGCCCTAGTACTGAACCCGGTGGTACCCCACTAGTAACCCCCCTTTCTTCACTGTGGACTCCATTTACTATTACCCACTGTGTCCTGTTGTCCAGCCAATGTTTTACCCAGGCTACCACCCTGGGACCCACTCCCAGGCTGGCTAATTTGTTTATTAATCTTTTGTGCAGGACTGTGTCAAATGCCTTGCCAAAGTCTAGGTAGGCCATGTCCACAGCTCCTCCCTGGTCTACTACTTTGTTCACCCAGTCAAAGAATTCAATTAGATTTGTCTGACATGACCTTCCTGCTGTGAACCCATGCTGCCTTGGGTCCTGTGCCCCACTGGCCTCTAGGTACTCAACAATTCTTTCCTTCAGAAGCGATTCCATCATTTTCTCTACCACAGAAGTCAAACTGACAGGTCTGTAGTTTCCTGCCTCTGTCTTGGTCCCACTTTTGTGAAGGGGAATCACATCCACCCTCCTCCAGTCCTCAGGTAACACACCATCCTCCCATGATTTATTAAAAAGGGTAGTCAGTGGTGTTACTAGTTCTTCCCTTAGTTCTTTTAGAATTCTGGGGTGAATCCTATCAGACCCCATTGTTTTATCCACCTTCAGTTTTAAGAGTTCTTTCAGAACCCTTTCTTCTGTGAAAGGACTAATATCAACCTCCCTATCCAGAGTGCGTCTATTGACTAGATTAGGTATCTCCCCCTGCTTTTCCATTGTGAATACTGAGCAGAACTATTTGTTCAGTATCCCTGCTTTTTCACTGTTGGTCTCTGCCCAACCACCTTCCTCTTTATTCAGCCTCAGTATCCCTGCCTTAGTCTTTCTTTGCTCCCTAATGTACCTATAAAAGGTTTTATCCCCCTTCTTAACTGAGTTGGCTATCTTTTCCTCGGTTTGGGCCTTTGCTAATCTGACTGCCCTCCCCACTTCCTTCTGCTTTAACTGGTACAGTTCTCTGTCCTGCTCCTTCTGTTGTTTCTTTATACTTCCAGAATGCTATCTTTTTCTCTCTAACCTTCCCCGCCACTTCTTTTGAGGACCATAGTGTTTTTTTCTTTCGTTTTGATTTATTTGCTTCACACAAAGGCTTGTTGCCTCTGTGATGGCGTTTTGATGTTTCCCCATTGTTGCTCCACCCCACCTTCTTGCCTGTTTGCTAGTGCTTTTCTGAGGCACTCTCCCATTTTGACAAAATCAGCCCTCCAGAAGTCCAGTACGTTCACTTTTGTATGGCTTGACTCTACAGCTAAGTTTATCGTGAACCACACTGTTTGGTGGTCGCTTGTTCCCAGATGGCTACCCACTTCAAGATCAGAGATCCTCTCTCCATCCCCAGCATCTAAATATTGCAGACATAGGAGACTGGGAAAGGAGTAGCAGGGAAAGAAGCATGTCGCAAACCCATAAGTCTGAGGAAAAGTTTTATACCAAAAGGATTGCTCCCCAGGGCCTTTCTCTGTACCTCTTCATAAAGAGAAGGCAGTTACTGTATGTTTAATTGCTAACAGCAGCAATTTACAGATAACTCTGCTTTAAAGTGCCTGTACTATTAACATACAGGCATGCTCACTTCTGGTGATCTCATGGCCCACTTCAGCAGCTAGTCTCTGAGCTCCTGACTTCCACTCAACAAAAAAAAAAAGATCCTAAAAAGTTATTTTTTTTTTTTGTAGCTCAAACTGTTCAAATAGCAGGAGATCAACAGAAGGAAGACTGTTGTACCAGCTGTCACCATAAACTTTTGAAAACAGGACAGGATGGCAACAGATCAGACCACAGAAGCCTTTGTGACAGCTGGAGCACTTCTCCTGAGAGCCTACATAGCTGCGGTGAGGATACTGACCATGAGGTAGAGAAGCTGACTCGCAGCCATTTTGAGATTCTGCTGACTGAGACAAAGACCTCTCGTGGTGCAAAAAAATGAGAATTTAAGGCTGTCAACACTAAGCTCACCACATTAGAGAAGTGAATTCTAGCAGCAGAGGATCAAGTGGGCCTGGTGGAGGATAGCACTGTGCCGCTCGCAGACATGGTAGAACATCTCCTGGAACAAAAAGTTGCACTACAGGAAAAATGTACAGACTTGAAGGACCACTCATGAAGAGATGGCTTGAAGCTGTATGGTCTGCCAGCAGGTACTGAGACCGGTTGGGTGATGGCCTTTTTTTTTAAATTTAGTATGCTTTATACTGCATACCACCAAATGCTCAGTGCTGTCCTCCCCAAACCGCCTCCTTGTCCCCATAGATTTTCCTCCCCTAGTGATACCCCTTGGATTGCCCTCATGGTGGGGGCACTGCACCTGACCCAAACCTTCACAGCGACGGGAGAAGGTTGCCGGTAGGGACACCTACTGATATTGCCTCCCTGGCTTGCCCCCCAGGGTGGGGCGTGAGGTCAGACCAGAGCCAGTGGAGACTGGATAGGTCAGCTTTTTGGGAGTGCCATAGCTAGCGATCAGGGTCGTAGAGCGGGTATCATTAATGGCAGCAACAATTTTCTGTGCTGCTACCTGAAGGAGGTGTGGCATGCAATGACACCAGCATCTGACATGCCTCCTAAGGAGTCTAGGTGCCAGTCACAGTGAAGCCCGCAGCCTCCACCAGGGGTCCAACTTGTGCCAGACACACAGCCCCCCTCCCCCTGGAGAAGGAGAGCCATCCCTGGGATGCTCAAACCTTCTCCCCCTAGCTGGCCCTCCAACTTCCCAGGACCGTTCCCAAACCTGGGACATCAGCATCGCAGATGGATGCCATGCCGCTACAACAGTGGGCTAGAATGATGGACTTTCTAACGGACCTACTTACAGTGGTTCTGGCCCTTTCTGCTGACCTGTCTCTCTCTCTCTCCATTGAATGTGCGCACTGTGCTCTGCAGCCACAGCTGTCTGATCCCCGGGCGAGATCATGCTCGATCATGATGAAATTTGCTAGCTTCAAGATGAAGGAGGATATCCGTAGGAAGGCCTGGCAGAAGAAGGAGGTCACCTATTTAGGAACTCGCCTGTTCTTTGACCATGACTACCACTCAGAAATACAGTGCAAAAGAATGGCCTATGGAGATTTGCTTCAATGCCTGCACGACAAGCAGATCATTTCACACCCCATACCCTGTAAACTTTGGGTATTATGGGATAATCAGTGGTGGTATATGTCTCCAGAAGAGGTTGTGAATGGTCTTTTGGTTACCTTCGGTGTACAGTGGTAATCTGTTTCATGGTTTTGGTAATGTAGGGCAGTAGGAGGGTCCTTTTGGGGATGTTTCTGACTACATATGCTAAGGTTAGTGTCTGTATTTATCCTACTTTGCATCTTGAGCCCCTCTCATCATCTATAGGCTCATGGTGGGGGGGGGGGTCACCCAGCTGGGTGGCATTTTTCCCCAACCACCCCCCCCCCTTGGTACCAAGTCTAGCTACTTTAAAGTTTGGGGGGTATAGAAACCTGTTTTTTCAGGTTCCCTGCCTTGGAAGCTTCAGTTTCAGAAGCAATACCCTGTTGGCACAATGGTTAATTTTCTGTTTAAAACTCTGATTTGTCTTTTTCACAGGAATGTACTACTGTACTGGCTGTCACATTTTTTTTTTTTGATTTTACGGGAGGCATTTTCTAACTGTGATAAACAAGCTATACACTGAGAGGTGAGATTATGGCTAACATCAGTAAACACATTTTATCTTATAATGTCAGTGATCAGTTGAGCCCTGTTAAGAGAAGTACTATAAGGTTATGTCATTTGGTTTTCTTCAACCTATACTTTATCACCCACCTTCGCAGAGCTGGTAGGTGGCTCTGGCCCTCCCTAGGAGGGCTCATCCTCCGAGCCCGGCTGTCCCCGCCCCAGCCGTACTCCGTAGTCCCCCTAAGGATTGCCCCCTGTGGCGGGGCTAAGGTGAGGAGTGTTGACTTTCTCCCATCCCCCAGAGCATAGTCCAGAGGTTGGGGTGGCTTGTTCCTGGGGTATGTCTGGACCATCATGGAGCCTGCCAGCTCCCGTTTTCCACCTTACTTTTACTCCTGGGCCCATGAACGTGCAATGGGTGGAGCTGCTGGGCTCCGCCTCATCGGAGGTAGCCTACACTCTGGACATGGGGTTCCTCCCCATTCTGGTGGCATGCATGTGCTGACACCCAGCCACCACTGTGTGTCAGACAAACAGCGTGCTGCACCATACCCCCTCCCCGAGGAAGGAGAGCTGTCTATGGACGCTCAATCCTTCCTCTCCCTGTCAGCCCCAGAGCAACCCAAGTCCATTCCTGAACCTGGGTAGTCAGTGTGGCGCGAGGTGTGGCGTCCAGTGTCTCAACCCTCAGCACCACCGGGTTGGCCAGTTATGTAATTTCTGAGTAAATTGAAGGCTGAATTTTTCATGCTCCAAGAGACCCACTTGTCCAGTGAAGAGCATGAGAAACTTAAATGATTTGGGTTTCAGAAGATGGCAACCTCCTTCTACAAGGGGGGCAGATGAAAGGGAGCTGCAGTCCTGGGGCCCGATTCTCAAAAGGTTTAGAATGTCACAAGCCCCGGGTGTGCATAACACATAGTGCATAGAGCATGTGGCATTCCCCAACTGACAATTGGGATTCGCGATCTGGTGCATCACTCACCCCAAGTTAGACCAGCTTTTGCTGGTCTAATGTTACTGACCATTTTATGGGGTTTGTGCCAAATAATTGGTGCACGCCACCATAAAAAGGTTATAGTGCTATAAATGTGTGCAACCTTTCAGAATCGGGCACATGGTGTGCCATTGTGTCCGGTGCAGCTCAGTGTTTGATGCAGAGCTTGTGCAAACCCTGCATCGACCTTTGAGAATTGGGCCCCTGGTGTCTAACTCTACAACTTTTGACATTAAAGACCAACAGATAGACAAAGAGGGTAGGTATGTCATGTTAAAAGGTATCTACAATGGCTCCCTCTTTACATTGGTCTCCACGTGTCACCCACCGGGTTTGGACTATGCATTTTTCTGGACCTTGTTACTCTTTTTGGCAGAGTGGAAGAAGGCACGATAATCCCTGGGGGGGGACCAGAACTTGACTTTTATACCTCATCTTGACAGTACTTCCCAGATCCCTAAAAAAGACCACCAGGTGGTTAAAATAGTCTATAGATTACTTGTGGAGTTAGGTTTTTTAGATGTCTGACACCGTCTCCATGGACAAAGCTGACATTATACCTATTACTCCTCCCCCCATAAAATCTATTCTCGAGTGGACTATTTCTTGTTTTGAAAGGAGCTGGGTGGTAGACTTGAGGATTGTTGGATGGGTAACCTTGGTCTATTAGATCATGCTCCCATTTACCTAAAAGTCCATATAGGCATGACAAAGAAAGACATTTTCTGGAGGCTGAACACCTCATTACTACAGGACACAGAAATTAAGGATAGTATTCCCACCCTCATAGAAAAAGAGGTGTGGGACAACAATACCCAGGATGTCTTTGCAGGTATTCTCTGGGACCCAGTGAAGGCTATACTTAGGGGCAACTTTATTGACTTCTCTGTTCAGCGAGAAAGACAGAGAAAGTCTAGGAAATCTGAACTGACTGAATAGATCAGGACATTGAAGTTGCAACAAGTGCAAAAAGTAGACAAAGCCAGGGGAGACCAATTACAGATGCTCAAGAAGGAACTGGGTTCCCTCCATGACTATTGGATAGATCAAAATTTGCTTTGTTTACAACAAAGGTATTATGAGGGAGGCTGCAGATCTCTCAGGAGGCTAGCTGGTTGTCTTAAGGTGCAACAGGCCAGAGCCTACATCCCAACAATAATTCACCCACAGACAGATGTAAAGCAGAGTGCCATTCATGAGGTAGCAAAGGCCTTTAAATTGTATTATACTTCTTTATATAAAGAGACAGGATCAACATCAGAGATCGAGGTGACCTCCTTCGTGAATAAATTTAACTTACTGCAAGTCACAGTAGAACACAATGCTGTACTTGTGGCGCCCGTTGCCGCTGTGGCAATCACAGCAGAAATTGCACACCTTAAGGCGGGGAAGTGTCCTGACATGGATGGGTTGGGCAGTGAGTTCTATAGACAATTTCAGGACTTAGTGGCCCCCCTTCTGCTGCGTGACTATGGTCATGGCATTTCTACTGATGGCTCCATGGCTCCATCTTGGTCACTGGCCATTTGCGTGGATTGGTGGTAGTTCAGGTGGATGTTAAAGATCCCGTGGCACTTATCGAAATGAGTAGGGGAATTTCCCCAGTGTCCTGGCCAAATTTCCCTCATTCACTAAAAAGAAATACCACCAACAGCTTAATCTGGTTCAAGATCAGTTGGCATTCATCTGTATCCCCTTCCCCCGGGTCATGACTGAAAATAGGCAGTATTTGTCTAGTGCACTTACCCGGTCAACAAAAACTAAATAAATACAATAAATAAATAATATCTGTAATTCTGATGCCTGGCAAGGATCCTAAACAATGTCGTTTGTATCGGCCCATTTCCATTTAAATGTAGACTATAAAATGTTCACTTCTGTTTTGACTAGAAGGCTCGAATCTATAATCCCTCATATTGTTTACCTCCACCAGGCAGGGTTCATACCAGGTAGACAGACCCAAGGCGACATCCACAGATTGGTCCACTTAATTGATCATTCAAATCAGTCTAAGATCCCAGCATTCATTATGAGCTTAGATGCTGAAAAAGCATTTGATAAAGTCTCATGGATTTTACCTGTGGAAGGTCCTTGCCAGATACAGATTTGCAGACTCTTTTATACAGACTACTGCTAGAATATATGGCTCCCCCACTGCATATATAAGGGCTGATGGGTACATTTCTTCATAACTTAAACTCGAATGAGGGAATGTGCCAGGACTGCCCCTTTTCCCTGACCTTGTTTGCCTTGTATATTAAACCTTTGGCTTAATCAGTTAGGCAGAACTACAGCATGAAGGGCATAAATTTGGGTGGATCAAAACAGAAAATTGAGCTCTACATGGATGATGTTCTGCTCTATCTAATTAACCCAGAGAATTCCTGTCAGGAGGTCCTGGAAGAAATCAGAACTTTTTCCTACCTTTCTGGCTATACGGTGAACACCACTAAGACTGAGGTCCTGTTTTCTTATCATTTGGTTTCAATTGCCCTAAGACACCAGCACCACATGAGACAGGATCTCCCAATCTTAAATATCTGGGCGTATACATTGGCCTTCACTTGAATACTTTATTCCTTGAAATTTACGTTTCTCTGATAACAGAACTCACAGCAGAGTTCTGGAGGTGGATGGTTTCACCACTCCCTTTTTATTCCAGGGTTTAATCTATCTACTAAGATTTCCTTATTTATTTCAATGTGTCCCTTGTATCATTCCACAGACAGTGTTCAGGGTATGGCAACAAAATCTGTGTGACTTCATTTGGCAGGGAACCAGACCCAGGGTGAGGCAGTCCACACTTCTCCCAAAATGAGAGGGGAGCTGGGGGATTCCATTTCTAGCAGGACACTGGATTGCCATGCAAATGAGAGTAGCCCTACTCTGGGGAAATATAAATTATAAGGTCCACTGGAAGGATATAGATCTCTCTGAAGACCTTGGTGCCCCTCTCCAAGCCCTTTTATTTGACTGTACACTCATTCAACATGCTAAGGCAAGTGTACCATGAGGACTAGGCATGGTCTTGGAGGGATGGATGAGAGGGCTAAGGGGACCTACTCTGATGAGGCATGGGATACCTTGTTTGAACCTACTAGAACAGACCCTTGGTTCCATAGACAACATCACAGGGGGCTATTTTCTGTAGGACACTTAATTCAAGGTGGAGGGAGCCACTCTTTTCAGGATTGTTCCCAACAGTATATAATGGAGAGCCACGGATATATTTGGATACTTTCAGTTGAGGGATTACATTTATAAACTTCTTCGGGCAGCTACAATAAAAAATCAGGAAATTTCTCAGATCAAGGCTTTCCAAATGATATGGGACTCTGAAACTGGAAAGGGGGCCATCTCCTTACTCTGTTTGATCTACAGTACCCCCATGACCACCCCATTCTATAAACTATCTCAGATTAAAGTGGGAGCATGGTCTTAATATTTCTTTAACTGAAAGGCAGTGGAAGAAGGTGTGGGAGGGAGTGTGGTCTACTTCTTCTTCCCCAAAATGGAGAGAATTTGTGTGGAGGGTTCGTTCCAGATATTTCCTGGCCCCTCAAGCCGAGGCTAAATGGGATTCCTCGGTTACCCCGGAGTGCTGGAGGTAGTGTGGAGAGGCACTCGCCACTCATGCGCACCTATTCTAGCACTGCCCCAAGCTGTCTACTTTTTGTGAGCCTATAAAAACAAAAATACCGCAAATTTTGAACCTGCAGTCTACCCGTCTACCCCCCCCCCCAAGATCACTTAATATTGGGCTTGAAACTGCTGTGGCTCGGGGGATGGGAGGGAATTTACCTACAGTATATTCTGCTGGCTGCAGCCTATAAAGCCATCACTAAGAAGTGGTTACAGACTGTTGCACCAGAGTATGAGGATTGAGTGCACGTTGTTTCTCATATCCAGGAAATGGAAAGGTTAACTTTTGTGGTGCAGCATGGGACACCAGCCTATATTAATCATTGGACATTCTGGGAATTGGCTCAGGCGTGGGGAGGAACTTATCTCCCAATAAGAGTCTGGTTTGGGGATTCAGCAGTGACTTGACATGATAACTGCCTACCTACTCTCCTCATGCTAACTTTCTTTTTGATGATTATAAGCACTTCTTGTAACTGACAGCCTTACTTCCAGTCCCTATCTTCCACTTTCGTTCACCAGACATTAGTACTCTAGTGTTAGTTGCGTAATTGTTGTTCACTGTTGTTTTTCCAGTTTCCTTCTGTTCGGTAATATTTTACTCCATAATGACTCACTGTCAAAAAATGTCCATTGGAACTGTATATGAATGCTACTGGGATTATGCATTTATATTTTATTCAATAAAGAAGTATAAAAAATACAGGTGTGCTAGTTACACACATTTCCCGGTCCCTTGTTTACTTGTCACAAAGCTTTGCCCGCCACTAAAGGGCAGAAACAATGATGCTGTTGTTATCCCTAATTCCCTATATGTTCAAAAGGGAAAAAAGTTAAATTTCTTGTGTTTTAGCACAAAAACATGATTTCCTCTTTTGAGCATGAACAAGTCTTTTCCAGACTTAAGACTCATTCTTGCTCAAAAGTAGGAAACTACGTTTTTCTTTACTAAAACCATGACAAAAATGTAATTTTCCTGTGTTCAACAAACAGGGAGCAACGGATGACAGTGCACCATCATGTCTACCATCCATTTTGCAGCAAGTAAACAAGCTGCTGGGAAGTGCCTATATTCTAAGGCCCAGATATTCAGACTGCCCGGCAATGGCACAAGCGTGGGCCTGGCGACCACCCACAAATGACAGATTACAGTATGGGCTGTAGCCCATACTGTAATCTGTCATTTGGTGGGTGGCCGGTCGGTATGTGGGTTGGTTGGAGCCACCCGCCAATGACGGAGGGGGGAGTTGGGTGGGCAAGGGGTCCTGTGTGGGTGGGAGGGGTACGGGGTGCCACTGGACCACTAGGGGGTACAGTCTGTTGGGGCTACCCAGAATTGGGGTTACGGGTGGGGTGGAGGGGCCACTAGACTACCAGGGGGTACACTGTTGCATTATACTGCCGATCAGGGCTAAGGATGGGGGGGGGAACTACTAGACTACCAGGGAGTGTATTTATGTCATTTTACTGGCGATTGCAGCTACTGGGGGGAGGGGAGCACCACTCAACTACCAGGGCCATATAGGTGCTTGTGGACAGTGTTCTGGGTGGCGGATGGCCACCCACGGCTGGTGGCTGCTGTGTTGCGCCCTGCAATACAGCAGCCCACCTGTGGGTGACCAGGATTTGTTCCTCCTTTTCATGGGTCACCTTTGAGCCCCCCTATGCAGTGCAATGCAGGGCTGTACCAGCATATGCGCCCCATGTCCCAGGCTGAATATCAGGAAGTGCCGCATATGCATGGGCATGCCCCTTGCATTTGCACGGCATACATTACCATTGTGCCCTGGCGCATCGGAATTTGTGCTGCGGCAGGCAGCCTTTTGAATATCCCACTGGGGCACAGTGTGGGGTTGCGCCGGCGCAACCCCTTTGAATATCCAGGCCCATTAGTACAGGCATTTTAAAGCACTTTTGTGGAAAAGCAAAGTTATCTGCAAATCGCAGCTGTTAGCAATTGCACATAACTCTGTCTATTCTTTATGAAAACGTAAACAGAAAGGCCCTGGGGAGCATTGCTTTACACATAGTTTCCATGTACTGAACATACTACTAGCAGAAAATAAATAAAATCAGCATGTATTTTAGATTATATTAGAATTTGATTGCCACATTATTAGCAGCCAGTGCAGTTTGCAGAGCACAGGTGAGATGTTCTACAACTTGTGAGTCAAAGCCAGGAGATATGCTGCCGTGTTCTTACCAGCTGTAGTCTAGATAGCAAAACTGATTTTTTAAAATCTGTATGTATATATAAAATCGCTGTAATGGCTTGAGGGAGATGTGGTGTACCATAGGTAGATTTTACACTTGGCTTGACCCATCATTTTTAAGCTGAAAGGCAGCAGTCCAAATTGTCACACTTGACTGCAGTCTTGGATAAAGATTGTGCTGCGTAATGCTGTGGTTGTCCTTTTGTGAACCATGGTCACATGATACTGCAGACATCAGTCATGTGCTGGGGAATTCCCATTTGCAGCAATCTGCAAAACAAACTCCGATACCAAATGTTTTTTTTTCGAAAACAGTCTTCATAGGTCAGCAGTCATTTGACAATTACGTTTTCTTATGTAGTGAAACAGGTGAACGTGATCTTACCACTTTACTTAGCATTTCTGTGCTTTAATTACATTACATACAGTATGTAAGAATCATTGGAAGTCCTTAAAGTGATCGTGACAGTTTGCTGGGTTGTGTAAGTCATGAAATTCTTTTCATTAGTATCTTACAGATGGATGGGAAAACCAGCGCAGTGTCGCCTGCCTACAGTGACACTGCATATTAAAAAGCAGGTATCTACTACAATAGCACGTTGAAATCCAGTATGTTTATGGTAATCAGAACCACATTTTTCTTAAAGCAAAAGTACATGTTATGGTGAAAATTTTGACTTTTATTCAGGTTTAGTTGCCCCTTACCATCGTTCATGTACGATACCCTTCTTTCCTGATGTTCAGTCTGCTTTAGCACTATTTTTTATTTTGAAATATTACAAGTGGCTCATATTTTAATATGGCTAATACCAGAGTTCCATCAGTATTCTCAGCTGTTGTACACCTACTGTTCCATTATCAATCAATCAATCAGTCAATCAAACATTATTTAACAGGCATAACACCATTGAGCAAGCTCATTTTCAAAGTGGTCCTGGACATAATAAAACAACTCACAGGTAGGTATTGGGCAGGCAAAACAAAACATTGTATGTACGAAGAGGTAAGTCAGTCCTATACAGTCAAGGATAACACAATTAAATGCTAATTGCAGCACACTAAACAAACAAGCAAAATAAGTCAAAAACTTAGAATGGTTCGACTCTGGGCACTCACTAGTATATGTAGACTGGCGGGTATTCTAATATAGGACTGGGAGGGGAGGGAATAGGAGACAGGGGGGAGGTAGGGTGGTGTGGGCCGTGGGGTTGAGAAAAGAGGTTGCAAAGTGCTGGGGCCCCACTACTAGGGAAGGTGGGAGCTGAGCATTACTTAAGCGTCACAAGATTCTTGTGTCTAGCATTAGTTCAGGGAGCAGTGTCTGCTGCATGGTAGTTCATTTTAGTCACAAGAAAAGTGATCTAGTACACTTTTTTTGTGGTTCTACCTTGTATTAGACTAACTGAAGAATTTTTACACAAGTTTTCGAGGACTGCCAGGTCCCTTTATCAGGTGCAAAGAAAACTAATAACCAGCATTTCAGAATATATACAAGAGTTTGTGGATCCCAGATTGCTTAACAAAGAGGAGGGTGTAGAGGAAGCAATTTAATACAATACAAGTGATTACCAGTGTGACCCCTAGGCAGCACTATTCCAAAGGCCTGTATGGCTATGCTCAGGTTGAGGGGCCCGGATTCAGTATTAAGGTGCCTCCACCCAGACTAATGGTATTGGGGATGTTTACCTGTTCTGCTATAGCCCTCTAGGAAGCTATAATTATCCACCAACCCTCCTAGTGGCCCCATACCTGGTACAGTAGCCAATACACAGTCAGTATAAAATAGTAATGATATGCACACACCTTCCACACTTACCACCAGGGATGGACCTTTAGCAACTTCCCTGGAGACCCCCTGTAAAATAAGGTTTGCAATACAGGAATATTCTGTCAACACTGTAACCTTACTAATAATATGTACACTAGCCAGGTTAAATGGTTAAATGTGAAACAGACAATCAGGCTTATTTAGGGGTCGTGAACAAGGAAGGGGGCATGAATCTAGGAAAATGATTTGTAGTCTGATTAAATTCAGGTTTGGCATGCACTGTTGGTCCCAAATGACAGTCTCACAACACTGGGTACCCAGGATGGAATATTTGACTGGCCAGAGGCGTTGCCCGGGGGTGGCCAGCATGCAGCTGATGTTGGGGCCCTTGATGGAAAGAAAAGCAGTAAGTATGCACAACTACAAGATGATTATTTGTAATCCAAGTCAGTTGGCTTAGTCCCTTGAAAAACCCCAAAACTAAAGTAATCAGATGGAACCACTGAAGATTTAAATACTCGTTGCAGGGAGCTATGCAGATTGTACTCATGCTACCAGTTTTTTGCAGATAGGTAGGCAATATGCAGACCTCGTGGTGTTCACCGATGAGCATGGGGAAGCTGGGCCGACAGGATGCAACTCCTCATCACAGCCTTTCTACAAGGTAGCAGCAACCTGTGAGTTGTTGTTGTGCAGGGGCTGGATCCACGAAGCCTGTCTCTTGCTGATGACAGTCTCTGATGCAGGGCAGTCGATTTTGGCCAGATTGGCAAAGGCCCAGGCAGGATGAGCAATTTGACAAAGTTTGTTTGTCTTCTTGCTGGTGAAACCTGTAGCTGGCTTACCGGTTGGGTCATAAGCAGGCAGGATTCAACCCAAGAAACACATTCAGCACATTTACAAACAGTAGCACTAACTTTATACAATTTGGATACAGTCTGGTTGCTAATTCAGCAGTTTCACTGAGCAAACTTCTCGATCCACAAGTCGTCTCGCACACAAGCTGATCCAATCGCTTCACAGGAGCAAATCTTCGGTCCAAATCACAAGTGGTACTGATAAACAACTTCTTCTCTTTCTGCCGCAGTTCCAGGCTTGAATCAGATAAGTCTAACTTCTGCAATCAGGCAGTTTAATGCAGGAAAAAGTGGCTGGGAGGCAAGGTAGGCCTCTTCCCGCCGATTCTCCTACACTCCTTTCAGGGAGCCGCTGCTCGAAAGCTCGAGCTGTTCACACTTCAGCCTCCAACTCTAACTGATCCACTATCTCTTAGCACACTGGGGATTTCCCTGTAAATCCAGCATTCAGGTTGGCTGAGGAAGCTGTCAGTCACAGTTAGGGCTCCCCCTCCAGGCTAGATTTGGCACCAACCTAAAAACTACAAAAAATACAGTTTTCCTTCCCACAAGACACTTGGGCCAGGATCCATTTTAGGCCCCCAGAGTCTGATTGGTCCAATTACTGGAAGTCCTGGACCTAACATGGTGGCTTCCATTTAGGGAAATAAACTGCAAGGAAAACAGGTTAAACAAACTTCTCTATTTCACATATAACAACATGTAAACAGTAAATAAGCACAGTTTCCATACAGCTCCCTCCGCACTACTATCGACTGCAGAGTGGAGCATATCAAAGCGGTGGCTGGCCAGTCACAAGCCCTAAATCACTTGGACTCGGCACAGACCATTCACTACATACAGATTAGCTAGTTTCTTAAAGGGACAGGCACAGAGGCTCAGCATGGCATTCTCATACAAATAAGCAGGATCACACTGGGACGGGACACCAGCCTGGCAGTGGGCATTGAGGAGCCTAGGAAGACATTAGGTAAACTCCAAATTTATGTGGGGGGAGGTTGCACCAGGAAATAGGCCTTATGTCATTAAAAGGTGAGAGATCAGACATGCAAATGGTGAGCAACATCAAAATGATACTGTTACACAGTGGGTATTCTAAAGCACCAGTAAATAATCATGAAAACCTGGACCAAGACATTAAATGGAGCACTCATTTTATTATTCCAAATGTAAAGAACAGTGCTAAAGTAGACTTAAAATGGGAGAAAAAGGTATTTAAGTATTTATTGATAATTGGTAACTGGGAAAGGCACACTGAGCCAAAGCTCATTTCCAGGTGGTACCCATGGGGAAGGGAGTGGGGAAACAAATATTCAAGATACACATGTAACCCCCTAGGGGTTCCTATAATGTCTTCCTGGGTTCCCTAATGCCCACTGTCAGGATGGCGTCCTGTCTGCAGTAATTCTAATTGTTTTACATAAGAATGCTCTAGTTAGCCCCCATGCCTGTCTCTTTAAGAGAATGTCTAGCCTGTGTTAGAAAATTAGTCTGGGCGGGATCCGAGTGATTTAAGGGTCGTGACCAGCCAGGCAGTCCTTTGTTCTGTTCCATTCTGCAGCCGCTATTTGCGCAGAGGGACCCCTGTTAGGGAAAGTAAATATTTACCGTTTATCTGCTATAATAATAATGATAGAAGAGTTTGTCTAACCTGCTTTAAATTGCAGCTTGATGTTTTGAATAGGAGCCACCATTTTGGATCTGAACTTCCAGTGTTGGACCAATTGAACCTCAGGAGACCTAACATGGAGACTGTCCCCAGAGGTCTTGTGGGACTGAAATTCTGTAGGATTTGTAGTTTTACGGGTTTGGTGCCTAAATGGACCTGGGGGGAGGCCTTTCTGTGACAGACAGTTCCCTTAGCCAACCAAACCCTTTGGATCTCAGAGGAAATATCTAGAACTGCCTGAAGCAGGAGTCAGTCGAAAGCTGGAGGTTGAAGAGTGAACAGCTAGAGCCATCCTGTAGGAGCATGGGAGAATTGGCAGGCAGGCTCTGCGGGTCTTCCTGTCACATTTTCCAGTCCAAAGTATCGCCTTGTGTGGGAAAGTCAGACTTTTCCAATTACCTCATGGAGATTTGTATCTGAAGAGATGAAAGAGTGTTATTGCTACTTGTGGGTGGACCGAAGACTTGCTCCAGAAGCGATTGACCCGCCTGTCGTCAGAAGTGAGTTTCAGATCGAAAGGTTTGTACAGTGAATCTGTGATTGGCAAATGGACTTTATTGAAACTGTGGCTAAAAAGCTAAGTGTTGTAGATGTGCTGAATGTGTTTGTAGGTTGTGATCTGATTCCCCACATCAAATTCTGGTATGCCCGCTGGAGGCTTTTCCAGCATTCAAACATGGACCTTTTCTGGACTGTTCCTTCTGCCTGGGCCCTGCCATCTCGGCCTAGGCCACTGCCCCCAAATCAGAGTCACTGTCGGCGAAAGACCTGCTTGGGGATTTGGCCCCCTGCTCCACTGAACAGGTAGCGACCACCAGGAGGTGAGTCATGTAGGCCCTGCTTCCCCTGGCAATCCAGTGCAACACCCTGAGGTCTTCATCTCACCTGTTCTGTATCCTAGTCTGGGTAGCATGCATACAAAACAGGGTAGCTCCCTGCAACAACAGCTGTAGTCATAGTGTGTCATCTGACTATCTTGTTCTGGGTTTATTGTAATAGACTGAGCCATCCGGCTCCAGATTACAAATACTTGGGTTGTGTGCATGTTAACTGTTTTTCCTTCCTAAGGGCCCCAACAACAGCTGCAACACCGGCCTACCCCTGTCAACGCTTCAGGCTAACCTGCTTAATATACTTGATACTCAGGGCTGTGGGACTGTGTCAAAGGGACTTACAGTGCATGCTTAATCAATCTAAGTCAAATCAGAGGTACCAGTCATTTGCTAGATTTAAGCCCTACCCATGTTCACTTCCCCTGAATAAACCAGATTGTAGGTTGTCACGTTTAACCTGGCTGTGGTGTACCTTATTGGTGGGGTTACAGCTTTATTATTGCTTTTTTGCATTACTGGTCTTATTTTCCATGGGGTCTCCAGGGCAGTTGCAATGGATTCAGCCCTGGTAGTAAGTGCAAGGAATGTGAGCAAATCATTACTGCTAGTTGGTGCATGTGAATGCTGTATTGTTCTACTTGTTTAGGCCACTAGAAGGGTTGGTGGGTGGATATAGCATCCCTGAGGGCTATACCAAAAGCAGTTACGCTACTGCAATACCATTCCTCTGGGTGGATGCACCCATTCATCAAACTCAGGCCCCTCAACCTGTGCATAGGCATGCAGGCAGGGGTAGTAGCCCATAGGATAGCGCCACCTAGGGGTTACATCTTGGAGACACCACTGGGATTTGTGCCCTCTAGTGGTCAGAAACTGAAATGGCCACCTAGGTGCAAAATTGAGGAAACAGAGACAGGAATTGAAATGGAGGCGCTTACCATGCCCAAATGGAAAATTCCTCCCCATAAGCTGGTCAATCACCACATGATGGGGTGGAGTGAGGCTGTACGGATTGATCCCCACCAGACCATACTGTTACTTGATATCCCTCTGGGGACCTCTAATGAAACTATTGAAGAAACTGTGGGGAAGGTTAAGTGTCTGGGAAAGGCTGATGTATGGGAAGGGACTCAGATCTGTTTGGCCAGACCTTGGTGGCCCTCCTTTCTTGTAGCCTCCCCACAGACTCTGAAAAGGTACCCCCATTATCATGCCTGAAGGGTCCCAGAAGGGGTGGAGAGTTATTAATTTGCATTATGACCCATCTTCCCTTGGGGGGGTCCAGGAGGGTGGAGGGGTTCAAAAACAAACTGTTAAGGCTGCTAGCTGCTGAAGGCCGGACATTTAAAGAATTGTTAAAGGTTTTGGAGGGTTCGGAGGAGACCACTCCTATACAACCTCCTCTGGCTTCTCCGTCTACTCCCAGGGATTCCCCTGTTGTGACCTCCCTCATTGTGATACCTTCTGTACACCTGGACTCCTATCACAGGCTCAGACTGTTCTGTGGTGCAGTCCCTGTATCAGTGGGGGAGGACGACCTTGAGACATGCATGGACTATGCTACTATGCTGGTCCAAGAGTGGCAATGTTCAGAGGGGGAAAAGAGGAAAAGACTTATGGAAAGCTTAAGTGGCCCTGCACTGGAAGCATCCGATTTCTCCGATCCACCAACCCAGAGGCCACTGCAGCTGAGTACCTCTCTGTCTTAGAGGGTGTGGTGTGTGTGGCAGCTTAGAATCTGGGGAAGATTTAGTGTGGAAGTTGAAGTTTGCTAAACAATGTAAAAATGAAAAGTGATCTGCTTTTGTCACCCAGATTGAATGGGCCTTGCAGAGAGCCCATAGAAAAGGGAGTGTCCCAGCTAGTGAACTGAACTGAGTCAGGCTGGAGCACATTCTCAAATCTACCCATTACTCTAGTGTGCTCATGCTGAAGTTGAAGTTTCAAGACAGGAAAGCTAACCCTCCTGAATACTGTTGGCTGATGAAGGAGATTCGAGAGGCTGAGAATGATGAGGATGGATGGGAGCCCTATGAGGGGGATGCACACACCAGCCAAGTCCCAGACCGATCCGAAGAAAAAGAGGAATCTGTTGAGACCCTGTAAGTTAGAGAACTTCTCAAAGAAATAAAGGAGATGTGAGCCAGTCAACAAGCCATGGCTGAAGCAGCCAGAAACTCTCACCCTTGCTCGTTGCCAACTGAGACTAGAAGTGAGGTTCCACCCGGGGGTGTAGGGCCCCATGCCATTGCTCCTGAACCCTGGGCTGAATCCAAACTGATGGAAGAAATGAGAGAGCTGAGAGCCTTGGTGGAGGACCTCATACACGCCACCTGTATTTCTGCCCTCTGGGGGAGTGGCGGGGACCAAGAATCGGAGCCAGAGTCAAAGGAAGACAGTAGACTTCCCTCTGCCAACCAGCATAAAGTTCAAGAAGAACCTAGCCACTCCAGTGATTCCAGGAAACAGGTGTTCTGCTACTAGTGTGGAAAAGACAGGCATACCTGACCTCCCACTCCAACCCCTCGAAGGACTGCATGTGTGGGGGTTGAGTGAGAAATCCTATCCTTACCTGGGGTATATACGAATTTGGTTGTCCTTTCATACTGCTGTAACTGGCATGGATGACCGACTGGACTGTATGACAGTGTTCCTTTACTAAGTGGTACCAATGCACATATGTTCAGCTGGTTAGCCCAGCTCTGCCAGGAAAAGCAAGCCAAGCAAACTGGAAGGGCCCTACACATTCCAGCCCTAGTATGGCCAGCCTACGATTTACAGATGCGAACACAAGAGATTGAGAAAGATGAACATGTGGGGATAGTCTGGAAAAAGGATCCTGACTCACTGGTGCTACCCCCCAATTCTCAGTGCACCATCAGTTTTGAAGTGCACCCAAAGACTGATGTTAAAAATAAAATCCTTATGCTGGACACCCCAGAAGAGGGGAAACTGCTCAAGGGACTATTGGTCAAGCCTAGCATTCTACCTGCTCGGGCCCATGCCTACTCTCGGCGGGTAGTAGTGCAAGTTTAGAATATGTCAAATCGAGAGATTTGGGTGAATCGAGGGTGCACCCTAGCCACTGTATATTCTGAGGACACTGCTGTGCTGCCCAGCAAGAAGTGCCTTGGAGAGGGTGATGAGGTGACCCCTGACTTGCTTGACTTCAGGGATTCCACCCTACCCACCGAATGGAAAGCTAGGATCAGCCAGAAGTTGGCTCAGAGAAGCCAAGTATTCTCCTTGAAGGAGTGGGATGTAGGTTGTGTCACAGGGTCTGAACATTACATCCGACTGTCCCATCACCTTGCACCTGCTGACATACACAATGTCAGACATCACCTTCAGGAAATGCTGGCCACAGGAATTATCCAAGAGTCTCGAAGCCCCTATGCCTCCCCGATTGTGGTAGTCCAGAAGAAGAATGGATCGGTGAGGATGTGTGTGGACTACCAGATGCAGAATCAGAGAACTGTCCTGGACCAATACACCATGCCTCAAATCCAGGATGCCCTCGACTGCCTCAACGGGGGCCAGTGGTTCTCAGTACTTGACCTTCAGAGCGGGTATTATTAAATCCTGATTGCCAGGAAGACCAAGAAAAAACAGCCTTCATTTGTTCTCTGGGTTTCTATGAATTCCTACATATGCCTCAGGGTATCTTGGGTGCCCCTGCCACTTTTCAACGACTAATGGAATGAGCAGTGGGAGACATGAATTTACTAGAATGCTTTGTATATCTTGATGATGTCCTTGTATTTGGCCGGACTCTTGAGGAGCACGAAGTTCACCTGTTCAAGGTTCTTGATCGATTAGAGGACTTTGGATTAAAGTTATCCATAGACAAGTGTCAGTTCTTTCAAACATCTGTGAAATATGCTGGTCACACAGTGTCAACTGATGGGATTCAGACAGACCCGAGCAAAGTGGAGTCCTTGATCACCTGACCTCAGCCTAATAACCTAAAGGAACTACAAAGATTCTTGGGGTTCTGCGGTTACTACCGCTGGTTCATAAAAGATTACTTCAATGTCATCTGCCCTTTGCTCAACCTAACTCAAGGCTATCCCCCCCACAAACAGGAAGTATAAAAAAAGTACAGTTAAGGAGGAAGACAAGATTTATTTTTGAACACATGAACTGTTTGGAGCCAGGTGGACTCCTGAGTGTGAAGCAGCATTCTGTGATATCACTTGCCAACTCACCCATGCCCCTGTACTTGCATATGCTGATCCTACTAGACCCTATGTACTATACACTGACGCCAGCTTGAAGGGACTTGGTGCTGTTTTATATCAAGAGTATGAGGAAGGTTTATGCCCAGCGGCGTTCGCCAATCGGAGTCTAACCTCGTCTGAAAGAAACTATCTGTTACACAAGCTTGAATTTCTTGCATTGAAGTGGGCTGTGGTGGACCAGTTCCATGAATATCTTTATGGTGCCAAGATTCTGGTCAAAACAGACAATGATCCTCTTACCTATGTCCAGACCTCGGCTAAGTTGGATACCACTGGGCATCGCTGGTTATCTGCACTTTCCACTTACGATTATTCAGTGGAGTATTGACCAGGCAGGAACCACACTGATACTGATGCCCTTTCCAGATGACCTAACTCTAATAACAATTGGGTGAGAATGTCTGAGCAGTCTGTCAAAGCCTCTGCCAAAAATTTGACAAAGATGAGCATCCCTCTCCTGAAACAGTTGATTGTTTGGTAGACTGCTTGGTTCCTCCTGACACTTGTGTTCCCGTGGCCTACTGCCACCTTGCAGCCTTAGACCTCAGCAATTTGCCTCAACTTACCACTGACAACATACATGATTAAGCCTGTGTTTGATGCTCTACATGCTGAGAAAGATGTGTCCAAACTTTGCTCCTCAGATCCACGAACTTCCCTGTTGTTTAGAGAGGGGCCCAGACTTAAATTGCATAACCAGCTACTCTATAGAGGAACCATAAACCAAAAAGGTCAAACTGACAAACAGCTATTAGTGTTGCCTGTCACTTTCAAACGTGTAGTTCTGCAGGCCCTCCATGACCAGATGGGACACTTGGGTTGTGACTGAACTACAGACCTGGCCCATGCTTAATTCTATTGGCCAAAAATGGGGGCTGACGTTGAGGCTCATATCTGGACTTGCAATCGTTCTCTTCAAATAAAAGCTGCACCCCAGAGGGCTGTACCCTTGGTTAACATTTCCACCAGTGCACCTATGGAACTTGTGTGTATTGATTTCTTGTGCCTTGGACCTGCCAGAAGAATATTGGCAATGTGCTAGTGGTGACCGATCATTTCACACGTTATGCCCAGGCTTACCCAACTAAAGATCAGAAAGCATCCACAGTGGCCATGGTCTTAATTGAAAAATTCTTTGTCCATTATGGTGCCCCTCAGAGAATTCACTCTGATCAGGGGAGGGACTTTGAAAGCTGCCTGATCTAGGAAATGCTCTCGCTCTGGGGAGTATGAAAATCCTGAACTACCCCCTATCACCCCCAGAGAGACTCACAGCCTGAAAGTTTTAACTAGACACTGCTTGACATGCTGGGCACACTTCATCCCCAGGATAAGTGCAAGTGGAGCCAACAGATAAGTACCTTGGTACACGCCTACAATTGCACCAAAAGTGATGCCATTGGGTTTTCCCCCTATCGCCTGATGTTTGGTTGGGAAGCCCGGTTGCCAGTAGACAGTTGCTTTGGAGTGTCCCCGGACGGAGTCAAAGCTGAAAACCACCTACAATATGGTCAAAAGTTAAAGGCCTACTTAAACCATGCTCACCAACTAGCTCAAACCGTGGCAGCAAAGAGAGACTTAGCAAACAAAGAAAGGCATGACCAGCATGTCAAAGCTCAGGAACTGCTACCTGGAGACCGTGTTCTGTTGCGAAATTTGGGACTGCATGAAAAGCATAAAATTGTTGGTAGATAGCACCACCTCCCCTACATTGTTGTCAGTAAGCTGGAGGATCTGCCAGTCTATAAAGTGTGCCCTGAAAATGACGCATGGGCTACCAAGACAATGCACCGGAATCACTTTGCTGCCCATTGGCCAGATAACTATCAACTCTGCATCTCAAGACCCTGCCTCTCCCGGGCCTGTAACTAGAGCTGCAGCAAAAAAGAAACAGATGACCCCTTCTCCAGTCATCAAGGGTTCAAGGCCTTCCCCCAGGCAGGCCCAAAATGGCACTGATTGCCAGTCTGACTCTGATGACAGTGAGTGTG
This sequence comes from Neoceratodus forsteri, assembly GCA_016271365.2. NCBI lineage: Eukaryota > Metazoa > Chordata > Ceratodontiformes > Ceratodontidae > Neoceratodus > Neoceratodus forsteri. Next base: position 1,143,559,984 of record CM057450.1, on the reverse strand, counting down.
AAGCCCTCTATTACCTGTCTTATGAACTGAGTTAGTTGTTCCAAGGTAACCCCATGTACAATTTCGGAGATGAAGCTGGACCTTCAGGACTGCCTAACCCTCCAGCCTTCTCCACAACTTCTGTGCCCCCCCCCCGATAGTGAGGTGCAAAGTGTGACTTCTGAGGTAGCTGACTCTGTATCTGGTAGAGCTATTTGAATTGCAAGAAGGGGAGCCTGCAACAGAAAGCATTCCTGGTGACATATCAGTAAATACAGAACTGTGCGAAAGTAATGACCCTGAAAATGCTATGACAAAGGGCAATAATGACGTAAATGACGTTAAGAGTATTATTCAAGTGTTGCAAGACTTAAATTCCATGGAATTCCCCCTAGATGATGAATCTAGGCTACCTTCGGACCCCAGTACTGAGAGCCTTGTTGTTGAACCAGAGTTAACAGAACAAGGAGCTGAAAGTGCTTCCAAGATAGAACTAACAACCAGTGCAGAGGTACCCCTCTCTACAGGAGCAGACCCCAATGCAAATTTTGAAAAAACTGAGCCTGTGCCTGTTCCTCCCAGAAAGTCTGGAAGATCCACCAAACCAGTGATACTCCTCAGTTATGACTCCCCTGGGAGGCCTGTGGAGCTTCCCTTACATGTTGTTCATAAAGGAGTGTATATTTCTGAATGGTCTCTCCCCAAATTGAGCTATTCTGCTACTTCCAAGTTAATAGTCAAGTCTTTAAACCCTGGTGCTTCATGCAGCCCTAATGTAGCTGGTAAGGATAGGAACCCAGCCATGTGGGTTAAAGTACAGGAAGTAGTGCAGACCTAAATGGTCAGAGTAATGTGGTTGTCTGTTTAAACTGTTTTTGAATATGCTGATATGTTATGAAAAAGTATGAAAGCCATATCCTTATAAGAAATGTCATTATCATGGAAAAAGTATAGTAATACTTAGAATCAGTTTATTTTTGCTGACGCATCATTATTTATACCAAATGAAACCTGTATGTATTCATATAATGTTTTCTATATCAGATATTATAGTATAGTATAGAATTGACACGGACGCCAAGTTTTTCCAGGCAGGGAAGAGTGTAACCTCCCTACAAATTGGGGTTCCTTTAATGTCTTCCTGGGTTCCCTAATGCCCACTGTCAGGATGGTGTCCTGTCTGCAGTAACTCTAATTGTCTGCACGAGAGTGCTCTAGTAAGCCTCCGGGCTTGTCTCTTTAAGAGAATGTCTAGCATGTGTTAGAAAATTAGTCTGGGCAGGGTCTGAGTGATTTAAGGGTGACCAGCCTGATGGTCCATTGTTCTGCTCCATTCTGCAGTCGCTATTTGCGCAGAGGGAGCCCTGTTAGGGAAAGTGATTATTTACTGTTTATCTGTGATAATAATAATGATAGAGGAGTTTGTCTAGCCTGCTTTGAATTGCAGCTTGATGTTTTTTTTTTAAATTCAAGTTTATTGTCAATAAACAGGTACATCATTACATATATTCTGTTAAAATGCATCTTTCTCAGATTACATATACATTTTTATTTATTCCCTTCCCCCCTCCCTCTCCTTTAACTCTGGGGAGCAGGAACTTCCATCCATTTCATTTAACCTTCCTTAAATATCAGCATATATATTACATTGGCGTTTCCTTTAACACAATGAATTCATTTGTTCTTTGGAGGCTTTAGAGAGTTAGTCACCATCACCCCTTGACCCAGACTGAAGCACTGGTCTTCCTTCTGTCTTTGTACCTATTGTGATTTGTACTTTTTTTTTTCTCTCTTTTTTTTTTATATTAAATTTTAAGTTTTAAATGTCTGCCGCTTCAGGTCCCACTTAAAATGTTGGGCCTCTCCTCCTCCGCCCCCCCCCATCGACCGGCAGCCCAGCATCTGTGAGTTCGTTTGCTGAGCGCCAGCTCTCCCATCTAGTCCATCTTCTCAAATAAGTATGGGTTCTATTATTGACTTTAAAAGTAAGTTCTTCCATTTCTGCTATTGTACCCACTATCTTCACCCATTCTTGCTTGGTTGGGGGAATCAGGGATCTCCATTTCTTTGTAATGGCTTTATGTGCTGCTGTTATCAGTATGGACCAGAGATACATTACATCCTTACCTTTTATTTCTTCAGGGGGAAGCCCCAGTATCATTCTGGGTCCATCTGGCGGGGTCTGTATCTGAAATATATTTTTGAGTGTCTCTGTTATTTCACCCCAAAAATTCGATAGACTAGGGCAAGACCAGAAAATGTGCGTATGGTTTGCTTCCATACCCACATTTCCTCCAACATTGTGGCATGTAATTTGGATTTCTCTTATTTATCATGTGGGGAGTCAGGAAATAGTGGACTTTTATTCGCCACGAGAACTCTTGCCAATGTGGCGATTGGGATTTTTTTTAGTTAAGGCAAGAATTTGATCCCATTTAAGTTCTTCTATCTCTATTGATGTTTCATCTCTCCACTTAGCTTTGATTTTAGTCAGTGAGTCTCCTTTTAGTGTTGATAGGGCTTTATAGAGAAAAGATATTAATCCTTTTTGTTTACTAGCCTTGCAGCTGTCTCGAATGGCTTCAAGAATTTGTCGGGCCCTGTCCACTTCCGAGTCTTTTTTCTTTAATCTGAGTATATAATTTCTGGCTTGTAGGTATCTAAAGTGGTCTGCATTTTGCAGTCCATGTTCATTTTTGAGGGAATTGAAATCTCGGAAGATCTCTCCCTGCCAAAATTGCGCAAGGAATCTTAGGCCTTTCTCCTCCCATTTATGGAACCCTTTGTCTAGGCATCCTGGTTGAAATTCCAGGTCCCATGCTAGTCTTTTTAAAGGCCAGATGGAATTTCTAAGTTTGTATTTCTGCCATATTCTGTGGACCGATTTTATTGTTTCTCTAACTGAGGTTAGCTTGGGGTAGGGGCATTTGTTCATGTTAGAGAGCGACAATCTAGTTTCTAGGGGTTGTACTCCAGTCACTTTCTCTTCTTCTTTTTCCATGAGTTGCCAACCTATTGTAGTATTGGGATTAGACCACATTATGGCATTTTTTAATTGGGCAGCTAGAAAGTAATCTTCAAGGTCAGGGAGAGATTGTCCACCCCTCTCTCGTTGTGTTTGAAGAATTTTTAAGTTTATTCTGGGTTTTTTAAAGTTCCAGATGAATTTAGAGATCATCTTGTTCCATGTTTGGAATACTGATCTAGATATGTTTAGGGGAATACATTGAAACAGGTACAGAAACCTGGGAAGCACATTCATTCGTACTGCATTAACCTTAGCATACATTGGAAATTTCAACAGTGACCACCTCTCGAAATCCTTTTGCAGGGTATCCACTAGGGGAGTATAATTCGCTACAAATAATTTAGTGTGTTGCTTTGTGATATAAGTGCCCAAATATTTCATTTTAGTAGCCTTCCAGTTAACTGGGAAGAGATCACACATTTCTGATTTGGGTTTATAAAAAAAAGCGAGCACTTCTGTTTTGTTTTTATTAAGTGAATATCCTGATTGTTTGCCATATTCAGAAAAGATTGTCCAGACTTGCTTTATAGAGCTTTGAGGTTGCGAGAGGGGCAGGAGTACATCATCCGCATCGAGCGATATTTTTTTGTGTATATCTCCCACCATCACCCCCTTGACTCCCTCCTCCCTATGGATCGCCTCTGCAAGCGGCTCAATGTATAGAGCAAAGAGTAGTGGGGATAAGGGGCATCCCTGTCATGTGCCCCTACCTAAATCAAATCTCTCTGATATGCCACCATTCACACGGACGTATGCCTGTGGGTTAGAGTATAATTGTTGAATCACATTGATAAATGGTTGCGGGAAGCCTCTGTGCTCTAGTGTTGCAAACAGGAAGTTCCAGGATACCTTGTCAAAGGCTTTCTCAGCATCTAAACTCATCAGGCATGCCGGAGTACCTGTCCTCTGGACAGTATCTATTAAGTTTATCACTGATCTAACACTATCAGGGGCCTGTTGCCCAGTAATGAAACCCGTCTGGTCTAAGTGTACTAATCTAGGTAGTATTGGGTTTAGTCTGAAGACTATTATCGCTGTAAAGATTTTGTAATCTACGTTCAGTAGTGAGATGGGGCGGTATGATTCGCATAGTATTGTGTCTTTCCCTTCCTTATGAATGACTGATATGGTGGCATATCTCCAGGAGGGAGGTATGGGGTCACTCCCTGTCCACACCTCCATAAAGACTTCTAATAGGATGGGCGAGATCTCAGTCTCAAAAGATTTGTAAAATTCTGCGCTGAATTTGTCCGGCCCTGGGCACTTTGTTGTTTTTAAGTTTTTATGACCGTCTTAATCTCTTGCTGTGTAATGGGTTTAATAGAAGCGTGGCTTCAAGCCATGTTAGAGGTGTGAGAGGAGAGAATCAGGTATTTCTTTTTTTCCTGTGTTGAGGTCTGCTCTTGGCAGGAATATAGATTAGAATAGTAGGTCACAAAGGCCTTTGTTATTTGGGCGGCTTGAGTGACTTTCTGATTATTGACAGGAGAAGTTATCTTGGTAATTGTCGCCTTGGCCATATTTTGCCTAAGTCTATACGCCAGTAGTTTGGTTCCTCTCAGCCCTCCTTCATAATATCTTTGCTTTAGATAGAACAAAGCCTTTTCTATTTCTATTTTTTGTATTTTTTGTAGGTTATTCTGAGCTTCAATGAGTTTCTTTTCCCTCTCTGCATCCCATTTATTTTTCTGATCTTTTTCCCAGTCTTTAATTTGGGTAGTTAATTCTAGCTGTTTCTGTGTCACCAACCTTTTCCTACGAGTGGCTATTTGAATTAACTTCCCTCTAATTAGTGCCTTGAGTGTATCCCAAAGAATTTGAGGAGTCGTACTGAGGGTATTGTTGTCTTCTATGGATCTCCTAATGAATTGTTTGAGTGTTGTAATGACCTCTTTATCCTGTAGCAGTGAAGTATTCAATCTCCAAAGTGTTTTTCTTTTAGGTATCCCTAGGTCTAGTTCTAAAAAGAGCGGGTTGTGGTCTGATAGGACACTGGTTCCCACCCACATTGAGGCGGCAGAGGAGATGTCCCTCGAGAAAGTAAAAAACATGTCAAGCCTCAAATAAATATGAAACCTCGGGGAGTGACATGTGTATTCCCTACCGGTGGGGTACTCTTCCCTCCAGATGTCAATCATACCTAATTGTTGAATTAACAATTTAAACGCTTTAGCTTTATTGTGCTCCGGTCTTGGTATTTGAGAAGTGGTATCCATCTTTCTATCAAGTATTATGTTCCAATCTCCCCCCATTATGAGTGTGCCCTTCGCTTTCTCTGCCACCAACCTCAATATGGTCGCATATACCGCAATTGGTGACCCTGGGGGAACATACACATTGACCAGAGTAACCCACTGGTCCTGTACTGATCCTATTACAAGGAGGTACCTGCATTGGATCCTCTATCACCTCATGTGACCGGAAAGGAAGTTAGCCGAGAGCATGATGGCCTCCCCTCCTCCTGCCCCTTGTAGTAGGGGAGTGGTAAAGTTGTGGCATTGCCCTGCTTTTCAGTTTTTGGACCTCTCCAGGTTTGAGATGTGTTTCCTGTAGAAACACCATATCACATCTTTGAGCATTCAAATATCTTTGAACCTCTTTCTTTTTAACAGGCTTGGTCCATTTATGTTAAAGGAACCACCTTGACATTTGACTAGCTATTTATGCATTTGTGCATTTCTACTGCTGATCTCAAGTTCTTTACATTTCTGAGACAAAGATTTTGATGCCAGTTAGTACCTTGAAACATTATTAACAAAGTAACTTTATAACCATTCAATTTTTGTATAAACTGTAGCAGAAGATATATTAAACTAATAAACCAACTTTTTGGCCTCGTCCAACTTCTGGCCTTAAAGAAAGTTGTTGATCTTTTATCACGAGCCAGGAAAACTCCCTGCCCTGATATCCCCATCTTTTCTGATTGACTTCCTAGGTGTGACTGAGTGTTGTAATTCAGTGGAGGAGGAAACGTCCCTAATGGACTTATCGGGGTGCTCCAGGGTGCAATGAGTTCCCCATTCAGCCACAGCAGAAAAGTTTCATTGTGGTCGTCCTCCGTCGCATCACCTCTCTGGGGTAACATCTGGTTGAATCCTACCTCTCCCCCTCAAAGAACTATTCATCCCCCCCTCCTCCCTCCCGCCCCCAACCTTTGGACACGGAGGTGGGGGGGGATGTGTTTCTCATCGCTCCCCACTTAAGTGTTTAGTGATAATGTATGTCCCATCATGGCTTCTCCTCTTGTTTCCCGAACCCTTTCTTTTTTTGCAAGTTTAGTGAGCTTATCTTCTTGATTCGCGCTACCATTTCCCGTGTCTTTTCCTCGGTAGACTTTCAGGTCTCCCAGATCTATACGTCGCCCTCTATCATTCCCCCCTCTCAGTCACCATCTGTGCTTCTCTACGGTGTCTTTAACCTCTCTCGATTACAGCCGATTATTTTATTTTAATCTTAGTTTTTTTTTGTTTTTTTTTCCCTGTTTGAGGGTCTCTTGGTCTCTACCTAAGTCGCCACACCCTTCTTTGTCCACTCAGAACGCAGAGTCCCTATCAGTCCAGACCACTCATCCATCCATCCAACCTATCCCAATTCCAATCCTACTCCCCCCCTCCCCTTTTACTCAAACTCATTCGTATGCCTTATGTTTAATCAGCGGGGTTGCCCACTATTCCCCATCGTGATGCGAGAGCCCAGTCTGGCGGCAGCTTCTGTCTCGGCCTCTTCAACAGGCCGGATCCTCTGTTTGTTCCTTCCAGAGTTTATCTTCCCCATCCAAGATGAGGATCCATCAAGTGTCCCAGTCCTGGGGGCGACAAGCCTTTATCTCACCCCTAGATAAGCAAGCCTCCCCAAATGTCCAGGAGTCCCCCAACTCGTCCAGAAGGTGCCGTCTCTGAGTCTAATTATCTGAGAGTGTGTAGTCTGTGGCCCCAGGTATCGTAACCAAAATCTCCTCTTTGAATTTCCATGGTACAGAGACCTCTATCTCTGTTCGACCGACCAGACTCAACCTCTACATCATGTGTCAGGCAGTCACTTTCCACATAGAGTGGATATCTCAGCCAGGTCAGGGGCCAGGGCTATCGCCCTCCAGGTCTGACGCGACAGCTCAGGGGACTGCCCTCCCCTCGGCCCCTCCTAAACGGCCGGATCTCTGGGCCCGAAGTTCCATAGTCCTCTCCTTCCCCCGCACAGCTCAGGTAGTTCGGTCCCTTTCCCCTTCTTATTTTTCACCCCCTTACTCCCTCTCCCTTCCCCCATCCCCCATGACCCCAGGTGACATCCTCCAGGCCCACAAGGGGTGCTCCTGTTAGGCCGAGGCCAACAGTAATGTTCTGCAATCACGAGTTGTCTTTAACCCCAGCCAGGAGAGACGAGTCGAGTTACCCAAGAATTGAATATCAGTGGATCGGGGTCAGCATCAGGCTGAGAAAGGAAGATGTGGGCCCACTGAGGAGTTCCCAGGTCCAACAAGCTATCGATTTTTAGCTGGGTGACGCAATTATACGTGGCGGGGGGGGGGCTCAGTCTCAAGAGTCTCCGTCTCCGTCTCCGTCTCGGCCTGACCCGGTGAGACCTCACCCCCAGCGCCCCTCATTAGGTCATCGCAGCTCCGGCTCAAGCAGGAACCTCAGACTCAGCTCTTGAACCAGATTTCAGTTCCCACCCCCATCCCCTTCATGTTCCCATCTCAATTACCTCAGCAGGCTCAGTGGACTCATCTTACAAAACACATACCTCCAATTCGATTCTCATGCATTGGTGGGAGGGAAACTTAAATTGTCTTGTCAATTTCTCTCCAGGCAGTTCATCACAGTCATGGGCCTCACATTAATAATTGCGACTTTGATCTGACCCACAAGAAAAAAGGAAGGCAACTCAGCAACGCTAGAATAGCGCGAAAACCAAACAGAATTTTCCCCCTCTCCCTTTCCCTCCCTTTTAGATGCAAAAAAAACTAGAGGTAAGGCCCAATGATAATTCCCCGGCCCCCCAAGTTCTACCCACCACCAAAGCACCTAAAGGCATGAGTATCCTGGAGATAAACCGGGCCCAAGCATCCGAGGAGCCATGAGGCGCCCCCACCCCCCCGGATCTCCGAAGCCTCGGTCTGTATTCTAAATCGTCATCTGTGGCTTCCAAGATGATTATTTTGGTCTCCTTTGTACAGTCCTCCCCCCCCCCCACGTGTTCGGGATACATCCTATAGATACACAGAACAACATTTCGGGCAGACTGTGTTAATCAAGAGGACTCCTCGGCTTCCACCGATCTTGGTTTCCTTCTGCCCTGTCATTTATCCAGCGGACACATTAGTGCCTTGTTGCCTAGAAATCAGGTTTGAGCTCAGGCCTAGGTAGTTGAGAGTCGAGGGTGAAGATCGAGCAGTGCATCAGCAATGACCCGGGAACCAGCGTAAAAGTCAGGGATTCTCAGCTCAGCAGTTCGGGTACAATCCAGGAAACTTCAAGAGGGCTTCAAGATTCGTAAGTGCATACAACTCATTTGGGACTCTGTTGCTCCTCGTCTGATCTTTGTTCTGCTTGTAGGGGGTCCTCTGCCTCATCTGGTTGGTCTGCTTGAAGAAGGTGTTTTGCCGCTTTGTTCACAGTTGCTGTGTCCCCATATCTTCGGACCATCGAGGCGACATCTTCTCGGAGGGTTGTACTTGGATTTCTTTGCATGGAGCCTTTTTTCGGTGTCCCACGCCGAGCTATCGTCCAGGCCGAGGACAGGAGATCCCTCTCCAACTTTTCTTTGGCCATTTGTGGGGTAGTAATGCCCAGACTTACAAGGTATGGAGCTGCAGTTAGGAGGTCTTTGAATATTTTGGTACCTTGCTGGGTAATGATTTTGAGTCTGGCAGGATGCAAGATTTGGGCTTTTAGGCCTTTGGCTCGCAACTGTTTGATCACTGGCCAGATAGTCTTCCATGCTTCTTGTACCTCAGCCGTGTGGTCGTTATCTAGGGCTATTCTGTGACCTTTATATAAGAGGATGCTTTGTTGCCAGGCCTTTTTCAGGATTTCTTCTTTTTGTTTATATGATGTTAGTCGAACAATCAGTGAGCGAGGCCTTGCATCTGCATTTTTAGGGCGCGGGACCAGGGAGCGATGAGCTCTGTCTATTTCAATTTCCAGGTCTTTGGGCAGCTTTAGTGACTCTTGAAGGAGGTCCTGTATAAAGATGATCATGTTTTGTTCTTTTCCCTCCAGCCCCTCTGGAACTCTGTAAATTCGAATGTTTTGCCTCCTACTTCGGCCCTCTAAGTCATCCAGTTTTCTACTTAGCTCACGGTCGTGGGCGAGCAAATAGAGAATAAGCCGATCTTGTCTATCGGTTTGTTCCATGGTTTGCGTGAGTACCACTTCCAACTGTTCCGTTTTGTGGTCTATCTGATTCAGGTCTGATCGGAGACCTGTGAGGGTATGATCTATCTTTGCGACCGTTTTAGCCGTCTGTTTTATCATTTCCACTATGTCATCTGACGGCGGGTCGCGCTGTGGAGGGGCCTGCTGAGTGTCTGAGTGCTCTCCTCGAGGTTCCAGCATTATATCTATTTCGGCCTGCAGCATCTCTCTCAGTTTCTAGATAGGAGTCGAGTGAAGCTTTCCAGACTTGTTTCTCTTTTGCTTCACCGGAGATGCCATACTTTTGGAGCGATTAAAGTGGATTGATATCGTTGGGGTAGAGGAGCTCTTCTCTCAAGGCGCCATACCAGTCGGTGACATCACCGGAAGTCCAGCTTGATGTTTTGAATAGGAGCAACCATTTTGGTTCTGGACTTCCAGTGTTAGACCAATCGAACCTCGGGAGACCTAAAATGGAGACTGTCCCCAGAGGTCTTGTGGGACTGAAATTCTGTAGGATTTGTAGTTTTAAGGGTTTGGCATCCAAATGGACCTGGGGGGGCCTTTCTATGACAGACAGTTCCCTCAGCCAATCAAACCCTTTGGATCTCAGAGGAAATACCCAGAACTTCCTGAAGCAGAAGTCAGTTGAAAGTTGAAGATTGAAGAGTGAACAGCTCGAGCCATCAAGCAGCTGCTCCTGTAGGAGCATGGGAGAATCGGTGGGAAAGCTCTGTGGGCCTGCCGGTCATGTTTTCCAGTCCAGAGTATCGCCTTGCCTGGGGAAAGTCGGAGTTTTCCGATTACCGGGTAGAGACCTGTATCTGAAGAGAGGAAAGAGTGTTATTGCTACTTGCGAATGGACTGAAGACTTGTTCCAGAAGCGATCGACCCACCTGTCATCAGAAGTGAGCCTCAAATCAAAAGGTTTGCGCAGTGAATCTGATTGGCAAGTGTACTTTATCCAAACTGTGGCTAAAAAACAAAGTGTTGTAGATGTGCTGAATGTGTTTCGTGGATCGCGATCTGATTCCACACGCCAAAATTCTGGTATGCCCGCTGGAGGTTTTTCCAACATTCAAACATGGACTTTTTCTGGACTGTTCCTTCTGCCTGGGCCCTGTCATCTCATCCTAGGCCGCTGCTCCTTAATCAGAGACACTGTCGGCAAAAGACCCACTTGGGGATTTAGCCCCCTGCTCCACTGAACAGGTAGCAACCACCAGGAGATGAGTCATGTAGGCCCTGCTTCCCCTGGCAATCCAGTGCAACATATTGAGGTCTTCATCTCGCCTGTCTTATATCCTAGTCTGGGTAGCGTGAGTACAAAATAGGGTAGCTCCCTGCAACAACAGCTGCAATCATAGTATGTCATCTGATTATCTTGTTCTGGGTTTATTGTAATGGACTGAGCCATCCAGCTCCAGATTACAAATTTTTTTATTTTTTTTAATTTAGTTTTTGTTGACCGGGTAAGTGCACTAGACAAATCCTGCCTATTTTCAGGCACGACCTGGGGGAAGGGGGATACAGATGAATGCCAACTGACTTTGAACCAGATTAAGCTGTTGGTGGTATTTTCAGTGAATGAGGGAAATCTGGCCAGGACACCGGGGAAATTCCCCTACTCTTTTTCGATAAGTGCCATGGGATCTTTAACATCCACCTGAACTACCACCAATCCAGGCAGATGGGATCTCAGTTTAACGTCTCATCCGAAGGACGGCACCTCAGAAGTGCAGTACCCCTCTCATGCTGCAGTACAGTGTCAGTACTGGGATATTAACCCAAGTGCCAGATGTGGGAACTGAACGCACAGCCCTCTGATCTCCCAGCCTCAGAGGCAAGTGTGCTACCTACTGAGCCACTGACACTGCAAATACTTGGGTTGTGTGCATGTTAACTGTTTTTCCTTCCTAAGGGCCCCAACAACAGCTGCAACGCCAGCCTACCCTGGTCAATGCTTCAGGCTAGCCTGATTAACATACTTGGTACCCGGGGTTGTGGGACTGTGTCAAAGGGACTTACAGTGCATGCTTAATCAATCTGAGTCAAATCAGAGGTACCAGTCATTTGCTAGATTTACGCCCTACCCATGTTCAGTTCCCCTGAATAAGCCAGATTGTAGGTTGTCACGTTTAACCTGGCTGTGGTGTACCTTATTGGTGGGGTTACAACATTATTACTGCTTTTTTGCATTACTGGTCTTATTTTCCAGGGGGTCTCCAGGGCAGTTGCAGCGGATTCAGCCCCGGTAGTAAGTGCAAGGAGTGTGAGCAAATCATTACTGCTAGTTGGTGTATATGAATGTTCTATTGTTCAGGCCATTAGAAGGGTTGGTGGGTGGATATAGCATCCTGGAGGGCTATACCAAAAGCAGTTACACTACAGCAATACCATTCCTCTGGGTGGAGGCACCCGTTCACCGAACTCCGGCCCCTCAACCTGTGCATAGTCAAGCAGGCAGGGGTAGTAGCCAATAGGACAGTGCCACCTAGGGGTTACACACAGAATATGTAAATGAATAACAAGGTAAGTGCAGCAAATACGTATGGTGATAGTGTACAGGCAGATATAAAATCTTACGGCATACAATATACAAGATATGCAAGTAACTAAAGGGATATACAGGATGGTAAGGTGCAAAAACTACAACCAGTGACTATGCACAGGCTGAATTCTAATCTTACGTCACTGGAGCAGGTGCAATAGGCTAAGGACCTTGGCAGTACTTGTCAGCTAAGGCATACAAGACAGTAGACAAGGGAAATCTAAAACTGAATAAAAAAAGTGTAGGTCAAAAATTCTCCCTGCTAATATGCACTGCTGCTTTAAGCGTTTAAGGGTCCTGTCTCTGTCTCCTGGGTGGGGATTTGGGCAGCACGGTCCAGTCCTTACAGCTTCCCACTCCTCTTGCAAAGTGTAATGGGCATGTAGCTCCTCAGGGGATTGGGATGAGCAATGGAGAAGAAGGGGCCGATCCCCCAAGTGCAGATTATGTAGAAACTGAGGGTGGGAGGGGGGATTCAGGCACAGCCAGTGGACAGGAATGAGCATCTCCTTGGCCATAAGCAGTCTGCATCCTGCTGAACCCTGACTCAGGACAGGATTAGCAGAGGCAGGCTGTCATCCCCCATCTTTAAGCCTCCATGGCAGCAGGTCAGTCTTGGCTGCCTGCATTTCTTCCCTCCATTTGCAGGCATCGCCTTTTGGGTGCGAACTGTGAGGGAATTTAAGGTCAGGTCCGGTAGCAGATGCTATCTTTTCTGGCAGTCTAACCTGACTTCACCCAGTTTCAAGACTGTTTTGGAAATATTCTTTAGCATGTCTTTGTCTGAGTACAGCATGACTTTTGTCCTTGTCCTGCAGCTGGGGGTTGGGCATTTTCCTACTATATGCTTCACTCTCAGGTTTCTGTGTTCTCACTTGTCCATCATTGGCTGACAGTAGCTTCCATTGAGGATTTTGTGAAGAAGTTTCAGGCCTTTTCTGATGAAAAATGCCCTGACTAGCCACGGGAAACTGTCATAGGGCCAGCTTGGATCAAGCTAAGTGATGCAGGGTCTCCACTACAGAATGAGACTGGGGAGTGCCCACCTGGCATGGCTTAGGGTGATGGGGCAGTAGAAGGAAGTGCTGAGAGGAGGGCATGATTGAGGAAAGCTAGCTGCAGTTTGAACTGCTGTGGTGCAAAGAGCGACTGGGCAGTTGGTCGAGGTCACAGCAGTAGGGGTTCCTTCATGTGTACAGAGCACTTAGAGGATGCAGTGCTCCCCCCCAGCCATCCAACTGTGAGAGGATCCCAGCTGACAAAGAGGCCCCCAGTGGAAAGCATAGTGTAGCAGTCCACAAAATGTTCTTCCGAAGGAAAGAAGAGGAGCAGATCCAGGTAGGCAGTGAGGAGACCCTACAATGGACCTCACAAAGAAAATGGATCACCAGAGTCAGTGAGTACCTGGGTGTGGGCTCTGCTCTGTCAGTAAACATGGGGGAAGCTCTAATAGGCAGAAACTTGATGGTGGGAGCTGTTTTTCTGCAATATATGTTTAATTTGCAGATGATACAGCATTAGGGCAAGCAGACAGAATGACAGGGCAGAAAGTACCCAGGACAGTTACAGTATGTAGTCTGGGGTTCAGATGTGGGAGAGAGGTAGAGAGTTATCTAAACCCACAAGCAGTCAGGAAGCTTCAGTTGGGCAGGGGAGTTAGTACATTGTAACTACAGAAAGCCGACGGGGGATCCCTCAAGGATATGAGATGACAAATAAATGATTTGCATTAGCAATTACAGACATTAGGCAGATCAAGGCTGTTAAAGTTAGAAGATGATAAAAGTCAGCATATCTATTTGGATACTTGGCCCCCTTCAAAGCCCTCTGAGCTAGCTGGTTAAGGATAAGATTTTGAGCTGAGAGTATGTGGACATATCATCTCTCTCTTTCTTTCTCTGCTCCATAGTGAGGAGGATAAGAAAGAGAAAGAAAAGAAGACAGATGAAACCACGATTAGAAAGGGGAAAAGAAAAAGTCAGAAGTGGAAAAGACCATAACAAATTGAGTAGCTACATATAGCATTTTGGCCAGTGCTGTGAGGGAGAAGTAGCTAATCAAGTTTGAGAGGGTGATTTAGATATTTGAACATGGTATCAAAAGCTTTCCATACATTATGGGGGGAAAACATATGTTGAGAATGCAAGTGGCTACTGATTTAAAATCAGTTTGGGCTTGGGTGCACACTTATTTGTGGCTAGAGACAATGGGAAGGATTTTCAAGGGTCCCCTAACCTGTGTGCCAACTTATGCCATGATTTTAGTGCAATTGTGATACCATCTCAAAACATGAGCTAACATTTTGCACATAAAAATGATGCATATATCATTTTGTTACCATAAAGCAGGTACACTGTCGCATCAATGTGTCTGAAAATAGCAGTCAAACATTCTGGCACATTTCTTTTAACACAGGCACAGCCCAAAATCAGGAGTGGAGCCTGTGTCAAGAGTTTATGACTTCAAAGCAGCAATTTCTTGGACAACCGACAGGCAGTAGCCTACCCATTGTGGGCATGCAACACACAGGATGACCTCATGGAGCTAAGGGTGTATGTTTTTAATACAACATGGGAACCTGTACTTGGAATGAGAAGTGCAGACACTGGCATGATTGTTCGATATACAGTAGTAAACCCCCACCCTTAAGTTCTCCAAACTGCAGCAAGAGGCCGGACATTTCTGGATGGGCACTTCCACAGCCCAAAATGGAAAGGCAGCCTCTCCATTTATGGTGCAGTCAATGGCTCCACAGTTGCTGTGATCCCTGGACTGAGCAGTTGCAGGACCAATTTTCACAGGATTCAGAGAGGATTTTAAAATTCCATACATGAAGCCTAGACCTCAGTATAGTGCGACAAATTTGAAATCTGCCTGTTTGAAACCAAAATTGCTGGATAGAAAAATCAACAAGGAAGCAGCTTTGGGTAGGATTTTTGGACTATTCAATCACCCAACACTACAAAACCTGAGGATTTTGCCTCTGGATCTGCTAACAAAGAAGGTAATGGGGAAGTATAGGTTAATTCACCATTTGTCATGTCCTAAGGGTCAGTGAATGATTTTATTGATCTGGAAATCACAGCAGTTTCATATAACCTTTTTGATAAAACAGCAGAAATTGTTAGGTAATGTGGTAGGGGAGCTCTCATGGCTAAGGCAGACATAGAGTCAGTTTTTTTATTTGTTGCCAGTTCACCTGTCACATTGTGGGCTACTGGGTATGATGGTTAAAGAAAAGTATTGCATAGCCAGGTGTATGCCAGTGGGTTGTGCAATCTTGTGTTCAGTTTTTAACAGCTTTAGCATGTTTTTGAATTGGGTGGTATGTCAAAGATCTAGGATACAATCAGTACTGCACTACCTGGATGATTTTTCTTTGTGAGTCCAGCCAGAGTTAGAACATAGCAGAGGAATTCAGCTGCCCCTGGATGTGGGCAAAACAGAAGGTCTAGTTACTGTACTGACCTTTTGGGAGACCGAGACAGACTTAACTAGAATGGTTACCAGGTTACTTGAGCACAAAGTGCTGAAGCTTATCAAGTTAGAAGAGGAGGCAAGAGCTGATAGAAAACAGACTTTGCAACAGTATCAAAACCTATATGGACATTTACATTCCATCATCCCCACTGAGCCTGCCCAGAGCTTCTGCAGGAGACCTGGTCCTGAAGCCTCACAGATGGTGTGCTCTGAGCCAAGGTACTTAAATTCTACTTTAAGGTTGTTTCGGTCAAAGACATCTTGCAGTACATCAGTAAGGTACTTGGCAAGACTAGGGGTGGGAGTGATTCAGTTGATAAGAAACTTTTTGCCCTGGCAGTGGAGGAACTTTCCCACTCTATCTCTAGTATTTTGAACTTTTCCTTGTGCTACTTACAGTCCCCAGAAAAGTGGAAATCCACACTGGTTACACCAGTTTTCAAAAGTGGAGACTGCACTACGCCATTTCTATTCTCCCTCCCTTGTCCAAGGCCCTCGAGAGAATAGTCTATGACCAACTTGTCACATACCTCAAAAAATACAGTGTCCAATATATACAGAAGCATGGCTTATAGCAGCTCCACAGCACCAACATGGCACTGTTGGAATACACCAGCTATGTTCATGAGGCCCTTAACAATGGTGACCTCATCGGGGCTATATATACAGTATATCAACCGTACTAAGGCCTTTGACCTGCTCAGCTATAAGCTCCTACTTAAAATTCCTTGGCCTGGGTTTCTCATAGAACACAGTTGACTGGTTCCACAGCTATTTTACCAATCGATCCTAGTGTGCGAGGATCAATACATCCTTGTCCAACACTAGGGGAGTATCTATAGGATGCCCCCAGGGCTCCATCTTGGGCCCACTGCTGTTTGGCTTCTTCGTAAATCAACTGCCTGATGCCTGTCAGAGAGCCGATATACTCTTCTATGCTGATGATGCTGTCATCTGTTCCTGACCTTAACAGGCTCACTGTGATTCTCCAGAGCAACTCTGGGACACTAGAAAGCTGGCTGTCCAACAGCAAAAAAGTCTTCATTTACAGAAGAATATAGACCATGCTCTTCTCTAGCCTCCCACAGCAGAGGAAAGTTCCACATTTTGTCATCTGAAATGGCCTGGGACAAAAATATTGAACAGGTGGAGACTTTCAAATACCTTGGAGTCACTCTGGATGACACTTTATCTGTTGCCCCCCATGTTGACAACCTGGTGGCCATAGTTAACAGAAGACTGGGTGCCCTGTACCATAACTGGAACAGTCTTACTGGGGATGCTAGATGCTTTGCTGCGCCAGCTCCATTCTGTCACTTGTAGATTATAACCTCCTTGTCTACGCAGCTGCCTGTGACATGGTGCTAAACAGAGTAAAGCTGATCTGTTATATGGCATGCTGTGTTGTACTTGATGCTAATAACTACACTCATAGTTGTACCCTTTACACACTGACTAACTGGCTACCTTTATGCTGGAGAACAAAGCTCCAGACCTGTTTGCTAGCCAAAAAGGCACTCCTGGACCTAACACCCCCTGCTTTAACAAATTGCTTCTGCACCCTCCCCAACCAATACAAGGAACATGGCCAGGAATGCCTTTTCAGCATACTCAGCTAGGCAAGTGGTCATTTGCTGTCAGAGCCGCTGATTGATTAAATAAACTGCCTGATACACTGCTGAATCTCCCCAAGATTAATCGGTTTAAGATATCTTTGTGGTCTGCCCTTGCAATCCAATGCAATTGTAACCATTAAACTTTTTTATTCAGGTTCTCTTTGTACATATCTTGTGATTTTGTTTGATACAATTATCTCCATTAAGACTAACTCTGTGAGTCCCTCTGCATAACCAGTTTCTAATCCATCTAATAATATATTCCTTAACCCCCAATGTCATTTAGTTTTTTAATTAATTTCTCATGTGGCTCTGAATCAAAGGCCTAGCTAAAATCTAAGTGCAGTACATCCGCTGTCTGACCTCTATCAACTGACTTGTGACCAGATTATTTATTTAGCTTTTGTTAACCAGGTAAGAACACTAGACAGTCAAGTGCCTATTTTCAGGTGCGACCCGGGAGAGTTACAAGGTACAAGCAATAACAATACAGAGTCAAGGCAACAGCAAGCAACAAGGTACAATCAGGTACAGGCAATAATAACAAGGAAGCAAAAATACAGTGTCGAAGCATAACAAGAAATAGTCAAGAGAGCAACAAAATATCAGCAGGGCAGATACAGAGTATACCCTGGGCACACAGGGAAACCGTACGTAGTCATTGCACCATCCACTTCAGCTGTACTGGTTAATTGCTGTAACAGTGGCACTTTTAACAATCATTTGTCAATGCCGAGTGTTTGCTTGCAGGTTTTACCATTGGAAGTGCATGAGTTAGACAGATACAGAATAGGAATGGCAGTGAAGTACTGAAGTGACGGCAACCCCACCCTCACCCTACAGAGATGGGCAGGCATTGGGGTGTGCCTTTAGATCGTCAACCATAATGTTCATGACATTTCACCTCATCCTATCCAGCAGACACCGACAAGTGTTGAGGTGTGCGTTGGGGTGTTTGGTTTTACAGTCACCCCATTCCATAAGGAGAGACACTGTAATGGGTGCAGAATAGGAGAATGGGGTGAATTCCGGGGGGGGTGAAGAGTCCAAGGCAAACCTCTATGCCTGTCACTGGCTGCAGGGTGGGCGTAGGGGTGGAATAGCATGAGCATTACAGCCAGCAATCCAAAGGTACACTCCTGATGCCTGTCAGTCTGTACAGGGTGGGATGTTACAGTTAGAAACCATAATACCCCGGGAGTTTGCTGGTATTTGCACTAAAAATTTTCAACATGGCCTTTTTGTGACCCCCCAAAACCTCATAAAAGCATTTTGGACCTCTACTCATGAACCATGGCACTGTGATTTTGTTAATCTATCCTGAACGTTGATTTCCCACAGCGACCACGCCATTCTGTGCCACATGTGCAAAAACACAGTTTAGGCAGGATGTAAAAAATGACAGCTGTGCCATTCATAGGGAGGTGTGAAGAGATGGCAATGCTGAAAATGTGGACTGAAAATATAAAATATTCTCGGACTCTGGAGTGTACATGGGAACTGCGCAACACATGCTCATAACATAGTAATTTCGTGGACTTCTTTCATCAAATTTTCAACATAGGCATTTTGTGACCTCTGCTCATGAACACTGTCACTATGATTTTCTTAATCTGTCCCAAAAGATTTCCCACAGCGACCGCGCCATTTTGTGCCACATGTGCGAAAACACAGTTTGGGCAGGATGTGACAAATGACAGCTGTACTGTTAATAAGGAGGTGTGCAAAATTGACAATTTTGAAAATTTTGAGTGAAAATATTACAAATTTTTAAAGTTACGAGTGTGCGTGGAAATTGTGCAATGCATGCTTATAACATAGTCACTTTATGGACTTTTGTCACCAAATTTTTAACATAGGCATTTTAGGACCTCTGCTTATGAACAGTGTCACTGCCATTTTGTTAATCTGTCTTGAACACTGATTTCCCACAGTGACCGCACTATTCTGCTCTGGAAGTGTGAAAACACATTTCGGGCAGGATGTGAAAAACGACAGCTATACCGTTCATAAGGAGGTGTGAAAAAATGCCAATGTTGAAAATCTGGAGTGAAAATATTACAAATTTGCGAAGTTAGGAGTGTGCATGAAAACTGCGCAACGCACGCTCATAAGACAGTAATTTCTTGGAATTTTTTCACCAAATTTGCAATATAGGCTTTTTGAGAGCCCACCTCATGAACAGTGACACTGTCATTTTGCTAATCGGTCCCAAAGGTGATTCCACGCAGTGATGGCGAAATCACCTTTCAGGACCGAATAATGACATGACAGTGACTGAATTCATGAGGTGGGGTCCCAAGAACCCCATTTTGGAAATTTGGTGGCAAAATTCACAATAATGGCTTAGATATTCACTTAAGTTGAAAAAAAACATTTATGGCATTATACAGCTTACCGGCATTTCTTCAGTTTGCGGTCGGTTTTGAAGAGTGGAGACGTGTTCCCGGTCCAATGAAAGTCATTGCGCCAGGCTCCTGAGGTAAGTATGGGATGAGGGGTGCGGAGGGATGTGGGGTGGGCAGAAGGTGGCTGCGGGTTGGGGAGGAGGCACCAGAGAAGCGAGGGACCATTTTCGGGTTTTACAGGGAACACCCCTCCGAAAAAAAAACCTGACAATGCGGGAGGCTTTTGGCATGCTGGGGAGGGCTCCCAGTGTGCCACCTAGGTGTTTGATGACAGGAGGCTGGAGCTGATGGGGACTGGGCACCCCATCGGCCATACAGTGTGCTGGGGGGGCACATAAGTATGCGGCTGGGGTGGGCTCCCAGCGTGTCAAATGGGTATTTGTTGGATGGGGGCTGGAGCCGACGGGGGATTGGGCACCCCCGTCGGCCACACAGTTTGCTTGGGGGGCACGTGAGCCGAGAGGGATTGGGCACCCCCTCTCGGCACACAACAGGGAGGGCAATAACGAGGAAGTTGGAAGGACAGCAGCAGAGGGAGGATGGGGGAGGGATTTCGAGCAGTGAGGGAAAATGCCGACGTCAATATACTAAATATACACACATTACCACCACTGATTGCAGCGGTGGTTTTCTTTCAAGTGAAGACTGCTGCAGCCGAACTGTTGTCATAGACAGCTCGGCATCTATTGGTACGGTAGGGTCATGCCTGCCACACTGAGTACTGCATTGGTTAGGAGGGTCACATACCTCCAAAAAGTCATACTGTGACAAGACATTCTTTGCGCATGCGTGCAAACAAAAGCAAAAAGTCTTTTAGGTTTGTGTGACATGGCCTTCCCCTTGTGGAACCAAGTTGTTCTCATCATTTGGCCTATTTGACTCTAAAGTCTACTAATCTTTCTTTTACAATTGACTCCAGCATCTCACATATTATAGACATCACGCTTACCGGCCTATATTCCCTGGCTAGTGCTGGGCGAAATTTATCTTCTGTCAGTAAAATTCTGACAGAATTCTGACTTTGCTTCTTTGACATTCTGCAAAATTTCCATGAAATATTTCACAAAATTGTGCCAAAATACTTTGTTATTTTCATCTAATCTAAAAAGTGTTTGTCCAAATTACACCAAACATGGTGTGATGATTTTTCCAAAGACCATACAGAATTGTACTAAGCTGCAAGTCTCTGGGGGTGATTCTAGAAGAATGGCGCAAGTCGTCACCAAAGGCAACTTGCACCAAACTGAGTTGCGATAAGAACCCTGCACCCAGTTCTAGAAGTCCTGTGACTTGCGACATTTAGCCAGCTATGCCAAACAGAGAGCGTACCTGGTGAATTCTTCACAAGCCACAACCACTGTCTGGCATGGAAGAAGTGCCCCCCCATGCCCGATCCCCTGGACAGAGCCCTGCAGGGGTAGAGGACCCCCCCCACTGTCAGTGCCTCACGGATCCCCCCCACATCTACTCCTGAGTGGTACCCCAAGGCATCTGTGTACTGTACAATCACATACCGGACAGTCCCTGGTAGTCTAGTGGCCACCCACCACCCCACCCAGCAGTGCCAGTCCATCCCACACACCTGACTTGTCCCCAGCTGGTGACTAGCACAGCCCACCTCTCACTACCAGGGCCACCTGCCGACTGAGCTCTGTAGGAGCGCGAACTGTATAGATGTGCCCAATGAATTAACTCATTCATTCATTGAGCGCATATATACAGTACGTGCTTATACGGAGCTCAGTTGGTGGCTGGCCATGGAGGTGAGAGGTGGGCTGTGCCAGTCACCGGCTGTGTGGGGGGGGAGTGGGGATGTCTGCCACTGCTGGGTGGTGGGGTGGGGGGGCCACTGGACTGCCAGGGCTAAGAGATAGCAAAATAAATAAATAAAATAATAAATGCCATTTACAGGTGGCAATTTTGTATGCTATCACACAAGAGATGTGTGTTGTGGGAGGCGGCCACTCGGGGATTGGGGCATGGGAAGGCATGAATAGCCCTGTGGTGCTTTGGCACACATGCTCAGGAGTCGGGGCATGGGGGGCATGGATAGCACTGTGGGACTTTAACTCAGTTGTTAGGTAGTTGGGGCATTCGCAGGGGGATGGGCATTACATGTGACTTTGTGGGGAGCAGGCGGGGGGTGACATGGCATCGGGTGTTGGGCCAGTGGCACATACATGCAACCCCAAGGGGGCATAAATACACTTACACCAGCTAAATGCTGGTGTAACTGTACTTTGATGGATGTCCTCCGGGGGTGGTTCTAGAATAACAAATATGGGGGCTTTGTTGCTGCCCTTCCAGAATAGGGTGCAACAGCTGCCGTAAACCCCCTAGTGCCATGTCGCAGGGGGTTTAGGGTGTAACTGGTGGTGTAAGTCCATTTTGGTGCAAGCAGCCTGCGGCACGTCACAGGCTGCTTTGCAGAATACCAAATGTTGTAATTGCTGGCGTAATTTGCTACTTGCACCATTTTTTTTGGCACAAATCAAGTTACGCCAGACATAACCTTCTGAGAATCGGGCCCTCTGTCTTTAAAGGTGACTGAGTTATAAGCCTCCAAATGTTTGGAGATCTTAAAATTATATTTCCAAATTACATAATCTGCAGAATTCTGAGGCCCTCTAACTTTAAAACTAGAGAACAGAATATCAGAAATTTTGTTTGGTTCACTGACCTTAAATATTAGCCTTTGAGGCCACCTCCATGACAATGCCTCACAGAACATTTCTGATAAAGTGCTATGTTGGTCTCCTTGCAGGGATACCCAACACACTAGGAGACCAACATGGCGCTGTGAAACTGTTTAGGTTGTGTGGCTGGCTGCCCCCCCCAATGGGCCAGGTTCAGGAGCAGGGCGGGGGTCACCATGTTAGCTGATGGGCATGACGGAAATAAAACTGCCTGCTGTCTTAGTGACTACTCACAGAGCCTGAACAAGGTATATCCCATTCCCTGTCTGATTACAGGGCAAGGTATATCCCTGTCTAATTTCAGGGAAAATCCTTATCTGATCACAGGGTATATCCCTGGTAGACAGCATAGAGGGGAAAAATAACAGATTAAAAAAAAAAAGAAAAAGAAACGTTTTGATTTCTTAAAATGAAAAGAAAGAACCAGCTTGGTAGCACTATAGTACCGTCTGTCAGTACATAGAAACATAGAAATTGTCGGCAGATAAGGACCACCAGGCCCATCCAGTCTGCCTGTAAGCCCTACATTAGTACTGCTAACTACTCTGGTGAACTATGTTTCCGATTGGACCCTGGTCACTCCAGGGCCCGCCAGGGGAGTGAAAATTGAGCATCCATGGATGGCTGTCCTCTTGAGAAGTGGGTGCATAATCAGTGTCCGCCTGTGGGACTGCCACCTAAAGTTGGCTGGGTGGCAGCAAAGTGAATGTGTGAACAAAGAAAATGAAAGGAAAGGATTTTAAAAGAGCAATAAAAGTAGGCAACCTTTTTTTTAATGTATGAGATAAGTAACTGCAAGCAAGAAAGGGATAGTAAAATGATAAAAAAAACCCCAGTAAAAACACAGTCCCCTAAACAAACCATGTTCCCTAAACATTGGGGCTATGTGGGTCTTTAAATAAAATGAGAAGATTTGGGGAATGCTGTCTTTGAAGGCTTTATGGCAGATATTTGTCTGCAGAAAAAGTCTGTGACTGACTGTGTCCTTTTCTGTGGCTCTCGGTGTAAGGATGTGCTGAGCAGTGCCCACTGAGTGCTGCCACCAGTACCAAGTATTTCTTGTCTATCTCCACTGGCACATGGTCATAATGTCACAAGACATTATGCCACAGCAATATTCCACACTGTCAGTACAGCGCGATATATTGCCAGCAGCATTTCTCTGTCCCCCCAACTAAAACTCCGGGGGTTACACTTAAATTACACAAACTGTAACTAAAAGAAAAATTCCATGCATCTGGGACCAGGATTTGATACCAAGTCTGCAGACACACCACCTCCACTACTGCCTGTGGCTCATCCTGTCGAGCCACAGCAGCTGCTCAGTGGACCCTACTCCCGGCAGAGGACTTATTCTCTGCTAGAGAACAGTGACAGGGTGCACAACTGCACATAGACCATTTAGCGGTTTTGCACCCTGTCACTATTCCCACCCACGCTGTCTGTGTTGCGCGGTTTTAACATACGCTGTCTTGCATACAGCGAACTGACTCGGTAGGATCTCTACCAATGGAACCAGAACCAGACCTGTCAGATGCCATTCCATCTCTCTCATAAACTTCTTCCCCAGCCAGTTAAACCATTCACCACATGCAACCAGTCAGCTCATCACACAGCTTTTTGCTGAAAGAACTCACTCTGTTGCTGTCCATAGCCATGTAATAGATCTCACAATTTAACTGAGGATCGAGTATCGTTGCAAAAATATGGCAGCAGCTAATCATCACTTTTGCAGACCTTTCATCCAGTTCAGCTTGCAGGTGCTCAGTAAGCACAGCTGCCCCATCTGGAATTTCCCTGCTTTGTAGTGTGCCATCTGGAATCTCCCTGTGTTCATGTGCATATCTGTCCAAGGGTATTTTCAGGATATGCACTGCTGGGACCACCTGACTCGGCTTGGCTGTGGTAATTTTATTTCAGTTTCTGCTTTTTTAACAAGTGGACTGGATGGAAGTAGATTGCGTTTCTACAGCAGCTCAGCCATCTCTCCCATGCCTGTAGCATCTACTGTATAAATTCTAGGTCACACTTGGGCTGCCTTCAGTGAGCTTCCAAAATGGTATCTGATTGGACAGGAAGTCTCTGGTGGTCTTCAACTGTTACACACTGTTCTAGGGGCTTTTGGCCTTGTGGTCCAACCCCCCCCCCCAGCCATACATTAATCCCTGAGAGACCCAAGCGCTACCGTGGGTTAATCCTTATGTAATAGAGCTGTGAGCAAGGTAAACAGGACACTGGGTTGCATAGTGAGGGGATAAGCTGTAGAAAGTACAGGGCAGGATGTGCACTCACTGGTGCAGGGTCTGGGTGCAATAGCAGGGGTGACCAGCTCCAAACAAAGCAATCAAACACAGCAAGCAAGTACTGCATTCCTCACAAAGTACTGCGATGTGTAAAACAGCAGAAGAGTCAAAATATTGGCATCAAAAATGTCAGTTTATTTGGATAAGCGACTTTGAAAAACTATTTGGTGCAAACTCACAGTGCTACAAAACCTGTTACCAAAGTCCAAAATGCCTTGGATTGGACCTCTTCCTTAAATACCACTCCTAAGGCAACCTGTCATAATCAGTGGAAGTGGTCAGTGACCAAAAGAAAAATACTGAGGAAAGTGGCCGTGGAGACCTAATGAACCTCCAGGCCAGTGCTTGTGCAGAAAATACATTCTAAGTAAATATTTTTCATTACATTGAAAAACAACACACAGAACAAACAATTATAAAAAAAATTCATAAAGTGTGCATAGCAGGTTACAAGTACTTAACGGTAGAGTTCTACAGAGGCCGGGTAAGTGTCAAACAGTGCAACGGCTGTATGAAAAATAATCTTTAGCAAAGATTACTGAATGTTAAAGTCCACTACTGGACCAACAAATAACAACCAGAGCCCAAACCATGGTGTGTCCTAGCACCAAAGATAGAAATGGTGTCTGGAAGTCCACCCTGAAGCTGTATTGTCTCCAATGGCAAAGTTGATAGTTGGCACTAGCAGGTCACGGAATTGGCCAGCTCAGAGATCTTAACACAGATTTTCAGCCCAGTTTTAGCAATATTTAACATATTATTTACCCATCGCATGGGGAAATGCAGTCTGTTACACAGTAACAGGTTACTGTCACCTTCCATGTGTGTCTCACATGGATAGATGAACCCAATCGTATGAAGCATACAATGTACATTAATACCATGTGCAGTCATCCATACCATGAAGTCTCCAACCTTGCTCAGAAACAGCATGGCCTAAGCTGTGAGCAGTGTAGATTGTACCATTTCTGTATAGGGCCAAACATGGTTGTGGGGGGGAGGGCATGGACTGGGAGCAGCCCAATAGGCAGGTTGTTCCAAGTCAGTGGGCTGGCATGGAAGAAGCAGCCAGAACCCTCTCTGGTGTTAATGTGGGGGACACTATGTTCCAGTCTGCTGTGCTGCAGATCTAAGCCCTTCCTTGACTGATCTGGGCTCTACCAGGGCCAGGATGTAGTCTGGCACCTTATCTGTTGTACATTTGTGCATGAGATGATGAGGTGTAGCACATGAAGTCATCTATGGTCACCTAGGTTCAGCCAGTTCAGTCTTCTACAAAACATGCACTGGTGGTGGCTATTGTGTGGTGCATTTGGTACAAAGAGAGCAAGCCTTTTGTAGAGCACAGTGAGTTTAAATAGGAATTATTTGTTTTCAACATTGCATAGTATGTCCCTGTAGTCCAAAGAGGGAGTAATAATTGTGTTCACAATGTGCAGGCATGTAGGGATAGGAAAGCAACACTTGCTCCTGTACAGGAAGCCAATTGGGGGGGGCATTTTTTTTTAAATAATATTTTCATTGTGTAGATTCCATTCGGGATGGGGGTCCAGCCACATGCCCAAATATTTGTATACAGTAATGAGTTGGAGCTCATGGTGGTCTAGGCCAGGTAATGATAATCATCTGTTGGTTAGTGCACTTGAGTTTCTTCTGGGAACCAAAAATGATTTGGGGTTTGCCTGTATTCAGTGTCACGCAACCTGCTTAAGTGTTTTTCCCAACCTGCAAAATGAGTCCTTTGCCTGCATCAGTGTCTCTATTGCCGAGTCATTTTCTCCCAAGTAGACAATTGTGTACAGCCAATCACCCCCCCGTGCCAGCCTCCTCACCCTTGCGATAACCCTCTATGCTGTAGCCCGTAGAAGACATTTCACCCAGTTACAGTATTCTTTCTTCCTTTCAGTTACCATTACTCATTCTTTTCCCCTAACAACAAAGCCCCCATAACCAGGATCTTCCGCCTGGCCTCCCCTCAGCTGCCTCCTCCCCCTTTCAAGGTCAGTACTCCTGGGAGCCCCCTGAGGCTTACCTGTGGTTGTGTGTTCTGCAAGTGCCTCCAGCTCAGCAGAGCACATTACTCTCAGCATAGTGAAGCGGTTATGAATTGCCAGCAGTGGTCCCTCCCTTGGGACCTTGAGCTAGGCCTCCTTGTACCTTCCCCTTTTCCCACCGCCCTCCATCCATTGGACCCCTGAGGGGAGGTGAGGTACCTGTGAGAGTCACAATTACAACTCAGCTCTACCCTCAGCCTCCTGACCTCCCTTGTGACAGCTAACTCAGCAGAGAGTGATGCCAGTTTTAACATATAAGACAGTCTCTCTCCTCTCCAGAACTACTCCCCTGAAGATGGCAGCTTCACATCTCCCACGGCTAACTAAATTGTTCCTCAGATACAGCTATGTTTGTATACCCTAGATAAGTTATAGCCACTACAGTTTACAACCCCTCCTCCCACTTCCACACATCCAATTAAAACCCTCATTGCGTTGAACACATCAAACACGTACACTAGTATAGCTTCTGCAGTCTTATTTCATGCACTCCACACACTCCCTGATATTCCCCCATCTACCTACTATGTAGATACTGCTTTTCTTTAGCATACCGTGACAGTACAGTATCTATTCTCAGTGCATTGCAGCTGTCCTCATGCAGCATATATGAGTCAGGTCAACCTTACCTGGAACAGAGGATGCACTTAGCAAATTCTTCTGCCAACCTGCGGATACCTCTGCAGACCCCCCTCCTCCTGCTCCATTGTCCTCATGATCTAGGGTTGCTTAATTCACCTGAAATTAAGTACACCTACAATTGCTGTATTGGCCACTTGCAGTCATGTGCTCTAGCCAAACAGAAAGGCTTCAGTTTCACCTCAGTGCTCCTCCTGCCCCTCAGTACTCCACAATCCCTGCTGCACCTCCCCAGCTGACAAAGCTACAGCTTTTATTGGAGGAGCCAGTGCCCCAGTCTGAAATATATCATCTTTTTAGAGGCTTCCACTCAGAGGACTATGGATTGGGGTAGCAGGACATCTGACTCTATTTAAGGGGGTTCTAAAACTGACCAGAGAGGAAGAAGGGGGTGTGTCATGTTGCAAGCAGCCAGAGTTGAATGAATCTGCCTTAGGCAGGCTGTTAAATAATTTACAGCAGTCTGTCCTTAGGGGGTTATCCTTTATTTGCACATATGGATGAGTTCCCAGTCATGCAATATCTCATCTAGTTTATTTTGAAGGGTTGTATGTAAGCTAGGTAAGTATCCAAAGCTGAACACAGACCACTTATTAAGAATTAGGGCAACAAGCACAGCTGCCTCCTTAGGAGTGTCTGTCAGGAATATCATGGGGAAGCTGGCCTGGTGGCACTGAGGGCTGAGGTGCCAGATGCTTTACCTCACGCTGCGCCAGCGACCCGGGTTTGGGAACGAGCCAGGGCCGTCAGGGGTGAGAGAAGATCGAGCGTCCAAAGGACTGCTCTTCTCTCTTGGGGAGGGAAGGATTGTCATCTCATCTGTTGATCGCCCTCTAGTGGGGACTGGAGGGGATGCAGGCAGGAGGCAGGCAGCTGGCAGGAGTAGCGGTGCCCCTCAAGGCAAAGGTGGCTCACGCCTTATGCCTGAAGGGAGGAAGGGATGTAAGAAAAATCGAAAACAGTGACCGGGAGCTCCATAATGTCCTGACCTCGTTCTGCCAGTCCAGCATTCCGGCCTCCCTGGATTCGGATTGTGCTCTGGAGAGGGAGGTAGCTCCCTTCCTGGCCCCGCCACGTGAGCTAATCCATGGGGGTTCTCGGGGATGGTCGGTTGGGCTGGCAGACGAATGGTGCGGGGCAGAGTTATCACCCTCAGTGTGCCCAGGAGGATAAAAAGCAAAAATAAAAAAAAAAAGAAATATCATGTGGATCAGTTAGTGGCGGTGACGTAAACAAACACATTGTCAGCAGAAAAATGTAGTGCAGACAGTCAACTCTTTTCCTAGCTCTACCTATCTAATATTGATTTTGAAAAGGTCTAGTAGTCTATCACTCTGCCATTCCTCCTTCCCCTTTTCCATTATCTTTGCCAGTCCAATATGCCTATACCACCCATGATTAAGTCATCCAATTTTGCACAGGCTACCTCCCTTGGCAGCTTATTCCATACCTCTGCCACCCTTTCTGTGAAGGAATGTTTTATGATATCCCTCTTAAATCTTTTCCCATCATTTTCATTGAGTTCCCTTGGTGCTGGTGTTCCCATTCATAGATACATAGATGTTGTCGGCAGATAAGGGCCTTGTGGCCCATCCGGTCTGCCCTATGCCTTTTTTTAATGCTTAATATACCCTAGATGCTATAAGTTCCCCCCTTTTGCCCTAGCTTGATAATTCTCATGTGCCTATCCCACACATTCTTGAATCCCTGAACCATGGCTGCCCCCACCACTAGAGCTAGGGTTCATCCGAGAACCAAACCCAAACTAAACCCAAACTATTTGATTTTTGCCCGATCCAAATCGAACTTGAACCCTAAAAAATAAAAAAACAGATGAACCCAAACTGAACCTGAACCCAGGCTATGTGAGATGAGGAGAACCCACATGGAGGCAGTAGAGTGAATTGATTAGAACTCTAACTCAAACTGATAAATTACAAAAAAAACCTTGAACCGACCCAGACTTGTACTTATCAAATCAAATTGATCTGAACTTGAACTATACCCTGCCAAACCCGAACTGAACTAGAACCCTAAAAACATGTCGAACCCTAGCTCTACCCACCACTTCCTGGGGGAGACTGTTCCATCTCTCCACCACCCTTTCAGTGAAGTAGAATTTCCTCAAGTTCCCCCTAAGTTTTCCCCCTTTTAGTCTCATGCTGTGCCCTCTTGTTCTGCTATTTCTCTTCATGTGAAAGATGCTCCCCTCTGGTACCCTGTTGATCTCCTTTAGATACTTAAAGGTCTCTATCATGTCCCCCTTCCCCCTTTCCTCCAGGAAGTACATATTGAGAGCTCTGAGTCTCTCCTTATACAACTTATGCTACATTCTGAGCATAATTTTTGACACCCTCCTCTGTACTGTCTCCATCCTGTTTATGTCTTTTTGGAGATGGGGCCTCCAGAACTGAACACAGAACTCCAAATAAGGCCTTACTAAGGAGTTGTACAAAGTTACCACCACTTCCCTCCTTCTACTTTTTGTACCCCTCCTTATGCACCCTACTATTCTGTTAGCCTTTCCAACTTCTTTGTCACACTGTTTAGCCACTTTGAGGTTGTCTTCTATGACTACCCCTAGATCCCTTTCCTCTTTGGTGACCTCCAGTGTTACCCCATCTAGTTTATACTTGACCCTAGGATTCCCTCTCCCCAGGTGCATTATCCTGCACTTTTTTGCATTGAAACCCAACTACCATTCCTTAGACCAGTTTTCTAGCCTCTTCAGATCTCTCCTCATTTTTTCTATACCTTCTTGTGTAACTACCCTGTTACATAGCTTTGTATCATCCATGAACAGGCTAGTCCTCCCTTCTAGACCCTCTGCAATATAGCTTATGAAGACATTGAAGAGCACTGGTCCCATCACTGATCCCTGGGGTACGCCACTTGTTATCCGTCCCTCCTATGAGCTAACTCCATTTACCACCTCTCTTTGTGTTCTGTTACTCAGCCAGTATCTAGCCCACGTGACTACCTCTGTCCCCACCCCCAGATTTGCCAGCTTGTAGTCTCCTGTGTGGGACTGTGTCGAAGGGCTTCCTGAAGTCCAGATAGGCCACATCTACTGCACTGCCCTGGTCCATTTCCTTCATCACCCACTTGAAGAAATCAGTCAAGTTGGTCTGGCATGACCTCTCTGCCATGAATCCATGTTGCCTTGGGTCCAGCAGCCCCCTTGTCTCTAGGTAGTACACCGGCCTTTCCTTAAGTAGGGTTTCCATCATTTTACCTACTATTGAGGTCAAACTGACTGGGTGGTAGTTTTCTGCCTGCTCCTTGCTATCACTTTTGTGCAGGGGTACCACTTGTGCCCTCCTCCACTCCTCCGGAACCACACCTGTTTCCAGTGTTCCACTGAACAGCTTAGTCAGAAGTTTACCCAGTTCATCCTGGAGCTCCTTTAGGATCCTCGAGTGTATCCCATCCAGCCCCATAGCTTTATCCACCCTAAACTTTTCTAGTGCTCTTTTACTCTGTCCTCTGAAAAAGGTCTAATATCCACCCCTTCTCTCTGTTTGCCTTTCTTCATTAATGGGGGACCATCCCCACTGCCTTTGTTAGCATAAACAACTTTCCACTGTGTATTCTATTAATGCCATGGATGTATTTGTGTGTCTCTACCATGCCCCCGCTCTTCTTACCTTTAATGTGGGCATGTTGAGATTCTATAACCTCTGTATTGAAATCTTAACCTGCTGGCGCTGGCTTATTGTGGTTACCCTTCTCTATACTGCTTCTACCTTGTACCTATCTTTTCAAGTGCAGGTTCCAGAACTGCAGGTTCTGGATTGAAAAGATTTCTATTGTGCGTCAAATTGCAGATCATGTTCAGAGGTTTCTTGACTTCTTGTTAAATGTTTTATTTGAGCAGATATCAGACCTGTAGTATGAAACTGGATAATCAGATTATCATTTTCATCTTGGGTTTATAAGCAGGCATTATGAAGACCTAATGGAGCAGCACTGTGTTTGGAGCCACTGGCTGACCTAAGCAGGATGGAAATAAGGGGGGTGCACTGGGGACAACTGCTCCCCTTAATTCTGATAAAACTGCAGAGAAAGGGAAAGTCTAATATTTTACAAGTTCACTTAGTAATATGTAGTATGTAGTATGCATCTGGTTCCAAAATTATTTGACAAACAAAAAAGAGAAAGAAAAAACAGGCAATATTCTACATTAAAAATAATCAACATTGGAGTTACACAGAGCACCATTTTGGGATTTTTGCTTTTTAGTCTCTTCTTGAATAATTCATCTTCTGTTTGCCAAGACGGCAAAATTATACTTTGTGGTAATGATGCAGTCCTGGCAGCCAGTGGTAAGAATATTGCAACTCTCGTTGGACCTCTCCAAGATGAACCTGTGAGGGTCCAGGACTGGTTTATGAGAAGCAAGCCAGGGATGCATGTTGAAAAAAAAACTCAGTCCATGGTGTTCTGCAGTTCAAAAAAAAAAACAACAACTGGAAAATGTGAACAACTGAACATCAAAACAGCTACATGTGAGGTTCTAGAGCAAGTCCAGTCTTATAAATGTTGGGGTATTCATCTGGACAGTGCACTGTCCTTTGCCATGCACATAGATAAGGTAGTAAAGAAAATAAGCATGAGACTGTATATTCTATTCTATTGTATATTATATATATATATATATATATATATTGTATACTGTATATTCTATTGTACAGAAGTAAAAATAATTTAAAGCATGACACTTGTAAGTTGGTTGCTCAGAGTCTAATTCTTTCTATAATAGAATATGAACTGTCTATCTATGCCATGGCCACAGACAGTGCACTCTTCAGATTGAGGATAGCATATAACCGTACATGTAGGTTTGTATTGGGTGTAAAACAAGAATTACATCATTGCATTCTTTATCAATGTACAGGCTGACTTCCTTTGTGTGCTACAATTAATTATTTTGACAGTACGTGGTGCTGGAAAATAATCAATGATCAGAGTACTAGCAATCTGAATGTGATAATGACTGAATGTTCTGTTGTTTACAACACTAGATCTACAAAAAATGAGAATCTTGAAATACCTTGCTGCAGAACAGCCCAAGGACAAAGGTCTTTTAAGAACAGAGCAATAAAAACCTGGAATACTTTACCTTTATCTTTAGATGCTAGTTGTCAAATTGAGCAATTCAAGAGAGATATGAGCGCTTATTTGAATGATTTGGTAGATTGTAAATGCTTTAAATAGATCTGTTTGTGAACAAAAAAATGATATAGGTTTTGACTGAGACTGCTTTGCATATGTGTTTCTTGTTTGTATTTGTTTCATAGTAACTTTAGATATTGTGTTTTTATACTTTTGTATAATAATTTTACAAAGATAAATGATGCGGTACTGTTAAATCACAAACCAAAATAGTATGTTTTAATATAAGATGTAATTTTTGACCAGGTCACTGTTGAAAAAAGGCGCTTGTTGCCTAAAGGTATTACCCTACTAATAAAATAAAATAAAAAAATCACTTGAGGGGTAATAACATGGTGGTGGGCTCATCACTGTCGCTCGCAGTACAAGTAAAGAAAGATTTTGCCTAGCTAAAATGGATGTTACCATCCCGCCACCTTGTGTGGTCATGCGATATACTGCCTAGAAGGGTATGGGGTAGAGCTTCAAGTTCGGTTCTAGCAACGAATTGAACACTTTGACCTTCAGGGGCTTGATTTTCAAAGGGTGACACATCGAGCCCTGCATCACACCCATTTTTTGGGCATGGCTGCAGCAAACTGCTTTGATGCAGCTGTACCCGATGTTAGTACATCAGGTGCAGTTGTGACAGTTTCCTCATTTTACGGCAGCTTGCGCCAAGGATGTGGTGCAAGCCCCTTAGAAAGGGTACCCCAAATGATGCGAGTTAGACCACGGAAAAGCTGATCTGACTTGTGGCATTTGGTGCTTGGGATTGAAAATCCCAACTGCCGGCAGGAAGAATGCCGTAAGCTCCGTGTGCCAAATGATCAGTGCATCAGGGGCTTGTGGCATTCTCAGGAGCTCTGAAAATCAAGCCCCATGTGTTTGATTTTTGTGTACTGTGATGAGAGTTTGGGGTAAAGTTGTAGACTTTTACTTTGACTGGTTCACTTTGGCCCACATGATGTGGACCAGTCAAATGGCAACCTGCAGTCAGCACCTGAAATAGTTAATGAGACAGAGTGAGTCCTAACCTCATTTTCATGTCAGACTCAACTCAAGGCCACATCAGAGCAACAGAGTTCACTCGTACACAAGGCATCAAGCTGATAAGTAGCTTAGGTAGGCAAGCTAGAGAATTTAGCAAGGTTAGCTAGAGATATCTCCTCAAAATCTGAAAAGCTTGGCTTTTCCAGCAAAAACAAAAGCCTTTTATAACAGGGCTTCTGCAGGGTATATTTATTTGTTTCTTTATCTATCTATCTGGAGGAAAAACATACAAAAACTCTCTGTCGGGCTGAGCAGTTCATTGAAAAGCAGCAGGCCTGTAGGACTAGGGGCTTGCTTGGAGTGAAAACTGGGAAGGGAGATTGCTTGGGCAGTGGGCAGCAAGGGATTAGATGGTGACAGTCTGCCACAGTTCAGCTGCCCAAACAAACCATTTATTTTACGAAATGATCAAGGAGTCTTACTGGACTGCGATATAGTTCAGCAGTGATTGCATCTTTATTTTTAATTTCAGAATATGCAGAGCATAGTATAGAAACCCCTGAGGTCTCATTAGGGAGTTACTGGGCAGTGGGCAGCAAGTGGATATGTTGCTGGCTGTCTGGCAGTGCCCATGTGCCCACAACAAAAAAAAAGACTTTTTCTTTTTTAACCCTTTGAGAACTTAATATGTGTGAACGTATATAGATTCTGGACGTATATATACGTCCACAGTCTTCTAAGGGTTAAACTAGAAGAATAACTAGGGCTGATGCCTTTTTTCAGTGACTGAATTTTTTTAAATGCATCTGGGTGCATAGTACATAGACCCCCTGTGGTCTGCAGCTAGAGAAGTGTGCGGCAAATGGGTATCAGCTGAAAGCCTGCTAGTGTACAGCAACTGCTAGCTGGGATTTTTGTGGCATCCATTTTAAAAATTCAGAATATTTGTTTCTTGCAGTCTTGCAGTCTTTACATTCCCAGCAAAAAAATACAACATATTTTCTTTCCATCTTCACACTCCCCGCTCCCTGGGGTTCCTCTTGTAGCAGTGTGGGTGCTGTCCTAGTGAAGTGTGATCTGGGCAGTAGACAACAAGCGGGTTTCAGCTGTTAGCCTATTGGTGCCTGGATGCTGCTAGTTGGCACTTTTGTGACATCCTATACTATATACAGTATATATATATACACACACATATACTGTATATATATTTATTTATACAATAGGGGTGGGTGATAAACGTTGTAAATAAAAACACGTATTCTCACTGGCGTGAGATAAATCCTGGTGACATAGCAACTGTGAGATTATTTACATTTACACATAGTTGCTACGTCACAAACTCATATTCTCACTTGACCTTCATTACCAAAAGAAGTACAGGCACTACATTGTATTGCTAATTAACAAACATTTAAGTCACCTGTAGAAACATATCAATATTATTTAAAATTCCCCGAGATACCCTTGCTCCTAATTATACAGCTGTATACCAATAAATGCCGCTTAACAAAATACATATTCCATGATGAGTATTTGCTACAAGCTTAGCTGCAGCACAAAGCAGTGCATCGCAAATCCGTGGCAATCCAAATAATAAGAAAACCTACAGTATATAGCAGTACAAATTATTGTGACAGGTAGAACAAAAACATGTTAAACACTGGAAAAAGTGTTATAACTGTAGCCGATGAGGAAGAAATCATTGAAAGTTGCTTGTTATTTGAGCTGGACGACGAGCCGCTTCTAGATCCAGCTACGTTTCGGAAGGACAACACGACTGTAAATCCACAACAGTTGAAAGGCACTGGACAACAGAAATGTGAACTAGACAGCAAATTCCCTCAGACAGCACAAAGCACAAATAAACAAATTAAAATAAAAATAACACTATAATGAAATAATAAAAATGCAACGCAGCACACAGCCATCCCGGAACTGTTTCTAACCACAAAGCTACATCCACTACATATCCACAAACAATAAACACAGTTTCCAGTAACAGTCATAACAACCAACCAATCACATTACATGCTGAACAACCTATTGCACACATTCATTCCACAACCACAACCAATTAAAAACCACAACCACTAAATGGCAACCAATCACAAACCACTTCCATTGATAAACAAACGCAGTCCCCATTCACAATACAACCTAATAACAGCGGAGCAACACACAGAAAGAAAATAACACATTCCTTTATGCTCAGTTCCAACAGTTTCTCAACATAATGACCACAAAACTGCACAATAGACACAATCCTGGGGCACAAACATTTTCGATCGGAAATAAAAAAACAACTAAACACTGCTTCTGTTTAGGTCAGAGCCGCTACAGACCATGGTGAAACTCCAGCGGTCTGTGGCTTCACTTGGTAAACAAATCCATGTACAGTACTTCACACAATTGCTGTGGCAAAAAAACAATCCCCAGCAATTATACAAAATAAAGGATGAGTAGGTGGGTAAAACTCAGATTTTACACATACCCTCGGGGTGGATGCCTTAATAAACCCCTTGAGCTTCACTCTCGAGGTTTATGTGGCATCCCACCCCTCAGGGGGTGTAAAATCCTCATTTTAACCACATACCCATCCATTATTCTCTATATATCTTACTGTCTTTCTATTGTTTGTGTTATGAACATGGTTAACACAAGAAGCAGCTTAACAGTGAACCCAAAGATCTGTGTGAAGAAACTTACTACCAAAAACACAAAAAAGGGAAATAAAAAAATGGCTACCAAGCATATATTAGCATTGCCAAACATAACTTCAACTCTGATTGCCACTCCACAAATAATTAAAAAAAATGTTTCTGTCACCATCTTAATAGGGGGAGTTGGAGCATAATTAAGGGTATGAACTACAAAAGAACCCCAGAACAAATGCCCTGAGGCATGGGTTATCCTGGAGGATATTGGCCTTACAGCCAAATTTTAAAGAAAACACAATTTCACATACCCCAATAATGCAAAGCATCATGGGAAACATATGCAAATACCCACAAGAGAATTTGGACTGGCTTAACTTGAAGCAGAATTGCACAGTGCCAGAAGGCCTCACAGTGCAATCAGCAAAGGCTAAGAACAGCAGACACATACACGTATTTCGTCCTCATTTGGACTCATCAGTGTGCCATTTCTGTGTATAATTAAGGGTATGCCACCCTTACGGTGACACCAACACAGCAAAATACACACCTGTTGGCAAAATCAACACTTTGCCGACAGGTCGCTGTGTTGGTGTGCCCGAGACAGAAGCACGCTGTCTCCTGGTCCTGCACCTCCGCCCTGAATCAACTCCGCAGGTGTTGAGAATCTTAAAGATGGGGGCAGAGCGAGCCCAATAAAAACAGGACCTGAGATAACAGAATCATGTTCGACCACAACTTGTGGTCGACATGATTCCTGTTGGCAGATAAGAACTGTCCATCTCTGAAAAGAATACTAAGACTGATCAAATTAGATTAAAAGTCTATCTGGTATTTCTGTTTTTTTTTTTTTTTTATTAGAACAAACACATCAATAGTAGGAATTTCAGACAATCTCTACTTATTAACAAAATAAAAAAAGCCGACACCAATCACGGAGATATCACAAAATGCAGTTTATTAATTACAAAAGTGCCCAAGTGCAGAAAAAACTGATGGAGGAGTTGGATACATTTGTCACATATCTTAAGAATAACAGTCCTCATCTGCACTTTTCAATACATGTGCACCTGGGAAGCATTAGCTTCTTGGATCTATGAATTTTCAAGAAGGATGATGGTACTTTGGCTACTGACCTGTTTCGAAAAACAAAGATAGGAACACGTTGTGCCACTCCTTTAGCTGCAACCCTAGCTGTACAGTGGAAAATATTCCCAAATCCCAATTTCTAAGAGCTTGTCGAAACTGTAGCAAAGTTCATGATTTTGAGAAAAGAAGCACAGAATTAGAACATAGTTTTTTTTTTTTTGTCAAGGGACTCCAATGTGGAGACAGTAACCAGAGCTAAGGTTGTAGCCTCACAGAGGGAGGGAGGACCTCTTTTGTGCTAGGGAATGGCTGAATTCAAGAGACCAACCACATGTTAACTGTGTCACAATGTATTTTAGATAGAGTGCTAAATTCAGGGTCATTATCGATGTAGTGTATGTAGGTATTTCCAGCTGCACAGTATTCTAAATCAGTAAGACATCACGGTCCTTCAAAACTAGAATTGGTGAGCACCTGAGGGCAATAATAAAAAGGGACTGGATAATGCCCTCTCAGCCCACCGGCCCGCCAGATGCCACACCTCACGCCACGCCAGCGACCCGGGTTCGGGAATGAGCCAGGGCTGTCGGGAATCAGTGGGAAGGAGAAGATTGAGCGTCTGATGGACTGCTCTCTTCTCCTGGGGAGGGATCCAGGGGAATACCGAGCTCAGTAGCAGCACCCAGCGGAGGCTGGATGCATTGCTCAGTAGTGAGGTACTGAAAGAGGGCTGGTGCGCGGCAGGATGCCTGTGGACAGACCTGCACTGGCATCCATTGCATGTTGTGTGCTAGAGGGGGAAAGACAAGAAAAATCCCTGCCTCCTGATAGGCAAAGGATGGTCCGGGGGCTGGCCACCACGCTCAATGTCGGGCTTCTCTGCTCTCCTCCCTGCCTGGTTGCTCTTCTAAATTGTAGATAGAGTGCCAGTAAGAAGTAACGGCGGTCCCGCCCCGGGGGACACAAAGCCGGGGTGTCGGGTGACCGGGACAGTGGAAGGAGAGCTGGGGCTCCAAGAGGAGTCAAGTAGGGAGCTTCAGATGGGTGGGATTAGGAACATGCCGTGCGGCCATCTGGAGAGAGTTCAGGGTAAGGCATAGCAATAAATAGAATTGAAAAAAAAAAATGCCCTCTCAGCCCACATACATTCTCAGCAGGACACAGATGCTCACCATTTCAAATGTTGTGCATAAAGAAAGTACAATTGGGAAAAAGGGAAGGGGGCTTTCTCTCACTCTAAGATGGGAGGACATATGAATTGTGCAGTTTGGTGCTTTGCACCCACCAGGACAAAACAAGAGGACAGAATATGTAGTAGCAGCAGTAAAATGTTTTTTTCATAATATTTTATAAACCAGGATTTACTCGATTGAGCTAAAGTTCATTTACAACGAGGTCCCACAGAACAGAGAAAAAACCTTACTACAGTTCCATTTTATCTAATTCTAATTACAGTTCTGTTTTGTCTAGTACAGTAAAATCACTCATCAAATATGTAATTTACAAAACAACATTTTCACAGTACATCACAGATCAACATGTTAAGTACTATTACACACAATCACTTTACTTAATTTATACAACATAGTCTAGACTCAGTTGCTTTACTGTCCAACCAGATTTTTATCCCTGTCCAGCTATTTTTCCCTATTGATGTTCTCATGATATGTGGGATATTGTGCTATGCTAATGATCCTACATAATAAAATGAATCTCTCCCTGTTTCCAAAGCACACCTTGGAACCTCCACGTCCATGCCAGTTGCAGATCTTAATGAATTCTTTTTTACCCTCTAAACAAGGTTTGTGGATATGTAATTTGGAAGTTGTCCTCCAAGCCCCTTGTGTATAAATGCTAATTAATATTCCCGTCTATGGTCTCTCAGTTTCTGCCAACCTAAATTAACATACAACTGGCAACTATGCACCAAGTGGGGGTATCAAGGATGAACCTGGAGAGTCTGCCATGACAAACTCCAGTCTCGCCAGATTCCTCTTAGATCCCTCCGCTTACAAAATGTACCCGTAGTCAAAGACCAGTATTATCATAGAACTGACTGCACGCTTCTTCGTCTCTTGTGGCAGACATAAATGTGCCCTGTATGGGGCTCCCAATCACCTACCTACACTTTTCAACAGATACTGCCCCAGTTCTTAAAATGTACTAGCTGTAATTATAAGATATAGTGTTGTATATATGTGCACGGTACTGTATTAATGTCTCTTTCTTTTCTGTTTTCAAGACTTATTCTATAACACGATGTGGCTCCAGTTTGGAATCCTGCTTTATTTTTGTCCATGTTTTTACAGGACTTCATTAGAAAAAATGCCTTAACGAATTGCATTTTACTCAGCTTGTCCAGGAAACAGCATCAGGGTTACTCATGTTTTTAGAACTTTGTGTGAGTGTTGTTATTTCTAATTTTGTACATTTGCACTACAATACTGTTTTAAAGGGATATGACTAGAGCCCCATCAAATTCTTTTTACTTTTTATAATTTCTCTTTTTATTTTTCTGGAATTTCTTGTTATTTCTTTTTATTCATTGAAAATGCAGTTTTATTTCTTGTTATCACATTTACATTCATACCTCAAAATGACCTTATACGCACCAGAAATTACATTCTTAGTATACTACATTGTATTAAGCAACATTATGCTATGGCCTTAAAAGGTTTTGTGAATCAGACAGTTCCACTGCCACTTCCTTATGGACCGTCTCCATGGTAACAACGGAGCTAAACAACAACTACTGCAAGCATTTTATTTGTTTTTGCCCAAAAAAAAAAAAAGCAATTTTAAAAAATTTTTCACGTGTTTGTTTTTTGTTTTATTTCTTTTCATACTTTGAATTTCTTGTTATTTTTTAGTTAAGAA
This sequence comes from Neoceratodus forsteri, assembly GCA_016271365.2. NCBI lineage: Eukaryota > Metazoa > Chordata > Ceratodontiformes > Ceratodontidae > Neoceratodus > Neoceratodus forsteri. Next base: position 1,143,520,110 of record CM057450.1, on the reverse strand, counting down.
AAACATGGGTCTCTAGATATGACTATTTAAAGGTGGTTGGTAGCAACATGTGGGTTCCCGTGGAAGAAGCCTTAAGTAAAACTGATCAAGCCATCTGTTTGCTGGTGGTTTCCTCTCCTATGCTGCTACTGATGTAAAGTGAGTTTTTTCTGCACTTTAGCACTTTTGCAGTTAATAAGTTGCATTTCATGATATCTTTGTGACTGGTGCCATCTTTTTTGTTTTGTTTGCAGTCTTTCTTAGCCATGCACAGTCTGGTTGTGGAGTGGACCATTTTGCTTCTGGATCCTTTTTTGTTACGTATTACAGACCTCATGATAATGAGTTGGAAAAGAAACAAATATAATTGACATAGATGACCCTCACAGTTCTGATCCATCTGAATTATTAAAAAAGGATTAATCCACTCTGAAGTTAATTAAAGGAAATGCTAGCTAATGTAAGTCATATACATGAGACAGTGCTTAGAAATAACAATGATGGGACTAAGGCAGCTGCATTGTAAGTGACTGACAATGCTGATAATCAAATTATTATAGTCATCTATGTCCGATAGCAGGGACACTGGTTTATCAGGATTGAGAAAGGGCATATTCCGTTTTGCACATTGTAAAAAATGATATTGTCGCCAGTGACTGTTAAGCCAAAATCCAGTTTTACCGGTGTTTGGTTCTGTGTCCCAGACGTCATAACCAAGCTCCATGAGGGACCCACTGGGCTGCCCGACACACACTAAGAGAGTGTGGAGGGGTGACCTGGGGTCTCCACTCTTCCCACCTGGTGGGGGTACAACCCAGGCAGGATAAGGGCAGGCCCACAGGAGCTCCTGAGCATTACCTGGGGGTGAAGCTAGGGGATACCCAGCCTAGGGATCTCTGAAAAGTGGAGACTGATGCTGTGAGAAGGGGATATACTGTAGAAAGAGAAAATAAAAAAAAGGATGCTTAAATCTTAGAGATTCTGTGCAGTGACATGCAACTTCTGTGAGGCACTGGTACAGTACAAGAATTCAAAATCTGCAAACCAAGCAGAATTTCATGATTTTTACCGGTGTTACCAGTAAAAATAGAAAACCAGGGTCCCAGCTGATAGTACATCTAATTGCATTTTGCCTAATGATAATGGTAAAAAAGCCATGTTCTTCTGAATAGAATAACTCATGTCAAATTATATATGAAAGCTCAGCAACTGATATAAAAGATGTGCTATCAGAAGAAAGGCAGACTTCTCCCTGCCATTTTGCATTCCTAAGTCAGGATTTAATTAATTTATTAAAAAGCAAGCTTTTGCTAGTGTTCATTTGGTAGGACAACTAGCACTGGTTAGGTACACTCTTGAAAATATCGGGAGAATTAGCTAGTAATACAGCAGAAACTGGTGCTTTGCACTGTCATTTAGAGACTAAATTACCAATTGAGAAATAAGTCTCTATCATATAAATCAGTCAGTCATCTTTATCTAGCCAGGTGGAACACCATTGAGAAGATTTCATTTACAAAGTGGGCCTGGGTGACCGTACAAAGATAAACACAGGACACAGGAAAAAATTGTATACATAGTCATAATGAGAACACACAGTAATATACAATACAATAATATACATCCATGATCATTAAAATACAACCAGAAAAGGAGATATGTATAGCATATACAAATGCCCATGGCAAGATCTTAATACATATAGGCCAGGATATTTAGACTGCGCCAGAATGATGCGCAATAGAGGAGCAGACGCAAATCCAGTGCACCATGGGGCAATGGGTGTGATATTCAAACTATGTGCAGGACAAGGTGCGCTTGCGCAATGCGGCTGAATATCACTCCCGATGCACCATAGCGCAATGAGGAATGCACAATGGGGCACAGACAATGCGCAATAGTGCCCCTAGGGATGCGCAGGGACAAAGCCAGAAATCAGCTGAGCAGCAACCAGGGATGCACAAGGTGCAGAGAAGCATGCAGCAGGACAGACAGCCCCAGCCCCCCCACACCCAACCAGGGCAAGGTCCCTAGAGGTGGACCCAGTACCCCACGAGCAGCACAGTCAGACGGCTACAAAAGGGACCACCAACCCTCAAACCACAGTGGCTAACCACCGGCAGATGCACACCAGTAAACCCCAGCCACTGGGCACGGCACCCCTGGACCATGCACTGGCCAACAGGGACTAGGACACAATGATGGCCAAGCCCCACCCATGCCACATCCCCATCTCAATGATGCCCCCCCAGGACAGTGCGTCTGAGACACCTAGCCCAGATGCGTGACCAAACAGTGCATGGCAATGAAGGCAGTCTGCCACCCCATGCCTATGCATCCAGTCACCTCGGAGCGCATTGTACACCCACCACATCACCACTGCGACCACCCAATGCAGGTGGTGGGACCATCCACCAACACAACTACAACCCACACAAGGCCCTCCACCATGTCCCCAATGGAGACACAGCAAGGTGGGTGAACCAGCACCAGTACCTGAGGGAACCCGCATGTGACCAGGTCCACCACAGATGGCACCACATGTAGGTAGGCCCCCGAACACAGGAGCAGAGCAAAGGCCCATACCCATGCACCAACCCCTGCCACAGCACCGATCCCACCAGGCAACACAGCACCTTCCCATAGGGCATGGAGGCACGTGCCAAACAGGAAGCAACACAGGACACACCCAATGCCCCCCTCCGACGCGGTCCCATGGGTACCCCGGCAAGCATCCCATCAAAGCTGTGCGATAGGCACTGCCAGTGTGAATCCCATGGTGCCATGTAACCCACAGGCCACCTGCCACCAGGCAGCCATTGAGCCTGCCATGTAGCAGGCACCCCATGAGCCTGCACACACTGACGGCAGGCACATGGGCCTGGGTCATCCCACAGCCACCTGTCCACCACCCGCATGCAGCGGGTCCCTATGTGACAGCCACCAGCCCACAGGCACCACCCCAGTCCACATGGACAGAATGAAGGGGGCACCCAGTGGCACTGCCTACAGTGGCAACAGGGCTGAGAGGCCGATTGGCATGGGGTAGGAGTGCCAGCTGCAAGGGCACCATGTCTGCAAGGTGACAGGTATGGCCTTCCCCCGAAGGCACGCTGGCAGGTGAGCATGTGGTGGTGGTGGTAGCCACACGATCGCGCGGACCCCAGTGGCGCATGCAGGTGGGGCAGTGGCAATGGCCACACCGACAGGGGGGCCCGTGAAATGCCACATGCACCACAGCCAGCATCACACAGGTGAACAGTGCACAGGGCACACCACACATGCCCTGTATAGATAGCCCATGGGCCCCACCCACACCCGTGGAGGAGCACCACCAGGCACACCCACGCCCACCTCAGCCCCACCACACAGCAGCCATGAACCGCTGCAGCAAGGCCCCATGCGCTGGCTACAAATCAGATACAGACACAGATGTAAATAGAAATGTATGTATTAGTACAACAACAAGGGAACAAAACCTATTTACATATATGTACATCAGGGAAGGGGTATGGGTAGGATGCTACGGGGGTAGGGAAAAGGGGCAGGGGACATGAGGAAAGGCAATGGTAGGGGTCAAGGGTGTGTGGGGAACAGTCCAGGTGGGGAGGGGCAAAGATGCAGGCCATCAGGCCCTATTGGTGGCCCCGGTCCTCCGCCACCACACTCCGGCACCTGTGGTGTCTCTTCCCAGACCTCCGGTCGTGTCACTGCAGCAGTTCAAGTGTGGCCCTTGCCACCTGCAGGAGCTTCTGGAGGGTCCTCTCCACTGCCTCCCAATGATAACCACCTTGGACAAGGGAGTGGAAACAGTATGAATGCCTGGCCAGGATAATGCAGCCCACCCAACGTGCACGGCGTGCATCAGTGACCGGCACCCCTGGGATGGCATGCAACCACCCATAGTGGGTGCGCCCACATGAGCTGCCAACCCGTGTAACCACAGCCATGCAAGCCGCTGCACACCATCACCGCCCATGCACCACACACCATCGCCCTGGCCGTCCAGCATCATGGCAATGCAGTGTGATGGCAGTGGCATAGCCAGGCACCGAGTGCACCCACAGCCCACCCGTGACACCCGCCCACATGTTCAAGGCCACAGGATGGTGCAGAGGACACCGCGGATGGTGCACAGTCGAAGGGGCCATGCGCAGAGGGACCATGCCACATCCCCACCCCTGCAAGCCACCATGCACATATGTATAGGGGAAAATGGTACTCACCTGCATCCTGGTCACCTTGGCGCCGCTGCCCCGCAGCACCACCCATGTTGGCTGACCAATGCCCCTCTCCCTCTGAGTGGTCCTGCCCCGGTCAGCTGCTGCCAGCCATGCTCTCCACCTGTCTTCAGGGCCTAAGAGGGAAACATGGAGAGACACACATCAGTACCTGCCTGAACCATAGGCCCCCCATCCCCAGACCTGTGGGACGTGCCGCACAGTGTGTCTGGGTTGCGGTGGTGCAGGGCAATCACAGTGCACCCCCACAGCCACCAACACACGCGCTGACCCACCCCACCCCCCCGGACGAGGGGCGTGGGGCATGGCGACCAATGTGCCCCAAGGACTGTTGGATGAGACTGGTGAAGATCAGTGTGCACCTACCTGGCCGTGGCACTGCACCCCTCCATACCTGCGCCTGCAGGCACCTCAGCCTGTCTGGGTCCCACTGCTGCAGATCACCATAGTGGTGGCGACACTGCTCCGCTGTGTGCTCACTGCCAGTTGCCTCCTCCAAGCCATCTGCAACCTCCTGCCACATGTCCGTCGGTGGCCTCTGAAGGGGCACCTGGCCAAACAGGGCCCCTTTGTGTGGCTGAACAAGGGCCACGAGGTTGGTGAGCTCCAGGTCACCCCACGTTGGAGCATGACGTTCCCTGGTGCGTGGCATGTCCCTTGCTAACCAGACATCAAAATGGCAGCCAGTAGTGCACATGGACCACGTGTGGAGCTAGCGCCCGTGCTGCACTGCCACAGGTACTGAGAAGCACAATAGGGTAGCAGCCATGCAGCCACACAGTGTCTAGAGGGCAGAGGTCATCCGTGAGGTCTAGGGTCTGGCCGCGCAGAGCATCACTGCGTTATTGGGGGCCCCTCATATGGTGCGCGGTAGGGGCATGTCACCAATGCTCTGCAGTCACCTACTGTGCAGAGGCGCGATGGGAGCCATGGTGCAGTGGCGCAATAAGGGCATGATGGTACTGTGCCAGCTGCACTATAGTGCGTGTGCCCTGTAGGTCTAAAGCGCATGAGCGCCACAGGCACGATAGTGCCGGGTGCTGTGCTGCCTCCTGTGCAATGTGCATATACTGCGCCACTGGCATCCGTGTCGGCAGCGTGCGCATGCATGCTGTGGGACCGACTGCGCACGCCACAGTGTTGCGCCCTGACTTGAACATGCACAACTCCATTGCATAATGCACAGCTGTGCAATATTCAACCATGATATGCAAATCCACTCATGAGCCATTCCTCGGTGCACCCACTGCATTTGCATCCCATTACAGTTGCACATGACCTCATTTGCATGCGTTGCACTATAAGGGCGCCATGGAACTGCACAGGCCATGGATCAGTATTGCAGCCTTTGAAGGTAAGCGTTATGCTGTGGGGCCATCAGGACAGTGGGCTGCGAGGGCGGTGTGACACTGAACAGTCCATGGCAACACCTGCCCATCTCCACAGGTACAAGCATGTCCAAACATGAGGAGGATGAGGACCAGGGGAGGGTGCGTAAGCAAAGGCTGAACTTCACCAGGGTGGAGTCGGATGCTGTATTCAAGGCCTACTTGGACAGAGAGCCACTCCTGAATGGACAGAGGGGCACACCACAGGCCCAGGCGACAACATGGGAGGAGGCGGCACGTGCAGTCAACCAGCAGGGCAGCCACCAGTGTTCTGTGCAGGAATGCAAGAAGAAGGTTGGCACTGACAGGAGGATCAAGGAGAAGGTGGCCCGGCATCTGGGCTGCGCGTTCCGCCACAGGCGGGGGACAGCAGGTTGTGCCATGCCTGATGCCACGGGAGGAGCAGGTGGCCGGCAGCATGTGACGATGTGCCATTGAGGGTGTGCCTGGTGGAGGCTTCCAGATGGGCGGCAGCCCATCACTGCATGGTAGGAATGGTGGTGGTGGTGTGAGGTTGGCAGGAGGTTGGGGCCAGGGTTTGGTCGGCACTGCTAATGGTACCGTGTTCCCTTTCAGCTCCCGAGCGTCTGCATGGAGCAGCGGGGGGGTGGGTGTGTCCACTGAGGGTACAGCCCTGGAACAGGAGGGGTGCCCATCCACCTCCACTGGTGTCTGAGGGTCCGACATCCAACAGCCCTGCAAGGCTGTCTGGCCTGATGCCTGTGGTGCGGGTGCAGACGAGGCCCTAGCAGTGTTCCAGCATGATGCCAGGCACAGTGTCCTGTGTGCCAAGACACAGATTGGGGCTGACTCCAGCACCGATGATGACATGATGTACATCCTGGACAGTGATGCTGGTGTGTCAAAGGGGGCACCCTCGACAGGCGACCACCAGGGAGGCAGTGCAGGCAGCGTTGGCACAGTTGACCGTCCACCGGCCGCTGTGCCCATCTTGTCCACGGCGTCCAGTGGGGCAACACTGTTATGCAGCCGTGGCAGTGATTTAGGTGGTGCCAATGCAACCGCGCCGGTGATGCCCAGCTCTCAGCAGCTGGAGGGGCGGTGGCAGCAGCTGGACAGTGTTGAAAGGGGGGGCTGGTGGAGGTGGGTGGCAGTGGTACACTGCGTGAGGTAATACCCCAGGATGGCACCGACCATGCAGCACCCACCATTGCAGGGTGCTGCTCCACAGGGCCAGGTCTCACCCGTGGGTCGGCATGGAGCCCATGCGGACGACCACTTGGACGAACACAGCTGTCTGCTTCAGGCCTCTGTGGATCAGCAGGTCCGGCTCGTGGTAGCGGTGGATGCACTCTGTGCAGAGCTGTGCCAGGCAGAGGAGCAGCACAACAGGGACAATGCCCTGCTGCTGGCAGAGTTAGCTCAGCAGCGGGTGGACGTGACCGCAGCCGTGGATAGGCACACCACTGCAGTGACAAGCGTCCTGGCAACACTGGTCAACCGGTTGTGTGCCCAGCCACCGCATACCCCTCGGAGTGCAGTGTCCACCCCTCAGGCCCGGCGTCTGGCGACCCCAGCCATGTCGATGCTGGGTTTGGCTGTGGGCATACCAGGCATGCCTGGTGCGGGCATGATTGGTGGCCTGCAGACACCTGCACGAACCCAGTTGTGTTCACACAGCATCACCCCTGGGGGACCATCTGTGCAACCCCATGAGGCCACTGAGCAGCCTGTGCTGGCTGGCAGGCCTCAGCAGAGCCACCCACACGTCCATGGTGGCAGTGCTACTGTGCAGCGTGACTGACCCTACCCCCTCCATGACCGCTGTCTGCCGCCACCCTGTGTGCACTGTGGTGTTCCGTGTGTGACGCATGGGTGTGGTACCCAGTCCGGCACACACAGGGGCCCTGTGCACACCTGCCTGGCAGCTGGCCACTGTGGCATGTGCATGATGATGCCAGCATAGTGCTGTCCACCACTGTGCAACGGTGCTCAGTGTCTGAGGCATGCCCAGTGCCTGCCTCTGAATGTGGCTCTGTTGGGTCCAGTGTGGGTGGGGGAGTGTATGGGGGTGGGTGTGTGTGTGTGGCTGTGTAGGCAGGGGATGGGGGGCATGTGCATGTGTGTGCATGCTGTGTGCAGCCCTGCTGTGTTCTGCCATGGTGTCTGAGCCCCCGCCCATTCACACACCCCTGCCGCTGACCCAGGCTTGGTGTCTGCCTCTGTCTGTCTGTCAGCCATGCTTGGATACCGAGGGCATGCTTGTGGACAAGTTCACCTACCTGTGTAGTCCATAGTGCTCCTCTGCGATGATGTCCCGGTGCTGCTGTGCCATGCGGGCCAGCCGGGGATCCCTTCACCCAAGGGTTGGCTACCCACCTCCAGCTGGACTGGCGTCCCCATCATCCCCACTACTGTCCCTCTCTTCAACCTCAATGGCTATCCCACTGTTGGTGGCCATGTTGTGCAGGATATGGCAGGCCAGGACTAGCCCACAGGCCTTTGAGTGGCTGTACTGTAGGGCACCGCCAGACCTGTCCAGGCAATGGAACCGAGCCTTCAGCTGCCCGAACACCCGTTCGATGATGTTCCGTGTCGTGGCATTTGCCTCATTGTACTGTTGCTGCGCTGGGGTCGAGGGCCGCCGGTATGATGTGAGAAGCCAGGGCCAGAGTGGGTACCCACTGTCACCTGTGTGTTGTGAGGCATCCCATGGCACCCCTGCTCTTGCACCACACACACCCCCGTTGCTCCCATCATCTGGCGTGCACTGCATACTCACCTACTAGATGGCCAGTGTGGATGTCCCCACTCTCGAACCTGTGGCACAGTGCAGACTGGCGCCAGATGAAGGCTTTGTGTGCTCCCCTAGGGTGCATGGCACAGACATTGATTATGCACCCCCTGGCATCATACACCACTTGGCAGTTGACACTCGGGTATCCCTTGCGGTTGATGTATGCCACCCCCTCTGGGCCGGGTGGTGTGTGGATGCCAACATGGGTACAGTCGATGGTCCCGAGCATGCCAGGCAACCGTGCTACGCTGTGGAACTCCTGCATGTTTGCTGTACGCTGTGCCTGTGTGCTGGGGAAATGGATGTTTTCCGCAGCATGTGGCAGCAGTGTGCTGAGGAACTGTGTGAGGATGCGTGACATGGCCGACTGGGTTATGCCTGTTGTGTTCCCTGTTGGTCTCTGGAAGGTGCCTGTGGCAAGCAGGCATATGGTGGCCGTGACCTTTGTCTCCACCGACAGGGCATGGCTCTGTCTTGTAGGTGCCTGCATCTCCTCACTGCACAGCTCACAGAGCCACCTCAGAATGGCCCATTTCAGGTGGTACCAGCCCATGATCTCTGTGTCACTGTACAGCTCGAAGCTGCCATGGGTGCGGTACAGCCTGTTCTGGGCATACCGCTGATGGGACCTTCCACAGCCGCACCTCCCTGCACCCTGCCTCCTCACACCCCTCATGACCACCTCCATCGGGAAGGTTGCACTGACCATGTCCAGGGTTGTTGTTCCCCCCAGGTGGCTCTGTACCCGTTCCCCCGGCTGTGTGCTGCTGGCCCTGCCCCTGCACCGGGTGCACCCCGGCACTGCGCCACCTGTGCCACTCACAGTGTGACCTGCCTGGGCCCCTCTGCTGTCCCTCCTCTGTGGCACCCACACACTGTCCCTCTGACAAACACACACACACACACACACCTTGTGACCCCTGTCCACCTCTGGGCCACTCCTGTGCTGCTTTTTGTTGCCCTCACTCCTTGCTGCCATGTCCCATCTCCCTGCCGCTATGGCTCCTCTCATGCGCAAGCTTCCTCCCCTCGGTTGCTCCCTTTTATTTTGGCTCAAGTCCGCTATTGCGCAACTTCCGATTGCTTCTCTGTTGCGCATGTTGCCTGTTGTTGAATATCACACTGCACCACATATTCATGGTTATGCCCCTGCAGTTGCGCATGCATTCATTTCCATTATGCTCTTGTGCATTGGATTTTGTACTGTGCATCTGCTGCCACTGAATATCACATTTTGGCGCATTTTGGTGATTGCACAGGCACATCCCTATTGCACATGGCGCAACTGCTCTGAATATCCCGGTCACAGTGTAAACATGCAAAATGTTAATAGTGCCTGAACTAGGACCATACCCATGACCCAAGGGCTACAATGATACACATTCAGTTTGGTTGTGGAGTTGAATGAGACCAGAGAGATGAGGAAGGAGACTGGAGGGGAAGGTGGGAGGTCCTCAAACTAGTGAGATGGGAGGAGGAAGAGGAGGAAAAGGAAAAGGGGATAGTGGAGGTGTTGTTGGAATTCATTTTCTTCTGTAATTAGTATAAATGCATAGGGAGTCCAGGATCGTGGTCCTCTTAACAGGAAGGGACTAGTGACAGGAGTAACAATTGCAGGAGTCAGTAATGTGTCATCTTAAAAGTGATTTAAAGGTGGACACTTTATTAAGGGATGAACGCTTCAAGGATTTCTGCAGCTTGTTCCAAAGGGCACGTAAGGAATAGCTGAGGAATGATGCCCCAAAGCAAGTTCTATAATAAGGAATATCAAGGAGTAGATAACAGTAACTCCTGAGGGTGTATGTACCAGCAGTGTATAAGAAAATGTTTGCAGTATAAGATGGTGGATTGCCACTAAGGGCTCTGTAGATCCAGGTAACTGCATTTCTGAGTCTCCTAGTTTTTAGAGACTGCCAACCTAGCATATCATATAGTGCATAATAGTGTGTCCTGAACAGAGCACCGGTGATAAATCTTAAGGCCCTGTTATATAAAGTGTCTAGATTTGCCAGAACTGAGCTAGAGCTTTGACTGTACAGAATGTCTACATAATCCAAGAGGGGTAATAATGTGGACTGCACAAGTCTTTGCTTAGCATCTTGTGTAAGGAGATGCTTAATTCTGAAAAACAGTCCTAGACATTGCTTTAATTTTTTACATAATTCCTCGATGTGTACTGTGAATGTGAGTTTATGATCTAACCAAAAACCAAGATATTTGAATTTTTCAACCATTTCAATGGGCTCACCCAGAAGGGATTTTATTTGTGGCAGAGTTCCAGTGGATAAGGAATTGTCAGAATTTAATTTAGGGGAGAGGATCATGGCTTTGTTTGTGTTCAAAGGGAGTTTGAGATTCAGGAGGTTGTACTGTAGGATGTTAAATTCTCATTGCAGGAGGCTACAGGCTTACTCAAGTGTAGGTTCAGCAACATAAATAACAGTATCGTTGGCAAACAAGTGTACACTTACTTGGCCAATGTCTGTGTCAATACTGTCAATGTAAATCATGAAAAGCAGAGGTCCTAGATTGAATGATGAAGTCACTGTCACTGATGAGATCCCAAGTTATGGATTCATCAAGTAGAAAATCTATAACGTTGCTTCAAAAAATGTCCCTGAAACACCAAAGCTACAACGAGAACACAAGGGCCGGGATATTCAAAGACCCACCAATGCGCCCTGGCGCGATATTCAAAGGGGCAGGTTGTGCGGCACAACCCCTGATGCACTGGGGTGCATTGTTAATGTATTCAGTGCAGATGCAGGGGGCGTGCCCATGCATATGCAGCACATCCCGATATTCAGCCCGGGATGTGTGGTGCATATGCTGGCACAACCCCTAAATGCACCGCACACTGGTGCCCAAAGTTGAGCTGAAAAACAACAGTCTCAAATACTGGCCACCCACAGGTGGGCAGCTGTATTGCAAGGCACAACACAACAGCTGCCAGCCGTGGGTGGCCACCCGCCCAGCAGAAACACCATCCACATGCACCCGAACCCTCCCTGGTAGTCTAGTGCCCCTCTCCCTGTATGCCTGATCGCAGGCATCTGTATCTGTCATTACAGTACCTGGTGGTCTAGTGGTCCCCCCCTGTACACCCGAGCATGGGCTGTTGTAAAAATAAAGAATTACCTGGTGGTCTAGCAGTACCCCCCCCCATACGCCTGCTCATGGGCTGTTGTAAAAATAAAGATTTACCTGGTGGTCCAGAGGCATCCGTTCATTCATATATCTGGTCCTGTGTAGTACAGTATGGTCTGCAAGCCCATTGGTCCACACTGTGGACCAATAGGTGTACAGATCATACTGTATGCTGTAATTCGGCAGGAGGCCAGACGGTATGCGGGCGGGATGCTGCCACTCACTGATGATGGGGGGGTGCTGGGTGGCTGGGGGCCCTCTGTGGGTGGGTACCACTGGACCGCCAGGTAATTCTTTATTTTTACAGCAGCCTGCGATCGGGCGTACAGTGGAGGTACCGCTAGACCACCAGGTATATCTTTATATGTTACAACAACCCACAATCGGGCATTCGAGGGGCCGCTAAACCACCAGGTACTTTTCTTACTTCTACAGATGCCCACGATCAGGCATCCGGGAGGGGGTACATTCGCCCACCAGAGACTCACCCTCTATGTCAGCTGCTAGATCGGGTGCCAGGCGCATTCCACAGAGCTGCACTGTGCAACGCATGCAAATGGGGCCATAATGACATGCAAATGGCCCCATTTGCACCTTGCATATATTATGGCCTCATTTGCATGCCCCCAACTGAATATTGCAGGTGATGCACCTAGCGCAACTGCACTCAGGCTGGCACATCCCCGTGCTCCCTCTCTGTGGCTTGCACTGGTGCAGTGCCCCTGCACCATGCACAGTATGTGCACCAACTTTGCCATATTCAATGGTGCTGAGCCATGGTGCACCACCATTGAATATCACCTGGTTCTGGCCCCAGCACAGCCCGGTTGCACTGTGCCCAGGCTTGCGCCACTGCCCAGCACAGTCTGAATATCTGGCCCAAGGAGAAAAATAAATCACAGATCCAATAATATAGAATAACAATAAAAATGAAAGGAGGCATGCATCAGCTAATAAAAACACTGGAGTGAAGGAGCTAATGACAGACATAGAAATGTCAAATTTAGTGCCTAATGATTAAAAGAAGAAAGTGGTAACACAATAGTAGATGAGCTGAAAACAGAAAATTCTGCCAGAGGGAACCAGATAAATAAAAATAAAAATCAGTAAATGAAAAAAATACTACAGGAGATCATGCAGAAAAATAAAGTTAATTTCAAATTGCCAACTATTCCTAAGGGAAAGGATACTGTAAAAAAAAACACAAAAAAGGGACTTAGCAAACGTGAACTAGCAGGAAAGTCAGAAAAGAAAACAAAGAAATATATATCTACAAAAATTCAGTGTGCTCCAGAACAGTCGACAGTTACCTTAACCAAACATGATACATCTTTATAGCAAGATATGAGTGACAGCAGCTGTAATATAACTTCTAAAAACATTGAGCAAGAAATAAAGTTATCATCAAACTAATAGATATATTCAAAATGGAATATGAAACAGAGTTAACATTAAACGAGGTAATGGTTAATTTACTTAGTAAAGAACCAAGATTGAAGGATGTTAAAAATAATTTATATGCAGCATTCAGGGGACTCCTGGAGCCTGGCTTTCCAGTTTATCTGGTAGTCAGTGATGCATGCTTTGCAAAGATGATCTTCAAAAAATGGCAACATTGGAGAAGTTAGCAATTAAAATCTTCTCCCTAGTGAGCCTTAATTCTGTCGCCCCTATGGCAATAGAGTCTTATACAGCTCCACAAATTAAAACATTGACTGAAAAAGTAATAAGCAGAAACATAGAGAATGATGGCAGAAACAGATCACAGGTCTGTCTTGTCTGCCAAGAGTTCACTATCTGCCCTGAGACCTATGTTCCATATAGGGTTTTATCCCTCCCGGTCCATCCCCCTGCTCCCCTCACTGCTGCTACTGACCTGAGCAACCACCAAACCCTTCACTCTGTCCCAGCCATCATGAAACCATTTGCAGTCTTGGTGCCCGTCACTTACTCTGGCAGACTCTTCCATGGCTCCTCCACCCTTTCTGTAAAGTAGAACTTCTTCACGTCCCTCTTAAATAAACCTTCTACCCACTCTTTTCCACTCATAACCTTGGGTTCTTGACTCTATACTCATGTTAAATAGCTCCCTCCAGTTCGCCTTATTTATTCCCTTCAGGAACTTGAAGGTCTCTGTCACACTCCTCCTCTCTTGCCTGGTCTCCAGTGAGTACATGTTAAGTGCCTCAAGACGATCTTTGTAAGCTGAGCCCTGTGGGCCCTGAATCATCTTGATCATCCTGCACTGCACCATCTCCAGACTGTCCCTGTCCTGCCTTAAATTAGGACTCCAGAACTGAGTGTAATATTCCAGGTGTGGCTTCACCGGTGAGCTATATAGAGGTAGAAGAACTGTATCTCCTTTCTGCCTGCTGTCAATACCCCTTCTGATACACCCCAGCTTCCTATTAGCCCTACTATAGGCCATATTACACTGACTTGATTATTTTAAATATGGTAGGTGTAATTAAGACTTTTGTTAAAATCATCTGGACAATGCCAGAGCCATAGCAGCTGCTTATAATTTCCAACTGGCTAGTGAGCCAAGTCCTATTCATCCAGTAATCTCAATGTATGGTCTGCATAATAAAAAATACAAATCAAACGCAGTTCTAATGAAGCAAGCATGCTGTCTTTTTAGCAGAATATTGAACATTCAGTTGGGTCTTAAGGGTGTAATCAAAGTATACAGGCAAGAACATCAAGAACATGGGAGAGAAGTAGACTGTGCATTGAGAGATCAGTTACTATTAAAAGAAACCATATCAAAAGCTCATCAGCTGGGCCATCTTGAAATACGAATTATATCAGAAAAACAAATAGACTGGAAGTCTCAAGGAGACAGGGACACTGTTACAGGTAATATCCAGCAGGTGATGTGTGACAATTATACCAATTCAAGGTCTCTCTGACTTTGTAAAGATCTTTTCCTCCATGAATAAATTTGAAGTACTAACAAGTGTTACAACTGTATGACCACTCAATCTGACACAGTCTACAATTACTGCTGGCAGTTCAACAAATTAAAATGAGATAAGGGGGGTAAAGTTATAATAGAAAAAACTACAAATTTGCATATTATATATTGGAATATAGTGGGCTTAACATCACACATGCTGATAATCAGTGGTTAAAATACATTAAAAGCTTTGAAATCATTGGTTTGCAAGAGACATTGAATACTGAATGTGTAAATCTTAACAGCTATGCATTTTTACGTTTGGTTGCCCATCAGAAAGAAAAATGTGGTCACAATACTGGTGGATTATGTCTTTTTTTCACATGGCAATGAAACGTACACGTGAATACAGCAACTTCATTGGTTGAAAGACAACCCATGACACAAACTCAAGTGGGTATTAATTCTCAAATAATGCCCGCTTGGGATCGTGAACATGCCTACAGAGTTATTGGTTGTCCCACATGTAATTCAGTATTGTTTAGTTTAGGGTGATCTGACCAACAGGTGGCGTGACGGAGACACAGTGTGAAAGGCAAGGTGCTGTTTCTACAGGCAAAGTGGAACACTGTGTTGTGTGAAATACTGAGCTTCATATACAAAATATCCGAATCTGACCTATAGGTGGCGCGAAGGAGAGAAACTGGTAAACGTGATGCGCTGTATGGATACAGAAAGTGGAGCACTGTGTTACCTGCAATACTGTGGTGTTTTTTCAGAAAATGTGAGTTGCAATCCACCAGCTACCAACCTACGTGAGTACCCATCAATCAGCAGAGATTAAAAAAAGAGTTGTGTGAAGTGCTCAGCCTCGTTGTTCTAGCCCCACTTACTAGTGCATATTGGGTAAGTAGTAACATTTGCATATCGAGCCATAGACACATATGCAAATGTTGCTAGTTTACCCTTCATGCAGTAGTGAATGGAAATAGAAAATGGAAGAAACAAGGTCACAGACATTATTTTATTGCAAGGCATGAACATTTTTGGATGTTTGCTCTGTCCTCTATTTCAGAAAGCAGTAGTGCAAAATGTAGACAGCTGTCATGATATAAATGAGGAATAAGTACTGAATGTGCACGCACACAGTTCCAGATAGAAATCAACAGTAAGAAAATAGCTGCAAGATAATATGGGGTTGTCTAGTTGCGAACAAAGCTGATTTACTAAAAAACACTGTGTTCCCTATGTTTCCCATGTTACAAGTGCATTAAGCCACTCCGAAGGAGGCATCTAATGGGGAATTAATGCATGGTTGGGTGGTTGTAGGCACTCGGTCTTCGGCCTTGTGCCACAACCCCCCCCAACCATACATTAATTCCCCATTAGATGCCACCTTCATCATGGCTTAATGCTTACATGTTAAAATATGTGTAAATCTTAACTCTTGCTGTGCTGCACTGATATTTCAGTCCAGAATGCCAATATGTTCTAATTCATTAGAAGCCAAATGGTTATTTGGAAGCACTGATTAATTAAAATTAAAATTTCCAGGTAGCATTGACAAATATAAAAAATGGTAAGCTGATAATTATCAATGTATAAATACCCCCACTGTTACCAAATGTTATACGGAGGAAATATGGTTTACGTTAGATCACATAGTCTTCTGTTTTAAATGACTATTTTGTCAATATAGGTCTGATATTACTCGGAGAGTTCAACAGTAGAATTAGCAAGTTCAATAATCTTGACCATCAAGCTACACTATTTTTTACTTTAAAATAAATTTTTATTAACTTTTTCAAAACAGACGTATACACTTGGTCAAAAATCGAACAAAGTAACTTGGGTGAAAAGGTATAACATTCAAAAGGTACATTAAGGTGTCAAACATCTTGAAGTAAGATACTCAAGTAACTCTAGAGGATAATACTAATATTATTCTAAAATGGGGAGCTAAAGATTAAAAAAGTAAGTTTTTCTAATGTAAAATTGAAATCTGTTTTCTATTCAGTTCAATCTTACACTATTAAATGGTAGAACTGCAAATGACAAAAATGGCAACTTATGTACTTTTCATCCCGAGGCACTAGAATAATTGACAATGCCATTTATTCAATGTTAGATATAGATAAATTCCAAGACATTCATCTACCCACCCTTACAGACATTGATCACTTTCCTTTTTTAGTAACACTGTCCAGCAACTATACAGTATTGGAAAACAGTAATGTCAATATAGACAGTCAACCAACTATAAATTTTTACAGTGCTAAAATATTTATATGGAAGAGTAGGATGCCAGATTCATCAACTGCCTTCTTAAGGACCAGATTTTTGTCTCTTTAGAGAACACTGAGAATCTCAATCCTATTCAGTTTACAACAAATATTAATTATATTTTAAGCAAAACATCAACTTTGCTACGGGAAGTTGTGTAATTCCCCCAAGAAAACAAATCTTGGTTTGATGATGATTGCAAAAAGGCAAAATCCAATTTACTTTGCTGTGTAAAAAAATTGTCCTACCCTTCATTTAGGAGTTGTATTTAATTCAAATTTAAATTAGAATACCATTGGAAGTATGCAATTGTGCATGCCCTTACTGTAAAACAAGCATTATCCAGATTTAATAATCAATATAGCGGTCATTCTATTGAATCAGCCCTAATGGCAATTGAGAGTAAACTGTGCCCAATTTTAACATATGGCACTGAGTTATGCTTTTTTTTTTCATCCAATTAAAAATTAGAGGTAATACTATCAGGCTTTTACAAAAATTTTCTGGGTGTTTCACCTTCAACTCCCTCTCCTTTTGTCAGAGATGAACTAGGCAGGGTCACAATAATTGTGGAAATAATTACTAAACTATTGAGTTACTGGGTTTAAATTACTGTGTTAGTGAAAAATACTTCAGTTTCTTTGTTATAAAGAAAAATGATGCTGTGTGAAGAAGGGTTATCAAACCCCATTGCTCAATCCAGTAATTGTGGGCCTAAAAGCAATCAATCTGCTTCAGTTGTGGATTTATCAGACTGAGGGTGTAACCATTAATAGACAGTGGCCCAGATATTTAAACTGCGCCCAAAAAGTGCGCAACAGCAGGAGCAAGCGCAAGTCCACTGCGCCCATGCACAAGAAACGCAATATTCAAAAACTGCGCAGGCCAAGATGCGCCTACGGCAGACGACTGAATATCACACCACCTGCGCCATAGCGCAACCAGGGATGTGAAGTTGTGCATATCTGATGCGCCATAGTGCAACAAGGGATGCTCAGTGGAGCAGTCCGGATGCACCATAGCACAACCAGGGATGCCCCTTGCAGCAGGGCAGCAATGCAACAGCACAACCAGGGATGCAGGGGCCCACCACCCGTGCTACAGATGGGCAGAGGAGCACACAGCAGAACAGACATCATCCCCCACACCCCATGCACTGCACAACTGGGGGAGAGCTGGATTAACCACTGGCCCATGGATACCAGCAACCAACCGGCAGCCGGGCCATGGTGCCCCCGCACACCCCTGGCAAGCTGTGACTGGCACACAAGGAGGGCTGACCACCGCGTGCCACACCATCCCACCAATACAGAGCACACCCTGCACCACAATCACCATACCCCCTTCCCAGGAGTAGTGCCCAACAGTGCAGGACACCATATGCATGCCACCACCCCCACTGTGACAGTGCAACCCTGTGCACCACAGAGCCATGCAAGGCAGCCCCACCATGTGCACCCTGCTGCGGGTGGCAGCAGACAGCAATGCAACAACAGCATACACAGTGCCACCCTCCATGTCCCCCCGAGGTACAGCTGAGAGACCGGCCATGCGTCACCACACGAGGTACCCCACATGCGACAGGGCATGCCCCGGACCCCACCACCAGTGGTACAGCACCCTGCACACCCTCCCAAGGACATATTCCATCCCAGCACTGGCCACAACAGCCAGCACAGACACACAGTGTTGCATGGAAGTGTGCACCACACAAGATGAAACACAGTGCATGGACAAACACCCACCCATACCCAAGGGCACACCAACACAGGGACACAGTAGCGGGTCAACCAAGCCACTGGCGTGTGGCCACGGCTGACGTGTACACATGGCCAGTACCCTATATTGCACAGGTGTGCCCAGCCACCTGTGCAGGCACCATGAAGCTGTATGCCACCAGCATGCTGCGGAGCACAGGTGACAGACACTGGAGCACATCCTGCAACAGACACAAGCGACGGCATGGAGGGGAGACAACAACAGCAGAGGCCACAGTGCCACCAGAGGCAGACATGCACCATACTGGTGATGGAAGGCAACCTGGCATTGTGCCGGGTACAGTTGTTATCCAGCATGGACAGCCACCACTGACATGCCAGCAGACCGTGCATATCACAGACATGCAAGGGTGACAGCTGCACAGGCCATGGATGGTCTGACAGGGGTGCCATGCAGACAGTGCAGGCACCGTGGACCACCGCACACAGGCATCCAGTGCACAGAGTACAACACACAAATCACAGACAGTGACTGATCCCCCTGCCCACACCATAGGTGGTTCACCTCTGCGCACGCACACACACACACACACACACACACACACACGCCCATGCGTGCACCACCCCTGATGCCATGCACACCACTGCAGCTGAGCACCTGTAGCCCACTGCAAATCAGAGACCACCACAGTTGTCATAACAAAATGCATGTATTCAAAAGAAGTAACAAAAGCTATGTACAAGTATTTACAAGAGGGAAGGGCCACATACCAGGTGGGGGCGGTAAGGGCAGGGTGAACATATGGGAGAGGGAAGAAGGGGGTGTGTGAGGGTGGGTCAGGGAAAGGTGTTAGTAGGGGCATGGAGTTCTCATCGTGTGCCCCGGTCCTCCTCCACATGGTGCCTATGTGGTCTCCTCCTCTGCCTCACCCCGTGGCGGTCAATCCTCTGCAATAGCTCCAGGGTCACCCTCGCCACCTGGAGCAGCTCCTGCACACCTCTCTCCAATGCCTGGAGTCACCGTCCACCTAGGACAAGGGAGCAGAGTCAATAAGTGTGACTGTCCAGCCCCCTGCAGCCCACCCATTGTGCATGGTATACAGCCATGTGCCACGCCCCTGTGATGCTGTGCGACCACCCACAGTGACCGTGTCCACATGACCTGCCTACCCAGGCAGCTACAGCCATGTGGACCACTGCACACACCAACCGCCCATGTCCTGCACAGCACCACCGTGTCTGTACAGTGACTTGGCTATGCGGTGTGAAGGCAGTGCCACAGCCATGTGCCCGGTGCATGCATGGACCACCATTGACGCACTCCCAGACATGCAGTGCCACTGGACAGTGCTGACTGTAACAAGTTACGTGCATGGCAGTGGTGTCAATGGATGGTGGCCATGCCCCACTGCCCGCCCAGTTATACAGCATGCAATAGTAATCATGGATGTAAGGCACTCACCATCA
Organism: Neoceratodus forsteri; assembly: GCA_016271365.2. Taxonomy (NCBI): domain Eukaryota; kingdom Metazoa; phylum Chordata; order Ceratodontiformes; family Ceratodontidae; genus Neoceratodus; species Neoceratodus forsteri. The sequence goes on along the minus strand of CM057450.1, from coordinate 1,143,500,230 downwards.
TCAGGCTGGTCCACGTGCCACTGCAGACCTTCAGCCCTCCTGTCCTGCTGCTCCTCCAGGCAGCGCCTCCGCTCCCTCACCTGCCTGCGTTCTTCTGGCCCTAAGGTGCAAACATGGAGAGAGGAATATCAGTACAATCTGGTAGCAAAATCTCCATGCCCCCATGTGTGTGCAATCCCACACAGCCATACCCATCCACCCCACACCCCGATACCACCACCACGGCCAACACTGGATGCCCCCCCATGTGCCGGACACATACAACCATGATACCCGTATGGACGATAACAGTGTATGGATGGGGCACCTACCTGGCCGTGGCACCATGCCCCTCCTGGCACGTGTCTGCAGGCGGGCAAGCAGGTCCGGGTCCCTGTGCCTGAGGTCCCCGTAACGGTGGCGACACTGCTCCGCTGTGCACCCCATACCAGTGGCCTCCTCAAGAGCATTGGCCACCTCCTTTTACATTGCACTCCTGGCCCTGTCCAGGGGTGCATCACCATATAGCGCCCCAGCATGGGAATCTACAATTGCCACCAGATTGGCAAGCTCCACCTGGCTCCATATGACTGCCCTTCTCCACGCTATCTCAGCAATGTGGTGGAGTCAAAATGGCACTCGGCAGCATGGTCCTGTCATGTGCAGATGCTGCGCGGTACAGTGCTGCCATTCCCTATCGCACTGTCACCAAACAGCATGATAGTGGTGCACCCATGCCTGACGCATGGCACCTAGGGGGCAAAGGTCGGGCACAGGGTCAAGGCTCTCTGGCGCACGGACAGCCACAGTGCGATTGGAACCCAATGCGTGTAGCACGATTGGGTGCCTGTGTGCCACCTCCTGTAGCAGCCTACAGCACTGTTACCCCAGTGCGCTTACGACGCCCCTGTGCCACAGCACCATATATGTGAACAGCGCAGTAGCGCCACTGGCACAATGGTGGCCATGCCCTGCATTGCCTCCCACGCACAGCACATTAGCAGCATGGAAGGCGCCTGCATCATCAATCCGGGCATGCGCAGTTAGGTGTGTACTGCGAATGTCACAGAACTGCGCCCTTCGTTCAGCACGTTCAACACAATTGCACAAAGCGCAACAGCGCGATATTCAGCTGGCATATGCAAATCAGCCAATCAGCCATTCAATGGTGCAGTCACTGCATTTGCATCCACTTGAAAATGCACCTCACCTCATTTGCATGCGTTGCGCTATAAAAATGTGACATTGGGCTACACTGGCCATAGTCAGTTACTGCAGTCTATTGCGGTGAGTTGTATGCTGTTTGGGAGTGTGGACTGTGGTGTTTAGGACATGCATGGGACTGCACAGTCACAGGTAACACCTGTCATTCTCACAGGAGGAATCATGACTGATCATGAGGTGGAGGAAGAGGAACAGAGACGTGGGAGGAAGAGGAGGCCGAACATCACAAAGGCAGAAACAGATGCCCTGTTTGAGGCCTACCTCGACCAGGAGCCGCTGCTCAGCGGATGCCAGGGAACACCACAGGCCCATACTGCTGCACGGGAGGAGGTGGCGCATGCTGTCAACCTGCATGGCAGCCACCAGCGCTCCATGCAGGAGTGCAAAACGAAGATGGGCACGGACAGGCGGAGAATTAAGGAGAAGGTGGCTGCCATCAGGGCAGCACGGTCTGCAACTGGTGGGGGACAGCCAGAGGTGCAATGCCTGACCCCACAAGAAGAGCAGGTTGCTGGCAGCATGCAGCGTTGTGCCATCGAGGGTGTTCAGGGTGGTGGATTCCAGACGGGTGGTAGCCCGTCACTGCATGGTAGGTTCTGGTCTGTCAATGGAGGGGACAGGGTAGGTCACATACATTAATGCTACTGTTTTTCCCTTACAGCTCCTGAGCGTCTACATGGGTCAGTGGTGGTGGGCTTCTCCACTGAGGGCAGTAGCATGGAGATGGAGGAGGGCCCGTCCACCTCCACAGGCATATGGGGGTCAGGGCGATGGTGAGCCTGCCTGAATGTCCAGACTGATGTTGGTGGAGCAGGTGCGGAGGAGGCCCTGCCCATGTCCCAGCGTGCCAGCATCCATGGATGCCAGCATGCTGATACTCGGGCTGGTGCCAGATCCATCACTGATGATGATGGAGCTAACGTCATGGGCAGTGAGATGTGTGGGCCACAGGATGGCCACACAGCAGGTGACATCGCGGGCATGGCTGTGGGTGGTGCCACCATGGAGGACTGCGTGACATCACAGTCCCAGTCTGTGCCTGTCTGCACCAGTGGGGCAGCACTGGTGTGTGTCAAGGACAATGGGGCTGTTGCGGCCACTTCGGTGGCACCATTGAGCCCTGGAGAGTGGCAGCCAGAGGGGCAGTATCAGCAGTCGGCCAATGGCCATGGGGGTACAGTGTCAGGGGACATCGTCAGTGCACCTCTTGTAGACATGCTCAGGCCTGGCCCTGGTGTGCAGCGCCCACCCTCAAGGGTGATGACCATCAGGGCCATGAACACCATGAGGGACAGCATGCCGATCAGGCAGATGACCTCTTAGATGAACACACCCGCATACTCCAAGCATCAGTCAATCAGCAGATGTGGCTTGTGATGGCGGTGGATGCACTGAGTGTGGCTCTGCGCCAGGCAGAGGAGCGGCGCAGCAGAGACACCGCTCTGCTCCTGGCAAGGATGGACCAGTTGTGGGAGGATGTGACCACTGCCATTGACAGGCAGACACAGGCATTCACAGCTGTCATGGCCACAATGGGCACACAGTTATTTGCCCATGCATCACAGACATTGCACAGTGTAATGTCCACCCCCCGTTCCTGGCGTCATGTGACACCCTCCTTGTCGACATCGGGTTCAGCTGTGGGCATCCCAAGCACGCCTGGCGCAGGCATGTTTGGTGTGCTGCAGACCCCTGCGTGAGCACGGTCGCGTTCACACAGTCGAACCCTTGGGGGACCATCGGTGCCACCCGATGAGGCCATTGGTCAGCCTGTCACTGCTGGCGGGTCTCAGTGGGGCCGCCCGCGCATCCGTGGTGGCCATGGCACTGTGGCGCGTGACTGACCTGTCTCCCAGCACAGCTACTGTCTGATGCTGCCCTGTGTGCATTGTGTTGTTCAGCGTGCAATGCACAGGTGGAGTACCCAGCCCTGCACGCACACACACGTTCCATCTGCACACCCTCCCGGCTGCTGTCCGCTGTGGTGTGTGCATGATGATGCCTGCGTTGCACTATCTGCCACTGTGCAATGGTGCCCAGCGTCTGACACACGCACAATGACAGGTAGTGGGCGTGGTGGTCTGTGGACGTGTGTGTGGCTAGGGGTGGTGGTCTGGGTCGGCGTGCCTCCTACCCTTTGTGCATGTCTTGTGGTGTGTGTGTGTGTGTGTGTGTGTGTGTGTGTGTGTGTGTATGTGTGTATGACCACGTGCCATGTTAGACCTTGCCCATCCCTGGTGGTGTGTGTGGTTCCATGCTCGCCCACTTCCCTTGACAGCATGCACCCCTGGTGTTTGTCCATGCATGTTTGTGGGTTGTGCCTTTGCCACTGGTGGTTGCACATGGCTCCATGACTTACCTGGGTTGGCTGAAGTGCTCCTGTGTGATGGTGTCCTGGTGTAGCTGTGCCAGCGGATCAGTCAGGGGTTCCGTCGCCAAAGGGGGGGCTGCCCATCACCATCTTCACCAGCGTCCTCATCGTCCCCATTGCTGTCCCCATCTTCGACCTGTACGGCTATCCCACAGTCATTGGCCATGTTGTGCAGGATGCAACAGGCCAGGAATAGCCTGCAGGCCTTTGAGGAGCTGTACTGTAGGGCACTGCCAGACATGTCCAGGCAACGGAAATGTGCCTTCAGCATCCTGAACACCCGCTCGATGATATTGCGTGTGGTGGCATGTGCCTCATTGTAGCATTGCTGTGATGGGGTCGTGGGCCACCATATGGTGTGAGCAGCCAGGGACGGAGTGGGTATCCACTGTCACCTGTGTGTAGAGGGTGGAGGTTAATTTGGTGATCAGTGTCGCCCTGCCTTGGGCCATCTAGGCCAATACCCATGTCACCTCTGACTATGTCCCTTCCAAGCTCTATGTTTTTCCACGTGGTTTGCATACTCACCCACTAAGTGGCCAGTGAGGATATCCCCACTCTCAAATCTGTAGCACAGTGCTGACTGGTGCCAGATGAAGGCATCATGTGCTCCCCCAGGGTGCGTGGCACAGACATTGATTATGCACCCCCTGGCATTGCACACCACCTGGCAGCTGATGCTTGCACAGCCCGTCTGATTGATATATGCAGCACCTTCGAGGCCAGGTGGTGTGCAGATGGCCACATGGGTGCAGTCTATTGCACCTAGCATGCCAGGCATATGTGCTACCCTGTGGAACTCCTGTATGTTTGCTGTGCGCTCCGCCGGTGTGCTGGGGAAATGGATGTACTCTGTAGCATGTGGCAGCAGTGCACTGAGGAATTGGGTGAGGTGGCATGACGCGGCTGACTGGGTTATGCCTGTGGTGTCCCCTGTTGGTCTCTGGAAGGTACCCGTGGTGAGCAGGCATATGCAAGCTGTCACTTTTGTCTCCACTGACAGAGCATGGCTCCATCATGTGGGTGCCTGCATCACATCACATCACTGCACAGCTCACAGAGCCACCACAGAATTGCCCAGTTCAGGTGGTACCGGCCCACGATCTCTGTATCCATGTACAGCTCGAAGCTGGTGCGAGCTCAGTACTGCCTGTTGGGGGCATACCGTCGATGGGCCCTTCCACGGCCACGCCCCCCCTGCTGTCTGCCTTCTCACCCCTTCATAACTGCCTCCATCTGGATGGTGGCACTGGCCATGTCCCTGGCTTGTGTTCCCCCCGTGGCAGCTGTTTCTGTGTTCCCCCCGCTGTCCTGGCTGCTACTTCCCCTGCACCAGGAACACCTTCCTCTGGTGGCCTCAGTGCTGTGTGGCACTTCCCCCTTCTGCACTGTGGCTGTGGCTCCCCAGACCTTCCCTGTGCCTGTGGGTTCAGGGTGCCCTTTCTCTGTCCTGCGCTGTGTGTCTGTGTTGCCTGTATGGCTGGCTATAGTTCAGCAACATGTGCCTTCCCTGTAGCGTTCTTGCGCCTCTCTCTTGTTCCTTTTTATTTTGTCTCATTTCGGCTATTGTGCAACTTCTGCTTGCTCCCCTATTGTGCATGGCGCATGTTGTTGACTATCGCACTGCGCCATTTATGCATGGTTCTTCCCCCTTCAGTTGCGCATGCATTCATTATCATTGCGCTCTTGTGCAGTGTGATTTGGGGGGGGGCGCATCTGCCTCCCACTGAATATCGCAGAATGGTGCATTTTCAGACTTGCACTGGAGCAACCCTATTGCGCATGGCGCAACCCTTTTGAATATCTGGGCCAGTATGTTAAAATATTTAATCAGCGTCTGTGTGATATTGACAGAAGGTATGATATTCTTAAAATAAAATGCTTGCAAATTTCTTATTGGTTTTCCAAACTAAAATTTCACTATTGTATTGAAAGTTATTTAGAAAGCATTCAGGATCCAACTCGGTGCTGTGCCATGCTGTATATTGGTTATTTTCCCCTCAAACTTATTATGTCGTCTTTAAAGGGACACAGTCAACCTGTTTTTCATCATATTATTTATAGTTTAAAACTCACATTTTATGATCGCATACCTTCTCTAAAATGCATTGATGTTGTTGTTTGTCTCCTTGTTTAGTAGAACTGAATTACATGGCAATGTATTTTATAAACAACTTTGTTTTTGTTTACAATCCTGTATCTGTTCTTATTGTATTCTTCCTGAGCATTAGAAACACACCCAAACAGTGCAATCACTCATGAGACAGTAGCCTCCTAAACTCCCACTGCATCACAAATGGCTAGACTGTGTTGTGAGTGTTCCCAAGTCCAGGAAAGATGCAATTATAGCTGATCAAGGAATGTAAACAAACCTGTGTTTGTGTGGTAACACCAGTATGGTGGGCAGTCTGCTTTTCACTTTTTCTAAGAAAAAAAGAGTCAGAATCAAACTACTAGCTACATTAGCAATCTTTACAGAATGTTGCCAGTCATAAAATGTGTTTTTTAAACTAGGGACACTTTGAGATCTAAAGGGATTGACAGTGTCCCTTTAATTGTAAATGGTATATAAATTTGAAATAAATATCTGAGGGATTTGCTATGTTTCCCAGAAGTGTCACAAAATGAACTGATTCCAATCGTACTGACCACTGAAGATTTCTTTACAGTGAAAAAGCTGTATAATTTTTAAATCATGTTTACTAATAAGAAAGTCAAAAGGCCAGCATTCCTTTTTGTAAATATACTGACATCAAGATGTCTCTAACACAATTAATGGTGGAATATCTGCCAAATATTTTGTAAATTTGAATGTGGACCTGCATTAAAGACATCCTATTTTACTGTATGTACAGTATTTGGGCTTCAGTATCTGTTGGAGTACTAGCACTATTTTTTTTTTTGGGGGGGGGTGAAGGTAACCAGGCTCAAACCCAATCAATATCTGGTTTCCTGCCCCAGGGATTGCAGGGCAGCAGTTAATAGGGAATTCTTAATGGGCCCATTAAGGGCATGATATCTGCTGGCCCGGTGGCACTGAGGGTTGAGGCGCTGGATGCCATACCTCACATCACACAGGTGACCCATCTTTTCACTGGGGGTCAGCTGGGGAGGAGGGAGAGTGCAGGATTGAGCTGCCATTTTCAAGCTCTCCTCTCCTCTCCTGGGGTGGGGTTCCTGTGCTTCCTGGCATTCCAGTGGCACCCAGTGGTGGTTGGCAGTCGTTGCAGCCGGGAGCACCTCGAGAGGGTTTGGAGGTGGCGGAGGCTTATGTAGGATGCATAGAAGCATGTGTCCTGATGTGCAGGCTTCATTGCACATCCTCCTCCTGGGGCACTAAGTATGAAAAATCCCCACATACATGTGCAGCATGACACCCCCGACAGGCTACAACACCTCCATTCCAAACAAAGCCCAGCATAAGCCAGGGCTGGGGCTCCAGGGTGATGTTGGTCTCTCCACCATTGCCTACCAGGGGAGCCTCCGCATGGTGGGATAAGTCATGGTCCTCCCTGTTCCTGCAGAATATGGGTATTCATGTAGCCACACTTTCAGACGTGACCACTTTCCTTTAATAGTAACACTATCCAGCAAATATATTGAAAATAGTATTGTTAATATGAACACACAACCAAATATGAATTTTTACAGTGTAAAAGACTTACACGGAATGGTGAGTTAGAAGCTAGAGTAATGAATTGCCTGCTTGAGGACCAAATGTTTGTCTCCTTGGATAACACTGAGAATCTCAATCCTATTCAATTTACAACTAATATAATTATATTTTAGGCAAAATATCACTTATGCTACATAAAGCTGTGAAAATGGCACAAGAAGACAAGTCTTGATTGCAAAAAGGCAAACTCCAAGCTACTTTACAGGTTAAAACAAACAAAAAATGTGCTACCATTAAAAACAAGGGAGAGTCATCACATCTGTGAAAAAATACAAGGATTTTATATCTAGAAACAGGTCATTATTTCAGAAACATTTATGAGATCAAATGTTAAATATCATAAATAATACAGATCAGAAAGCCTTTCAGCAACTTGTAGTGAAAGGCACCAAAAATGTTAAAGAGCAACTCTGCACTTCAGCATGTGTTTTTATAAATAAGATGTTTCAGCTGTTACAATTTACCAAAGTACATATATATATATATATATATATATATATATATATATATATATATATATATATTCATTTTCAATGTTCCTTTCCAAGATTTGTAGCACATCTTGGTAGTCCACCTAAATGTCTGTATAGAAAACGTGTCTCTCTCCTGTTAATCTCAAAGTGCTTTTGTTTATGACATCCTAGTGCTCACCATGGCAACAGACTGTGATATCACAAACAGTGATTGTATGGTTAGCAGGGGAGGGCCAGATACATTTGAAAGACTCTGTGAAATGACTTCTGCATTACCTGCAATATTTAGTAGACTAACGGCAGAGGAAGTAAGCAAAATAACAATTAACTAGAAAAAAAATGAAGTTAAATCATAATTGGTGCAAATCTGATGTTTCTAAGCTTTTTATTAGAGTAGAGAGCTACTGTTTAAAACTAAAATTGATGTTCCAATTGGCTCAGAATCATGCCTTAAACACTTTGAAGAGATTTTTTTTTGTTATTCTTTTATATTATACTGGTAATGATCATATGAAAATCCATCGGACTCAGAATTGATATATTCATCAGAAGTACAACTTGACATAGACTCTTTCAAATTAATCAAAACACCTGACCCTGATAAAGCACATGCTGAACTTTTCAAATCTGATACTTTAAACCGGCCATTTATTCGTGCATAATTTTTCAATTCATGTACTGCCCATACATGCTGTATATACCCCTTAGTTTTAGTTCAAATATAATTGTTCCAAACCACAAAAGAGGGTTGACTCTGCAATCAGGTAATTATTGTCCCATTACCCTGATGAATTTCATTTCATTGCATTTTTAGTTTATACTGGAAAGGCATGTGAGCAAAACTGCCAATTTTCACAAGCATCCAGTGCATCAGAGTCAGGAGGAAAACAGTACAGGGAGTGAAACAAAACAATTACAGAAGACATAAAAATATTGGGCCCGATTCTAGAAGAGATACGTCTGGCGTAACTGCACTTGCCTCAAAAAGAATGGCGCAAGTAGCAAGTTACACCAGTGGTTGTGTCAAACTGTATTCTACAAAGTGGCCTGTGACATGTGGCAGGCTACTCACACCAAAGTGGACTTACGCCAGCAGATACGCTGGAAACCCCCTGTGACATGGCGCTAGTTGGTTTACAGCAGCACTTGTGCCCTATTCTGGAAGGGTAGCAACAAAGTCCCCAGTGGAGCTATTCTAGAACAACACCTGGAGGACATCCATCAAAGTACAGTTACACCAGCTTTTAGCTAGTGTAAGTGTACTTACACCCCCAAGGGGTTGTGCAGATCTGCCAACAGCCAGCCCTGACTGTCTGTGGCAGCCCCCTCATGCCCCATACCTCCTATACTGTGGCAGCCCCACAGGGCTGAAGTGTCCCCTCATCCCTGAACCCCCAAAGTGATATTGCCCCATGGGACATCTGTGTCCCCTGACCCATTCCCAGACCCCAACCCCCCTGGTCCCTTCTGTGCCATGCCATGTACAGTAGCCACACACTCCACACTCCATGGTAGTCTAGTGGCCCCCCCCACCCAGCAGTGCTAGTCCACCCCACACCCCCAGCCATCCCCAGCTGGCGAGTGGCATGGTCCATCACTCACCACCACGGCCAGCCACCGAATGAGCTCCATAGGAGTGCTACTGTATATATGCACTCATAAATGACTGTACTGTCAGTCATTCATAAGCGCATATATACAGTCCACTGAGGGCTGCGACTTATGACATGCTTATCTGGTATGCCATTCATTTGGCGTACCATCTGCATGTCGCAAGTCGCAGGACTTAGCCGTGGAAACCCTGCCCCTTCTAGAATTGGGTACAGGGTCCTTGTTGCAACTGCGATTGGCGCAAGTCACCTTTGGTGTAGGCTTGTGCCAATCTTCTAGAATCGGGCCCATTATAAAAGATAATTGAGATAAAACACAGGAATTTACAAACAAATATATACGAATCAGGGAATTATGTACAAATCAATTGAGGCAGTAACACTAAAACTGACAAGAGTAGTATCACCATCATTTACAAAGCTTTGTTGGGGAAGCTTTGGGAACTGTGGGAGGCCTGGGTAATTATGGGGGAGCCAAAATGATTAGAGAACAGGGAAAGGTAAAAGCAAGGGACATTTGCATGCAGAATTGTTAAAGAAGAGGTTTGTTAAACTGCTTTTAAAGACAGTAATGGAAGGACACTGGATGAGAGATTGGGGTAGAGCATTGAAGAGTTTTGTGCCCCTGTAAGCATGTGAGTGTTGGCCGTGGAAGGTGCGGTATAGTGGGGTTACAAAGTAGCTACCAGTGGATTGCCTGGGGTTGTGAGAGTAGGCAGGCCTGGGAATGAGGGAGGTGGTGCTGTCAGGGGGGAGACCCTTAAGGGATCTGAAGAGGAAGGTACAGATTTTGCTGTTGAACCGGTCCTCGAGAGGGAACCAATTTGCTGTTCTGTAAAGAGTGCAGTGGTGGGTTGTCCTGGGGAGACCAGTGACAAACTGAAGGATGCTGTGGTAGATGAACTTTAGTCTGTCAACATTTTCAGAGAGGGGAATAGACTAGGGAGCTGTAGTCAAGGAGGGGGAGCAGGGAACTGCTAGCAAGTTGAGCCCTAGGATCAGGGGTGAGGAATTGTTTGAAGAGGACAGGAAATCATTTCTAACTGGCAACTGTTTATAAAGTTCTTATTCTCAGAAATGCTATGCATTCACCTAAATTATTCATATTTAACTGTACCTGAATAAAACATGATATAACAAGTTGTATTTTGCATTATCTTGTTTTTATGGGCAGCAATCTGTAACACTAATTTGGAGTTTTAACTATGTCATGATTTGTGCACAGAACTCTAAACAGGGTTCTGACAGGTCAGCAGCTCATAATTAGCATTCTGTACACAAATCATGACATAATAAAAACTCCACATAAGTGATTCCATGAAGTGAACTGTAACAGAATGCTGCCCAAAAAAACACAACAATGCAAACTACAGTTTTACCTATCACTTTTTATTCAGGTACAGTTAAATATGGATACTTTAGGAGAATGCATATAGTTTCTGAGAATAAGAACTTTACAAACAGCTGCCAATTAGCACACATTTCCTGTCCCCTTTAATACAGTACAGCATCCTGAGTCTTTGGTGCATTTTTTTGATAAGAACATTTATATGGTTATCAAAGGTTAGGTGGCTGTCAAGGAGGATCCTATGAAATTTAAATTCAAAGACTCTTTCGATCAGGTTGCCATCATTATCTGTGAGGGTGAAGTCAAAATCAGTGTTTTTCCTGATACCTGAGAAAACCATAGATTTTGTTTTCTTGGCATTGAGGATAAGGCCATGTGAGAAGAACCAGGAGTGGAAACTACTGAAGTCAGATAGGATGTTGTGGCATAATGCAGAGTTTTTTTTTTCACAGCAGTAAAAGGCTGTGCCATCTGCATAAAGCATGAGCTTGGTGGAGGTGCATATGCATGGGAGGGAGTTCACAAAAAGGAGAATAGTAGGGAGCCCAGAATGAGACTTGTGGGACACCATATTTAATATGACAGATATTGGAGAGGTGACCCTCAATCAAGGTTCTGTGTGTCCTATGGTTGAAATAGCTGTGGACCCAGTTGATGACATTGTTGGAGAAGTTCATTTTGGCTAGGGTTTGAGGAGAATGCCATGATAGACCAGGTCAAACACTTTGGTGAGGGCTTCAAAAATAGTACCTGTGTAGAGACCATCGTCAATGGCTTGGTAAATATCATGGGTAAAATTGACCAGAGCAGTCTCAGTGTTGTGGCAGTCCCTAATGCCATGCTGGGAGCTGGATAGGAAATTGTATTTATTGAGAAAATCAGTGGTCTGGTCAAGGGCAATTTTCTTGATCATTTTGGAAAGTGGTGCAAGGGGTGAGATGGGTCTGAAGTTGCTGATGTCATTTTTTTTTTTTTTACTGTATTTCTTCACTGTCACTACGGGGAGCTCTCTCAGGCATCCACCATACCCCCAACTCTACCTCCTAGCCTGAAACTCCCCCTGCATCCTGGCACCAGCCCGGCTATCCCTTCGGCTCTGAGCCCCCCGCGGAAGGGATGCCCTATCCGCCCAGGGCACTCTATCTACAATTCAGGCCAGGCTGGGCTCAGCCCAGGACAGGAGGTAGTCTGGCCTTTGGAGTGTGGCTGATGGTAGGTAGTGCCGTCGCCTATCCCCGACGGCAAGGTGTTTCCATTTTCCCCCTGGTTTCCCCCGATGCTCGGTCATGCAATGGCATCAATGGCACTATTGCCGACGCCCGCCGCAACACCGCCCCCTCGCAATGCATAGCGATGCAGACTCGGCATTCCCCTGGTCTCCACCAGAGGTCGCCCCTGTGCGACGCGTCCCCTAAAACCCTGCCTGGGAGGAGAGAGCAGTCCTCTGGACACTCGCTCTCCTCCCTCCCCTGCCGACCCCCGACAACCCGAGCTCATTCCCGAACCCGGGTCGCCGCCGTGGCGTGAGGTGTGGCATCCAGCGCCTCAACCCTCAGCGCCACCGGGCCGGCCCACTGATGTCATTTTTAGGGCCAGATTTGTGCAGGAGTCTGATAACAGAATTTTTCCAAAAGCTGGGGAAGACCCTAGTGGACAGGGAGTGGTTGAAAATGTTGGTGAGGGGGCAGCGATGGGAAAACTAATCAGTTTAAGAATACGATAATCCATGCTATCATGGCTAATACTCAGTCTGGGGTAATTTTTCTTAAGGTATCTGACTGTGTTGGATGGTGTGAGAGACCAAAAGTAAAATGGTGGGGTGGGGGGTTCTGAAGAGTGTGGAGGATTATTCATGTGACTTTGGAGATGTGGCACGGGTGGAGCAGGGTTTGAATTTGTCTAGACAACTGAAAAAAGTGTTAAAGAGGTTGGCTACAGCTTGTGGTTCATTAATAAACCTACCCTCAACTGTGAGTGCAATATGCTCATTATTTTTGTCCTAGCCAATTAGTTTGTTGATGGTCCCCCAAAAAAGTTTGGAGTTACCCCTCTCAAGGAACTGCATGTTTTTGAAAAAGTTGATTTTGGCAGTATGTACAATGGATTTACACTTGTTTCGGAGGGAACTGTAGTACAGAAGGAGACTGGAAGTGTTGGATTTTCTGACTTTTGGCCAGGCCCGTCTCTCAATCACATTAATTTCAAAATATCAGGTGTGACCCACTCATTGTGTTGTCCTTTGACCCTGATCTTTTTCAGAGGAATGAAGGAGCCACAGATATTCAGAAAGGTCTGACTTAAGGTGTCAAGGGCGGCATCGATATTATCAATATGCTGGGTGAAAGACCAGTCCATAGCGAGGACTGCGTTTGAGAATTCCTTAATATCTAGTTTTTGTAGCTGTCTGATGTATATGAATTTGGGCTCATATTTGAGGCCTTCACCTGACCAGTTGCAAAAAATGGTACAATGATCACTAAGAGAATCTGGGAGGGTCCCGAAGTGAGTTGCCCTGGAAGGGTTGGTGACAATAATCCTGTCCATTAAGAATTCATAGTCGGTACTGCAGTTTATGCAGGTGGGCATGGAAATAATTTGGTGCATCCTGGAGCCAGTAATAACCTCCCTGGCTTCATCAGCTAGACTTGTACCCCAGTTAATGTTGAAGTTGCCAAGGATTATCCACTTGCAGTTACCGGGGAGGGTATTCTTTTAGTGGAGGAAAGTAACGAGGTCACTGCTGGAGGTACCAGGTGGGAGGTAGGCTATGGAAAAGGTGTTAGTCTTTTTGTGACCAAAGATTATTTTAAATGAGAGGGCTTTAAGTGTGGGAGTACTGGAGTTAAGGTCATATTCTGTGTAAGTGAGTTGATTAGAGATATAAATAAGGCAACCACCCCCACTCTTACCAACTCTGTCACATCTAATTAAAGTGTATCCTCCAATGTTGACTTCACTGGAAGGGATTTTGTCAATGAGCCAGGTCTCGGTAAGAGCAACGACATCAAATTTATTGGAGGCGATCCAAGACTTGAACATGTTTTTTCTGGCAGGAAGACTTTGGATATTAAGGTGGACTATTTTGAGGTAGTAGCTGGCTCTGGGAGGGTGGCTGTGGGTGGGTGGGTGAGGAGGAGGGTGGGGCTGGGATTGTGGTGTATAGAGCTGGTGAGGAGCAGCAGGCGTATGAGGAGGTGAGTGTGCCTGCAGGAATGGAGAACATTTTTTTGGCAGTGGTGGCATGGGTCCAAATTAGTTTGCGGGTAGTGCAGTTGCCGAAAAGGGAGTAGCAGCCTTGTTGAAAGCATAGGACAGTCATGGGGTCATCTAAGGAGGGGGTGTAACATTCTCCACCCCTGGCAAGGTTGGGGGTAAGAGATGTGATGAGGGGCGGGCTGAGTGAAGAGGTGCAGACACTAGAAGAGTAGAGGAAGGAGGTTCCAAAAACAGACTTTGAGGGGATAGCATGATGAGGCATGAGGGGATAGAGGCAACAATTTGCAAGGAATAGCAATACCAGTAACATGGTGGGAGTGGGGCATAAGGGGGGAGGGAAACTGAGTAGGGTGGCAGGGGTGAAAGAGTAAGTGTTGGGGGCTGACTGGCTAACTTATAGGTGGTATCCTTATGGAGTAACAGTGCTTAGTGATGTGGATGGAATGGGACAAGAGGGAAAAGTGCAGGGGGGGGCTGAACCAAGAGCAACAGGCAGCATGGGGAGGGTAGAAAGAGCTGATTGGTTGTGGTGTAAAAATCAGACATGAAGATCGCTACACCCTGGGTAGGTGGGTGGAAGGAGGGGGTGAGTGGGTGGGTGGATCTACTATATGGCATTGTATTATGTTATATATTATACAGCAGCATAATTATATAGCAACTATGTTTTCATAAGTATCTTTTTTTGACTTGAAGATCTCATCAGGCGATGCAATGTTTTCTGGGAAGCTCAGGCTGGTTTCAGAAGCAACTATTCTGTGATCAGTCACTGCTTTACATTATGGCTGTGACACCATTGCAAATGAGCTGTGCAAAATGGTTTTATCACATAATAAAAACTGAAAATTTAAACTGAAATATACCATTTAGATAAGAAATATGTAACTCTCAAAAAGTCAGAATTATATGTAGAATTTGTAGATTTGCAAATAGCATTTGATGATTTATCTTGAAACATAGAAGAGGTCAGCAGAAAAGAACCTCTTGTCTCACCTAGTCTGCCCTAAAGTTCCCTAGCTACTGTGTAACCGCAGCCCCTACTCAATCTCCAGCCTTGGCCCCCCAGCCCTATTACTAAGGTCCCCTTGTGTTTATCCCATGTATGCTTGAATCCAGGTGTACTCGTTGGAGATGTTTATTTTATTTATTTAGTTTTTGTTAACCGGGTTAGGTGCGCTAGCCAAAGTTGACTATTTTCAGGCACGACCCGGGAGAATACATACATAAAATGAGATGACATTATACAATACATAGTATATAGTACAGGTACATAGTATATAGTACAGGTAGGTTAGAATACAGATCAAGTCAGACAGTACTCGAGATAATACATATAGCTATGCAGAGATGACAAAAGTGACATTAGTACATGCAAATAACTGAAACTGAGCTAAGTGGCAGCTATAAAGACATTTTATAGCAAAGCTTGTTTAGAAGTGCAGCAATGTCTTGGGCGAAATAGGGTGGTTAGCTGTGAGGCATTAAGTAGGATCAAAGCATGTGCAGGGGTCCTGGGACAGGTGGCGGTATAGTTCTTTTTTGAAGATTGGGTGGGAGTTAGCCTGCCTCAGGGCAGGAGGGAGGGAGTTCCAGGTGGCTGGGACGGTGCAGTGAAATGCTCTAGAGCCTTTTGATGTAAGACACCTTGGTATGGTGAGTAGAAATTTGTTTGCCGAGCATAGTCCGTGGGCAGGTGTCTGTGGTACAAGTAGAGCTGCAAGGGAGGAGCGGGTTTGGTTACGGATTATAGAGTCTGTGAGGGTCCCTAGGGAATATAGTCGGTAGGCAGTTGGGGAGAACCAGCCTAGGTCGCTATACAGTGTGCAGTGGTGCTTGAGGCAATGGCAAGAGGAGGCATACCGACATATGTTGTTATACGCGACATCCCATTTATGGAGAGCAGTCTTATGGGCATTAGCAAAATTGGAGACACCATATGTCAAAATGTTTAAAAGGAATTTAAAATCTCTCCTCTTCCAGCAAACATTTGTGGTCTGAAAAACAATTGAATGTGACAAGCAGTTTTGTGTCTGATTGACAGGATGTATTTATATTATTGTGAGTGTTATTTATTGTTATATTTTCTTATTTATATGATTTTATATGTTATTTGTATATATTTATGCTGATAGTCAGTTTTATATTTTGTGAGGGCACCCTTAGCCTATGGGGAAGGATGGCGGAAAGAAATAAAATCTACTACTACTACAGGTTTGTTACCTACCACCTCTGTTGGGAGTCTGTTCCAGACATCCACCACCCTTTCCATAAAGAAGTACTTCCTCACACCCCCTCTGAGCCTCCCACCTTCCAGATTCATAACATGTCCCCTTGTCCTTGAGCATCTCTTTCTATGTAAAATGCCACCCTCCTGTACCATATTAATACCTTTGAGGTATTTGAATGTTTCTATCATGTCTCCCCTTTCCCTCCTATCATCTAGAGAGTACATATTTAATTCCTTGAGTCTTTCCTTGTAGGGCTTCTGATGCAGACCATGCACCATTTTGGTTGCCCTTCTCTGTACTGCCTCCACCCTATCTATGTCCTTCCTGAGATGGGACCCCCAGAACTGGACTCAGTACTTCAGGTGAGGCCTCACCATCAATCTATACAGGGGTAGCACTACCTCAATGTTCTCCATGATAGAGTAAAAGAGTTATCACTCAAATAATGGCTTATTGACGTTATCATGTATTTACATTGTAATACACTCTCCCAAATCAGATATACAATTTCTGGAGAATGTATTTGCTACCTCTCAATGAACACTGGTGTTGGCTAAGGATGCCCCACAGTCCCAGCCTTGTTCAACATAGTAAAGGAGAAAGTACTACTGTCTTCTGATGGCAAATATTTTCATGTTCCATCAATAACTAATGTGTCGTGCCCAGTGTTAGGGTACGTGTATGGTTTATCCTTATGCCATATTTGCCAATAGTACTCAAAAGACAGTTGCAACATATTGAGTCAGTAATGTTTAAACTGGCTCTGAAAATTATTCCCAAAAAAAACAGAAGTTATGGATTTTGGAGAAGCAAAACAGAAACATACATTGTGTGTGGGGAATAGAATCCTGGAAGAAATAAAGCAAAATATGTATTTAGGAGTTGTATTTAAATCAAATTTAAATTTGAAAAAAAAAAACTTGAAGTATACAATCCTTACTGTAAAACAAGCATTATCCAGATTTTCTAATAAATACCGAGATCATTATGTTAAACCAACTCTGATGGCAATTGACAGTAAACTTTGCCCAATCTTAACATATGGCATGAAATTATGGTGTTTTTCATCCAGTGATAAATTTAGAGCAAAGTGTATTAGGCTTTTACAAAAATCCCCTTACTATACCACTTTCAGTTCCTTCTTCTTTTGTTAGAGTGGAACTAGGTAGGGTCACATTAATTGTGGAAATAATTACTAAACTATTTAGTTACTAGGTTTAAATTACCTTTTTAGAGGAAAAAGATTTCCATTTCTTTGTTATGAAGAAAAATGATGCTATCTGAATAAGGGTTCTTGAATCCCTTTGCTCAGTACAGTAATTCTGGGCCTATAAGCAATCAGTCTGCTCAGTTATGGATTTATTAGACTGAGGATATAACCATAAGTAAAATATTTAAGCAGAGACTGAGTGATATCAACAGCAGGTTTGATATTTATAAAATAAAATACTCAAAATGTCTTATTGGTTTTCCAAAATAAATTAGCATCATTACATTGAAGGTTATTTAGAAAGAATCCAGGATCCAACTCTGCACTGTCCCATACCAATATATGCTGTAGATTGGGCATCTTCCCCTCAAACTTATTAGACCTAAGATATCAGAGAAATAAAAATAGTTTAGTTTATCATGCGAAGGTAGTTCAGACCAATCAATCAATCAAAGTCTTTATTTAACCAGGTGATCACCATTGAGCAAGCTAATTTTCGAGGTGGACCTGGGTTTGTTAACAAGGAACAAGGGACAATATACATGGGATGCAACACACAAGAAAATAGTAATAATACAAATAAAGTGAGATACAATAATACAGTATATACAAAGTATCAGCAGGTAGCATTGACAGTAGTATATGTTTGGAACAGAAGATACAGCTAGTTTTGGGTAGGACACAACTTTTCATAAAAGTGAAGAAATATACATATCAGGTGCACCGAATACAAATAAAACCTAATACAAAAAGATATATAGTGATATGGTATGGATAATTTAGAGCTGGAATCAGGGTCAAAGGAATGTGGAAGGGACAGATATGGGGTAGAAAAAGGGGAGAGGGAAGAGTCGATTATAGATGTGATCAGTCTTTTAACAGTAGTAATTAGAGTGTGCTTGGACTTATAGGAGTCACTATTTAGGTAGACAGGCACAGGACTCCTTATTATGATGTAGATATAGAGATTTAAAAGCTGCTAGGCTGATGGGGTGAGTTAATTTCAAAGTTTTTTGCAGCTTGTTCCACAGTTGAGGGAGCACAAAACTGATGGCTGCTCTGCCAATGTGAGATTTTGCTTTGTAAACATAAAGGTAGATATATGAGGTGCTTCTCAGGGCATACTTCCCCAGAGTGCACAAATGTAAACAGACAGAGATATACTGGGGCAGTTTATTTGAGATAGCTTTGTATGTCCAAACTGCAGCATTTTTTTGCCGTCTGTAAGCAAGGGATGACCATCCCACTGCTGTGTACAATGCACAGTGGTTGGTTGAGTATGGAAGACCCATGATAAATCTTATGGCTCTGTGATAAAGCGTATCAAGTTTGGCTAGGGTACCTGCAGGTCCCTGACTATATAGAAAGTCTGCGTAATCCAATAAGGAAAGAAAGGTAGTTTGAATCAGTTTCAGTTTAACGTCTCTTGTGAAGAGATTATTAATCCTAAAGAACAGACCAAGTCTTTGTCTGAGTTTCTTTGCCAGTTCTTCTAAGTGATCTGTAAAAGTACGTCTATGGTCTAACCAGACCCCCGGGTACTTGAACTTTGGTACGTAGTCCAACTGCTCACCTAGAATGGTAGTGATCTGCGGGAGTGTCCCAGCAATTGCAGGATTTATTGCATTTTGAAGGGGCGAGAGGAACATTGCTTTGTTTTTGTTTTTTTTTTGCATTTAAGAGCAGTTTCTGGTTTATAAGCTGATGTTGCAGCAGATTAAATTCATTTTGAAGGGCTTTACAGGCTGCTTCAGGTGTGGAACTACTAGCATAGAGTACTGTATCATCCATGAATAGGTGTATTTGTGCTTCTTTGATGGGGGCATCTATGTTGTTAATATAAATGATGAAGTGCAAGGGACCAAGAATGGAACCTTGCGGTATGCCCCTCAATAGGGGTTTTGGTGGAGAAACTTCCCCTTCTGCCTTTACTTGTTGAAGTCATCCTGACAGGTAGTTAGAGAACCATTTAAGGGATAGGGAATCCAAACCAGTGTTCCAGAGGGACGACAGAAGCAGTCTGTGATCAATGGTATCGAACGCCTTGCTTAGGTCCCAGAAAACTGCACACACAAAGTTTTTTTTGTCTAATTCAAGCTGCCAGTTGTTTGTCACCTTGGCTAGAGCAGAGATTGTACTGTGCTGTGCTCTAAAACTGGATTGTAATGGGTTGAGCAATTTTTCTGATTCCAGGTACTTCCGAAGCTGGGAGTTCACTATTTTTTCCAGCATCTTTGACAGGACTGGAAGTAGGGAGATTGGCCTGTAGTTATTGAGGTCAGTAGGATCTCCTGACTTAAACAAAGGGACCACAAGTGCATTTTTCCAAATGGGCGGTAGGTCACCCTGGGACAAGGATAAGTTGAAGAGATGAGTAATTGGGACTGCGAGGACACGGTAGCCAACCTTTAAGAAGTATGGGTCAATGAGGTCAGCCCCAGCACTTTTCCTAGTGTCCAGGTGAAGGAGAAGATCTTCGACTTCTTTCAGGGAGGTAGGCTGCAGAAAGAAGGATAGACTGGGGATGGGTTTTTCTTATGTATCTAATCTGAGTTGTTGGCAGAGGATATTCATGGGAGAGGAGTCAAACGCTAGCCCTGCAGTGGCAAAATGATTATTGAGAGCATCAAGGATAGACGGTCTGTCGGAGATGAGAGTATTGTCGATCAATAATTTAGTAGGTAGGGAATTTACAGTGGTGTGACCTTCAATGTCTTTGATAGTCCTCCAAAATTTGGAGGCATTTCTTGAGGAGCTCTCCAGCTGAGAGTGGTAGAAATTAGCTTTGGCTTTTCTGACCATTTTAGTGCAAAGGCTCCTCACCCTCCAGAAAGAATTCCAGTCATTTATTAAATTAGTTTTCCTAGCAGTTCTCCAGAGTACATCTCTACTCTGCAAAGCATCTTTCAGGTCTTCTGTAAACTACCGACAGGATTTGTTTCTGGCACGAACCTTTACCATGGGAGTATACTTGTTGAGAGCCCCAGCACAATTTTTGAAAAAATATCATAAGCCGTAGTCAGGGACTTGGCTATATAGAAGTCCTGCCATTGCATAGAGTCTCTTAGGTCTTATGTATACCCATGGAGATCAAAGTTGTGTTTGCACCTTTTAAAGGAGAATTTTAGTACAGTTGTGGATTTGAGTGGATCTTACACACACGATGACGCAATGGTCGCTAATATCAGAGAAAAAGTTGCCAGCATGGGAGAATAAATGGGATTTGTTAACTAAAATGATGTCCAAGAGAGTACTGTTATTAGGGTTGAGCTTGTTAGGACGAGTAGATTCAGTTATTAGCTATGACAACCCAAGGGAATCGCAGAACATTTTAAGTGGGGTGGATGCACTGGAGAGCCAGTCTAAGTTGAAGTCCCCTAGTATGATACACTCTGAAGATGCCGAACCCAGGATGTTTTTGAAATGTTTTAATAACTATAGTCCATCTGATGGGGGTCTGTAGCATCCTATTATACATAATGAGACACCGGTGGCAATTTCAATCTTTAATGACAAGCTTTCGAATTCTTTTGGGACAGAGGTTGAGTCAATTATGGAGGCAGGGAATTTATCCTTGATGTAAATAGCTACCCCTCCACCTCTGGTTTGCCTGTCAGCTCTGAACAAAGAGTAGGAGGGGATGTTAACTTCGTTGTTACTGGTTGCCGGTCAGAGCCAGGACTCTGTAATCACCAGAACATCTGGAGCAGTATGACATACCCAGGCCTGAACAGAAGTGATTTTTTTTAATAGGCTACATACATTAACATGCAAGAATGTAAGCCCGTTGAGGCTTTGTAGCACTGCTGGGGATTCCATGGGTGCCAGAAGGCCTGGATTAAGCTCAACATTTCCTGAGCATAGTAAAAGCAGGAACAAGAGTTTCCTGCAGAGTCCTAGGAGAAGTGTGGGTGTCTGGGTCTTCTTTCAGTTACTTGATTTGTCTGTGACAGTATAGGGAATTCTGAGGCTAGTTCCCAGTTTTTCTGATGCTGCATACAATAATACCCTGACCGAGAGAGTCAATGGGAGTAGGGGGGAGTATGCAGAAGGTGGTGTAACCCTGTGGGTAGGCTCTAGGAGAGTTTCTGTATGCCAGTGCAGGTGAAGGACCAGCAGCGGGCTAGGGGAAGTTAGAGCACATACAAGTTATTCTACTTGATAGGAAAAGTCCCAGTCAGACAATATAAAAAGAGAGCCATTCTCCACTCTATGAGTTATTTTTTGATTCATGTTGGGGTCCAATACATGTAAGATGAGCAGAGACAAGCATAGAAGCAGGTAATATGCCCTCATTATGAGACTATCACCCAATGGGCACTACAAGTGCGGGCAAGAGAAGGGATTCTCAATGGAGGAGAATTTCTTAATCCCTGCAGAATACTACTATAGGCAGTGGAGCCTGAAGCAGTAATCTTAAGTACAGCTCTAGTCAGGCTAATAAGAAAAGAGTTCACCTGACTATAGAGTAGTACTGGGGCAGAGAGGCATTGAAGCAAATTTCTTAGCTACTACTCTGGAGCAGACTAAGTACTAGAGAGATCACCTGACCTAAATCAACTGCCTTAGCAAGACAGGATATGCTAGTGAGCAATAAGCAAACCTAAAGTACCAAAATGGTATGCCTCAGCAAGACAGAATGAGATAAAGCTGCTACAAGGCTTAGTTGCAAAAAGGGATGGGAGGAATTGCAGTTGTTGACAGTAAGTAACCAATAAATTGAAACATCAGATAGGAGTGGGCGGAGACTGTGTGCATTTAAGGGAGGCCTGGGAGGGGGAGGTGGGGTGGGACGAAAAATCAAGGGGAAGTTTGCAGAGCTAGCACTGAATCAGTGCACATACAGTTGGAGAGAAACTGCAGCGGGGGGGTAATGGTAAGTTAATTTACACAGGCCAAGTAGAACAGGCTAAATTAAAATATATAAATTAGAAGCCAAGTACAGGCATGTAGGCTTACATTAAGCCACACGTCTCGGGTGCTCCTGTCTCAGGTGAGTGAGACCAGCCAATCAGGGAGCTCTATACAGGCATGGAGCCAATAGCGCTACCCTAAGAAGGCACTGAAATTGAAAACAGCAAGTTGCAAGTGATGATCTGGTTCAGCATTCACACAGCCCAGAGAAATCGTGGCAATTTTTCAAGCATCGTACTTTATCTATCTCTTTGGGGGGTGGGTGGATCAGGCTCCTTGCATCATAGAGGTGCTATGGCTGGATCGTGACCGCTGCTCGTGGGGGCAAGTGGCGACAATATCTGCCAAATACCTAGACCAAATAGAAGACTTAGCCCATGTCATCTTTAATTGTAAATTATATATAAAACCTTTAAATAAATATATGAGGGATTTGCTATGTTTCCCAGAGATGTCACAGAATTAACTAATTTCAGTCATACTGACCACTGTCAAATTCTTTACAATAAAAAAGCTGCGCAATTTTTTAAATCGTGTTTACAAATAAGTAAGTCAAAAAGCCAGTATTCCTTCGTGTAAATATATTAACAAATCAAGATGCCCAAAACTCAATTAATGGTGCAATATCTGCCAAATACTTTGTAAATTTCAAATAATTTGGAGATATATTGAAGATATCCTATTTTATGCACACTGTTTGTGCTTCAGTAGTAATCAGAGAGTACTAGTACTACTTTTCAGGGGTGCGGTTAACCAGGTCTGTACTCAATCTGTGTCTGGTTTCCTGCCCCTGGGGTTGCTGGGCAGCAATTAATAGGAAATTCTTAAAGGGCCTCATTGAGGGCATGATTCATACCTAGTTGTAACCTCTGTCAGAACTAAGGAAGAAATCAATGATTACCACCAGAATCTGTGTCTGTTGGTACAGTACCCAAATGCCTGTTTAATATCAAAACTGTTATGCTGTAATTTATTGTTACCATTCTTTTATCATTTATGTTTGTACTAGTCATGCCTTTTTAGTAATATGTGCATTGATTATGTATGTTCATGCTTTTATACATAATTGTGACAAAAGCTTTTTAGCTGAAAGATTAAATGAACTGAAATGGGAGTCACACTTGGGGCAGGGATATAAGAGATTAAAATAGACAGACAGTGGTTGTCAAAAAGAAACAAAAGAGAAGCTCTAAAATGTATGTGAACAAACAAACATCTAAGAAAACAGCAGAGAAAGACATGGAAAAGGCACATAGCACACCAGGGCCAAGAAGACACATGGCAGAGGCAAGAGAAGAGCAATTCCCCGAACACAATGAACTGTTGGGGGGGGGTGGATGTGAAGAATAAAGCCATTGTAACCACCTCCATAGCCAGCAGAAGAGAGTGTCACTAGGGAAAAACATAATTGGTGATGTCAGTGGTGTGGGATTTCTTTTGAGTGGACCAAAAATTATGGACACATGTAGTGTGCCTTATATGTAGGACAAGTTGAGTCAGGGAAAGGATGGAACGAAAAAAACAAGGCGCTGCATCAGCATGTGGTCTGAAAACAAAACAAAATGGTAATATTAAATGCACGCTGAAAATAGAAAATAGAGTTTAAAATTGAAGTTTCAACCATAGGTCTTCTTCAGGAATTATCTAAAAGAAAAAGAAAAAACCTTTGCTTTCTTCTCTTCTAGATAATTCCTGAAGAAGACCTATGGTTGAAATGTTGATTCTAACTCTATTTTTTACTTCCAGCATGCATTTGATATTACCATTTTGTTTTGTTTAAGGATGGAACAATTCTTTTTGAAATAATTTGTAGTACTCTCACTCTAGTGCACAGTGCTCACTGGCAGAGCCCAAGACTCCATCTTGGAGTCTGTAGCAAGTTGCCATGGCAACCTGGCCCATGCAGAGCCCTGCAGTGAAGTGTATATGCACGTCAACTGACTTCATCGCACATGACGTTGGTGAGGTTGGGAACTAGTGGTGACGATAAGAGGGAGGCTGTTTACCTCCTTGCGCTGCTGTGCACTGCAAAAGAAAACTGACCTGAAGCAAGTGCCTTGTGCTTTCCTGTGGAGCCAGCTGATTACACTTTTGTTATATGTGTATAACTAACAAGGGTGAATTCTTATGAATTTCTGTTAACTTTTTCAAACCACAGAAACCATTCCATGGCAATCCAAAGACTAAAACAATGAGAAAGGGAGCTCATAAATATAACACAGCATGCAAACAGGTAGAGCTCTTTATTTTGACTGTTATGGGGCTTTAGAATGCTATTCTCCTATTCATCCTCAAGTGCACTAGGTGCCTTTTTGGTAAAGGTATGTTCTTACACTTATGTACTGTATTATAACCAAGTTGACTGCCCAAAAAAGCTATTTTGAACAGCTGTTATCTTTTTGTGACTGAAAAAAATGTGTTTTATATTTTATTACAAAATAACTAATACTTTGAGAAAGCTGATAAACAGAGATTTTATTTGTAAGGAAACAAGTCTGTAACCGAAATTATGTTACAGAGTGAACCTATCAGAAATATTTTCCCCTTTTTATACTTAATGAAGGTGGTTGTTTTAACATATGATGTACTTTACACCTAGTGTTATATACGGACTCCTGAAGATTGCAATAATTTTTTGGCAAAATGTTGGGGAATATCTCTGAACTATGATGAAACAGAATTTGTAGAACAAGACTTTTGGTTGAAAATTATGTATGCACCCCCCCAACTGTTTGCACAGTCTTGGCATCCTGGTGCTGACTGCATCTAGAAAATTCACAAGAGATGAACCACTGCCTATAGTATAACCTTGTTGGGAGTTGTAGCAGTAAGGATGGAACAAGGTTAGGAACATCTACTATGGAAATGTAAGAGCCTTTTCAGGGAGTGTCCCACTATACACCACCACAAGGCTGCTGGAGAGGGTGATGGTGGCTCTTGGATTCTTTCCTGGCTATTAGTGAGGAGGGTTCATATCCACAGAGAATAAATAGTGGGGTGCCTACACCCAGAGAGAATTTTCAGTGGAGTAGCTGACAGTGTAGTACAACTTTGTGAGATGCTTTAGTTACCCACCTCCTCACGGCAGATAAGGAATCCTGCTAACCTCATCTTACAGAATACAATGACACCCACTGTCAGTGGCATACACAGCCAAATGACAGTCCGTAATATGACAGTGTTGAGCCATGAGCACAGTTTTATTAATGCAGTGACCCCTGCAATGAAAAGTAAGTTAGCACAGTACCCCTACGGGAGTGGATCCTGATTAGTCTCCCAACATAGATAAAGCCTGAACTACCTCAGTCCACTTGTTAGCCAGATCCTCAGAGAGGGTGGCACAATGACAAGTACCACAGCTGTTAATAATAAGGCTCAACTAGGTGAGGCACTTCTTAATCTCTATAGAACTATATAGAAAACTACTGTGCAATATCGGTCCTCCTATATTGGAGGCCACTACCCAATCCCACCAGGTGCCAAGGTTTCCCTTAAGGCAATTGAAAGGTTCAGTTAAAGCCATCCCTGTACACCTAGTATTGAATAAAGGCAGGTCAATAGATGCTGTGGGTTGGCTGGCCTTGGTGCACTTTTAATAACTGTGGAGCAGCTGGCTCCTTAGCAATTCCCCCCACAGGCCATGCAGTTGCTAAAATGGTAATGAACCCTCTGAAAGTAAGGCATTTGTAAATCTAGTCTGACGGCCAACTTACAAAACTGTAATCCTACACTGATCTTTAGGCCAAGCTAGTCCCACTTGTACTCAGGGTTACGAAGGGATGGCTCAACATGGTACTACAGGCCTCAGTCACTCCGGTCCACCAGCTGTACCTCCCAGATTCACAATATCTCTTAGCAAGATACCACTCAGCCACCCAAAACCAGCAGTTCCACTCTTTCTCTGGCAGCTGATCTAGCCTATGGACAAAGGTCCATATTCCTACACCAAGGGCTACGTACCAAACTTCAGCTGTTTTGTCTCATACAGGCCAGCACATTAATGCCACTCAGACTCTTCATACCATCTAGACATGAAGACCAGGATGATGTACATTTACTCTTAGCCACACAAACAGCCCACTTCCTTCAGGATCCCTCACATATCTGACCCCCTCCTCATCAGTTCACCTTATATTTCTGTGTTGGCAGCTTCCTGCTGTTCTTCCTGATGGCTCCTGGCAGGGAGTCAGTGTTATTTATTTTCAGGGGCACTGTTTTACCGGGATTGAGAAAGGGCATATTCCATTTTGCACATTGTAAAAAACGGTATTGTCACCGGTGTCTGCTAAGCCAAAATCCGGTTTTACCGGTATTTGGTTCTCTGTACTTTATTTAACAATTTTTAACTCTGTTAACATGCATTTTAGCAATTTAGACCTCCACTGTTGCACATCCTTCCATCCTTGTACCAATTTAAAGTTATTTTGGGTACAAGAATTGATGTGCAGCAGCAGCAGCACTACAGCCCCATCCCAAGCTGTGATGGAAGCAGCACCACGGCCCCATCCCTCAGGTGTGATGGCAACACCAACAGCATCGGTCCCCCATCCCTCTGGTGTGATGGCAGCAACATCACTATGACCTGCCTCCTCAGGTGTGATAGAAGCAGTAGCACTGTGGCCCCCATCCCTTAGGTGTGATGGCAGCAGTACTACATTCCCCATCCACCAGTGGTGATGGCAGAATCACTACACCCCACCCTTCGGTGTGATGGCAGTAGCAACAGTGCAGTCCACATCCTCAGGGGTGATGGCAGTAGTGACAGCACTATGATCCCTTTCTTCAACACCCAAACCCCACATGCACAAGTTACAAATGACTTGGTCTCTTGGCTTGTTAGAACTCAGATGTGAATTAATCTGAACCATCACCATTAAGGTGGACTACCTTTGTTTTTTCCTATCTGTAATTTAACTGCTTGAACTGGATTTCTGCCCGTGATACCACTGACCAGGGTTAGGGAACAGACTTGGGTGTTGGAGGGCCAGCTGGTGGGTGAAGGCTTGATTGCCCAATGACTACACACCTTCTCCTGGAAGGGAGGGTGGGTTCACGGCTCAGCATTTGCTGGCCCCTGGTGGAGGCCAGAGGCACAACAAGTCAGCCCTCACTGCAGGAGGGAGCGTGACGGACGTCGGCTTGTGCCTTGACATCATGTGGCCTGTCAAGAAAATGGGAAAACACCTGCTGGCCAACCGAAGGACAGTTGTTGGTCCCTCCATGAACTGGAAGCCCCAAACATGTGTCCGTTCTGACCCCTGCCATGCTCAGAATACAGAGGAAGCTCTTTGGGATAATTCTCCTTCCCTAGTAGCCTCCCACAGGGGTAGGGGCCCACTGAATGAAGGGTTACTTTGGGTTACCTGGTAGCACAGCAGTAAGGGGCAGTGGATGGTGGTCGGGACTCAGCAGCAGTGGTAGGGGGGCCTTGGCAGGCCTGAAGGAGTGGATGGCCAGGGGGAAGGAGGAGAAAAAAAAACTGCTTGCATTTGCTTGTTTGAAATAAAGTGTCTTCACCTAAAAAATCCACAAGTGATTAGTGGAGGACCTTCAAATGGATTCATGCATCTCCCAGACATGTGGTTGCTTTTTTACTTGGTGTCCATGAAAAGGTGTCTCCCAGTTTTCATGTCTTTGTTCAGATGCGAATTGAGCACTACTCTGCCCACCAGCATCATACAGCCCCTGGGGTCTTACCTTCTGTACGTCATTGACTGTGCTTTCAAAATCCACTGGCCAAACATAAGTACACTTAAACACTTAACATTTGCTTTTTGTTGAAGCAGTCTATCAGAAAACTTTTTGTTGTCACAGAGACTGAAACAGCAGGTGGGAGAAAAGGTGCAAATCATCCAATTCACTAAATGGGGTGCTGACTGTGAAGTCTTTTCATAAGCAGTAAGGCAGTTTCTTCTTTGTGAACATACTTTCATTCAGACTAGTTTTCATTCAAACAACTGAGGATTTTGGATGGCCCTACTGATTATAAACTTGAATAAGCTAGTTGGTAACAGTGATCCTGCGTTTAGCAATCTACAACCTAGATGCTCATATGCAAAGAATACAATGAAAACCTGACTAAAATCTGAAAACAAGCTTATACTAACATACTAAAATGCCAGCAGAATAGGCCTACGGTCTTCGTGTCTGCTTCGTTGATCAGCCCCCACCCTGGGAGCTGACCTTGCTGCCCCCTCGCCTTCTCTCGCTTCTCCTTCCAGTTCCGAATATTCTCGCTGCACTGGATTTTGCTTCAGAACCCTTCCCTGTACCTGTCCCACCCCTCTTGAACCCTCCACCAGCCCCTGGTTATAAAACACATAAAATGTATCTGAACATTTACCTTTACCTATACAAAATCACTGCAGCTCAAGTAAACTGCAGGCAAATTACATGGTAGCCAGACTACTATTCTATGATGTAATAAACATATATTGGTATTTTTTTATATTCTTTGTAAAGCAGGTAAGGCCCACTAGGCAGAACTGTCTGTTTTCAGGAGTGACCTAGAAGCACTGGGGAGGTTAAGTGACCAGCTTGGAGTCACACAGTATGCAAGTGGAGGTTGTGGGAATCAAACCCATGTCTGCTGGATGTACCCAGTTCAATCACTGTTTGTTACTCTTACCACTAGGCATGGGTGATTAAACTGAATGGCTGATTACAACAAAGCAGTGCAGGTGATTTCCTTACTGACTCTACATGCAGCAAAGCAGAAAGAATGCAAAGCACATCAGCATTCATTTTAAGATGCGAAATCTGGGTCAGCCCGCTGGCGCTGTGGTAGCACTATTGCTTGCAATGCCAGTGACCCAGGGTCAGAAGTGATCTCAGGTTGCTGGAGGTCTGGCTAGGGGAGTAGGATCAAGCACCTGGGGGACTGCTCTCCTCCTCTGGGGAGGGTGAGCTGCAGGTACTGCTGCTTTACCACCACCTGTGTGACCTCAGGTGGTGATGCAATGGTGCTGCAGAGTGATCAGGAGGTGAGGACGCTAGCCAGGATCTGGAGTAGTGGCATGTCTCTATGTGACCTACCTCCTTGGATCTCCTCTAGTGCAGATGCCTTCAGAGACAGCGACCAGAAAACCAGGAACAATCACCCCACATCGGCCACTGGCAGAAGGGACCCAGGTGCCCCAGACTTCATAACCAGGCTCAATGAGGAAACCACTGAGCTGCCCGACACACACTAAGGGGTGTGGAGGGTGACATGGGTCCCTCCTTCCACCGGGGGTACAATCAGCAGGATAGGGGCAGGCCCACAGGAGTGCCTGAGCATTACCTGGGTGAAGTTAGAGGATACCCAGCCTAGGGATCTCTGAAAAGTCGAGACTGATGCTGTGAGAAGGGGACATAGAAAGAGAAAATAAAAAAAATTTAAAAAGATGCTGAAATCTTAGAGATTCTGTGCAGTGACGCAATTTCCGTGAGGCACCGGTACAAGAATTCAAAATCCGCAAACCAACCAGGATTCCGTGATTGTTATCGGTGTTACCGGTAAAAATGGAAAACCAGGGTCCCTGTTTATTTTAAACGGGTTAACCTTCACAGTTGCATGCACTCAGTCCTATACTTGCAGCATGAACCACAAACATCACCGTGTTCCCTAAGACACTGAAGAAGGAAAGATATTGCAGCGTTTCTGTTGCACATTTCTCTTTTGCAGTCCATGGGTACAGGAAAACTGAAGGAGTTCACTGTGGCTGAAGGAGTCATTAACAAACTAGTTGTGGTGGCTGGAGAGTTATTGGCATGCTTCCAGGCAGAGAGCTCTCCCAAAGCTCATAAACTATCTTTCTTGCTCTCCCAAAGCTCTTTTTTTAGTAAGCTTTCTTCCTGCTGGTTGCCACAAGCGGACTCTAAGCCCTGTCCCCCCTACCTGGCACTCATCTCCACAGTCCCCAAGCCCTTGACTCCCCACAGATTGCCCCCTGTGGCGGGGCTGGGAGGGGGAGTGCCATCCTCCCCACACTCGGCGACTCTCATCCAGATTTGTGGGCTGGGTGACTGGGGACAGAGTGGGATGGAGGCAGGCAGGCAAGCTTCATATAGCCTGCACCAACCATTTCATTTTTTCCCCCTGCAGTCACCTGCCACAGTGACGTGTAAGCGTGTGCACATGGAGGTGCACACATGCTATGGAACTGCGGCCCCTTCCTTCATGCTGCTTGAGCTGCAAGCACTACCTCTGGGCTCCACCTGGGGGCAGCCAAGGGCCTGGTTGGCTAGCCTCCCCTCTGGAGGAGAGCTGTCCATCGGATGCTCAATACTTTTCCCCCGGCTGACCCCCAGTGACCCGAGGTCATTCCCAAACCCGGGTCGCAAGTGTGGTGAGTGGTAAGGAGCACAGTGCCTCAACCCTCTACTGGACCGGCTTCCATAAGGTATAATTCTAACATCATGTGCAGTGCTACCTTCAGATGTACCCTAAACCAGACTGAACCCTTGTATCCATGCTTTCTGCTGCTACTGTCTGACTTTCACTCATCACTACTCCCTATACCTAAGCCTTTCCTTCCCTATTATACACAAACCTCTCCTTCCCAACATTAAGTCTCTGCACCATTCTCATTGGTCTTCCTTCCTCAGAAAATTCTAGTCCTCAGCCTCACCATTCCTCCAGTCTCCACTGACACCCTCAGTCTCATCTTTACACTTTTCCCTTCCTCTGATGCTCAATCCTTCCCTATTCCCCAGCTGTAAAACCTCCAAAGGCCAGTTTGCTTTTTCTGTCAGCCTCTAGAACAGACTTCTTCCTTGCTTACATCTATTCTTCTCCTGTTTCACCCCTGAACCACTCCTTAGAGCACACTTCACTCCTTCCTGTGCCTGTTATCAGCCCCCTTCTCCCCCCTCTCCCCCAGCATGTCCCCTTGTGCAT
Source organism: Neoceratodus forsteri (assembly GCA_016271365.2). Taxonomy (NCBI): domain Eukaryota; kingdom Metazoa; phylum Chordata; order Ceratodontiformes; family Ceratodontidae; genus Neoceratodus; species Neoceratodus forsteri. The sequence continues at coordinate 1,143,469,100 of CM057450.1, read as the reverse complement.
CTGTACTGCCCTAAGTGTATCGTTTTGCACAGCTCATCCTACCTATGGTATTTAGAATTTTTGCTTAACTTGCATTTGACAGATCGTTCTAGCCACTGCATTTTTTATCTTGCACCATATGCTGTTGTTTTTTTATTTTTACTTAGTGTTTTTTTCACAGCTTGTGCTTCCTCTGTGTATTGGATTTTGCATGGAATGTTCTAGCCACAGAATTTTTTTCATTCTGTTTTTGCCCGCTTTCTCACACTGGTATCTGGGCCTCCCATTGCCACTTACCTGCCAGACATCTTCAGAGGCCCTTACTGTAGTAATGGTAACCTCTCCCCCAGGTAGGGACAGAGGGGGTGGAATGACAATATTCTGGTTGAGGTTAAGGGATTTACTGAGGCTGATGCCCCTGCTGCCAGGGTCCATTTTTCTCTCTTTTCTCCCCTGTTCCGAGGCAGCATGGGTCACAGTGTCATGACATGCACACACTGAAGCATGCCACAAGGTAATGTCTACATCCACTTCATCTTCCTGTGTTGTTCTCCTGACCAACTACCACCTTCCAGCCAGCTGGCCCCCAGCAATCTGGGCTTGCCTCTGAACCCTGGTCACCATCTTTATGAGCGGCAGCAATACCTCTGCACTGACAGGTTGGCACTGTCCACAGAATTTTAATTCTGCATTTTTATTTAATTTTGCTCTCTTTACGTGCACTCTCCTTTGTAACCTTCCCTCTAGCTCACACCTGGAAATGACCCCTGGGTCAACATGCCAGTCACCAATTTTGAATAAATGCAGTTATGGTCTTTGTGCTGTATATTGAATTTTGTTGTGCCCCTGATTGATTTTTGTTTTGTTACTTTGTGATATAATACATGAAAGATGATTTACACAGTAACATTGCTTTGCAGTGTGATTTTCCGCTGGACAAAAAGCAAACTGTTAACTCTAATGGAAATAAAAAAGCAGAGTGAGCAATCAATTCCCCATCACAGTCATTCAGTTTCCTAACTGATTAACTAGTATGACACATCTTGTGGAAATGTCCCACACTTGACAGCAGCAGAGTTTTCCATGGCTGGCAGATGTTGTGCCACACAGTTATGACTTAACATCATGCACACACCTTGCTACACATTTTGGTCTTTTATTGACACCATTCCTAATGTTAATTTTGCAATGGATTTATTCCAACTTGAATTTAAATGGATAATAAATGTGCTCACTTACAAAATGATGAATTAGGGGTTCTAACAACTAGGGGACTGAATCTTTTCTGATATCCTTGATTAAGAAGCATGATCTACTATGGCATGGAAATGGTATAAAAATGAAAACACAATACAGTCCTTGATGCATTAACCAAATTAGTTAAGTAGGTTGTTGACTACAAAACATTTACATACACCCAGTATGAGAAGGACCCCCGCTGGAAAAGTCCTACATTTCAAATACCTGGGTGTGACCCTTGACCCCTCCTCTCCTTTATAGAGCATGTAAACACAATCGCTCATTGGGTAAACTAAAGAACTCGGTGCTGCCTATCAGCAAAAACTACTTTTAACCAGAGAGGCCCACCTCACAATTGCTCAAAGTGCCTTGCTTCCGATCCTGCACTACTGTGCTCCAGTATATGCAACACTGTTCTCTGCTCTTTACTTGCGTCTCACTGCAATCTACAATAATGTCTGCCATTTCCCTCTTCTGGTCCCCTACTCCACTCACCACTGAATTCTGTATCAGTCCCTTGGTTGGCTCCCTCTTTCTGTCTGACATGAATATGCACTCGGCTTCCTGGTTGACAACACCCTAAGACTTTGCAATGTGCCCCGGTATGCCCCTTTCCTAAAGACCCGAGCCCCTCCCAGATGTCTGTGTGTATCCTCAGCCCCCCCATGGAAGTAACAAAAATTTCCTCTGCCATAGGTGGCAGAGCACTGTTGGTAACATCAACCTCCCTATGGAACCGCCTCTCTGTTTTTCTCCATTCTAGTGACACTCATAGCACTTTCAAGCTCCAACTCAAAGCCTGGCTTCAATCTCAGGCCAAATGCCAGTGCCACTGCAGGTAATCAGCCCTCTATCTCCTTCCCTGCCCTGACAACTGCCCTAACACCTCTCCCATTTATGGCCCCTATATTTCTCTACCATTGTTGATCCCTGGTTCTTGCTCCATTTTCCCTGTTATGGAATGTCTATTATGATGTTTTTATCTGTGGCAAAACTGTTTCTGCCCCCCCATTTTACCAATTTGTATACTGTATAGTACTTGTTGCCCCTTCAGACACTGTTATTGTATACCCTAATTACCTATTGTAAATTAAAAGATAATTCCATGTTTCTCTCATACACAATTATTTATTCCATAACTTCTCTGCCTTCCTTTGTATTGAACTGCATGGTATCTACCTTGTATTACCTATATTGTATCTACTTTGTTAACCTGAACATGTACCTGATACTTGCTGCACCTGTACGTAATATTTGTGTGCCACGTGTTGTCCCGGGTCGTACCTGAAAATGGTCCCCAGGATCAGTGCACTTACCTGGTAACCAAAGAATTAAAAAAAACATAAAAATAAAATAAATATATGAAGACTCACAGTACTATTACTGTCTTGGGTAGATTCATAAATTACCTTTGCCAGGACATAGAAGCTCTTCTGTTTGTATGAGTTGAGTTCCATAAATATACACACCACACTCTTGTGACTGAACATGGAAACTGTAACACTGACAGATGCAGTGTTTGTGGACATAACTAAGATATTTGACTTGGTGGCTTATGAGTTACTACAGTATTATGAAATGTATTGGTACAAGGAATGGGTTCATCTGATTTAGACTGGTTTAGTAACTACTGCATGTGGACAACCATACCAGGGTAGTCAGACTGGATGAATGTCATTACTGGTGTTGGGACTGTCAACCCAGTATGTACACTGTGTTAATTTGCTACATTTTTACGGCTGTAGTGGGAGTAGCCCTGCAAACATCTTACTACGACAGTAGAGAAAAGGAGATCTCCAGATACCCAACATACTAGATAGTACTGGAGGAGTTGTAGAATTACTGCACTAATTGAATTGAGCTGAGCAGTCTTGAAAGCACTATTTTGCTCATAAACATGTCAACTTAATTAGCCTTTCAACTGCAATTGAGGTTGATATCTCCCTCTTTCTTTTTCTTCTTGCCTGTGTTGCACTGAGATGCACAAAGTAGGTGTTTTCACAGCAGACCTTCTAAAAAAACAGTTTCATTCTATACATGAATGGCAAAGTTTTAGAGAAATAATTAGCTGGGAAGTGCAGCGCTAAAGATAAGATGTGGCAGTCTGAAGGTCAAAAGCCACAAAAGGAATGCAATGCAAATATACAAGGTCATAAAACATCCCAGTGTTGAAGTCTGTAAGATGACAGAGAATGAAAGACACACTTCAATTGCATTTTCAGTGTTGGCATTGTGTTCACATGTTTCTGTCTGTAACTATGTGTTCATTTGTCAATTTTATTTGTGAATATTCAAGTTTGCACTATTTAAACATGTTCTGTCTATAAAATGATAGCATTGCACTGTGAGTACGAAAGTTGTTCAACACAAAAAGATCTACAAAATGTGCGGTGTTTCATTTATAGCTACCTTTTATTTTTTTTATAATTAACAAATAAACAGCAAAAAAGATATTTTATTTTCCCTTTTTCAACAAACAAAATGCAAATAACTTTAAAACAAAAAATGATAGCATGGTACTATAAGCACAAAATTTGTTCAGCACAAAAAGATCTACAAAATGAGTGGTGTTTCATTTACAGATACCTTATAGTTGTTTTATAATTAGCACAAAACAGCACAAAATCCATTTTTTTCATTTTTTGCAACAAACAAATACAAATAACTTTAAAACTGTAAAAAAGAGAGACCCACAATTGTATAAATTGAATATGACATGAGTGGCAATGAAATAGCAGAAATATCTTCACTCGCTGTCATTGAACTCTAGGTATCCCACTCATGGCTTCGCCACACATGGGATATCAAGAGTTCAATAGCAGCTTGTGGAGATATTTCTGCTATCTCACTGTCACCCATGCCATAGCCTATATTTATTATCACACCTGCACTGATCCTGCACTTCTTTTGATTGAATCCCAGCTGCCATTCTTCAGACCATTTCTGCAATTTTGTAAGGTCTTCCCTCATTCTTTCAACCCCCTGGCATTTCCACCCTATTGCATACCTTTGTATCATCTGTAAAGAACCTTACCTTCCCCTCCAGTCCCTCTGTAATGCCCCGGTAAAGTCCAGATAGGCCACATCCACTGCACCTCCCTGGTTCTTTACCTTAGTTACCCAGTCATGCCATAGATTAGTACAATGAGTGTGTGCAAAATACAGTGCTTATCATAAATACAGTAAATATAAGGCAGTGTATGTGTATGAGAGAGAGAGAGAGAGAGAGAGAGAGAGTGTGTGTGTGTGTGCTCTGTGTGTGTAGACAGTGCACTGCTATGCTATACTGGAATATAGTGTATATGCGTATATGTATTAGTCAGTGAGTGTGTATGACAACAATTAGAAAGTGCAGTTAGGTGGCTCAGTGGTTAGTGCAAAAATTGTCAGTTTACATTCCCCCACTATCTAGATCAGTTTCAACCTTATGCATGTCATTGCTGATTTAAATAAGATGTCTATTGGGAACCCCTTACCCTCCGATGTCCCTCAGAGCCTGAAAAAAAGATAATGGTCTTTTACTGTCTTTTTTTAATCTATAAAAAAGTGTGTAAGCAGTGCACTACTGTGTTACACTGGACTATATTTGCATGTATGTGTATATGTATTAGTCAGTGTGTGTGTATCACCCCCCCCCAGATAGGGAGGAGGAGAATGAGTGGAAGTAATCAAGACAAAAGTGGAAGGGGGAGAGATGGGAAGAGGAGGAGCATGACTCAAGGTGGACTACAGTATCCTTGAAAGCAAGGAGCTTAGCAAACAAGGTGGCAGAATTCCAGGCAATGATGGTGGAGGGAGAGGTAAATACTGCCACCATCTATGAGACCTGGGCCACCCAATACCATGGCTGGGATCTCATGATCCCGGGATACAAGGTGTCCCTCAGAGACTGGGAGGGGTGGAAGGGGGAAGGGGATATTTATGTCAGGGAGGGGATACTGTGTACCTGGGAGGAGGGGGATGAGGGGAGGTCAGAAGCCATATAGGTTCTGCTTCAAAGCCCTAAAGGTAAGCTCAGGATGGGGATGGTGTACAGGCCACCCTCACAGAGCGAGGAGGTGGATAGGGAACTGGGGGAGCAAATCAGGAAGGTGAGTGGCAAAGGGAATACAGTTATAATGGGAGACTTCAACCTACCTGGGGTTGACTGGCAGACAGTAACTACAGCACACACCAGGGAACAGGTGATGCTGGAGGCGATCCAAGACATCTACCTAGTGCAAAGGATGATGGATCCTACTAGGGAGGGGAACATACTGGACTTGGTGCTAACAAATGGGGATCAAGTTCAGGATGTGGTAGTACAGGACCCTCTAGCAGGAAGCAACCACCACTCAGTGTGATTCCTCCTCAACACAGGGAGGGAATTGGCTAAGACCAGGACAAGAGTATTGGACTTCAGGAAGGCAGATTTTGCCAGAATGGGCAGCATTCTAGAGGGATATTTAGCTAAAATTTACCCAGGGATGGATGCTGAACAGAAGTGGGCGGCCATTAGGAAGGGGCTGAATGAGGCTACGAGCATGTGTGCTAAATCTCAGAGTAAGCAATCCAGGTCTAAAAAATCTAGCTGGCTCAGCAAGGATGTGGAGGGGAATGTGAGGGAAAAAAGACTGGCCTTCATTAAGTTCAAAAAATCAGGGCTTGAGGAGGATAGAGAGGTGTCCAGAAAGGCATTTAGAGAGGTGACCAGGCCAGTCAGAGCAGACAAGGCAGCAAAGGAGCTGAAGTTGGCTCAGGGGATTCGAGAGGGCAAAAGTTTTTTTTTAAATATGTAAAGGAGGAGAGGAGTTGTAGGGATGACATTGTTAGAATCAAGAGAAAGAGGAGATGGGTGGAACAAGGGGAAGGTCAGGCAGAGGCACTCAATGAGCATTTCTGTTCGGTGTTCACGGAAGAAAGGGATGGCCCAATACCGAAGGTGAAAGGGGCAAGGGTGGGGGGCAGAGATAACAGATGGGGTCATCCAAGAGGATAGAGTTCTGAAGGGCCTTAAAGCCTTGTGGATGGAAAGGCACCAGGACCGGATGGTGTACATCCAAGGGTCCTGAAGAAACTGGCAGAGGTGTTGGCAGGCCCTCTGACAGACCTGTTTAATACTTCATTGGAGATGGGGAATGTACCCAGGGACTGGAGGATGGTTTATGTGGTGCCACTTCACACAAGTGGACCCAAGGACCAACCGGGCAATTACATACTTCCATAGTGGAGAAGTTGATGTAGACCATTCTGAAGAAAAGATTGATAACCTTTCTCAATAGCAATGGTCTACAGGATGAGGGACAGCATGGATTTGTCACAGGAAGATCTTGCCAAACCAACCTGATCGACTTCTTTGACTGGATCACTAGGGTGGTTGACGAAGGCCATGCTGTGGATGTCCTGTATCTGGACTTCAGCAAGGCTTTTGACTTGATGCCACATAGGAGGTTAATAAGCAAGCTGAGGGATGTGGGGGTGGGAGAAAAACTGGTGGGGTGGGTGGAGAGCTGGATGCAGGGCAGACAACAGAGGGTAGTTGTAAGGGGGGAGACATCCAAGCCAAGGCCAGTAATGAGTGGGGTATCACAGGGTTCAGTGCTGGGCCCTGTTTTGTTCAATGTCTTTATTGGAGACATTGCAGAGGGGGTCAAGAGTAAGATCAGCCTGTTCGCGGATGACACTAAGATTTGTGCAAATGTGGACAATAAGGAAGGGAGGCAGGCACTCAGAGAGGCTCTAGCTAAACTCGAATACTGGTCTAGGGAGTGGCAGTTGGGGTTTAATGCTAAGAACTGCAAGGTTATGCACCTCTGAGCCAGAAATCCCAGGAACAGCTACTGGCTGAGGGGAGTACAGGTAACAGCTTCAGAGGAGGAAAGGGAACTGAAGGTAATAGTTACAAGGAACATGAAGGTATCAGCACAGTGTAGGAGAGCAACAGCAAGGGCAAATAGGATGCTGGGGTGCATTGCTAGAGGGATCACCTCTAGAAAGGAGGAAGTCATCCTGCCATTGTATAGATCACTGGTGAGGCCACACTTGGAGTACTGCGTATAGTACTAGTGCCCATACCTCAAAAAGGATGGGAGATTACTGGAGGGGGTGCAGCGAATGGCTACAAAAATGATCATGGGATTAGGGGAGTTGCCATATGAGGAAAGGCTGAAGGAGCTCAACATGTACTCACTGGAAGAAAGAAGGGAAAGAGGGGACATGATAGAGACCTTTAAGTACTTGAAAGACATAAACAAAGTCATGGAGGGAGGAGTGTTCCACTTAAAGGGGGAAGGGTCACTAGGGGACACAGTCTGAAATTGGAAGGGGGAAGGTTTAGGTGGGAGATGAGGAGGCACTACTTCACAGAGAGAGTGGTGGCAGGACAGGGTTAGTATAGACAAGAACACAAAGGGGGGAAGGACCGGGAAAAAGGAGGAAGGGAGGTGGTTTGGGTGGTTGTGGAGCAGCTGTAGTGATATGAAACTAAGAGCTGCACAATCAGGCAAACTTGATAGACCTGTGGGCCTTTTTCTGATGGCAATTTCATATGTTCGTGTGTTCATACAATTAGAAAGTGCAGTTAGGTGGCTCAGTGGTTAGTGCAAAAAAATTGCTAGTTTACACATTTCTCTCTCCCTACAATACAATTATTTTGCATTGGCTCTTCCTAGAGCTTGTTACATACACTATGGGGTTTGCTGTCCCAGTTCTGTTTTCTTTGCATCTTTAGGCACTTTTACACAGCAGCCTACCTAAAACTTGGTGGTTATTCAGCATTTCAAGCCATTGCCAGTGCTGCATTCTGCATCGGCTATGCAAACTGAGCCCTGCATCGCTCTCTTGGCCCTTCTTGTGAATTAGCTGTGTTTCCGGCTGGCCCAGAGAGCTCAAGATTTTCACAAGTGACATTTGTTAACCCGAGTTTAGCCAACTGATGGCAAGATACTGGAAACAACACTGAACTAAGGAAAGTAATTAATTTTTAGTAACTGGGGCTAATAAGTACTTAAAAAGTGATCCAAAACTGTGATCCCTATACTGGGCATGCACTAATGTATATTCATAGCCCTTGAGCCACACTTTCAGAGCACTTTTTAATTACTTTTTAGCCCTCGCTACTAAAAATGAACTACTTTCCCTGAGTTCAGTGTTTTTTCCAGTATCTTGCCATTAAGTTAGCTGAACTAGGATTGAAAACTCTGATTGCTTATGGGCATGTGCAGCCAGAGGAGGGTCTCACGAGACACCCTCCCTGACCACTGTAAGTGTTCCCAGCTGATTACACAGCCACTGGATGTGATGCAGAACGATACGTTGAAACGGCGAACCCACAAAAACAGGGAACGCTGTTTCAGTGAACGCACTGTTTGGATTCATTGCCAGCAACCTCAACATGACAGGAGATGTAACGCTTCAGTTGTTCTGCACTGCTTGTTGCAGTGCAGAGCCTGTCATGTAATGGGGGCTTTTTTTCTTTACACCTTTAGTGTATATCAGTTCAACATAAGAAGCAGTGATGAACTGGACGAAATCTTAGAGATGCTGATTGTTACAGCAGGATAAGGAGGTTCTGAGACTGTGGCATCATCCTTGAGATGCAGAGAGCAAGTGGGAGATATATTCTCCAAATCTCTTAGAGAAGGGAATTGAAGAAAACTTGAAACAGTTGCTACATCAGTTGAAAAATCTCTAATTCAATGAAGTGCATCTGTACTGCAATAGAATTACCCACTCACAATATAAACAGTAAAGTAGGGCTCCAAGAGGCCTCAGAGTGGACAAAACGCCAGGGTGGGGGGGGGTTATCAAGGATTTATATAAAAACTATGGGAAGCAATCTCAAGTAATACTTCTCATCAACAGGTCTCTATCCTAATTGCTCAAGATAAAGAGAGCCACAAGCCAACATTACAACAAATTGAAGAACTGGAGAATAAATTCTTTAAATATGAAGGCCTCCCTGATTTCAACAGTCTATACTAGCACATTACAGCCCAAATTAAGGGGCATGAACAGTAATTGATTGGAGGAAAACAAAGGAAGTTAAGTCCTGATACCAAGGACTGTGCCAAAAACAAAGTATTTAAATGTGACAGGCCATGGAGAGCACCGAGCAGAGGAAGGTAATGTGGGAAGTCAAGACAAAGACAAAGGCCCAGTAATAGTGGAGGCAAAAACAGCGGGTCTGCACAATTGACGGCATCTACTAATATCATTAATCAAGAGTGAGAACTGGTGGGATCTCTCTTTAAGACAAAATACAAGTATAATGGTCTCAAGTGGATATAAAATGCACAAAACAGCAGTTTGGGGACATGACTGAGCAAACGATAGAATCAATTCAAACTAGAGCACAAAACCATGCTCCACAGCACAAAATGTCTACATTCATCGGAATATGGTGCAGGTTAGTGCATGTTTTATTTAAAGGGCAGGATAATCACAGTAGCAGGCAGCAGACCTGCACACTGCCTGCTAATGTGATTATCCTGCACTTTAAATAAAATATGCATTAACCTCCACCATAGTATGGTGTTGTGGCATTTCTGTGCTTTACATCTTGGTTTTGTGCTCTTGTCTCAGATGGATATACAATCACAAGGCAAACATGAAAAACAAAGAGGAAATGGGGGGGTAGGAAGAGAATAACAATATATATCTCCTCAACACTGGAATTCTTAAGGGCAGTACTTTGAAGTGATCAATATTTCAGATCACCTATTATCTGAAATACATAAGCATGTCCTCAGCAAATGATTTTCATTAATACTGGCTTTTGTCAACAAATCTTAGATACATATACAATAGATCTTTTAAAGATTCTTGAAAAATAAAATTGAAAAAATTATTTCATAATAAAGAAAAATTGGCTTCTTTGAGACATCATCTACCCCAGATTAGATTGAGTATAATGAGACACTGCACAGTTTAACCAGCCCTTTGGAAGAGGGAGGTAGTAGCCATGTTGGAAATATGCTCCACAGTCTTGAAACAAATCATTTAAACATTGACGGCTATGGTCAAACTACAAACTCTTTCAAGCAGACATTGAGAATTTAATTCAGTTTTTAATCTCTGCCATAAATGGAAATGAACTCTTTAAACTTAGGAAAACCTTCAGAGCTCCTTCAATTCTTCATCCGCTCCAGGACAGCCCTGAGTAATGATGTTTTTCAAGTTCTTGTCCTCAGAGATGCAGAACATTTTTTTGAATTCAGCTGGCCACGCAGATCACACAGCCTTACCCCTGAAGAGAAACAAGCATGTCAGGAACAGACAAATTCATAAGATTGAGATCAAGCAGGGCGATAAAGGGGGTAAGGTTGTTGTCATCAATAATGTCAGCTCTGAATCCGAGCTGCTCAGACAGTTGCCAGACAGAAGCAGTTACTGCATTCTGTCTGAAGACAATACAGATATTGAAGAAACTGGGACTTTTTGGACTTTGCTGTTTCCAACAACTGGGTCAGAAAAAATGAGGCAGACCATATGAAAAGGTATTTTCCAGTTCTCCCAACTCTATATGTTTTGCTTAAAATTCTTAAAAATTGTGGAGGCCTCCTAGGACATCCCATAGTGTCCAGCATAAGTTCACTCACAGAAAAAGCTATCTGGATTTTAAGACATCTTTTGGAAAAAAATGTGGAAATCCTCCCCCTTATCTGTGTGACACTATGGCTGACCTGGAAGCCTTCATAAATTCCAAATAACAATCAAGCATGCATGGCTTACTGTCAATGGGCCCTATTCACAAAAGTGCAGAAAATTCACATGAATGTGACATAACACAGGTGCACAGCTGCTTGTCCTGGCTGGCAAAAAAAAACCACAGCATTTACAATGGTACGCATAGCAGAAGCCAAGGCAGAAGCATGGTCAATGGATGTGCATAATGCCACACACAGGGATAACAGGGTGGCCCAAACATACATGTCCCCACTCCTCGACTCCACAGTATATGGGCATGTGCACCACCCCACACAGACACAAGGAAGTGAATACTGTGATGGAGGAGCATGCAACAGTGGGATGTGGAGAGGGAGGTGCTGTGCTGGTGCCACATGTATCCCTACAAGATGCTGCATGCCCAGGCCAGGGATGGTCCAAAGACTGTGGAGGGCACACTTCACTTGGTACCACCAGAACTCGGTCCAGCAATTTCACTGACAACCAGGTGGGAGCCATGGTGGTGGACATCCACAACAACTATAGGGTGCTGTACAGTGCGGAGTCCCTGAAAACCCAGCCAAGATCAAGACCAGGATATGGCTGGACATCCAGGCTGCTGTCAACATGGCCATTCTGGAGGCATGGACAATTGGGGCAATAAAGCACAAGAGGTGTGACATCCAGTTGGCAGTGAAGCGAAAGCTGGTCTTCATTGAAGAGGCACAGCACAGCACAGGTGGGGTCTGCCCACACAAGTGCCAACTCTCTCACACATCAAGAGGATGATGGCAAACACACTCTCCAAGGTCAGCTTACAGGTGGAGATGGAGGGCACCTTGTCAGGTATGTGACACAGGGCAGGGACACAGGGTGGGAGGTATATGACTGAGTGGCATAACCAACATTCCTGTCTCGCACACTGCAGATCAGGAGAGCATGGCCAGTACCCATGCGCCACTGGCGACCTCCATGGGAAAAGGAACCACGGGGGACAGAGATGAGGATGGTGCAGGTATGTGGACTACACCATGGCCAGCTGCACTCATGCCAATACCTGCCAATGCACCAGTAAGTAACCACACAAAGTACTCTTGCCCATAGGTTCAGTGCAAGGGAGACAGGTCACGGCGGTGCAGATGGGCACCCTGGAGGACACTAACATAGAGACCATGCTGGAGACACCAGAAGCTGTGCAGAACTTGAGCTAGATGCCTAACAGGAGTCAGCAAATGCCCCCCTGCCCTGAACCAACCCTACAGCCCCATACAGCTGGCTGCCCAGTGCTGTGGAATTGGGTACAAATGACCCGTCAACACATTCTTACATACCTGGCCACTCAGGATGACTAGCTGTCCCACACACATGGCCTGGGGATGTAAAGGGGCTACTGTGCCAACTGTCAAGGGCATGTATACAGTGGGGTTGAGAGGCCCTCAGCATGCCCAACCTGTTAGGCATGCAGGATGACACCACAGTCTGTCATGCAGACCTACTATCCCAAATCGCACCAGCTGAAACAGAACTGTCTGCAGGCATAGTGGGAAAACACTGAGGCCTTGAGGAACTTGACCAGGGAGGTGCATGGGCTGCAGCATGCCCACGAAAGAATAGGGGACATCCTGGAGTGGATAGCAACTTATCTGCTACCCCAGACAACACAGCCAGCCAGCCTGTCTCCCAAGCAGGCCAGGATGTTCTTTCCAGATGCTGCCAGGTGGACACACAGGGCACAGCTGCATGCCCCTACCCTGCTGACATCCATACATCCCCCAGATGCCATGGCACAGAGTACCATGATACTCTGGCAGCCACCCACCAGCTCCACAGGCCCTGAGACACCCATGCAAGCCACTGACACAGAGGCATCTGCCAGCCCACCAGGGACACAGGAGGTGGGCACAGCATTCCAGAGGTCTGACACCACCTGCAAACTGGGGACCTGGATGACACACAGGGACAGCAAGGCCCAGGGCCATCTTGAGACTGTAGGTCATGTGGAAGGGCAAGACGAAGGTACCACCATGCCACCTTGGCACATGCTTCTCTGCACATCTGGGGGGGTTAAACAGCCAGGAGGTTATAAAGCAGCCCACACATACTGCACAGTGGTATCTACACCCTGCAACTGCCCCTGACAAAGCCCCACCACACAACCCTACACACACACATACACACACCCAACCCAGCCCCTCCCAGGATCTCACTGTACACCTATGAGGCCACACCTATGAATGCTAGCCCCTGAGGTGGGGCCACACCTATGAACTCTGGCCCCCATGCCGGGGGTTGGGGGCACTCATTGCTGCAGTTAGAATTGGGCTACTGCTGCATGTACCCACCATCCACAGCCTGCAACAACTGGATCATGATGCAAAGCACACCCCCAACAGAGACAGTACCATGCAGCACACATGGGACAGGACACTCAGCTCTCCCCAATACAGGCACTCAGGATGTATAGACCTCATCTCTGTGCCACTGTAGTGCACAAACTATCGCCTGAATAACCCACGCACAAATGCATGGTGTGCCACTCAACCAGATGGTGTTGCAGGACGATGGTGCTGTGGGTCATCCCCCTCCTTTTCGGCCTGTGGGACTGCACTCTGGTGTGCAGGCATGGGTAACCATTTGCTGACAGCCATGTTACGCAGCATAGTGCATGCAGTGCTCACTCTGCAGGCTTTCCCAGGGCCAGCATCATCATGCCACCAGTGTGATTCAGGCAACAGAACTGTATCTTTAGCACCCCGGTGGTTGTCTCGACAACAGCGCATGTTTTCCTCTGTGCCTTATTGTATGCCTCTTCCTCCCCATTGTTCGGTAACAAGGAATGGAGTCATCAGAAATGGTTGGAGTCGGTATCCACTATCACCTAGGCACTGGTACAGAACAGACATGTTAGTGTCCTGTAGCAGTGCACACAGCTGTGTAGCATAAGTTACACGTCCATACTCACCCAGCAGCCACCCATTGACACCCCCATGTGCCGCAAAGTGGCCACTCAGCCTGGAACCATTAATTATATGTAGGCATCATGGGTTGACAGGGTTACTTGGCACACACAGTAGTGATGATACTGTCAGCATCACAAACTATCTGTCAGTTGATGCTGTGGAATCCCTTTCTGTTTCTGTTCATCTCCTCATCCACAGAAGGTGCTATGATAGTCACATTGATACATTCTATAGAATGCAATACATTGGCATGCCATGCATGGCATAGAATGCCTCCTTCCGGGCACATATGTCTGCAGGGAACCCTATGTGGCCATGCACATGATAAAGTAAAGTGTCCATGACCTGATGCAGAGCCATCAACATGGACTGGCTGACACCTGTGACATCCCATACGACTCTCTGGAAGGAACCCATGGCACAGTATGGCAGGGTACACAGGATCTTCATTTCCATGGACATGGCATATGACCTAGTTGCTGTGGGTTTCAGCTGATACTTGTGAATGTGGTAGAGCCCAGAGATTGTGTTGTGGTACAGGTGGAACCATTCCATGCACTGTGTATCATTGAGCTGAGCCACAGTGGCACATGGCCTGAATATCCAGGGCCTGTGATGCCTCCTTAGATTCCTTTCCCCCCTCCCATTTGCCCTCCCACAGAACATTCATGAGTAGCCTGGGGCACATCCTGCGCACCCCCTTGTGGTCGCAGCACCTCATGTTCAGACAGCTACTGCTCACTGTACACTGTTTTGTGTACCATGTTGAGCAGCTGCTGCCACAGCCGCAGGTCCCCTTATAAGTGGTCCATGACCTGACACGCCCGAAAGGTCATGCACATTGACAGGCATCGATGCCTGACATGTCATTCTGCAACCCAACATGGTGGTGCAAGGTGCAAAACTATTTAGGAGCATGCCTACACCAGAAGTTGGGTGGTGTAGGGTATACCCCTGCAAACTGCAACAGGTGTCCTCCACTACTTATAGTGATGACCCTCGGTGGGGGGGAACATTGGAACATTATGGAGTCAGAGGTATGTGGATGTGTTCTTACCTTACTGTGTGCTACTGTCTTGTCCATGTTCCACAGGTCCAGGCCATATGGTGTACCTGTGGTCTGTACACCTGTTACATCTTGCATATCCACCAGCAGTGTGCTCCTTCTTCTGTCCACCATGGGTGCCCCTGTGTGCAGTGCCCTGTGTGGTGCTCCTGCTGTTGTTATCCATGTGTGTTCAGGGTATTGTGTGCTATGCTGCTAACATGCTGCTCTCCTCTTGTGTCTCCACAGGACTTCCATGGGCAGCCAGACATCTTTGTGCTGTAGAACGGGGCACAGCCAGACAAAGCTGCATCCTTGGTGATGGTGCCAGGGTGACATAAAATACCCCTGTACTTCCCCATCACTTGTCCTGGTGGGTGGGCACATTAGACATCCACTGCAAGAAAGAGATGGGGAGTTGTGGTCAGTAGTTAAGCCTTCAAAGGTATATCATGCTGTCGACTGTGGTGCATGTGTGCATGTCTACTATTGTCAGCGTCATCTCACTGTGTCCCCATCACTCATGGCTGCACTCTCTCTCTCCTCTCTTCCAGGGGTATCATGGATCACTGAAGTGCCTTGTGCTGCATCTAAGGGGCTACACCATGACCACTCTACCAGGGTCTAGTGGAGACTGAGAGAATGCCGATGACTGGGGTGGAACGGTTTGCACTGGTGATGTTTTTGGCCTGTGGGGCCCCTATGTTGTTGATGTGGTCATATTAAAATCATATTTTCTAATGTATACTGGTGTTCTCTTCATTCCAGGTGGTGGTGTGTGTCTGCTGTCCAGGTGGGGGGGGGGTTTTGAATTACACATCTCTGCTGGCAGACAGCTGCACTTGGTGCTGCCTGGGGGGGGTGCCTGGGTGTGTCACAGAGGGGTGTACTGTGCCTGCATCCATCCCTTTGGTCTGTGTCACACTCATGCCATTGGCATACATTGGTGGTCCCCTCGGTGGGGCACATGTCCAGGCCATGGGGAGTGTATGTGTTCTTCACAGTGCTCACAATGTATGGCAGCAGCCCACACTGGCTCTGTCCAGGATACGCACGTGGTCTGCACACCTGTGTTGGCCATGTCCTTAATGGGGAGGACCATTGCATCCATGATTTCCCATCTGTTGGCCTACCCTGCATTCCAGGGGCAATGTACAGGTGCATGGGTGGGGTGGGAGATGGCCATCCCCATCCATGGGTGCTGCATCCCTGTGTGGACATCTGTGGTGCTCCCCGGTGTTTCTTGAGGAATTGTGTGCCATACTGTGGGTGTCATATTCTGTTTCTGTCTCTTAAATTATATTGTGCCAGCTGTCCTGCACATTTCCCCATGCCAGTGTATGTCATGTCCACCATTGGGTGCCCGAAGGGGTGTTGCCTTGCTTTCTGCATGCTGTGGAGTGTTCTTGCAGCAACAACTGCCTGGTGCTCTGCTCATGGAGTTGTGCATGCCAGCAATTCACTGCTGTACCTTGTGTGTGTGTGTGTGTGTTACAAACCTGGGGTTTACAGCTGTCTTCCACCTCATGTATTACTGCACATTCTGGTTCAGACACCTGGGTGACATAGTGCATATTGTGCATGCGCATACAGCGTCAAGTGCACACCACTATGTGGCTGTGCCCACCAGGCATGCACTTACTGTGTGTTGCATGTAGCTAAGTGCCTGCCTTCCCTGCACAGGGTGTACTGTCATTCATGAATGCTGCCATGGTGTAACATGCGGTCATATTGTCATATACCATTGCACATGTCATGTACTTGCCACACATCTGCGGATGGGGCTTTGTGAATAGGCCCCAATCTGACTGCCCTGTACACCAGCATTAAACATTGTCTTGGTCTAAATATAGTACAACATTTCTTGGAATAATCTGAGAACATTACTGAAATCCCAAGGGAATTTATCATGAATATCCTCAGTTTGATCCAGTTCCAGAACTATTTTATGTTTAAGTGTTATTTGCAAATCTGTAGGACTGTAATGGGGGCATCAGTGGCACCTTCCTATGCCAACCCTTTTCTGGAGTTGTGGGAGGAAAGTATCATCTGTGATCCCTCCATTTACCCCTTTCTTGACAGGATCATTTACTGGTGGCACTACATAGATAATATTTTATGTGCCTGTGGTGGAACGGATGATGAAACAGAACCACTTTTGAATTTTTTACCGTTCCCATGGCAAGACCAAAATTTAATTTCATGATCTTATTCTTACTGGCATCCCCTCTTCAACAATTATCATTGAAGGTTATAGAAATAGACTGCAGGGAACACTATTTTGTGAGCAGATAATGGCCACCTCTTCCCCTCATCAATGGAATCCCTTATGGACAGATCTTTTGGATTCATAAGAATTGTTCCACTGATGCCAGTTTTGAATTTCAGCCAGCTGATCAGTGTGACAGATTTCTTGCCAGGGATATGCAGCAGGTATACTAACTGAGACCATACATGCCTCATGATGCTGTCAACTTCATCACAGAATACAATTTGATTGCACCTAAAAAAGCGAAGATAGTGAAATCCCACTGACATGTTTTACATATGGATGTTGACCTTGCAAATATCATTGTTAGGCAGCTATGAGTAGTGTGTAAGAACAGAAGCAAATAAAGATGGTGGAAGGCATACATGCCCATCAAGACCATCCCCTACCATCTCAGCAGTATACATAAGGAAAATCTGGTTCACAGTTACTACTCTGTCTTCAATGACGCACATCACTACATGATTTTTTAGATGTTGGTGTGGCAATGTTTGCCATCTTTGCCATTAGAGAAGGACAAGTTCCAAACCCTGTGGGGAAAAAAAGTATGAAGTATGTCAATTCATCAATTGCAACACTAGGTTTGTCATTTACACCATCTGATGTGGCTGCCTGAAAGTCTGCTTTGGCAGAACATCAGTTCCTTAAAAAACAGAATAAATGAACATCTCCATTCAGTTCCTAACAACAGAATCCATATGCCACTCGGTCTTCATTGGAATGAACATATCATTTTTACCTTGATGGATCTGGAGCACATAAAAGTAAAATTCAAGGGAGGAAAAAGAACCAATTACCTTCTCCAGGTGGAGTCACAATTCATTTAATTTTAACCTAAATACATTCCGACAGAAGAATCTACACAAAATTTGGAATTTGAAACCTTTTTTATTATAACAGTTAATTTTATTATATTGGCATAGTAGCACCAATAGTGTAGTTAGGGTTGAGAGAAAGGTTTTATGTTAAACCCCTAACTTTGTGTCTTAATAGCTTTGGCAGTGTTTGACAAAATTAGCTGAAATTTTGCATGCATTGTCTAGTAGGCAAGATCTAAATATGTGGAAAGTTTCATGATAGCAGCTTGTGAAGTTTCTGAGATCTGCACTGCCATAATGGATGTGGACAGAGCCTACAGTCATCTTACTGTCTGTAGCTGGAAAAATGGAGGATCGTGGAACACATTTTTAGAGTTTTCAATGTATCCTTCCACAACTATAAATCACTATGCCAGTTGAAATAAAATACTCCCTTCCTTCTGTCTAGAATGTTGGAGACAGCACCCAAAGCTGCTTATCAGATAACCATTAGGAAACTGAAACAGCTTATTAAATATTGGTTGCAGCCAGCTGGTGGCACAGAGGGTTGAGGCACTGGACACCACACCTCGAACCACATTGGTGACCCGGGTTTGGGAATGGACTCGAATGCCGGGGCTGGCAGGGGGAAGGAGAGGATTGAGCATCCAAAGAACTGGTCTCCTCTCCTGGGGAGGGCTGGGGGTTAGCTCTGCTCTGTAGTGGCCCCTGGTGGAGACCAGGGGCACTGCACATAGTGGCGCAAGAGGCACCAAGAAAGCTGGAAAAACAGCTTCGGTGCCACCGGATGATGACCCCTATTCTCCATGTCCCTGAAACCTCCAGGAGCCTCCTCCACCACAGCAACACCCCTGGACCATGGAAAAATAGTGTGCTGGGTTCCCCCCCAGTGCCTTCCCCCTAAGAGGAGGGGACCTGCCCGGCAATGGGATATGCCTGGGACAACTCGGGGGTTGGCTGCAATATGTGGGTGAGGGGGGAGCTCCAGAAGAGGACTGCCGGGGCATGGAGCACTAGGTAGCCTGAAGGAGAGGCAGATGCTGGAGTGTGTGGGAGGAAGGTAAAAAGATCACACACGCAAAAAAATATATATATTGGTTGCCTGTTATACTGGAGATTTGTTTACCCCCTTTGAAATGCAACAACTTGCACATTTAAATTCTCAGCATTTAAACATTTTCTTTCTAATAGCTTCAGTTGGGCAGGTATTGCCTTTCAAGAAAGATTCATACCTCATAAATGTCACCATTTCCCAGCAAACGAATCTAAAAGGATTTACACTGTTTTTTAACCTCTTAGGATGCTATCTGATAAGCACTGTCTCAGACATATGCCAGGTCTTCTGTGAACTATCCAGGATAAATATATAGCAATCAGCAGGCATTTTTACTATGCTTTTTGGGAAAAAATATATTGAGCTATAGCAAACACATACACACACACACACACTGTACTCACCATCCTCATGGCCACAATATTCAAAATAAATACTGCACTCCAATATGTTATAAAACAATAAAGAAACTGTTTGTTTATGTCAGTGAACACAGTGAAGTTCAGTTATCAGTTTACAGTAGATTTCCTTTAAATATTTCTTATCCTATATGTTGTACCCTGGATAGCGCTGGGGAGATGCTACATCTCATTGTCACAGGGATCTTCATTTTGCACATTTTTGCACTGTATTTCCTCAAGATATCTCAGATTAGATGCAATATCTTGTTTTCAGTGGGGTCATGATTTTAGCATTTTTATAATGCATTTATTCAGGGTAGTCTAGTCCAGATGTAAAATATTGTTTTCAGTGTGTTCTGATTTTATGCAATTCAGCATACTATTATGTAGATGTAGAGCCCCACAGAAAATAAGATGCCATTTCTTCTGTGAACTAGCCAGGCTAAACATGTAGCAATCAGCAGGCATATTCTAGGAAAACACACTGTAAAAATGTGTAAAAGAAAGACCACATTGAAACTGCCTCTTAGCAGATCTGCATTATGGAAATTCATTAGAAATAATGGGTAAAACATCCCAAAAGCTCTCCACAGCCATATCTGCTCTGACTAGAGTTTGTTTTTCTGTAGACATCTAATTTTTTCTAATACTTAACATGGGTTTTTGCTTTTGATCTCATGTACAGTCTACATGGAATGGAGTTTTTTTTCTGAAACTGCAGAGTAGAAGCGTGCGGTGACAAGGTACTGCCTTTGGAAGGTTTCATGAAAAAATATCAGATGGTTCCAGAATTATAAGGAGGTTTTAATGATTTCAAGTATATTTTATGCTATTCTAAGCATGCTCAGTAGGGTTTCTTGGATATCGTTCTGACACAACATGAAAAATTCCATGTTGCAAGACCGGTTTTGGTTTCTCATCACTTGCTTCTCACTGCACAAAATGTTTTCTTTTTTTTAATGTCTTCAGGGCTGCCAACTTGTTTTTTTTTCGCCAAACTAAAAAACAAGGAAAATACATAAAAATGGTGTAATTTGAAAAACAAACACTTGAACCTGGGTAACGGGGCCCATTTAGCTAGATTCTAGTGTTTGTTTGTTTGTTTTTAAAAAAATGTCCAGAAATACCTTTTTGGGCACCCCAAAATCCAGGTTCCCAGTTTAGCAAAAGGAGCCTTTCATCCATGGTCCCTGTATGAGAACAGTGGGACTTTCCTGAATTCTGAAGCCACGGTTGGAGTTGTGCTGCTGGCTTCAGTTGAAGCAGCGAGCTGGTGATCCCCTCTTTTCTCTGTTGCTTCCTCTGTCTGTCTGTCTATCTATATATTTTTCAATATATAATACAAGCAGACTAGGGTTTCCACCCCCAGTACCACTTCTCTTGACCCCCCCTTCCTCTCCAGGTCATCCGCACCCATTCCCATCATGTACATGACAGCACTGGAGTGCCCAACCCCAGTGCCCAAAAAAACAGCCTGACACTGGGGTGCCAAATCCTCACTGTCAGCTAAGTCCCCTAAGAAAAAGAAAGCCATCCCTCATTGATTCTTTAACCTATAAAAATCAAAAGTTAAAAATTGTATGCCATGTACCTGTAGTCAATGAACAAACACTAAAAGTCACAACATATAAGTGTATTGCTATCTGTATGCCGTACTATATACTTTTGTTAATTGTAGACTCATATTCTGGGATAATATCTTGATCTGTGGTCACCATGCCATGAGATGTGACGCCCTTTGTGATAGAGTGTCAATTCAAGCCAATTTTATTTATATGGCACTTATTTCATATGGCTCTGAGTGTCTTACAACAAATGGATAAAGCAATTAAGAAAAGCAGGTTAAAATTAACATAAGAGAATTTACAAGGCCAATCTGAAACATGCACTAAACAAACATGTTTTAAATCATGATTTAAAAATGGTCAGCGAGGGAGCCACCCTCCCTTCACAGGGAAGGGCATACCACAAAATTGGTGCTGCTACACCAAATGCCCTGTCCTCAAAGGATTTCAATCACAAGCAAGGGACAGAGACAAGGTCTGCCTCAGCTGACCTGAGGGCATGAACAGGAGTGTATGGAAGCAGGAGATCTTTCAGATAGCCTGGACCCAGACTGTGCAGGGCCTTGTAAGTTAAACAAAACTGATGCACCACTTGAGCGGAAGCCTGTAGAGAATGTGGAGGATTGAAGAGATGTGCTCAGAACAAGATGTTCCAGCCATGAACCAACTGAAGGCAGCACATCAGCTTCATGTAAAGCCCCAGGTAAAGAGCATTGCAATAATCCAGTCTTGATGAGACAAAGGCATGTATTAGTGTCGCCAGGTCAGACAGGTCAAGATAGGGCCTGATCTGGGTAATATTGTGAAGATGGTAGTAGCCACTGCAGACAACATCTAACACCTGGTATTCCAGAGTCAACTTAGAGTCCACAATGACCTCCAGTGTCTTAACCCTATCTACCAGACAGAGCATCACTCCTCCCAATGAAGGGAAAGCAGTGCTCCCAAAAGTTGCAGAAGAGCCATGTCGACACGGCTCCACCAGTAGCACCTCCATCTAAGATGGATTCAACCTGAGCCAGCTGGCTGCTAACCAGTATTGGATCTCTTTAAGACACTTGCCCAATGCTAAGAGAGCTGCCACATCATCAGAGACACAAGAAATGTACAGCTGGGTGTCATCGGTATAACAATGAAATGCCAAGCTGTAGCATCTAATAATCTTCCCACAGAGGCAGCATGTAAACAACCAATAACATGGGAGCCAGGATCACCCCTTGAAGTGTCCAACAGAGCACAACAGGGCTCAATGCATGGGAGCCAAGTACCACTTACTGCCTCCTGCTGGTTATGTAGGTTCAAACCACTGTAAAATGGTGCCCGAGGAACTCACATCGTGCCTAAGTGATCCAAGAGCACACCATGATCAATGGTGTCAAATGCTTGTGAAAGGTCTAGAAGGACAAGAATAGAACATTGTCCACTATCCTGCTGTATATTGCTGAAAGGAGATCATGAAATACCTTGACTAGGCAGTCTCCATACTATGGCGAAGATGAAAGCCAGACTGGAAGGGCACATAGATGTCATACTTCTCCGGATGTTCCAGTTGTGATGCCACCA
The DNA here is from genome assembly GCA_016271365.2 of Neoceratodus forsteri. NCBI lineage: Eukaryota > Metazoa > Chordata > Ceratodontiformes > Ceratodontidae > Neoceratodus > Neoceratodus forsteri. The sequence goes on along the minus strand of CM057450.1, from coordinate 1,143,446,562 downwards.
CCTTCTCAATCACCTTTCCTAAAAAGTAAAGGTTTGAGACAAGTCTGTAATTGGTAAGATCATCAGAGTCCAAAGAAGCCTTCTTGAAAAGAGAGATCACCACTGCCTTTTTAGGGTGGAGGGAAAGACTCCCTCAAGAAGCAAACCACTGACAATCACCATCATAACTGAACCAAGCAAATCCCAACACTCTAACAAGAGTTTCGTCAGCCCAGGGTCCAACATACAGTAGGTGGGTTGCAATGCAGAAACCACCCATGAGATCTCATCCAGAGCAACCGGCCCAAACTCAGTCCACAAAGGCAGACTGCCCACCACCCACACAGACTGGACACTATCAGTCATTGACAGACTGCTCTTGGAGATCCCAGCCAGCCAATCCTGATGGAGGAGACCTTGGCTAGGAAGAAACAGCTAAACTCCCCACATTTTTTGTGAGAAAAAGTTTCACAAGACAGTAGACAGACTGGATATAATAATCTGTTGACAGTGTTGATTGCATCATCAAGACCTGGCTGGATGAAAATGCTGGTCCAGTGTTGGCTTCAGCAATTCTGGCCGGGTACTCAGTGATGAACTGTCCAAGAATGAATCATAAGGGCGGGGGTGTAACCATCGGAACTAGACCTTTACAGAGGTTCCAGTAGGGACCACCAGCTCCTTTGACGTATCGCAGTGGCAGGTGCAGATTTTCCACCATCCACCAGGAGATGGGAAAGTTTTCCTGCAGGAAGTCGCAGACTTCTTCTTCAACGTGATATTGGGATCCCCCAGATGTTTGATTCTGGGGGATTTCAATGCCTGGCTCGACGATGAACTCTCACAGTTTGGTCAGGACTTCCTCCAACTAATGAGTTCATTGGGCTTTACACAGGTTGTTACCTCTGCAACCCACATTTGTGGTCATTCATTGGACTTGGTGTTCCTTCTGGGGATGGAGATATCCGACTTGGTGGTGGAGCCAGTCGGGTGGTCTGACCATCACACTGTGGGGTTCAGTTTTGTGGCTCCCCCCAATAGGCCTGCCCCTACAGAAATGGTCTGGTACTGCCTTTTGAGGGGTGTGACCCCGGATGGCCTGGTGGTGGTGCTGGATCTATCGAGTATACCAAGCAAATGCATGGATCCAGGGAACCTAGTACTCACCTATAACAAGACGGTGACAGAGGCCCTGGATTCCATAGCTCCTGTTTGTGTTTGCCCACTCACTCTTCACCCAAGGTCCCCCATGATTTGATGGGACTTTGAAGGAGATGAGGAGGGTGGGATGAAGGCTAGAGAGGGGCTGGCAGAAATCGGGGCTGGAGGGTGACAGACTTAAATTGATGGACCATTATGTGGTCTATCAATCGGTAATCATCCATAAGAGGACAGAGTTCCTGTCCAGGGAGATTGCCGCTGTGCAGAACTGACCAGCTCAGCTCTTCCAAACCATGGACAGATTGTGCAATCCAATCTGTCTTCAGTCTGGTGAAGCTTTTCACAAGAGAAGTGTGACGAGTTTGCTCAGTTCTTCACAGATAAGGTTGTTACTATCAGGTCCGGGATCTGTCCGGCCCCCTCTAGTGGGAATTGTGGAGGTAGGTGGGAGGTGGCGGACACCCAGTTTGCCTTGTCTGACTTCAGCTGGCTGGAACTCATGGATGTCGTGAGGGCTGTCCAGACATTGTGGCCAGCCAGCTGTAGTTTGGACCCAGGCCCTACCTGCCTTCTTGTAGGGTGCATAGATGAAATTGGCCCGGTCCTATCCGAGATAGTCTGGAGATCATTGAAGAGGGGAGTCTTTCTGGATCCTCTAAAGGAGTTGGTTGTTTGATCCCTCCTTAAAAAACCCTTTCATGACCCTGACTGACTGGCTAACTACAGACCTGTCTCTAACCTACCCTTTTTGGATAAGGTTATTGAAAAGGTGGCTGCGCTGCAGCTGGACGATCATTTGTCCAGCCACGATATCTATGATTCTCACCAGTCAGGATTTAGGAAGAGGCATAGTACCAAGATAGCCCTTGTTTGGGTGCTAAATGACCTCCTAATAGTGAGAAATCGGAGAACCCATTCTATCCTGGTCCTCCTTGATCTCTCTGCAGCATTTGACACTGGACCATGGTGTGCTGTTGGAGTGCCTGTGGTTCATCTGCAGACTATCTGGAATGATTCTCAGATGGTTTCAATCTTTCCTTGAGGGTAGGACTCAAAGAGTGGTGTCTGGAATTCATTCCTCAGCTCCTCTCTCTCCCTACCCTGTGGGGTACCGCAGGGCTCCATCTTGTCACCCATGTTGTTCGCAGTGTATATGCTGCCGTTGGAAGGGATCATTAGGTGAGATGGTCTGAGTTTTCACTGCTAAGCAGATGATTCTCAGCTGTACATGTCCTTTGTGCTCGGACAGGATGTGATCCTCTTGGTATTTAACAACTGTCTGTCCAAGATCCAGGACTGGATGACTGCCAGCTGGCTGCGACTGAACCCGGCTAAAACTGAGGTGTTGGTTGTGGATCCAGAGCATTAGGAGGTGGGTTTGTCAGCAGGATAACTTTCTGGGCTTTGGGTCAGGGGTGTTCAGCTGACTATCCCAGATCGGGTGCAGAACCTGGGCATTATTTTTGATGATGTTCTGACCATTAAATCTCAGGTGTCAGCCGTTGTCAAATCCTCTTTTTACCATCTGAGGAATGTTGCTCGGGTGAAGTATCTGGTTCCTCCTGATGATCTTCCAACACTGGTCCATGCCTTCGTAACCTCCCGCCATGACTACAGCAATGTCCTTTACCTAGGGCTACCTGGGGTTGATATCTGCCTCTTGCAGCTAGTGCAGAATGCGGCAGCCAGGTTATTGACTGGTACTTCTAGGGCCAGTTATATAACACCTGTGCTCTGCGGACTGCACTGGCTGCCAGTACAGTGGCAGATCATCTTCAAGGTCAGGTCACTGACTTATAAAGCCCTAAATGACCAGGGACCCCATTACCTGTAAGATCTCCTTCACCCTTAATGCCCCCTCCATCCTCTCCAATCCACCAACGTGGAACTGCTAGAGATTCACAGGGTTCATGTGAAGACATCAGGGGCCCAATCTTTTGCTTTTACAGCCCGACCATGTGGAATTCTCTGCCTCATTGGATAAGAACATAAGAAAAGTGTCAGCAGATGGGGACTGTCTGATCCATCTAATCTGCCCTAGAAACTACCCCCCCATGCAGCCTTCGCCTTAACTTGTTCTTTATGTCTGTGTCATGTGAGTTGGAACTCCCTAATAGTCTTTGATGCTACCACCTCCTGGGGCAGGTGGTTCCATGACTCTATCACTCTCTATCTGTGAAGAAGTGCTTCCTGAGGTTGCTTTTGAACCTTCCTCCTACCAGTCTCATATCATGCCCTCTCATGTGTGCTGCCATGTTCTGTTGAAAAAGATTGCCTATCTGAGCTGTGTTAAATCCCCTCACGTACTTAAATGTTTCAATCATGTCCCCTCTGTTTCTTCTCTGCTCAAGGGAGTATAGGTTCAGCCCCCCAAGTCTTGCCTCATATGGCAAGTGATGCAGTCCATGCACCATCTTAGTAGCCCTTCTATGCACCATTTCCAAATAGTGAATGTCCTTCTTGAGGCGAGGTTTCCAGAACTGAATGCAGTACTCAAAGTGTGGCCTCACCAAGGACTTGTAGAGGGGCATGATAACCTCCCTCTTTCTACTAGAAATACCTCCACTTATACATCCGAGGATGCCACCCACTTTCTGTGCTGCTTTCTCACATTGTTTTTCCTACCTTTAATTTGTCAGTGGTGATTATGCTGGGATCTCGCTCTGTTTGTATCTCCTCAAGTTGATGTCCTCCCAGCATGTACATTTTCCAGGGTTCCTCTTTCCCAAGTGCATTACGTTACACTTTTTGGTGTTAAAATGTAACTGCCAGTCCCTGGACCAGTCCTCTAGCCTTCTAAGGTCAGCTTCCATGTTGTCTGCTCCTCCCCTTGTGTCCACTCTGTTGCAGAATTTTGTGTCATCTGCAAACAGACGAACATTCCCTGTTACTCCATTTGCTATGTCTGCTATAGATATGTTAAATAGGATTGGTCCCAGTACTGATCCCTGTGGGGTGCCGCTGGTCACCCTAGCCTCCCTTGACAATGATCCACTGACTAGCACTGTCTGGGTCCTATCATTCAGCCAGTTAATGATACAGCTGACCATCTTCTGGCCAACTCCCATATGTTCTAGCTTGTTGGTTAGCCTTCTGTGATGGATGGTGTCAAAGGCCTTGCTGAAATCTAAGTATACGGTGTCCACCACTCTCCCTGATCCAATGTTCTGGTGACCCAGTCGAAGAAGTCAATCAAGTTGGTTTGACAAGAGTGTCCTGCTGTGAAGCCATGTTGCTTTGGATCCATTTTTGCAGTATCTGTTAGGTATGCCACTATCCTCTCTTTTAGTAGTGACTCCATCATTTTCAGAAGAAATTTCCAGTACAGTCAACCTCAGTGAAAAAAGGAAACTTTTTTAAGGGAGTAGTCCTGTGACCAATCAAACTGATTTTTTACTTTTAAATCCTACTTATTCTAAAGTGTGACTTTCTCCAATTCATTTATATAAAAAAAAAAATACCCTTTTTTTGATGTTATATTTAGAACAAAGAATATATTCCTGCAAAAGATCTCTTTGGGTGAGAGAAATAATTATTTTTTTGATGATTAAAATTAATTTAAAAAGTTATTTATTTATCAAACAAAATGAAAAAAAATATTTTTTTGTAAATATTTTTTAGCTATGGTGTTTTCACTGAGGAAGGATTAGTTCCGAAACATCTGAACAGCAATGTATCAACAAATAAAAATACTTTGTTATACATTTACTATCTACAATTATTTATTTAAACATTTGGTGAGTGGGTCCTATCTGCACCAATCTGTAATTCTACTCTATCATTTTCCCCACAACTGAGGTCAAACTGACAGGGCGGTAATTTCCTGCCTCTTCCTTGTTTCCACTCTTGAGTAAGGGCGCAACGGTTGCCCGTTTCCAGTCCTGAGGTATTTTCCCCGCTGTCTACTGACTTGTTGAAGAGCTCAGCCAGCGGTGCGGCCAGTTCCTCTCGGAGCTCCTTCACTTTCCTAGGGTGCATGCCATCCGGTCCCATGGCTTTTTCCACTTTCAGTTTGTAAAGCTCTTTTAGGACCCTCTCCCTTGTGAAGGGGCTAGTATCTGCTCCTTGGGTACCCTCCTTTGTCCTGCTCAGTGTGGGACCTTTGCCACTGTCTTCTGTGGTGAAGACAAAGCAAGAGATTGCCTGACCGTCCATAGTTTTAAGATGGCACTAAAAACATATTTATTTACTCTAGTATATCCAGATTAGGCTCTGTATTGAATACTTAGACTGGCATACTTAGATTTCACTGAAGCTGATATTTATGATATTGTCATTTTATGGATTTTAATATTTCTGATTGTAATGTGTGTTTAAAATTGTTATTTTGTTTGGTTTATGTACAGTGCCTAGGTTTTAGAAAGGTGCTTTATAAATAAAAATTTAATTCATTCATTCATTGAAAAGCTGAGCTGGTCAATTCCTCCCAGCAGCAACCACCCACGAGAGGAATGCTGTCTATTTCAGGGTGATTGCCTGCTGATACTCAAAATGATGAGTTCTCAGTGCCAGTCTGTCAACCTCTAGATGGGACCTCTGCCAGCAAGGCTCCAACCTCTGCCCCTCAGTTTTCAACTTCCTCAGTTTAGCATCAAACCAGGGAGAACTGAGGCATGAGGTTAGGAGGCATACACAGACTGGCACTAGGGAGTCAAAGCAAAGGAGCGTGCAGCATTGTAACCCTCCACTGCTGCCTCAACACTGATCACACACGTGATGCTAGATGCTAGATGCACACTCTGATGGTAGAAAAGCTGTCTGGGGGTGAGTCACATCACAAGTAAATGTTAACTCTGCATATAATAATTCTTTAATCATGAAGGCAGAAATAGAATAAAAAATGCAAAAATTGAAAAACAGAACACAAAACAGAGTAGCAGGGTCAAACAATGAACGTAAAGGACTACACTGCTACAAATGCATAGGCACTGATTGATTTATGACAACTTCTACAACATTGTAACATACTAGTCCCAGATTTGTAAAATATTCAGTCTTACTGTGCATATGTTGAAGCTAATTTTAATTTAATTCACAGACCCACTTTCTATCTAGAAATTGCTGTCACCTGCCCTAGTGTATGTTTTTTTATTCAAATTTTTATTGGATTTGATTCAAAATTCAAGATACAGAATCACAAAAAGCAAATGGATAAGATAAATACTGGTACAGAAGAACAATTTGACATGAGATGCACTAGTGGATCTGACTGAAATAAAATAAATCAAGATACTTCTGCTCCGTCATCGAACCCCTTGAAAAAAAATAATTTGTCCTGCTGGGATCCACAAGCGTTCATGCAAGTAGCAGCCTAAATTAGGTATCCTGTACTTACCAAGTGTGTTGATGACATACTATACATCTGATTTCATTTCATACTGAGCACAGCTTCTGTGCTAATTTGTGATTTCATTGTTCAGTGTATTACATCGTGGGGCTCACTTTCACAATTTTACCCTTTTTATATGTAATTGCTATTCTTGTTCTTTTTTTATTTGTTTTGTGTACTGTATATCTACAGTATTATGTTACATACGCATATGCATAGGTTTTGTATATGTAACTTTCATATTGTTGATACATTTTTTTTTTTATTTCAAATTTGGATTAATACCTTTGAGCCAGGGGCTCATTTACAAAGGCTCCAAGTCAACAAGGAGTACAAGACATTTACAGGTGATGAAACATTGCAGAACAGAAATACATCAACTAACAAGTAGTATTAGTGTGCAGTTACAACATTAAGCAGGGTACAAGAAGTAAGGAGAAACAGGACCACGCTTCCAGAGAAACATATTAATGTAGCACTAATTAAGTGCAGTACAGTGTTTAACAATCATGTTACAGTTCAGGCGGGGTGCTCCCAGTCTGCAGAAATGCATGTTTTAGCAGCCAAGGTGAGGCTTTGTCAAGGGGAGGTAGTAGGTAGTGGAAGGTGGGAGGGGGAAGTGGGCAATTGTGGAACAGGAGGGTGGGAATGAGAGAGGGTAGCATTTGATGGGTGTGAGAACCACTGTCAGAGGCCATGGGTTAACAGAAACACTGGCAGTCACATTTGCTGGCAAGAAGAGATCAAAGCCCATTTTTAAAGTAGCCAAGTCTGAGGAAGTTGGCAAGGTCTGCAGGCAGATCATTGAACCATTTAGGCCCACAGTAGGAGAGGGATCTTTGGCCAAGGGTGGTTCGTTTGAAGGGAACAGTTAGAACAGTTCTGGAGGCACTCCTTGTGCATTTAGATGGTTGTGCAGGCTCAAAGAGGGCTGAAGTAGCCCTAGGCATGGATCCCATCAGGGACTTTTTCGTAGGGAGGCAGGCCTGGCATTGGAGTCTGTGGTGGAGTGGGAGCCAGCCAGTTTCCTTGTATAGGTCAAAAGAGTGGGTCATTTTGTGTACTCCCAGAACCAGGCAGCAGGCCTTGTTGAAGATGGTTTTGACCCTTTTAAGCGCTGTGTGTGTGCCTGCCCCATATATGACAAGACCATAATCCACACATCTGTGGAACAGAGAACTTAACTGCATGTAACAAGTTTCAGGACAGCCAGTATCATTGAGGTGCGGTGTCTGTACAGGATGCCAAGCTTCATGTTGGTGGACTTTACCAGTTGCTCAGCATGGGCAGTGAAGGTGAGGGTGTCATCAAGGTGAATCCCTAAGTATTTGAATGTATTGACTTGGTCTAATACTTCTCCTTTGCTACTAACTATATGCAGTGAGGACCCTCAAATCTTGCTCTGTGGGGTGCTGAAGAGCATGCTCTTTGTCTTTTTGTAGTTGAGTAGCAGTTTATTTTGGGTGAACCAGGATTCCAATGCACGAAAATTGTGCTGAAGTTCAGAGCTAATTGATCCCAGGTCTTTCCCTGGGATGGAAAGAACAGCATCGTCTGCATAGAGCACAGAGTGTGCAGGACAGGTAGAAGACATGTCATTTATGAAGAGGCTGAATAAGAGAGGACCGAGGATAGAACCTTGTGGGACCCCTAGGATTACTTACCTGGGCTCAGAGATCATATTGCCAATCCTGCCCCATTGAGATCTATGGGTTAGGTAACTATGGAACCAGGCCACAGATTCCATTGACAATCCTGTAGGGAGGAGGCATTTCAGTAGCAGTTGGTGATTGACTGTGTCAAAGGCCTTGGTGAGGTCTATGAAGATAGACCCCACCGCCATCCCTTTATCCAGGGCCGCATAAAGCTGAGTGGTATACTCTACTAGCGCGGTGACAGTGGAGTGGTTTTGTTGGAATCCATGTTGTTGCAAGCAGAGAAAGCTATGCTCTTCTAGGTACTCAGTTAGTTGTTCTGAGACCACCCTTTCAAGTGCTTTGGAGAGGGCGGGTAAAATCGAGATGGGCTGGAAGTTTGTTAAATTAACTCTGTCTCCTGATTTAAAAACAGGTGTGACTAGAGCCTCTTTCCACCTGCCAGGGAAGATGCCAGATTTTAGAGAGGCATTGAATACCTTGGTGAGTGGTGCCACAAGTTCGTTTAATGTGAGTGCTACCATCTTCATATCGATCATGTCACTTCCCATCCTGTTCTTACCAAGGACCCGTTTGATATATTTGACGGTCTCACCTGTGGAGAGTTGCCTGAAGTAGAATGGTGGTGTAACATTATCCTGTGGTGATGGAGTGTTGATTACATACTATAATACTTCATTTATCATCTGTCTTTGCTATTAAACTGCACTCTTTCTTGCAATTCTCGTATCTGTTCACTGTTATGTAGCAACATCCTTGTGTGGTTGTAAACAAATTTCTCATACCTACATCTGTACCTCTGTATCCCTCTCTCCCAGCCCCCTTCTTTCTCTCCTTGTACAAGAGATACTGCTCATCGAACATACTTTTCAATAATTATACACATTGTCATCCTCCCACCCTCTCTCTAATACACTGTTCTTTTCCTTCCCCATGCACACTACGAATAATGCATATTGTATATACTTACCATTATGCTCCTGTATCTGATCATCTCTCTTGCAGACTATGTGCACTATGAACTGCTCTGTAAAAAATATTCCATCTATTCACTTAAGCAATAAACCATGACAGGGTGTGGGTTATGCTGTGATTTACCCACACCTGGTGTGGTTTGGTCAAGAGGCAGCAGGCTGAGTAAGTAAAACACATGAACCCCTGCTCTGTAGTTTTCTGTGTGGGTCTCCTGGTCGCCATCCTTTCCTGTCTTTCAACTGGCAGTCCTCCCCCTGCACTCCTATACTTGTTCCTCTGGCTCACCCTGCTTTCCTGGGTCTTGGGTCTCTACTAGTTTTCTTACTGCCCATTGTTTTGTTTTTATTGCATGTTCTTCCTTTCACTCCATCTGGACCCTCTCCATTCTTCTGGCTTGTGACACTGATGTCACCACCCAGTTTAGAGCTCCATGCCTCCATTCTTTCTCTTTGCCAGCTTCAGGGTCCCGGAGTCAGAGAGAGGGAGGGTAAGCTCAGCACACATTATGTGGAGCTAACAGCAGCTCCTTCTCCCACCTACATACATATTTTTCTTACAATGCTGGACAGTCCAGGGAGCCAGCAGTCACCATAAGGGAGGCAGGAGGGAGTGACTGTTAGAGGTCTGAATTTATTTATTTATTTTATTTATTTAGATTTTGATGACTGGGTTAACCCACTGAGACCACTGGTCCCTTTTTCAGGGCGACCCGGGGTTAAATTACATACACCAATATTACATACATCAGACAGTAGTACAAGGAGTAGAAGTGAGACAGCATCAACTGGAGAGACAGTAATTACAGGTAGACAAATCCGGTGGAACAATTGTAACAATACAGAGTTAGTAGAGGTCATAGTTCAGCCATTTGACAACAGGGCATGAGAGAAACATTAGATCTGGTAGGAGAAAGGAGGACTAGCGAGTGCAGCCACATAGGCTAAGTTCCAGCAGGTAGACCTTAAGGACGGCCTTGAATCTTTGAAGAGAGGGCCTCTTGACCAGATTAGTCAGGAGCGTGTTCCACAGGTATGGGTTAGCATAAGAATCATTAGCAGAATGGAGGGCCAGAGGGAACAAGCTGTCAGAGGAGCTAGTGGTTACCGCTGAAGAGGTGGGAAGAAGCAACTGTCAGGAGAAGTCAACTGTTGAGGTATTCTGAGTTTTACAGTTACTTGTCAGATTTTTTTTTCTTTTTGCTACAGTACTTATTTCAGGAGGCTTTATTGTCATTATTTAGGGGTGAGTCAATATGGCGTTTTTTCCACTTTAACATTCGGGGATCAGAGTGATTTTGAAAAGGTGGGCATTCCAGATGCAGCTGACTGGCACCTTTTGCATGGGTTATGCCAGGATTTACCATGGCAGAAAGGTGCCAGTCAGCCAATTCAACACTCCAATTCTCTGACCCCATTGTACGATTACATATAACCTCATTCCTCTCCCACCCCTCCTCTATCCTCCCTCATCTAAAGAGGTAGCAAAGAAAGTGAAAGCCAAAAAGATTGCATTCAGGCAATACAAAAATACACAGGCAGAAGGGGATAGGGAGAAGTACCAGGAGAAGCAAAGGGAGGCAGGGAGGTCAGTAAGGAAACCCAAAGGAAGTAGCAAGTAGAGTTTATTTTCTCAGAAGAAGCCAGAAGGGGAAGGAAGGAAACATATTCAATTCAGTGCTTTAGAGCAACAGTTCTCAAACTTTGTCATAGTGAGCTTCCCCTAAGCCATGGAAAAGATCTTGAGCCTCCCCAAAATACTGAAATATTTTTGGGCCTCCCCATAGAGAAATAGCCCACTTTTCACAGGTACATCAGGAATAAATTGAAACCTCTTTGCACAGCTGGCTCTCATGTTAAGCTTATTGTAACCCTCCCAACAGGACAAGCTACTTGCTCCAATATTTTGACTCTCGAACCATTGTTACGCCTTACTGCCATACCTTCATGGATCAGATTGCTTTCCATTTGCCCTATAACTGGAATAACCTTCCTGATGACCTCTGCCTTTCCCCCTGCTCTTAAGTAACTTCTCAGGGATCATTTTGCTCCCTCCTGCTCTTATTCCAAGTACCTGTATGGTTAACTCTTGTATTTGGACAGTTCTGCTGCCAGTCTAATTGATCAGTTGTTCCTTACATTGTTAGTTTATTGTTAATTTGTTTGCACTTTTATTCATTTGGTATTGCTTGAGTGTTTTGCAGTTACATTCTGAACTGTGTTCTCTCACTACCCTTCCCTGGGTACACCTGATATAAGCCATGGCTCAGTGTACAGTACCTTCCCTGATCACAGACTTGTGAATAAATACATAAATTCACCTACTATTATGCTCTTTCAGTTTGCCTTATCCCTTCACACAAAATCTATAAAGTTCAAAAGTGATATATAATACTTTTTCAAGACTTGCTTGAGCCTCCCTTGGAACAGGTTGGGGCCTCCCAAGGGAGGCTGGCCTCACCATTTGAGAACCCCTGCTTTAGAGTAACTGGTAATTGCTATTTTTCTTTTAAACTTAGATTGTGGGCTTTTAGTGACACTATACTTTCTTTGTTGTCTTTACTTATAATTGTTTTTGGGCTGTTGAAAATTTAAAACATAGTGGTGGTGTAATTCTGTGCTGTCTTTAATTGCTGCAAATTTTCTGTTAAATCTGATTGACAGGAGCTAAACACAGGGTATAGTAAGAGGGGTGAAGTAGGAGGGGCATATGGGGAAGAAGCCCACCCTCAGCACGACAAGTGTTTTGATTCATTTATTTATTTATTGGTTTTTTTTCTTAAAAAAAAAATTATCTGAGGATCAGTGGCAGGATTTTAGGACAGTAAATTAATAAATAGGAACTAGGAGAGCTTCAGTAGCAGACAAGTAGTGGAATTGCATAATGGGAGTGGTGCAATGCAGTGGCTGTGGGCAGCCATATTCAGGCAGACCTTCTGGACACTGAGGTGCTGCCCTATCTGCATGCATCTCTCTGGACTGCGGGAGGAGGTAGACAGACAGTAAACTGGGTCAGGAATACCATCACCCCTATCCAGGGACCACCCAGTCCAATGCAACTGCCTCAAAGGATGCCGAGAATGAGGAGCACTTGGATGACAGTGGGCTCAGGGGGGGTTAGAGCGGTCAGGCAGAGGCACATCCCAGATCCTATTCCACTCAAGAACTCATATGCCACACTGGCAAATGAGGACAACCAAATAGAGGTACCCAGAGAAGTGGAAGGAAAGGATGTGGAGGTTAGCCAAGGAGGTGACCTCAGCGGGAAAGCAGTGGACCCCAGAGGAGGAGGAAGCGAATCCTGGTGGGGACTCCATCATAAGAGGGATCCAGCTAGCAACACAGGAGGGGAGGACAGGAGGTGAGGTGCCTACCAGGTGCCACGGCATGGAGGGATGGAAGGAAGATCCTGGGGATCACTGGGAAGGCAAGACGGGAGGGTGAGTTGATGTCATTATCCACCTAGGTACAAATGACCTGGCAAATGGGGAGCCAAAGGAAGTTCAGGAAGAGTTTAGGAAACTGGGAGGGTCTCACAAGTAGCTACTTCGTCACTTTCAGAAGTACTACCTGTGAGAGGCAAGGAGAGCATAGAGTGCATGCACCAGGAACTTTAACTCATGGTTGAAGAACTGGTGCTGTGAGGAAGGGTTTGATTCATTGGTGACTGGGGACCCACCTGGAGGGATGGAGGTTTGTTCAAGCTGACGTGCCTGCATCCATCCTGGAGGGAATCCAAGCACTAATGATAAGTTTAAATGCTACATTGACAAGCATTTAAACTAGCAAAAGGGGTGGCAGGCCAGCAAGGAGGGTACCTACTTGCTCACCCCCACAGCTAGCAGTGGAACCAGTGAACCAGAGGAGGGCTATCTCTGCAAAGCAGTGTGCAAAAGATGGAGATTAGTGCCCAAGAGGTGGATAAGCAGAAAAGGGCAAATGCAGCAGAAGGGCAGACAGCAAGGAGAACCAGGATAAATGACAACCAAGGAAGGGCTGGAGAGAACAGTGAAACAGTCTAGGAGGTCAAATCATGGAAAGCCATGTGTCAAATGCCAGAGCCTTAGCAACAAGATGGAAGATCTGAGGCTGCCATGGTGCAGTCAGACCTGACATTGTGGCCATCACTGAAACCTGGTGTAATGATAACCACGACTGAGAGATGGCCATACCTGGCTACAACATATTCAGAAGAGACAGAGCAGGCAGGAAGGAGGAGGAGTGGTACTGTATGTGAAAATGACATAAGGGCCACAGAGATCCAGAAGGAACAAAATGGGGAGAGATACTGTAGGTTAAGCTGGAAAGGAAAATGGGGACAGCATCCGCACAGGTGTGGTCTATAGACCACCAGCCCAGGAGGAAGAAACAGATAGGAGTTGATGCTAGCCATCCAAAGGATGGCAGACAAGAGTGAGGTAGTACTGGTTGGAGACTTCAATATTCCAGACGTGGACTGGAGCATCCCAGCAGCAGCATCAACTAGAGCAGATTTATCCTGGACTCCTTCAGGTGCCTTCTCAAGCAACTGGTCATGGAACCAACTCGGCAGAAGGCAATACTGGACCTTGTGCTCACAAACAGGGACAGTGTGATGGGGGTAACAGAGGGGGAGCACCTGGGAAACAGTGACCACCAGTCATTGTGGTTTGAAATCACAGAAAGAGCAGAACCAAACCACACAAAAACATGTATCCTGGATTTTAGGGGGGCAGACTTTGGGAAAATGGGGAGATACTTGAAAGAGGCATTAAGGGGAATGGGACAGGAATCAGGGGTTGAGGAACAGTGGGCAGTATTTAAAATGGGGATTACAAGAACAACAGAATTATGCATTAAGCAGGTTAGCAAGAGGAAAAGGAAGAGGGAGACCATTATGGTTTTCCAAAGAGGTAGCAAAGAAAGTGAAAGCCAAAAAGATTGCATTCAGGCAATACAAAAAGACACAGGCAGAAGGGGATAGGGAGAAGTACCAGGAGAAGCAAAGGGAGGCAGGGAGGTCAGTAAGGGAAGCCAAAGCTCAGACAGAAGAACACATTGCAAAATCAGTGGGTAGAGGGACAAAACCTTTTACAGGTACATAAGGAAAAAGAAAGACAAAGGAGGGATAGTGAGACTGAAGGGGAGGATGGGGCCGTGTGGAGGATGACAACAGTAAAGCTGACATATTGAACAGGTATTTCTGCTCAGTCTTTACTAAGGAAGAGGAGGGTAATGGGTCTGAAGGGAGTACAAGGTGAGAATGGTGCAGAATGGACACAAGTCCCTTTACACGAGAAAGGGTCCTGAAGGAACTGGAAGTAATAAGAGTTGATAAAGCAATGGGGCCAGATGGGTGCACCCCAGGCTCCTTAAAGAACTAAGAGAGGTGGTGGCTGAACCTCTGGCTATCCTGTTTAGCCGATCACTGGCAACAGGGGAGGTACCCAAAGACTGGAGGACAGCAGATGTAGTCCCCTTATACAAAAGTGGGAACAAAGAGGAAGCAGGGAACTACAGACCAGTCAGCCTCACCTCGGTAGTGGGGAAGATGATTGAAGCACTACTGAAGGAGAGATTGGTGGAACATCTGGTTGTCAATGGACTACAGGACCCAAGGCAGCATGGTTTCACCAGGGGGAGGTCATGTCAGACCAACCTCGTTGAATTTTTTGACTGGGTGACTAGGGAGGTGGATCAGGGAAGGGCAGGGACATGGCCTATCTGGACTTCAGCAAGGCCTTGACACTGTGCCACATAGAAGACTATTACACAAACTGGGGAATATGGGTGGGCAGGACAGTAGTGTGGTGGGTAGGTAACTGGCTGGGTGGCAGGACAGAGGGTGGTGGTAAATGGCTGTCACTCCACAGAGGGAAGAGTGACCAGTGGGTACCACAGGATCAGTGCTGGGACCGGTCCTATTCAACATCTTCATCAGTGACATTGCTAGGACCTAGAAGGCAGAATTTCACTGTTCGCTGATGACACAAAGCTCTGTAACAGAGTAGACACACCAGAGGGTGTAGACAGAATGAGAAGACCTGCAGAAACTTGAAGAATGGTCAGGAGTTTGGCAGTTGAAATTCAATGCAAAGAAGTGCAAGAGAATGCATATGGGGCACAAAAACCCTGGCACAATATATCAGTTGGGGGTGAGGATATAGCATGCACCAAGCAGGAAAGGGATCTTGGGGTTATCATCTCTGATGACCTCAAGGTAGGGAAACAGTGTGACAAGGCAGCAGGTAAAGCAAATAGGATGCTGGGATGTATAGGCAGGGGCATCACCAGCAGGAAATGGGAGGTCATAATTCCGCTATACAAGACACTAGTGAGGCCCCACCTGGAGTACAGTGTACAGTTCTGGAGACCATACCTACGTAAGGACATAGACAGGGTAGAGAAGGTTCAGAGGAGGGCAACAAAGATGGTGCATGGATTGCATCACAAGTCCTATGAAGACAGGTTGAAGGAAGTGAACATGTACTCCCTGGAGGAGAGGAGGGAGAGGGGATATGATAGAGACATACAAGTATCTTACAGGGAGGAACAGGTGCAGGAAAACACTATTTTTAAGCGAAAAAGATGTTCCAGGACTAGAGGGCATGGGATGAAGTTGGAGGAGGACGTATCAGAGGAAACATGAGAAAGAATTTCTTCACAGAACGTGGTGGATAAGTGGAACACCTGCCAGAGGAAGTGGTGGGGCTGGAACAATCACGGGATTTAAGAATGCATGGGATAGACATAAAGGAATTCTGGAGGTCAGGGGTAAGGGGCAACAGACTTCTAGGAAAACAAACTGAACTTACAAGCTCAAATGGGCAGACTGGTTGGGCCATAGGCCCTTATCTGCCGACACTATCTATGTATCTATGTATCAAAGCTCAGACAGAAGAACACATTGCAAAATCAGTAGGTAGAGGGGACAAAACCTTTTACAGGTACATAAGTGAAAAAAGAAAGGCAAAGGGAGGGATAGTGAGACTGAAGGAGGAGGATGGGGGTCGTGTGGAGGATGACAACAGTAAAGCTGACATATTGAACAAGTATTTCTGCTCAGTCTTTACTGAGGAAGAGGAGGGTAATGGGTTTGAAGGGAGTACAAGGGGTGAGAATGGTGCAGAAATGGACAAAGTCCATTTACACGAGAAAGGGTCCTGAAGGAACTGGAAGTAATAAGAGTTGATAAAGCAATGGGGCCAGATGGGGTGCACCCCAGGGTCCTTAAAGAACTAAGAGAGGTGGTGGCTGAATCTCTGGCTATCCTGTTTAGCCGATCACTGGCAACAGGAGGTACCCAAAGACTGGAGGACAGCAGATGTAGTCCCCTTATACAAAAGTGGGAACAAAGAGGAAGCAGGAACTATAGACCAGTCAGCCTCACCTCGGTAGTGGGAAGATCATTGAAGCACTACTGAAGGAGAGATTGGTGGAACATCTGGTTGTCAATGGACTACAGGACCCAAGGCAGCATGGTTTCACCAGGGGAGGTCGCGTCAGACCAACCTTGTTGAATTTTTGACTGGGTGACTAGGAGGTGGATCAGAGAGGGCAGTGGACATGGCCTATCTGGACTTCAGCAAGGCCTTGACACTGTGCCATAGAAGACTATTACACAGACTGGGAATATGGGTGGGCAGGACAGTAGTATGGTGGGTAGGTAACTGTGGGTGGCAGGACACAGAGGGTGGTGGTAAATGGCTGTCACACCACAGAGGGAAGAGTGACCAGTGGGTACCGTAGGGAACAGTGCTGGGACCGTCCTATTCAACATCTTCATCAGTGACATTACGCAGACCTAGAAGGCAGAATTTCACTGTTCGCTGATGACACAAAGCTCTGTAACAGAGTAGACACACCAGAGGGTGTAGACAGAATGAGGAGAGACCTGCAGAAACTTGAAGAATGGTCAGGGATTTGGCAGTTGAAATTCAATGCAAAGAAGTGCAAGATAATGCATATGGGGCACAAAAACCCTGGCACAATATATCAGTTGGGGGATGAGGATATGGCATGCACCAAGCAGGAAAGGGATCTTGAGGTTATCATCTCTGATGACCTCAAGGTAGGGAAACAGTGTGACAAGGCAGCAGGTAAAGCAAATAGGATGCTGGGATGTATAGGCAGGGGCATCACCAGCAGGAAATGGAGGTCATAATTCCACCATACAAGACACTAGTGAGACCCCACCTGGAGTACAGTGTACAGTTCTGGAGACCATACCTACATAAGGACATAGACAGGTAGGGAAGGTTCAGAGGAGGGCAACAAAGATGGTGCATGGATTGCATCACAAGTCCTATAAGGACAGGTTGAAGGAACTGAACATGTACTCCTGGGAGAGGAGGAGAGGGATATGATAGAGACATACAAGTATCTTACAGGGAGGAACAGGGCAGGAATACACTATTTTTAAGCAAAAAGATGTTCCAGGACTAGAGGGTATGGGATGAAGTTGGAAGGAGGACGATTCAGAGGAACGTGAGGAAGAATTTCTTCACAGAACGGGTGGTGGACAAGGGAACACCCTGCCAGAGGAAGTGTTGGGGGCTGAAACAATCACGGGATTTAAGAATGCATGGGATAGACATAAAGGAATTCTGGAGGTCAGGGATAAGAGGCAACAGACTTCTAGGAAAACATAAACTGAACTTACAAGCTCAAATGGGCAGACTGGGTGGGCCATAGGCCCTTAACTGCTGACACTGTCTATGTATCTATGTATCTAACTCACTTATTCCTAGCCTAAATCATGTACACTGAACAAACTTTTCATTATGCTGTCTACAGTATTATGTCAAGCAGTAATGTTTTGAGCCTTCTTCTCATGTGAAACGAAGCACAAGTGTGTTCACAAAAAAAAATTAAAAATGAAATGCACAATGTTTGGAGAATAAACTCTGTTTAACAGGGCTCCAATTCTCTGAAAATCACATTCCATTAAAATAAGTCAAGTCCTATTCAAATGTTAAATAATTAATGGAATACATTTTTAATTGCCATAGTTGATAGTGAATAGTTTGCTTTTGATGTATCATTACACCATAATGATATGTGAAAACTATATTGATAATTTGTGTTCAGTTATCTTGTACAATGCGTTGGACAGGAAAGAACCTGTTAAACTTGTTCAAATTTTTAGTCATTGCTGTAAGAACGATTCTTTGTCAGCTGGTCTGGCAACATAGTAGTTTTACTTTCTGGAACATGATCCCATGAATTCTTGATATCCATTGCTGCACAGAAGTGCAGGGCCCACAGTGGAACTGCACTTCCATAGGCAGACAGAGTTTTCCCTTGGCTCAGAGCCCAAAGGGCCCTGTGTGTTTGCATCTATTCACATAGGTCTCTTCAGGACCTGTGGGAATGAAGATATGATTTCCACTATCTCAGAAAGGAAATTCTTTGCAAAAAAACTTCATTAATGCACCAGTTAGGATTCAAGTTAATGCCACAAAAATAGGGGAAATATGCTGTTAGGGTTTCCACCTCTCACTCCCCACCCCCACCCATCAAGCAGCAAAAGAAAGAAACATTAGGGGTTTGGGTCTCCAGAGTCTTGGCAAATCAGTGGTGGGCTCTTCCTTGGAGTTGTCAGACCTAATGCCCACCCTGTTCCTTGAGTAAACAATCTCAGTTATGCTCTGCTTTCTTCACACAAGGCTCACAGAGCTCTGTGTGAAGAAAGCTGCAACACACCATATTGGCAACATGTAATGAGACATACTTCTCTACCTTTGAAGAGTGTATTAGTATGACACACTGGCTTTGAACTATACATTGTGCTTCAGCAGCAGTCTATGGGCTGGGAGTGAGCAGGTCTCGATGTTGCATGCCAGACCCACCATTTCAACAAGATCAGCTATAATAGCTGTCTTGTTTTTGATGGACCTGGCATTAAATAACACCGCCCGAGTTGGATGAGATGCTAAGGAAGACCTCAACTCTTGACCAGCATTAATTGCTGGGCCCTTGGGTATAGGAACAAGACAGGGACTACCCCTGTCCTGGCACCATTTCACCCCAGGGCGTCTCCTGGTTGCCACCACCCCAATCCGTTTAATTATAGTGGAAACAGGGTTGCTGCTTAACAATAGGGCCCAAGGGCCCACCTAGCTCCCAAAGCTCAGAAGGTATAATTCCAATATCGTGTATGGTAGTTTGTGTTCTGAATTTTGTTTTGCATCTGATTGGCTGCATTTCATTATTTCTTCCATTGGACAAAAAGCAAATTATTAACACTAATAGAAAAAACAGGGTGGAAGCCAAATCCCCATTACAGTTATCCAGTTTCCTTACTGATTAACTAGTGTTACATATCTTGTGGTTATTTGCCAAAATGATGTGCTTCTGCCACATTCTGAAACTACATTTCCCAGCCAGATTCCAAAACTGGGTGTCCCCACCACATCCTAAAATTGTGTGCTCCAGACACATTCTGAAATTGTACCATCCCACCACATTCCAAAATTGTGTGTCACAGCCACATTCCAAAATTGCAAGTCCCCATCACATTCTGAAATTGTGTATCCCAGCCGCATTCTGAAATGATGTCACCACTACATTCCAAAATTGTACATCCTTATCACAGTCTGAAAATGCTAATGCTCACCAGATTCCAAAATTATGTGCTTTTGCTACATTCTGAAACTGTATTTCCAAGCCACATTCCAAAACTGAGTGTCCCCGCGGCATTCTAAAACTGTGTGCCCCAGTCACATTCTGAAATTGTAGCTTCATGCCACATTCCAAAATTGTGTCACTCCCACTTTCCAAAATTGCCCATCTTCACATTCTGAAAATGCACATGTCCACTGTATTCCAAAATGTACATCCCTACCACGTGATGAAAATGAGTATTACTGCCACACTCCAAAATTGCATGTCCAAGTGACATTCTAAAATTGTGCATCCCCGCCACATTCCAAAATTGTGCTTA
This sequence comes from Neoceratodus forsteri, assembly GCA_016271365.2. Lineage (NCBI taxonomy): Eukaryota > Metazoa > Chordata > Ceratodontiformes > Ceratodontidae > Neoceratodus > Neoceratodus forsteri. The sequence continues at coordinate 1,143,426,543 of CM057450.1, read as the reverse complement.
CCTATCACATTCAGAAAATGCATTTCACTTCCATGTTCCAAAGTTACACACCCCATGACATTCCATAATTTGCATTTCCTGCCACATTCTGAAACTGTGTCCCTGCCACATTTTGAGATTCTGTACCCACACCACATTGTGAAACTGTATGCTGCCACCACAATCTGAAATCAAGCATCCTCACTGCATTTTGAAAGTGTGCATCACCACAAGACAAATTACACAAAATTACACATCCATGACACATCGCTGAATTGCATATCCTACCATATTCTGCAACTATGGCATTTTGAAATTGCATGTCTCTATCACACTAACATTTATGACATTACTATATTCTGCATTTCAGCATCACTGCCACATCCCAAAATTGTGTGTCCCAGCAACTTTATAAGACTGTGTCATTGCTACATTCAGCACTGCTACTTAGTTGGAGGGTCCTTCTCATATATCTTCCTCCAGGGCGTGAGTGGGACTTCCTGCAGGAGGTCATGGATTTCATCGCTGACAGGGCGTTGGAGTCATCCAGATGGTTGATTCTGGGGGACTTCAACACCTGGATCAACGATGAACTCTTGCATTTTGGGAAGGACTTCCTCCACTTGATGACATCACTGGGCCTCGTGCAACCAGTTGCTTCTGCAATTCATCACCACGGCCACACCTTGGACTTAGTATTCACACTGGGACTTGAGATCATGACTCACAGACTCTCAGGACTGATCCAGTCTCTTGGTTGGATCACTGCATAGTAGAGTTCTTGTTCAGGGTCCCCCCTGCAATTCCCTCCCCTGTTGAGATGGTCCACTACTGCCCTGTGAGGGGATTGTCCCTGGAGGGACTGATGGCTGTAGTGGATTTTTCTAGTGTGAGTGATGCATGTGCGGTGGGGTTGGACAAGGTGGTGATAGCATATAACAATGCTGTCTCCAAGGGACTCGACAGCGTTGCACCGATACGTATATGACCCATATCTTCTTACTTGAGATCCTCGTGGTTTGTTGGGGCTCTCATTAAGATAAAGACAAAGGATCAGAAGTTGGAGCACTGCTGGAGAATGTCTGGATCCTCAGAGGATAAACTGGCTTTGAGAACTCACTACAGCGAGTATCAAAGGGTAATCAACTGTAAGAAGGCAAAGTTCCTGTCCAGGGAGATTGCTGAAGGAAGGAACAGACCGGCTATGCTTTTTCAGATCGTTGACAGGCTATTACACCCAGTCTGTCTGCAGCCTAAAAGAGCAGCTTTAACCACCCAGTGCGAGGAGTTTTTTTAGTTCTTTCCTGACAGGTTGTCCTCCATTAGATGTGGGATTTTGCCAGTGGGACGTAAACAATCCTGCAGTATAGAGTCAGGTACTTGCATGGGCACTCCACTTGTCTGGAAAGAGTTTAGGCCGATGGGGGTGGTGGAGGTCATAAAGGTAATCTCAAAACTGCGACCCACTTTTCGTGAACTGGACCTGGGCTCAATGTGTCTCCTAGTGGGATGTGTGGAGTCTGTTGGTCCAGTGTTGACTGAGATTATCCGGTGCTCACTATCAGGGGGGCTTTTCCCCAGTGCCTTGAAGGAAGTATTGGTGAGGCCCCTCCTGAAGAAACCATCACTCGACTCTGACATCTTAGCAAATTATCAACCTGTCTACAACCTCTCATTTTTGGGGAAGGTTGTGGAGAAAGTGAGTGGTGGCTTTGCAGTCTAAGGCTCACCTGATGACCTTTGCCATCTACAAGCCTCTCCAGTCAGGTTTACAGAGAAAGTATAACACTGAAACAGCATTAGTGAGGGTGCAGAATGATCTCCTTAGGGTGAGGGATAGAGGAGAATGATCAATTCTCATTCTCCTAGATCTCTCCTCAGCTTTCAACACCGTAGACCACATGGTGCTACTCGATCACCTTAGGAGGGCTCTGTGGACTCACCGGCAAAGTCATCAGCTGGTTTGAGTCCTTTTTGATAGGGAGGAAGCCATGAGTAATGTTGGGAAATTTCTCATCCTGCCTGAAGCTGCTGACCTGTGGAGTTCCTCAGGGCTCGATCTTGTCGCCCATGCTGTTTGTGGTGTATATGCTGCCCCAGGGTGACATCATTAGGCACTACAGCTTGGGTTTTCACTGTTTTTCAGATGATACCCAGCTGTATATGTCCTTTGCTCCTGGAACATCGGACACTGTGGATGTGCTAAATAATTACATATTTGATATTCAGGACTGGATGTCCTCCAACTGGCTGAAGCTCAACCTGGATGGAGGTACTAGTGAAAGAGCCAGATCGTCAGTGGGACATGATTGTTCCTGGGTACCACCTCACTAGTGGTGCCCAATAAGGTGCAAAATCTGGGCATCATTGATGGATTGACACTGGAATCCTAGGTGTCTTCCATCATTTGAAACAGTTTTTACCATCTGAGAAATGTCGCTCAGATTAAGCCATTAATTCCATCTGATAATCTGCCCACACTGGTACATGCTTTTTTAACAACTAAACTCGATTACTGTAACGCCCTTTACTTCGGGGTCACTGAGGGTAACTTCTGCAGACTGCAGCTGGTGTAGAACACTGTGGCAAGACTGTTAACGGGCCTTCCTAGGTCTGTTCATATAACATCGGTCCTGCAGGAACTGCACTGGCTACCAGTCAGGTGGAGGATTGCCTTCAAGGTGGGCTTGCTCACCTACAATGCACAATACAGATCGGGTCCTGGTAATCTGTCAGACCTCCTGATGCCTGGCCACCCAGTACACTCACTCAGATGTTCCACAGAGGGTTAACACGGGGTTCCTAGGGCATGACTCAGAACTTCTGATAACCATCTTTTGAGGTCGCAGGGCCGGTCTTCTGGAAATTTGTGCCACAAATTTTGCAGGAAGCACCCTCTTTGGAAAGTTTTAAACATGGCCTTAAGGCACACCTGTTTCGACAAGCTTTTAACCTTGAATAAGATTTTAAATATGGTGTTTTAGAGTTTTATATTATTTATTGTATATTGCTATAACCGATTCTGATATTGCTATTACTGTATTTATTGAAAATGTTTTGTTAAATATCTGCACAATATGTAAAGCACCCAGAGCCTCTGGGATTGGTCACTGGAAAAAAGAAGTTTTGGGCAGACCGGGTGGGCCAAGCGGTCCTTATCTGCCATCAAATTCTATGTTTCTATGTTTACTTACTTTACAAAATGTCAACCCTGAAATATTCTAAAAATTTCATATTACTTTGGCATTCTAAAGCCATGTATGCCACTGCATTCCAACCCGCCATCATATTCTTAAGTACCTTACATCTGCACATCAGTTTAATTTTTCAAATGTTTATTGCAACTGTAGTTTTATGTAGCATGGAGAAGAATCCTATAAGGTAGCTAGCAGGGAGGACTAGGCTGTGAGTTCTGGTTGTGACATCATCAGTAGCTCTTCACTGAAACTGGCTTTTTTGAACAGGCAGTGACATTAGGGTTATATAATGACCTGGAACTTTAAAGCAATGTAATTTAGAAATCTCATTTTGGGCATAAGGCTGATTGAGGATATGCTGCTCTACATTCTGAATTTATTGATACTACACATTTTGACCAGATCCCCTCTTTAAGCAAGACTTAATAGTGCCAAAAGGCCTTAAAATCATTCTGCAAAAACTGAAAACAATTAAAACACAAAAAGGGAGCTCAAAAGTCACTGTAGTGCATACTATGTAAATGAACAATTCAAGACTAAAGAGTATGGTACCTGCAAAGTTCAGTCTGGCCACGTAGGATGCAATTTCCCAGTATCACTTTATTGACTCCAAAAAAGATTAAAGCAAGCAGCAACAATGGTACCTCTGAGACTGGGGCCACATTCCTGGAGTTGACCAAGGCATTCAAACTTGTTGGCCATAGGCTCTTAATCAGAAGGCTTGAATCACTTGGGGCAGGACAGTCTGCCTTGAGTTGGTTCAAGGACTATCTTAGGGGGAGATCTCAGAGAGTGAAATATGGAGGGGTTGTCTCAGATATTGCACTTGTAATGTATGGAGTCCCACTGGTCTCCATACTACTGTAGGTCATGTTTTGTCCTTTTTATTCTTTGGCAACATTTCTGCAGTACTAGGAGATGCTCGCCTTACGTTATATGCAAATGATGCAGTACTCTATTCTCAAGGTGTCACAGTTGATGAATTGAATAGCACCTTAACTAAAGAGATGTGTAGCGTGCAACAATGACTTATTGCCAATAGGCTGGTTTTGAACAAATTGAAAACCAAAACTATGGTGTTTGGTACTAATGCCAGGATAAGAGAAGGGGGACAGAGTTTACGGGTTAAATCTTCTGATGGTTCCTACGTTAAGAATGTGGATACTTTTCAATATTTGGGAGTTTTCTTGGACTCTACGTTAAGCTTTGAACCTCATTTTACTAGAGTAACTGCTAAGATTCATACAAAAATAGCATTATTGTATAAAATACGTTCTTTCCTTACTAATGATTCTAAAATGGTAATAGCTAAGCAGTGCCTCACACCTGTTGTAAATTATGCTTCTTTGATAACAGATAATAACAGATAATAATTCTGCTAGCATAACTGCTAAAAAAATCTACTTTATTGCAGTTAAATGGCAAATTTGCACTATTGGCCCCTAAATACACACATCACTGCAAAATTGAAAAAAAGATGGGTTGGTTGTCAGTTTGGCTAAACTTTAGATATATAAGGGCTAGATTTACTTTTAAAATATTACGGTTTGGGGTTCCCCTTAGTCTGGCTAGTAATTTGGGATATTATGACTCTGCTTTGTATTCTAAAAATAGGGTTGATAATAAGGTTTTGAAGCTTCCCCTAATGAGAATATTAAGTGGTCAACGTGCTTTTGGGTATTCAGCACCAAGTAACTGGAACAATATCCCTCCTGCTATCAGAAAGGTACTCTTGTATTCAAGGTAATACCTTTTTCTCTACTGTCATACTGCCTTGTCTATCACTGGAAGAAATAACTTTGCTTGAGTCAGATATTTCTTTACTAGAGGTACAACAGGCTATTAAAGCTTTATCTTTAGGCAAAACCCTAGGTCCAGATGGACTGAGTTCTGAGTTTTATCAGACATTCGAGACCCTTTTGGCAAAATGTTTGGTGGAGGTTATTGCTGCAATTGAGAAGTCTGGCACTTTACCCAACACTATGAAAGAAGCTACTATCACTGTCCTGCCTAAGCCTGGGAAGGACCCAACTGTATGTGACAACTACTGACCAATGTCGTTGTTAAATGTAGATTGTAAAGTATTAGCAAAAATACTGACTATGCAGTTCGAAAAAGTCCTTCCCTCATTGATTAGTAAATCTCACTCAGGCTTTATGCTGGGCAGTGAAAATCTAAGAATGGTTATTAACCTCATTCAAGTGACGACTAATGGGTCGGACTCAGCAGCACTCATAGGGTTAGATGCTGAGAAAGCATTTGACTCCATAGAGTGGCGGTATTTACAGTTTGTTTATCCCGATTTGGTTTTGGGCCTCGGTTCTGTCATTGGGTGGGCTGCCTCTATTTTTCCCCCAGGGCTAGGGTGTTAGTTAATGGGGTGCTCTCTAAGTCTTTTTCCTTGTTCTGGGGTACCAGGCAGTGGTGTCCCCTCAGTCCCTTTTTGTTTCTTTTGGCTCTCGAGCCTCTAATTTTGGCTATTTGTCAGCATCCACAAAAAGTGGGCATTCTCATGGGGGAAACATTACACAACCTTGTTGTACACCGATGATATGTTATTGATGCTAACAAAGGTTAAATCTTCACTCCCTGAGGCATGGAGGGTTATAGGTTCCTTCAGTGCCATCTCAGGGTTACAGATTAATTGGGGTAAGACAGAGGCACTTCCTTTATATGGGGCAAACCCCTGCTGGGCCTCTATTGGGTAACACTCTATGAAGTGGTCTCCTGAAGGAGTAAAATACCTGGGCATACTTATCTCCAGGGACCTCTGAAACATGTGTGCTCAAAATATAAATGTCATGTTAGAAGAACTGCGGCTGGATTTCCATAGGTGGAAAAGCTGAATTTGCCCCTACTGGGCATGGTTGCCACCATTAAGATGATGGTATCCCCTCAGTTTGTCTGTAAACTGGGCAACCTGCCATTTCAAATGTTGCATGGGGTGTGGGCCAAACTTGATAAGCTGTTGTCTGATTTTATATGGGAGGGACACCCACCGAGGTTAAGTTGGAAAGTGTTGCATGCTCCTAGGGTGGCTGGAGGCTGGAACATGTCTTGGTCATGGGCGTATCATATCTTTTTTCAGAGTTAGGCAAACATTAGCATGGTTTACTCCCATGGCATCGACATCTCCCTTTTTGGTAGAGATTGAGTGAGCCTTAGTGAGGGATACCCCTTTGATGGTCTTTCTGAAAACTCCCAAGGTTCTGTTTCAGACTATCACATCTCCAATGTTTTTCTCCAAGTGGGCATGGGGTAGGTATTGCAAATTGTTGGGATGGATTCTTCATTTTAAGGGGGGTATGAACCACTGTGGAATAACCCTAATATTAAGGTGGGTGATCAAGCGATATGCTGGAGTAGTTGAGCATGTAAAGGTACTCAGGTTTTGGGGCACTTAATTGATCCCAGTACTGGGGTTTTGCTCTTGTTTTCAGATATTCAATCCAGATATCATATTCCCTTAAACCATGTGTGGCATTATTTCCAACTGAGACATGCTCTATTTTCTAACTTCTTTCAGGATTGCTGTATGAAATAGGCTGTGGTGGTTGACAACATACAAAAATGGTTCAAAGTATCCAAAGGTCACCTTAGCTTGCTCTACTGAGAACTCTGGAAGAGATTTTTGCCTGATTGGAATTCTCACTATATTAAATGGGGGGGAGGATTTGGATATTGTTCTGGACCCAGAGATGTGGGCATGTGGTTGGGTGGAGGCACACAAGGCTTCCCCTAACCCTAGGCTTCAATTATTGCAGAAGAAGGTGCTAGGTAGGTGGCACTGTACCCCAGTATGTCTGGTGCAGATGGGTGTACTGGGTTTGGATCAGTGTTGGCGTTGCTTTCAGGAATACGGAACAATATACCAGATTCTCTGGGATTGTTCTCTAATTAAAGATTGGTGGGTGGATATTATTTGCTGTTTGGAGGACACTCTATGAATGTCTCCTCCTAAATCTCCTCTTTTTTGGATATTAAGGGACTCTTCTGCTTTATCGTACAAAGGACTTATGTTTGCCGCTGCATTGGAGGTGAAAAGATTAGTATTGATACACTGGAGATACACTGTTCCCTCTTTTTCCAGGTGGACAAAAGAACTGTCCAAGGTGGCCTCCTATTACAAGATAATGCTTTGGTAGAAGAATGATCTCCAGTGCTTCCATAGAGGGTGGGACAAGTGGGTAACTTCAAGGAGCAATTTCACTGGGGATGGAGTAGAGTGTGCTTTGACTTTATACTAACTGAGTTATAGGATTAGTTCTTATGGGGGGGGAGATGGATGTCCCTAGTTAGACTGTATTTCAGTTTCCAAGTTAAATGTGTTACATGGTTTTAGGTGGTATACTGGAAAGTTGCTGTTATATGGTTTAAATACTTATTGTCGTAGGATCGAAGTTCAAGAGACAAATGCAGGCAGACAACAAAATCCAGTGCATAAAAAATTGCTAGATGGCATTTGTCATGTTATTTCAGGATTCAAGATATCACAGACATCAGAAGATTATTGTTAGTTCAGCTGAAACAGCAACAGCAGCAAAAGCAAAAGAAATATGTTTTGCAGTGCAGGACCTCTCCTTGTCCTTCCCCGGCCTTTGGTCAGAAAGAACTGACCCTCTTCCTCTGTTACCTGCTCAGGTAGTGCCTTAAGTACCGCCTACCTGAGTCAGGTAATCTAGCATAATTACAAACTTTAAAACATTTTATGCAGCCCCACAATATAGTGCTAAACTGGCTAGGAATATACTACATGCAAAATATCAGCTGCAATAGATTAAGAACTGAAATAATATGCTTCTTAAAGGATATTGCTCATCATAACAATCCTCAGAGAATGATTGACAGTCCTGTTTCTAGAAAAAGAGGCCACAAGGGACCGCTGTCTCCCTATAGTGAATGCTTAGTGCAGTATCAGGGCTTGGAGAGCCGACACCCTTTTCTCCTGCAGAGAAGGCTGCAGTTTACCAGGCCACCAGTCATTATTTTTCTCCTTTTTACCCTCCACAGGACTGTTTAAAAGGATAACAAACTAACCTAAGGTAAGAAATAACCAAGCACATTTTGCCATTATGTGGGGAACTGTCCTGCTGTTTGTTTCACTTTGTTTAAATGGCATTACTTTATTTTTGTATCTGTATCAGGCATTACTAACTCTGCACAAACATCCTTGTAGGTGACAGGGCTGTTACATGTATGCCCCATATTCTATCTACTGCTGCTATTCGTAATAGGGCTCAGTGCAGCGTATCTATTTATCTTTAGGCTGCTGCTTAGCCTAATAGCAGCCCCACAACCGCAGCAATGTCAAGCCATCGGCTGAAATTGCAAGCCAACGGCTGACACTTTCACTGCCCACCAGCAGCGGCTTCAGGGCTTAGATTTCTAACTCTGCTCACGGCAGAGAGCATTCATTTAGTTAGCTGCTGTATTAACACAACACATGCAGTACAAATCTAAGAGAAAGGGGCTCGTATGAACGAGTGAGCAAGAGCTAATGCTACACAAACATATGCACGTTTGCGAGGGCTTCGCTAATATGCGATAATTCATGCAATCGCAACAGCAGCGCTATACAGACCGCATCTGTAGACGCTACATCCTCACTGCAGCAGACAATGTTTTTTGTCTTGTTTTAAGAACCAGGGCCCTCCTTTTGTTATAACCCTTACAGGGATATATTACCAGAAAAAAGGGGGGGGTTACTCTCTCTCTCTAAACCTCCGCTAAAAGCACTAAATCATTGCTTCTAACAACACTGTAACATAGTAATATTACAAGTAGTAATATCTGCAGTTCTAGAAAGGCAGCACAGGATATGTAAAACAAAAAGAGAAAAGGAATGCTGCTTGCTTGTTTGGTTAATCCTTGGCTCATTTAACTAGCCGCTATGTAAAACACAGACTGACACTTGTGTTTAGTTTCACATTACACAAGGTTCTCTTATGTGAACCATTTTACCTGGACCCAGAAAGAAGAGAACTTGAAAGAGGGTTTAGAAAACGAAGGGGGGGGGGGAGGTGCTGCTTAGAGGTGGCCTGCCTCCAACCAAGAAAGAAAGGGATAGCCACACTAGAAAGGAAGATAGAAGTTTCAACCATAGAAAAAGACAATACAGATGGGTCCTTACTCTGTGGCACATTTCAACACCCTTCTTTAGAGGGAAGGTGTATTCAACCGATTCCCCTCACCAGATGCTCTGAAAGGGATGGAACTCCCGCCCTCCCACTCTCAGGAGTTCCGTCCCAGGACCCCACATACGTACACTGACAAATCATTGCCAGCTTCTGACATACCCTGGGGCAGTCAATCAGGTATAAGACATACCCTGAAAACACAATAGCAAGGCTTATATCAGCCATATAGCTGTCAGAAAAGTCCACCCTCCCCCCATACAGCAGAGGGTTGGAGGAGCTATAGCCCACCCACACCGTGAAGCTCCATCCCAGGGTCCCATAATTAACTTATCCATGGCTAGGGCAAACTAAATTCTGCTTACCAGGCAAACAGATAATACGAACTAATACCTTGAGATCTGTTACACATTTGTCACCCTATATAAAGGAACATAACAAGCGGTAGACTTATGGTATACTCTTGGCATCCTCAAGTCCTGCTCCATATCTTGCTTTCTGTTTACTAAAAGCCACAGGACATACAATAGCAGACATAGGGTTACAGAATTAACCAAATCGCTGTTCCTGTCCTGTACACTGCATATGTGGCCTTTTACCTACTATACAGCAGTATTTAAAGATACAGGCCTTTGTATAGGCATTTAATGCCATTTCTTTTACCTTCACATAGGCACTCTATTCGCTTTCATTTCCAGTGGTGGGGGGCGTATTAGTAAGAATATCAGGACCCCTACTCATCACAGGGGTCACCCTATGACACCTATTTTCTAGATGCCTCATAGCTTCATGGGTTTCATTATGGTATGATGGAGTTCTATGTTAATAGTGTTGCAACCTGCTTAGTGGAAAATATGTTAGCAGTTTTATCTTTCACTGGTGCTGTTCATCAGAATCACAGAGTACATTGCTTTCTTTCTTTTTCATATGTTTAAATGGCCTAAGACTTGTGAGCTGGATATATCTGTGTACTGTGTTGGTCCTTCAATAAAGTGTTTATATATAAAAAACATTATGGCAGATGAAATGGCCTCTGGAAGCAATATTCTACATGCTACAGTCCTTGAGACAGCATTAGGATGTCTACAATGCAGGACTCTTGCAGCAGAATACCATTCATAGTACCGTAGTCAGGTCTGCTTACCTGCTGTGGGTCTTTGTATATGCTCTAGTGTCAGACCAACCCTGGCTGGTCTAACAGCGGTATGTATCTCTGATGCAGTGTTGACAGCTTCCACCTTAGAAAATCCCAAAAAAGGAGATGGTGCATCATTTTTTGACACAAGCCCTGTTGTGACATGGTACACCTATTTTTTTTATGCAAGCCTGATACAAGCTACTTTGGCACAGGCAGTTGCATGTTTGACGTAAGCAGCATTAGACAAGCATTTGTCATGCCGAATGTTGACAGCTAATTAAACAATTTCTTTTTTGCAATTCTGACCCCAAATTTTGTAGACACTTGTTTTAGGATTTGTCAGGTGGGTCCACTAAAACAGAGTTGAGGAAGGTAGAAATATTGTATAATAAAATGGCCAGGTACGTATTAGAAGCACAGAGACAAAGACATCATTCTAATTTATACAGAGAATTAAATTGGACACATTTGGAAAACAGAAACCAACATATAAATAAAGTTATGTATAACACTTTCAAAAGTGAAGTACCTGACTATATTGCAAAAGAACTAAAAATAAAATAACCAAATCGGAGATTAAGATCATCTCAATCAATAGAATTTGAAGTTCCTAAAAAGAGAACACTGATTGGATGTGTTTCCATTTCTTACAGAGGACCCAAAGTTTGGAATAGCTTACCCCCCCGTTTGAGGTCGTATGGCTTCAATATAACCTGATATCAAATTAAAAAAAATGGTACCAAAATAAACAAAGAGAGTGCTGTATTTTGAGAGATGTTGGATAAACACTATAATGGGGTACTGATGCCTATTTGATGCTTGGCGTCTGTGCTGATGTTTGAGATGTTGGACAAACACTATAATTGGGATACCGTTGCCTATTTGATGTTTGGTGTCTGATGCTGATGTTGATGGATGAATTATGTATAATTTTGTATGACTATGTATGTGCACTTTATAATGTATTTTATCCTTGTAACCAATTATCTATTTCTCTTATGATGTCCCTTGTAAATGAGTGTCATTTTGTACTCAATGGGTGTATACCATGTTTATTCTATATTGAATAAAATCATTACTACTACTACTACTGCTGCTGCTACTAGCTTATAGGCATGACATGTGCCAGTTACAGTATGTTGGCCAAAATGTAATTTCGTACCAGAGGTGCGAAAACACATCTTGTCCAGGATTTTAAAAATGATACGTCACATTTATGAGCAGTTGTGGAAAACTGGCTATGTTGAAAGGTTTGAGTAAAAATATTGAAAATGAGTGAAGTTATGAGGGAGCGTTGAAATGGTGTAAAGTTCAATCATAACCTGGGGATTTTATTATATTTGTACACCAAATGTTCAGCATAACCTTCGTATTAGCCCACCTAATGAATGCAGTAGGTGAAAATTTCCAAATCCCCAACAAAATGTCATTTCATGCCACAGGTACAAAAACACATTTTGGCCAGGATTTGAATAATGACAGCTGTCACATTCACAGGGTTATGTGAAGAAATGGATATACTGAACATTTGGGGTCAAAATATTGAAAATTACCAAAGTTACAAGGCTGCGCTCCCAAACTTCAATGTACAGTAGGCTCATAACTTTGTTGTTGTTCAATATTTGTACACCAAATTTTCAACATAGCCTTCTTAAGACCCCACTTCATGAACAATGGTGGGGAGAATTTTCAGCTCCTGCCCAATAGGTGATTCCCACAGCAACGATGAAATCACTTTTTGGGATGCAAAAATACATTTTGGCCAGGATTTGAAAAATGGCAGCTGTCATATTCATGAGGTGCTGTGAAGAAGTGGCTATGTTGAAAATCTGGGGTCAAAATATTGAAAATTACCGAAGTTATGAGCTTGCATTCGCAAACTTTAATGTAGGCTCATAAGTTTGTTGTTTTTTAATATTTTTATACTAAGTTTTCAACATTGCCTTCTTATGACCCAACCTTATGAACAATGGTGGAGAAAATGTTCAATTCCTGCTCAAAAGGGGATTTCACGCAGCGACCGTGAAATCACCTTTTGGGACAGAGTTACCTAATGTCATTTGCATTGTTCATGAGGTGGTGTGCCAAAAGAGGTATGTTGAAAATTTGGGGAAAAATGTTGAAAAATGCCTAAGTTATGCTACTAAGTTCAAAACCCCATTGAAATACATTGAGTCACATACCTGACTTCCTCAGTTTCTGGTCCACCATTGAAGAGTGAAGATTTGTCTGCAGTCTAGAGGAGATCACAGCATCGGACCCCCTCTGGGTAAGTAAGGGCTTAAGAAGGGTGGGTGCTGAGGTGAAGGGTTGGGTGGGGGGATTAATGGCGCAACAGACAACAATGGATGATTTGCTGTTTTACAGGGACAAAAAAGAAAAAGCAACAGCAAAACAATGAGAGACGGTTTCTTTTATTTCAGGTGATGACACTGGGGGATTGAGCACCCCCAATGTCAGTGTTACATTTATGGGGGGGTGCTAAGAGGAAGGGTGAGTGGGGGCGTACAGGCACGCAATATAAATAACACTAGAAAAGGAAAAAACTATGACGGACAACGCTGTGTCAGTGTTACATTTGTTGGGGGAGGGTGCTCAGAGGGAGTGTCAGGTGGGAGGGAGCAGTTACAGTGCGCCAGCTACAGACATCAAGTGATGGTTTTCTTTGTTACCGGCAACATATAAATAAAGTTAAATTAAACAAAGGGAAAAAAATAGGACACAGTGACACTGGGGGAATTGGGCACCCCCAGTGTCACTGTTATGTTTGGGAGTGGGGTGGGGCAGTGAGTGCTGAGAGGAAGGGTCGGTGGGGGACCAGTTGAGGGGGAAGTAGAAACAGACATCGAAGGACGTGTGTTTTTGTTCTTTGTTTTTTACAACAAGACTAAAGACAAGCCGCCCAGCTGTTTGCTGACACGGCTTCATGCAAATCAAAGGACTGAAGCCCTGTCTGATTGGAGTGGCTTCGGTCCATTGAAATACACAAAGTTTCAGCCCACCAAGCAGAGAGTGATGTCAGGACCACAGCCCGTGGTCATTGGTGTAATACTGCTGGGCCCTTGCTTTTGTGAACTGTAATGGCTCAGCAGTAACACTCCTCGAAATCCCTATCCTGCACAAAATGTTGGGTGCGCAAGCACATCCAACAATAAAATCAGAACTGATGCAAGTTTTGGTGCAGCTTTCTCCTTGTGTAATTCCTTTCCGGCACAAGCACCTTGCATCATTCTCTGACCTTTGAAAACTGAGCCCAATGAGTGTAATTCTGCCTGTAAACTTGTATCAATATGACAAAATGCAAGTGAGAAATTATGGGTTTTTTTTTTACATTTTTCTAAAATGTCTGGTGGCAGTTTTGCGACACATATTACATGAAAACTTTGTAGTAGTGCTATGAGGAAGTTTCAGATTCCAGGGAATGGCTGTCTACGGAATTTCAGAAAAGTCCAACCAGTTCTGTAGAGTTCCATCAGATGTGGACTGGTGAAATCTGCAACAGAATACATATGGAAACTCAACAGTTTTGTCTCAAAGTTCTGTAGTTCAACATTGTTTTCCACCGAACATGTTTCTGTAACCATAATATGTGAATTCCGTTTAAACAAGTGGATGAATTTATTCAGAAATGCACGCATTCTGTGTCGCTCCATGTTGTCAATGGGTAATCTTAACACATGTGAATATCTGCACCCCAGCTAGGGGTTACTTGTGTAGCTATAGCTTTAAAGAGCTAGTTCAGCCAAAACAGACACATAGCAAAATAATACAAATTTTAAGAAGTAGTTATAATTCTTTTTTCTGAAGTAGCTTTCATTTTCCTTTTGCTCATTAAAAAGTCTTCTATGTGATAATATTGTGCTGGATGTGTGGAGCAGCTCTCAGTCTGGCAGCTGACATATCTATCTTTAGCCCCCGGCACCACATCACATTATCGAGACAGATCTCACTGACAGTGACGTCCCAGGTAATTGACATGGCAACTACTGAGTTGCTGTTCCTAAGCAACAGTGATGTCACATGCAGTGAGGTCACAATGCTGATGATGTAGTGGGGGGGGGGGGATAGAGATAGATATATAAGCTGCCAGGCAGAGTGCTGTCCCAAACATTGCAACTACTGACATCAGCTAAACAATCTTCCAATTAACCAAAGGGGAAAAGAACAGGCATTTGTCAATGCCGAATGTTTGCTTGCTGGCATTGGCATTGGTAGTATAGGAGTTAGAGAGCTGCATAATAGGAATGGCAGTGAAGTATTGCACTGAAGCCAACCCCACCACCATCCTGCAGAGACTGACAGGCATTGGGGTGTGCCTTTGGGTCGTCAGGCATAACGCCCATGCCATTTCATCACACCCTACCCTGCAGACACCAACAAGTGTCACGGTGTGCCTTGGGGTCTTTGGGCCTTATGCTTACCCCATTCTATAAGAAAATATGGTGAGATGGGTGCAGTATAGGAGAATGAGGTGAACTTTGGGGCCGAAGAGTCCAAGGCACACCTCGATGCATGTCACTGGCTGCAGGGTGTGGGTGGGGGGTGGAATGGCATGAGCATTACAGTCAAGAATCCCAAGTCACATCCCAATGCCTGTCAGTCTCTACGGGGTGGGGCATTATGGTTGGAAGGTGTTCGTTGGTATTTTCACTCCAAATTTTCAACATGGGTTTTTTGTGACCCCCACCTCATGAACAGTGTCAATATCAGTCCGTTAGCCGAAAGCTGATTTTGCACAGTGACTATGCTATTTGGCATCACAGGAGTGAAAACAAATTTTGAACAGGATGTGAAAAATGACAGCTGCTCTGTTCATGGGGAGGTGTAAAAAATGGCAATGTTGAAAATCTGGAGTGAAAATATAAAAAAACTGGGGAAGTCACAAGTGTGGGTAGAAACTGTGCAATGCACACCCATAATGTAATTAGTTTGGGGATTTTTTACAGCAGATTGTCAACACAGGCACTTTGGGCCCTCTACTCATGAACAGTGTCACTGTGATTTTCTTAATCTGTCCCGAACACTGATTTCTCACAGCGACCACGCATTTCTGTGCCGGAAGTGCGAAAACACATTTCGTCCAGGGTGTGAAAAATGACAGCTGTACTGTTCATAAGGAGGTGTAGAAAAATGCCAGTGTTGAAAATCTAGACTGAAAATATTACAAATTCGTGAACTTACGAGGGTGCGTGGAAACTGCACAATGCACACTTGTCACACAGTCATTTTATGGACTTTTGTCACCAAATTTTCAGCATAGCCATTTTAAGACCTCTGCTCATGACCAGTGTCACTGTGATTTTCTTAATCTGTCCCAAACATTGATTTTGCGCACTGACTGCGCCATTGTACGCTACATGCACAAAAACACATTTTGGTCAAGATGTGAAAAATGACAGCTATACTGCTCATAAGGATGTGTGGTAAAATTTCAATGTTGTAAATCTGGAGTGAAAATAGTAAAAATTCTCGAGGTTACGTGCGTGCGTAGGAACTGCACAACGCACGCTCGAAATAGTTTTTTGGTTTTCACCAAATTTCAACTTAGGGTTTTGAGGGGCCTACCTCATGAACTGTGACACTGTCATTTCATTACTCAGTCCCAAAAGGTGGTTCCACGCAGTAACCACGAAATCACCTTTCCGGACCGAATAACAAAATGACAGTGGCTGAGTTCATGAGGTGGGGTCCCAAGAACCCCATGTTGAAAATTTGGTGAAAAAATTCCCAAAGTGGCCGAGATATGCACCAAAGTTGAAAAAAACCCATTTATGTCATTATACAGCTTACCAGCATTTCTTCAGTTCGCGGTCAGCTTTGAAGAGTGCAGACGTGTTCTCGGTCTACCGAAGATCATCGCGCAGGCCTTCAGAGGTAAGTATGGGATCAGAGGGTTGTGGGGAGGTGGGGTATGCAGAGGGTGAGTGCGGGTTTGGTTGAGGGGGCAAGAGAGTCAACAAGGGACCGTTTTCTTTTACTCTAGTTTTTTTTTTTTAAGACGACATGGGACTTTTGCCACGCTGGGGTGGGCTCCCAGCTTGGCACCAGGAAATTTGCTTTTGGGGGGCAGTGGAGCCAATGGGGGATTGGGCACCCTCTTCGGTCACACAGTGTGTGGGGGTGGAGGGGAGTGCATGAGCACACTGGGGTGGGCTCCCAGCACATACAGGACGTGGGACTTTTGCCACACTGGGGTGAGCTCGCAGTGTGACACCAAGAAGTTTGCTTTTGGGGGGGCAGTGGAGCCGACTGGGGATTGGGCACCCCTTCTGGTCATACAGTGTGCGGGGAGGAGGGAGTGCATGAGTGTGCTGGGGTGGGCTCCCAGCATGCTACAGTAGGTGTGATGGAGCAGACTGTCTATGACAGTTCAGATGTAGTGCTGAGTGCATTGTAATTTGCATACTCGCCGGCAGCATGCAAATTGCCTACACGCTACCACCACTGATTGTAGTGGTGTTTTTCTCAGAACTGTACGCCACTGCATCTAAACGGTTGTCATAGACATCTGAGACATTCATTGGTGTGGTGCAGCCGCACCTGCAAAAAGGAGCAGGGCATTGGAAGTGGGGGAGGCACACCTATGAAAACTCGTATGGTGGCACTATGTTTCTTGCACATGCGTGCAAGCAAACATAAAAAGTACCTCAGATAGATATAAAAGGCAATGGTTGCCTGCTTTTAAAAATGAATTAGCTGTAGGCAATGCACTAACTCTTTAAGCAGCAGTGCCTCGAAGCTTGGAGCATTGGTTTCATCATTGTTCCGAATCTCCATTTTCCTCAGTCTTTCTATACCAGTGATAGGGGTTGCAGCTTGAAAGTGAGCTCTCCACATTCCAGGTAGCTCCTCAACATTTTAAAGTGCTTGTTTTAAGCAGACATGGTTCGCTCAAAGTTATGTAAACGAGTATGTTTTTTGCTATATTTTCCTTTTAGTTTTTCTTTTTAGCAAGACTGGTGCTCCAGGTAAGTGGTAAATGTGCATGCCCCCTCCCACCCCGGTTGAAATGACTTGGTTTTCCTGCTTTCCTTTGGTTTCTCTTTTAAGGGTGGATGATCTTAAGGCAAGTGGTAAGATTATTAATGGCAACTCAATTTAATTTCTCTCTCTATACAAGTTGAAGATTACTTTATAGCTGTTGATCTTTTTCAGGAGTCTGAGTTGTTCCTGTTGGGCACTATACATTGTCCAGGTTTTGACTGTTATGTAAGCTTACAGTAGGTCATTAATAGCTGGTAGCTTGTGCAGTGCAGGTATTTCTCAGGGATGGCTGAGTGGTTTCAGTGGCCAGTGTTTCCCCAGCTGTTTGTGGGGCTCTCTCATCTTTACTTTTATTTGGTAGAGTTTGTTTTGTGAGCCCTGCTGACTGGGCTGTTAGGTGTAGGGCGGAAGGGCTATTTTGCTACAGGTTTGGTGCTTGCACTTGATGTGCTTGTCTGTTGCAGACCCTTCTGTGACTATTCATTTACTGGCTTGTGTCTAGCAGGGCTTTCCTGGTCTTTGTAAAGCATGAACACCAGTTTTGTGCTCTTTCCAATAGCCAAGCTAAAACCGTGAACATATGCATGCTATTGCTCTTCTTGGAGCACAGACCTAATTCATTACTTAGAAGGCACTCACACTAGTTGTATAGGTATATTAGTTGGAAGCAGTAGAACGAAAGTCATATAGATGGGCATGCCCATACACCTCCAAAGTTGGTATGTGATCATGTGTGACTGATCCCATTAGTAGCAGACACAGAGAGAACTAGTCATCAGCTGCCTTCAGTTTTGCAAGACTCCAAGTACAGACAGTTTTCAATGCTCTGAGGAAAGCTGTTTCTGCTATGCAAGCACTGCAGCTCCTAGTAGCAGGGAGGGCTCTCTTTGCAAACTGTCGGGACAGCAGCAGTTTGTATTTCCCAGTGTCAGAAATGGAAATAGTTTCCCAAAGTAATGCAGGAGTGATTGAACTTGTTGATGTTTTTCTCCTGCACCCCCTTGGCTAGGGCTCAACCACACTACGTTATACAGGGATTCTATGTATTACTGTGGGGACCTCCATTCCAAAAGCTGACCCAGGAGTCTACAGAGACCTTGTACATTTGTACTGAGCAATCTGCATACCCTGTAACATGTTCTTTTTAACACCTCTTTGTACCATTCAATAAATCATGGGAAGATGGGGTGGTACCTGAGGACTGGAGGAGGGCGGATGTGATTCCTCTTCACAAATGTGGGAGCAGGACAGAGGCAGGAAACTACAGACCTGTCAGTTTGACCTCAGTGGTAGGTAAAATGATGGAATCACTTCTGAAGGAAAGAATTGTTGAGTACCTAGAGGCCAGTGGGGCACAGGACATAAGGCAGCATGGATTCACGATGGGAAGGTCGTGTCAGTAGTAGACCAGGGAGGGGCTGTGGACATGGCTTACCTAGATTTTAGCAAGGCATTTGATACAGTCCCACACAAAAGATTAATACACAAGTTAGCCAGCCTTGGAATGAGTCCCAAGGTGGTAGCCTGGATAAAAAATTGGCTAGACAACAGGACGCAAAGGGTAGTAGTAAATGGAGTCCACAGTGAAGAAAGGAGGGTTACTAGCGGGGCACCGCAGGGTTCAGTACTGGGACTGGTCCTTTTTAATGTCTTTATAAGTGACATTGCAGAGGAACTGGAAGGAAAAGTGTGTCTCTTTGCAGATGACACAAAGATCTGCAACAGGGTTGATACACCAGATGGAGTGGTAAGGATGAGAAGGGAGTTAGCAAGGTTGGAGGAATGATCAAATGTATGGCAGCTCAGATTCAATGCAAAGAAGTGCAAGGTAATGCACATGGGAAACAAAAACCCAGGGCAAGAGTACACAATGGGGGGGTGAGATACTGACAACAGTAAAAATGGAAAGGGACCTGGGGGTAATTATATCAGATGACCTAAAGGTGGGCAAGCAATGTGAGAAGGCAGTAAGGAAGGCTGGGAGGATACTGGGATGCATAGGGAGAGGCATCAATAGTAGAAAACAGGAAGTTGTTATCCCTCTGTACAGACAGTTGGTGAGACCCCATCTGGAGTACTGTGTGCAGTTCTGGAGACCCCATCTCCGCAAAGATATAGACAGAGTGGAGGCTGTCCAGAGGAGGGCAACCAAAATGGTGCAGGGTCTGCACCAGAAGACATACGAAGAAAGACTAAAGGAGCTTAATATGTATACCCTTGAGGAAAGGAGGGAGAGAGGGGACATGATAGAAACTTTCAAGTACCTCAAGGAATCAACAAAGTCCAAGAGGGTGGCATCTTCGAAAAGAGATGTGCAAGAACAAGGGGCACAATTTGAAGATAGAGGGGGACGGCTCAGAGGTAATGTGAGGAAGTATTTTTCACAGAGAGGGTTGTGGATGATGGAACAGCTTCCCTGAGGAGGTCGTGGAGTCAAGAACAGGGGGGAAATTCAAGAATGCATGGGACAGACATAAGGCAGTCCTGGGGGGGTAGGAGGAAGTAAGCTGTTGGTTAATTAGGATCTGCAGCTTATCTGTTAGGTAGGAAAATGGGCAGACTATGTGGGCCGAGCGGTCCTTATCTGCCGTCAAATTCTATGTTTCTATGTTTCTATTCTGTATGTCAATGCACAAACTGTTCACAGTAAAAATATATTTACTAAAGAGAAATGGAAAGAGTTCACTAGGCCCAAACATACCAGGCAGAGGTCTGGGGACATGATTCCACATTATATGTTTCACATTTACACCCAATGTAGTCAGTTTTATGCCTTCAGGGGGTACTTTTTTCACAAGAGTAGTTGTTTCCCATTTTGCGTCTTGAACTGAGTCAGACTTATAATTTCACTCCTGGAACTGAGTCCACCTGGGACCCCCCTATTTCCGCCACTATTACCGCATGGATTCCCATGTCAGAGTTTTGTGGGTTTGAGCGTACCATAGGATGTCACATGCAGTATCCAGGTTCAGCATACTTTTATTTGCATTTAATTCATGGCATTTTGGAGGCATTTAGAAGGGATAAAAGATATGGTTTACAGTGGAGTAGGAGAGTGTTCAGGATATGAACTATGCTGTTTTTTGGCTGCTGAGCACTTTTTGATGAAGTTTTGATCTTGTCCATGGAGTTTCCCAATAGCCTAGCTCATGTGTGATTTCAAAAAATATATATATACTGTTTATATAATATACATATATACTATATCTATCTATCTGTCTATATAAATATATATATATATATATATATATAGGGTGATACGATGATGGGCTGGAGTGAAATACTGGAAATATCTGAATGAGTGAACAGTGACCTTGGGATACACATGAGTGGCAGAGCGTAGCGGAACCATGAGTGAAGGTATCCCAAGGTCACTGTTCATGAGTACAGATATTTCCTGTATTTCACTCCTGCCCATCATGTATGTGGTTTATACAATAGAGTAGGAGTGTTTTTTTGGGGGGATGTTCTGTGCTGGTTTTATGTGTAAAATTTGTATATGTTACTGTGTTCTTTGCTGTGTCGGTTTCCTTGCGTGAGTGTTCTGCGGTTTTTTGAATGGTGTGCGTGAATGAACAGTGTGTGTAACTCGTTATTGGTTGTATTCTTCTGTGGCTTGCAATTCTGAGAAATAAATTAAATTAAGCAACGGGAACTAAATGGTGGTGTTGTCACAAACTTTGACAATGCAAACAAACATGTAAGCATAAAATGCAGACATCAACGGAGAGCAGTGCAGTGATTATGTTTCGTTCACATACATGTGAGCTTCATCAGACAGGGATATCTATGACAAGCTTTCCTTATATGTGCAAACCATTTGACAGCAGCCAGTCATAGACAACATTTCATTATGGCATTAAACATTTAGGCTAATTTACCAGTTATATTATAAAACTATTGGTTCACATTCATCAGTCATTGCCATAGCAGTCTCTATTAGAAACTTATTTTTAAATGCAAGGTAAACTTATTACATGTGTGCAAAACCATCAACAGAATGATGGCATTTGGTTTGAAAACTTTTATGACTTAATAAGTACTTGATTCCCCTGACAACTGTGCTAATAAATACAGCCCCTTGCATATAACACAAAAGGGAAGGGGGGGGGGGAGATCCAAGAAAACATGCAATACAGGGAGCATGTTGACAACACATATGGGATGAAACAGGAGGAATAGGTCAGGGGAAATCATGTTCTATACTTAAATATCACAGGAACATACTGGAGGCTATCATTTTATCCTATCATATTTTCAGTTTCAGTGACCATTCTGGCTCATAAAATTCAAATACAGTGCCTTACAGTAAACGCAGTGTTACAAATTTGTTTCTCTCATATTTTTCTCCTTACTTATGCTTTTCCATATTTTACAATTATCCTGCTTGTTCTGAAAAAATGTATATGCCTTCCCTACTTTTAGTTCAGAATCTTTTCAGAAAGGATACAAGATCAGTATTATCATTTAAACCATCAGCTTGTCTGGCATTTAATTTATAAATCCAGTAACTCTCTCTTTGCCAATTTTTTCTTCCGATCACCTCCCCTGATTCCACAGTCTGCCTTTTCTACTCCAGTGAAGGACACGTTGCGTTCTATTCCTGGATTGTTACTAATATGTTTTGAAACAGCATAAGTTTGATCTTGTCTCTGTATAGCACGCACATGTTCTCCCACTCTGATTCTAAATGCCCTAGTTGTCCTACCTACATAATAACTTCCACAGGAGCATGAAAGTAGATAAACTACCCCCTCAGTCCCACATGTAATGAACTGATTTATTTTGATCACCATTCCATCACTCAGGTTAATAAATTCCTTTACTGTAGCACATACGGGCAATACATACAGTTTCCACATTGATATGAACCCTGAGGCGGGGGGGGGGTAACCAGGTGTGCGCTTTTTCAATTTCACTTGGTAACATACTGGGAGAAACAACCTCTTTTATTGTTTTAGGATGTCTGTTTACAACCCCTGGACCTTTAGATGCCACCTTCTTCAATTTTGGTTCTAATTCTGATTTCTGATTATATTAGAAACCTCAATGGCTCTAACTGAATATGTGGTAATTAATGGGCATACTGGACCACCACTTTTCACTGCATATTTAGGTATTAGAGTGCTCGATCTTTCTATTTCACTAACTTTGTTTACTGCTTTTACAATGCATTTATTGCTATACCCTCTATTTTTAAAACAAATAATCTGTTCAATTTTTTCTTTTCAAACTCCCCTGTCTCTGTGCAGTTTCTCAAGGTCCTAATCAGTTGCCCCTTGGGGATGTTGTTGATGACATGCCCCGGATGTCAACTGTCAGCCTTTAACAAACTATTTCTATCTGTCTGTTTTTGGAATAGCATGGTGCACACGTCCTCCAATCCTTTTTGACAGATTTAAAGGTCCAGAAATTCAATCTCATCCCGCTTGATGCTGCATTTGAATCTAAGGCAATCAGAAGTTGTTTCTAGCCATTTAACAAATTCATAAAACATCTGTTCTGTGCCCTTTCATATTATTAGTATATCATCAATAAAGCGCCACCACAAATCCACATATGGTAGGTATAGATTTGTGGTGGCACTGTACAGATGATGCTTCTCCCAGTGGCCTACAAAGAAATTAGCAAAACTGGGTACCATGGTGGCACCCATCACTGTCCCTTTTACTTGCCTGTAGAATTGGTTCTCAAAGATAAACATATTGTTATTCAAAACATTCTCTGCTAGTAACTGTAGATACCAGGTAGGCATCTGGATCCTTTCTATCTCAGTGCTTTTATCCAAATAGTACCCCATGGATTCTAAACCCAGTTGGCATGGTATCACTGTATAATGAATCAATATCCAATGTTGCAAAACACCATTCATCATCCATTTTCAAGTTTCCACTACATTGATTATTTCCATCAAATCCCTTATATATGATCTCTCAGTCTGCACAAAGGGTTGCAGGAAACTGTCCACATACATCGAAATGGTTTCAGTTACCTGTCCCGTGCCTGAGATCATAGGATGACCCGGAGGTGCCTCTAAATGTTTATGTATCTTAGGTAAAATATAGCTAATGGGCACCACTGGGTGTGCTGCAGTTAATGCTTTGTATGTGTTCTCTGAGAGATATCCACAAACAAATCCCACACTTAACAATTCTTCTATCTAATCTTTATAAATCTTCGTGTGGTTAAACTGTAACTTTTCATAGAATGAAATGTCATTTAACTGTCTCCTAATTTCAGACACATAATGCTCCTTTGTACAATACCACCACTGTACCCCCTTGTCCACTTGTTTTACCAAAATTTCTCGATTTTCTGAGATATTTTTTAATGCCTTTTTCCAAAAACTGATTACCAGTTGTGTTACTTTTTAGTTTTTCTGTTTTTTGTTTTTCTAAGTATCGTGACCTCCCTGAATAAAGCCTGTTGACTCATCACTGGTTCCCATTGCTGCACCCACCCATGTGACCTTTATTCCCAAACTGGGTGGCTACAACTTGACAGTCGCATAAAATACCAAACCTGCATCACAGCCATGAAAATTACAATGGGGCTTGCTCCACCTGGAGTCTGTGCCCTCCTACACCAAGACACAGTAACGTCACTACAAGGAGGTCCAAACCTCATTCCCTGCAAATCCCCTGATGTCGCACAACCCAAGGACAAAGATCATTCACCTGTCGGGCAACCAGCTGGCTCAACTCCCTTGGCAGTGAGATAGACACTGCTCCTACACTCAGTCTTTTCAAGTCCAAGCTGCGCCTCTCACTGCTTGCCTCCAGCTCCTGCGACTGCCCAGCCTAGCATTACCCCCATTCCTACTGCCCATGCCCCAGCACATAGCACTTTCAACAATCTCTGCCCCCCCAGCACCTCTACCTGTCTATTTCATGACAAGACCCCCGGGCTGCAATGCCACTCACCCTCGTTCACCTCTCCTCCATATCACCCTTCCTGCTCCTTTCTTCCCCCCCACCTATCATACTCTCCCTCTCTCCCTGCACCTCCTTCCTCCCTTCGACCTCCAACCCACACTTCTCTCCCCTACTCACCCTTCCCCTTTTCCCCAGTCTCACCTCTGGCATTAGTTCAAGCTATACTCTGTGACCTGTTAATTACCTGTCTTGTTAGTCAAATGCATTTGTCTGTAACTGAAATGATGTATACTGTACACTCTGACGTGGAACCTTTATAAAAGAGCTTTGGCTCAAAGGTATTGTTGTAATCCTAGACTGAAAAAATTAAAAATAAATAATTAAGTCATTTTCACATTTTTTTACAAACATTGCTATAACTGGACTATGGGGGGCGGGGCAATATGTAGACCTGTCTCTGCGTACCTCATTATCTAGTTGTTCTATATTGGTTTCTTCCTGAAAGAATGTTTTAAACATCAAATTTCTAGAAAAACAATGAATGTCAACAGTAGTTCTAAAAAAATCAATGTTTGTGGATGGTGCAAAAGACATTCCCTTGCTTAATACAGATATTTTTGATTCAGTCAGTGCATATTTGGATAAATTAATGACTGGACAGAGCTAATCCTTATCATGGGGGGGTGACCTTGGGGCAATTAAATCTTGTATTATTGCCTTGTCCTTTTGCCTCTTCCACGCCATGCCCCCCCATCTTCCTCTCCCTCCTTGATGTGGTTGGTAATTATCCTGGAATCTGGTTCTGCGCCTGCTTCTCCATGGCTGATATACCTCCTCTGTTTGTTTTTCTAAAAAAGGGTCTTGTTCTGAACTGTCCATGTCTGATGGCCCAGTCATGTAATCAAGGACTGTCTCTGGACCTTCACTGACCATTGTTGAATTTGTGGCTATGGTGGGGTTTTTTAAAATCGATCTTAACTGATTTTTATTTTTCTTTTCTTGCCAGTCATATACCTGATTTAATTGTAGTCATTTTCATCATGTATAAACTTTTCCTTTTTGGCTTTTTGCAATTGGACAGTGTATCTAGCTATTTTGTCCCAAAGTTGTTTAGTATATTTATTAAATTCTTCGGCAGAGCTCTGCTGCTTTAAGGCAGTCTCTGATGCAGTGATGTCCTTACTCAGTTGCTCTCTGATGGGGTCTGCATGTTCTAATATTAAATAAATGTTCTTTATTGCCATCTCTTCCATGTTCCTCCACCATTTTTGCATAAATTCCAGATCATCAGTCCCGAATGCTGGCTTATTTAGAATTTTTAAACCGCACGGCACCCTTTTGACTTCTAAATAGGCTTCAAGAGTTACTTTGTGCCAATACATGTGTCTGGCTTTTAAAGCCTGTTTTTCCAATTGCTTGTACGAATTCTTCACACTGGACTCTGTGGCATTCTACGCTGCTGATTGTAAGGCTTCAGAGTTTGTATCAGTATTGAGAAGAGGATTCCTACCTCCAGCAGAAGAAAAATGCAATGCAGCAAAACTCCCAGTTTGCTCCATCTGCTCAGCGATTGACCGTGGACCCTCCTTCTCTTCAGCCATGGTCAGTCAATTATTTTTTTCACCACAGCTCCTCTTCTTGTAATGGAGGGAACTACCAACATCCCTTTCCTGGCGTCTTACTCACAGAATCCTTTTTCATTCTGAGTGCCAAAAAATTAAAGCGACCAGTGGTAAACTCGTATATAACTCATACCGTGTGTATACCTGCAGATTCAAAAACCCATTCCATGTTTTTACATCCTTAAAGGACATCCTGTGCTTTCATTACACCACATGAATGAGAAATAAATGAAATGAAGCACTAAATGGTGGTGCTGTCACAAACTTTGACGGTGCAAACAAACATGTAAGCACCCACCAAAAATCGGACAGGATGCGGTAAATAAATTCAAAAAAATGCTTTAATAACACATAGAGTTACCACATAAATGCAGACATCAATGGAGAGCAGTACCATGATCACGTTTTGCTCACATACACGTGAGCTTCATCAGATAGTGATGCCTGTGACAAGCTTTCCTTGTATGTGCAAACCATTTGACAACAGCCAATCATAGACAACATTTCATTATAGCATTAAATATTTAGCCTAATTTACCAGTTATATTACAAAACCCTGGGTTCACATTCATCAGTCATTGCCATAGCAGTCTCTATTAGAAACTTATTTTTAAATGCAAGGTAAACTTATTACATGTCTGCAAAACCATCACCAAAATTATGGCATTTTGTTTAAAAACTTTTATGACTTAATAAATACTTGATTCCCCTGAAAACTGCCCTAATAAATATATCCCCCTGCATATAACACAAAAGGGAAGGGGGAGAGGACAAGACCCAGGAAAACATGTAACACAGAGAGAATGTTAACAACACATATGGAATGAACACGGGGGAATAGGTCAGAGGAAATCAGGTTCTACACTTAAATATCACAGGTAAATACTGGAGGCTATCATTTTATCCTATCATATTCTCAGTTTCAGTGACCATTCTGGCTCATAAAATTCAAATACAGTGCCTTAGAGTAAACACAGTGTCACAAATTTGTTTCTCTCATATTTTTTCTCCTTACTTATGCTTTTCCATATTTTTGTTGCCAAAAGTGCATAAAAATACAGAACAACCACCGGGATGCTCTATAGGAAGCAGTATAGGGTCTGTGACAGAACCCCTCACGAAGTTCGTAGACTTTTTTCTAAAACTGATGGCAAGAACAATTAAATGTTTTATAGCTGACACAAAATATGTTTTAAACCATCTTAAGAACATGCAAGTTAATAACAGAACAATTTTAGTGACATGTGATGTTGAAAATCTTTATAATAACATCCCTCATAAAGCTGGAATTGACAACATCACTGAGAAATTAAGAAACAGGCCTAATGATGTGATCCCTCCTTCAGATTTCATTTTTCAGCTAGCAGAGTTCATTTTAAATAATAACTATTTTTCATTTGGAAAATAATTGTTTTCAACAAATTCATAGCACAGCCATGGGCACAACGTTTTCCCCCTCCCTCGCAAACATTTATATAGGGGATTGAGAAGAGAAAAACATATGGAATGATAACAGAAATAAATGGCATTTGAACATTGTTAAATGGCTACATTTTGTGGATGATGTCCTTCTAATATGGGAAGGTGAGGAAAAAGATTTAAAGGAATTCTTAAATACATAAACAATGGTGATGAAAATCCAAAATTCACAGCAGAAATGAGTAAAAATAAAGTAAATGTTCTGGCTATAACCATCTACAGCAAGAATGAGAGATTGGAAATGAAATTATTCAGAAAACCTACAGATAGGAGCACTGTTCTTCATTATGAAAGTCACCATCCAAAATGTACAAAGGACAACATACCAGTGGGGCAAATGTTGAAAATAAAACGTAACTGCAGCAAGGAAGAAATAAGGCAAGAAGAAATAGTAAACACTTGCAAAAGGTTTTTTGACTGAGGATATACTCTGAATACTCTGTTAAAAGCATAAAGAAATTAGAAATAAGCAACAGAACCAGTTTAATAGAAATGGATGAGTGTAAGGACACTACACAGACAGAACAAGTTGGATTCTGTGCAACTTTCAATGCAGCATTTGGGGAGATAGGACACTGGGGAGTACTAACTGCAGATCCTTGGTTAAAAGAAACAGCGGAGAAAGGTCCTAGAATCAGCTACAAAAAAGGAAGAAGCCTGAAAGGCACCCTGGTAAAAACCATGTTCTGTGAACAAAAAGAGAATTTAAGACCAAATTGGATGCCCCAACCCCCCGAAGGAAACTTCAAGTGTGGGAACTGTGCTCAACGTAGTAGCACTAGAAAAACTAAAAACGTTCAACCATCCAAGAACCAGAAAAAAGTACAAAGTTTGAGGTTTCATTAATTGCTCCACGGAGCATGTAATTTACATGCTGAACTGTCCATGTGGAATGGCATATGTGGGTCAGAACAAAAGGCCATTGAAAAATAGAATCGGGGAACATAAGACAGCGATTCAAACAAAAAATCAGAAGTATTCAATGGCAAAACACTATGAAGAAGTAGGACGCCAGTCAGTGGCTTCCCTCACTCATGTGGGGATAGAAATAGTAAAACTGCCAGAAAGAGAAGCTTTATGGATACATGAGCTACAGACAATGTGGCCCAAAGGACTCAATGAAGAGCATGGTTATAGTAGCTATCTGTAGGTGCACTACATGATAATAATATTCAAAATGAAAAAGAAAAAGGACAAAATATTTTTTTACATCAGTTATTTGTAAACAATTCATTTTGATTGTTTATCAGAGTGCAAATTATAGCTTATAGTTTAAAGCACAAATATTGCCCTTGTGTATACCAAGTTAGAAATTTTTGAACAGGAGGTCAAATGAATGGAAAGGTCAAGTTCGGCAGTGAGCCTTTGTGTACAATTACCATGGCAACAAGAAATTATAAAATTGACATGTCTGCTTCAACAGGCTAGCTCTGAGGATGGAGTGATCTCACTCTGAAATGTCAGCATGTTAGTCCGCATCACTATGCCTAGAAGAAAGGTGAGCCAAAGCGACATGCCACACGGAAGCAAAAGATGTGTGCAGTGAATGACTGCCAGTGATTTATCACGGATTTTCCTGAAAAGCAAGCTGATGGCAAGAAATTTATTTTTAATTATTTTGTTTATGTTTACCGGGTAGGTGCACTAGCCATAGCAATGACTATTTTCAAACACGACCCAGGAGGGTACAGTACAACAATACAGGGAAACATTCCAATAGTAGTACAAAATAGTTGACAATAGTATACAGAGCAATTAGCAAAATGTAGCTATAGAACAAGGAGGTTGCAATACCAGTGAATGAAAAAATAAAACAGGAATAATACAAAAGCCAAAACTACACCACAATTTGTTTTGAGGAAGAAAAACATGGCAGATTAAACATTTTAGTGCAAATAAGGGATTAAATATAGGACTTAGGGGAGGAATAATAGCAAGTGATAGAAGTAAAAGCCAAGAAAATGGGTATGAGAGTGAAGTAAGGTGTGAGGTGGGACAGATGGGTAGAGGAGAAGTGCATTGCATATAGAAGGGCAGATCAGTAAATGTCAAGGAGAGATGAGGCTGGGAAGGAATGAGCTAGGGAGGTTTGAAACAGGAGCACTTGTGGGAAGTATCAAGATAACTATGCAACCCTTTTTTAAAAGACGCGTGAGATGGTGATTGGCACAAAGCTAGTGGAAGGGAGTTCCAGTATTTGGGAGCATGGCAGGCGAAAGCACTAGCACCTTTAGTGGTGTTGTATCTGGGAATGACGGGGGCTTGGTCAGCAGAACACAGTCCATAGCAAGGTGTCAGGTTTTGGAAGAAGTCTGCCAGGGATTTAGATATTTGTAGGCGGACCATATTGTCAATGATAGAGCCATAAGCATGAAGCCTTAGTTCTGTAGGAGGAAGTCATCCCAGGTCAGAATAGAGGAGACAGTGGTGTTTCAGTCAGTGTGAGGAGGATGCATAGTGACAGATGTTGTTATATGTGACATCCCATTTCCAAAGGATTGATCTGCACGTAGAGGCATATGTTGCAGCCCCATAGGTAAGTGATGGTAGGAGTATGATACAGGCAATGGCAAGCCTTGCTGAGGGAGTGAACACATAGCTGGTTTGGTAGGCTATTCCAAGTTTGGAGCTGACCAGTTTGCAAGTCTGATTGATGTGTAAGTCAAAATTTAGTGATGGATCAAGGGCGACGCCAAGATATTTAAACGAATTTACAACCCCAACTAATGAGCCATTTAGGGAGGTGACTTTAAATTTAGGATGTGCAAGTCTGAGTTTCACATTTGATCCAAAGAGCATATTAAATCTCTAAAGTCTCCAAATGGATCAGGCAATTGAGCCTAAAAATGTAATTTGACTGCCAGATGAGGCAGCAGCATCTGAGAAACACACGGACACCCTACCATTAAGCCATGGGCCGAGATAAGTACTTTCTTTGAAAAAACGTTTTCATAATGCACATGCTAGCATAGTATGCATTGGTGAAAAGCATTGTTGGACATTCTACAACAAATAAATGGAACCAGTTGGTTAAAAAACTCTAAGGCGATACCTGGTTATTCTGAGTGCAGATGAAATCACCACTTAGTTGTTCAAATCCCCCTGTAGTTAAAATACCCTGTCATTTAGCACCTGTCCTTATAGATCCTTATATAGGGTTACTGAGCTCTACTGCTGCACAGTTTTTCTTCTGGTGTTCACTCTTTCTCGGCTGGCTTGTTTATGGTGCAGAACCGGGTTTGCACAAGACAAGTGTGACAGAGCTGTGCAGGTACGGTAAACTCTCACGTGAGCTGTTTTAATAATTAAAGATGGGCAGAAATAGTTCCAGCAAGCCGGCCCAGTGGTGCTGAGGGCTGAGGCGCTGGATGCCACACCTTGCACCATGCCAACGACCCGGGTTCAGGAACGAGCACGGGTCACCAGGGGTTGGCCAGGGCGGAGAAGGATAGAGTGCCCAACCACAGCTCGCCTTCTCCGGGGGGGGGGTGACTGTAGGCTCCAGCTGCAATGCTACCACCTAGGGGATCCCAGGTGGCTAGCGAGTTGGTCGAGCAGCAAGGGGACTGGTGCTCAGCAGAGGGGCAGAGCAGGAGGAGGCTCAGCGTGCCTCTCAGCTCACAGCCCCTCATTGCATGCTGACATCAGGGGGAAGAAACCGGAAAAACACTTCATCCCTCCTAGGTGACGACACCTCCCTAGGACTTCTCTGACCACTTGTCAAGGCAGACTCAGCTGTGTCAGATCCACATGCACACACATAGAGTGCTAGTTTAGAGAGGTAAGCCCTCTCCACCCCTATCCAGGGGGTATACCGGGGGTCTTCAAGGGAGTGCGTGTGGGATCAAGGCACTCTAGGGGCAGACCATGGCGAGGGTTGGGGGGTCCAGTGAGGATGTCCAAGTGAGTGGAGGAAAGAAGCAGGTTAGGCAGATAAATACAAAAGGTTAAGAAAAAGAAATAGTTCCAGCATAGTTTTTAAAAAAAAAAAAGGATTCCAGTGACATCAGCACAATACAGATAAATGCAGGTGAGGTAAACTAGTGTATGTAAATGTCATATATTTCCACCGTGCATGCCTGCACCTACATTTATCTCACTGTGGGTGAAATACATGTTTTTATCAGTGTTAAAAACACCTCGCCCCTATTGTGTGTGTGTGTGTATATATATATATGTATATTGCAAAAAAACTACTTTAATGCATCAGTTAGGGGTTTTATTAAAGCATCAAAAGCTGGGAAATTTGATGTTTGTGTTTCAAACCCTAACACCCCACCCCCACCCTGTACAGATGAAGAGGGGCCGGGGGTGGTATTGGAGTTGTCAGCCCTAACAGTCACCCCATTCCATTAGAAAATAAACTGGGTGGGCACAGCATAGGAGAATGGGATGAGCATTAGGGCTGACAACCCCAATGCCACCCCCCGATCCCTTTTCATCTGTACAGGGTGGAGGATGGGGTGTTAGGGTTGGAAACCCTAATGTCGAATTTCCCAGCTTTTGATGCTTTAATAAAAACCCTAACTGATGCATTAACATAGTTTTTTTGCAATTCATTTCCTTACTTTTTGAGATAGTATAATAGTATCTGTATTTTATGGTGGGAGTACAGGGTCCTTTGGACCCTGCACTCCCATCCCTCTACAGATGTGCATATGTATCAAGTTGTGGAAATGCAGGGACCTCCAGCCCTGCGCTTCCATGCACAACGCTAGGAGCAGGTGTAGTGAAATTGCAAGAAATAATCATAACTGTGCCATCTAAAATAATTTTCACCCTAAATGTTCAACATAACCTTCTTATCACCTCACTGCATGTACCAAGTACAGCAAATGTTCAAATCCCCGCCAAAACATAATTCTGCGCAACCGCAACACCATTGTATACCACAGGTGTGAAGCCACATTTTGGCTAGGATTTGAAAAAGGACAGCTGTGGCATTCATGATGTGGGGTACTAAGAAGACTATATTGAAAATATGGGGTGAAAATACTGTATATTTATAACTTTACGAGCGTGTGTCACGAGATTGCTATGAATGGCCATAACAGCTATTTTTGGAAATTTTGACCCCAGATTTTCAACATGCCCTTTTTGGGGACCTGACCTCATGAACACTGGTACTGTCATTTCATTATTTGGTCCCAAAAGGTGATTTTGAGCAGCAACCATGGCATTCTGTGCCACAGGTGTGAAAACACATTTCAGTCAGGATGCCTGAATTGATAGCTGTACTGTTCATGAGGTGGTGTGAAAAAATGGCAATGTTGAAAATTTGGAATGAAAATATTAAAAACAGCTGCAGTTATGAGCGTGCGTAGCAAAATTTCAATGACTGCATGTAACTTGGCCGTTTGGGGGTATTTTTGCACCAAATTTTCAGCATGGGCTTTTTGGGATCCCACCTCATGAACACTGGTACTGTTGTTTCATTAATTAGTCCAGAAAGGTGATTCTGTGCAGCGACCTCAAAATCACCTTTGGTACTGAGTAACGAAATGACAGTGCCAGTGTTCATGAGGTGGGGTCCCAAAAAGCCCATGTTGAAATTTTAATAAAAAAATACCAAACAATGGCTGAGATGTCAACCAACATAAATTCAAAACATAATTGACTGTCATTATACGGCACTTACCTTGATTCCTCAGTTCGTGGTTCAGCTTTGAAGAGTGCAGATGTGTCCCATTCCAGAGAAGATGACAGCTGCCAACCTGTGGGGGTATGTATGGGGTAAGGTGGGAGGAGTGCTGGGAGGTGGGTGCACAGAGGGAGGGTCAGAATTGTGGAGGGGAGACAATGAAGGACCATTTTCTTTTTTCACAGGAAAAAAAACAAAAAAGACTTGGGGGGACTGTTTCCTTTTTTAATAGGAATCATATATAAATCATATTTCTGGACACTGGGGTTGGGCTCCCAAGTGACGCACAGTAAAGGGGGGGTATGATATAACTGTGGACACTGGGAGTGGGCTACTCAGTGTTCCACACTGTCAGGGGGGAGGGGAACTACTGCTGACACGGGGATTGGGCACCTCAGTGTCGGCATCTGTAGGGGAAGAGGGCACACTGCTGGGGAGGGAACATACTGGGAACAATGGGTGTGTGCTCTCTAGTGTCCTGCACTGGCGGGTGAAGAGAGGTGTTATGCTGCCAACAAAGGTATTGGGCACCCTGATGTCGGCAGAGATTTCAATATTTTATATTAATATTCCTCTACCCCCTTCCCCTTAAAAGAAGTAAAAGGGGAAAATCAAACATTTATTAGGTAAACACATGGGGCCAGATATTCAAAAGGGTTGCGCCGTGCGCAATAGGATTGCACCTGCGCAAGTCCAAAATTGCTCCATTCTGCGATATTCAGCAGGAGGCAGTTGCGCCACTGAAAACATGCTGAGCAACAGTGCAATGCAAATGAATGCATGCTGAACTGGAGGGGGAGGAACCATACATAAACTGCACAGCCCGACGATATTCAGCCGGGCTGTGCAGAGTTGTGCAGGTGCAACCCCCAACCTGCGCCTGCACAACTTTGAGCCAAAAAAAAAAGGATCAAGTTGAGGGCCACCCAGAGGTGAGCTGCCACATTGCAGGGTGCAACACAGCAGCTGCCACCTGTGGCTGGCCCTCAACCCACTCCCTGTGCCCCCCCTGCAGCCCGATCACGGGCAAAAGTGTAAACATCCCCCACTGGTCTGATCGCAGGCAACAGCAGAAAAAGTCCCCCTCCCCGACTGGCCGATGTGGGCATAGCTTAATCCCCCACCAGCAGCCTGATCGCGGGCAGCAAAGTGTCCCCGAATGTATCCCTGGTGGTCCAGTGGACGATAAGCCCGATCACGGGCTGGAGATGTTTAAACACACCCCCAACATATCCCTGGGTGGTCAGTGGACCGATAAGCCTGATCGCAGGCTGAGATGCTTAAAACACCCCCAAGAACATATCCCTGGTGATCTAGTGTCCTCACCCCACCACTCCACTAAGCCCCACCACCCGCCCACCCCGCAGCTGGTGGGTGGCAGCATCCACTCACCTGCGCCCGACTGACTGCCGGTAGGCTGCATGTTCACTGATGGAGCAAGAGCCAATGGGCATGCAGCTCATATCAGAGCTAAGACAGTTCAGATTTGTGGAATGAATGAATTCATTCACAAATCTGACTGCCTGCACGGTATGGGCTGCGCTCATTGGCTCTGCTCTGCACCAATGGACGCAGCCCCTACCAGGCAATCGTCAGTCGGCAGGCGGTGGGGTGGCAGGTGGTGGGATGCTGCCACCCACCGCTGCAGGGGGGAGCAGGTGGTGGGGGCTTCGTGGGTGGGTGGGTGGGGACACTAGATCACCAGGAATGTGTTCTTCAGGGGGGTGTTTTAAACATCTCCAGCCCACGATCGGGCTTATCGGTCCACTAGACCACCAGGGATATGTTTGGGGGGGGTTTTAGACATTTCCAGCCCACAATCGGGCTTATCAGTCCACTGGACCACTAGGGATATGTTGGGGGGTGTTTTAAACATCTCCAGCCTGCGATCTGGCTTAGCAGTCCACTGGACCACCAGGGATATGTTGAGGGGGTGTGCTTAAACATTTCCAGCCCGCGATCGGGCTTAGAGGTCCACTGGACCACCAGGGATATGTTCGGGGGGGGACACTCTGCTGCCCGAGATTGGGCTGGTGGAGGGGGTTATTTCAGCTTTTGCCTGCGATCGGGTTGCAGGGGGTGTCAGTCCCCAATGGCTGCTGCCTGGCAGGGCACCAGGCACAAGTCCTCGGGGATTGGCGCACCTGCATGCTAATGGCATGCAAATGGGGCCATAAACAGATGCAAATGGCCCCCCCTGCGCCTTGCATGAATTATGGCCCTATTTGCATGTCACCTTGAATATGGAAATTTGGCGATGGCGCAATGGTACTCTGCACCACCAAGTTGAATGCACCACTCTGACCACTTGCGGTGGCGCAAGTTCCACTGCGCCATGCACAGTGGCTGTGGCAAGGGGGTGATATTCAAAGGAGTTGCTCAAGGGTGCAACTCCTTTGAATATCACTCTGGCCACACCCCTGCACAACTATTTTGTGCAGCTCAAGGGCTTGCGCCACAAAATAGCGCAGTTTGAATATCCGGCCCCTGGTATTTACCTAATCGGGGGCTGAGTAATCCGATTCTGGGGTCTGTTTGCCCTCAAAATGAGCAGGGGCAATTTAGGCAAATCCACACCCCCCCCATACTGTCACTGGCACATTTGTATCAGGATTCTGCCACACTACCACCCGGAAAAAAAATGTCAAACACTAATGCCAGAATCCTGTTCCTTGGGCCCTAATTTGGCAAACACAACTGTCAGTGTTTACCCAGGGACAGTATTTTTTTAAATATTTAACTTTATAACCCTCACTAACTGAAAACAAGATGGCAAAATCTGAAATGAAAAGTTCAACTGCGAACAGTAAAGTGCAAATGGTGAATGTCTATTTATTGTTCAAACAGTAAAGTTCGAATGGTAAATGGTATTTACCATTCTAGCAGCCTGTCCTGCATCTTTCACAAAAATCATTAAAATTCAAAACTGGTAATATATTTTTTTCACTAAACCTAAATGCACACCCATGACACACATCCCAACATCCCTGAAATGTCAGAGAAAAACTTCATTCTGTGTGTGCTGTAGCAGTGGGCAAAACATCCATTGTTATCCTATGGGAACAAAAAACATAATTCTTTGACATTTTGACCACTTTACATCTCAAAAATCAAAAAAGCTACCATCATAAAACTTTCCACATCTTGTAACACTGGCAACAGGACAGCACATACCAATTTTTGGCAAATTCTGTTGAAAAATGCCAAAGTTATTAAGGTGCAAAAAATCAGATTTATCATTGAAAGGCTGTACCAACCCTAACTATAAGAGCACTATCATACCCTTTATAATATATATATATATATATATATATATATATATATATACACACACACATATACATACTGATACAGTGGATTCCACTTAAATGCAATCCTGATAAGTGCACATTCATTCTTGATAAGTGCATTCTTTTTCCATTTCCCAATTTTTTTCATAGAGAACCATATTAATAATTTTGGTTTAATGTACACTGGTTAAGTGCAAATTTTGTTTACAAGCACACTTTCACACTCAATACCATTAAATTTAGCAGGTTCTTAGACTTTACAAGGAGATTTTGTGTGTTAGTTTTATTAAGCACCTGCCATTAGAAACTACAAAATAACATCTGTACTTAAAGTAAAGTCCCATGAGTCTTTGTGAAAATTGTAGAATTTCATGAAAAATTCCAAAAAAAATGGAATTTGCTAATTTCACTGTACCTTATCTGGGGGATTCTAATTAAAATATAGGTGTATGAGAGGCTGGTAGTGCAGGGGGTCAGCAGGTCCAGGAGAAAGAGACACAATTTCTCCAAGAAATGTACAGCTGAGCTGGGTAGCACAACAGTGGTAGACCCCCAGGTTAGTGCAAGGAAGTACACAGTGTCAACAGTCCCAACCTGGATGCAAGGTATTTAAGGATCACATCCAGTAAATGTATGATCCAGGGAGCCTGATGTACATGAAGATCTGGGACATAGAGGTACTCAAAAAGATGTAGTGGGGGGGAGAGAGAATATCTGGGGCAGCAGGAAGGAAGAATTTTGGCTATTCCAACAGGGTAGGTCAATAGGAAAAGGAGTAGGTGATTCACATTTTAACGGGGATTATCAATGTAATGAACAAAGGATATCAGTGGGATCAGTAGTTCTACTGAGTCAGTCTAGCTATACCAAAAGGTGTGGGGGGGGTAGTCACCTGGAGAGGAACAGCACAAAAACAAAAAGCTCAGCCCAGCATACCAAATGAAGAAGTGACACGTGCATTGCTACTGTAATGTCAAATTCCACAGAAAGAATTCTGGATGCTTCATCTATATGTTACCATAAATATGTATGAAAATGTTACCAGTATTTTTTTTCTACTGCAAATTTAAAACTGAGTTGAGTTAGGCACCAGGATACACTGACTATGGATATGTATGTCAAATGTTAAGTCTATGCTTGCAAAAACAGAGAAGCTACAAACATCCACATTTCTGAGAGTTTCACAAAATTTTACAAATATGTACAGTACATAGGAAAGCTTTGAACCCCTGTAACTTAAAAATCTCTAATCCAATTCTCTCCATGTTTAGAATATTATATAAGCATTACAAAAAGATTATTTGTGATACTTTACACATGTCTAGCTCCAAAGATGCCTGAGTTATATGCAGATGAAGTTTGTTTCACAAACATTCCCGCAAAAAATAAAATGACAGATTTAGAGCACATATAAGTTTGAGACAATGCATCATATTGTCAGGAAATCTGACACATTGTTAGAACACCTATCATCAGGAAATTATGCCAAATTTAAGATCTCTGAACCAATAGACGGCTGAGGTGTATGCAGATAGAAATGTTCATGAAATTACGCACAAAAAATAAATTGCCAAACTTTGACCACCTTTTGGAACTGTCCATCATGCATGTATGCAGGAACAGACATGATGGATGTGTTTTGGCGTTTTGAACCTTAATGTTCACCCATTCCATGAATAACTTAAGATAGGTATAGTGTAGGACAATGGGGTGAGCACTGGGGTTCAAAACACCAAAACACATCCATCTTGCCTGTTTCTGCACGCACAGTGGGGGTGCAGTGTTACCCTTGGCAACCCTAAGATTGAATTTCCCTACTTTTAATGTTGCATCCCTAATGGTGCATTAGTGCAGTTTTTTGTAATGACTATATCTATATATATATATATATATATATATATTATACACACACACATACACATATATATCTATACATACTGTATATACGCATATATATACACACACACACACATATATATATTATACTGCACAGCAACTTCTATGTCAAACTCAAAATTTTGCACTTTAATAACTTTGCAATCATTTGTCTGATTCATCTGAAATTTTGCATGCTCGGTGTGGTACCATAGATCTCTGGATCTGGAAAGTTTTGTTCCAGTTGGATTTGTGGTTGCGGATCGTGAAAAAGTATGAAAAACCATCAACTTTGTGAAATGTTTTGCTTGTCTTGACAGCCCGAATGGTTTGTCTGCCTGGTCTGAAATTTTCAGGGTATATGGGGACTGGGTTAGGGAAGTGTCTGTTGAAGGTTTGGTGAAAAAATATTAATCCATTCAAAAGTTATTGAAGTTTAAAGTTTCTCATTATAGCCTATGGGGAAAAATATATGTTCTGAAAGTGAAAGCAAGTAAACAGCCCCAAACAACCAGTTTCTTTGCCACTTCATAGCACAAAAATGGTTAGGGAGCCGGCATAGCGGTTGGATTTTCTTTTCCAATGCCAGCAACTGGGGTTTGGGAATGGACCCAGGAACTGGAGGGCCGGCAGGGGGAGAAGGATTGAGCACCCTCAGGGCTGCTCTTCTTCTCCGGAGGGAGGGTTGGGGTGAATGCCAGTGCGTGCAGGACTCCTGGCGGAGAGCCAGGGAGGGATACATGAAGTGCCGGCGTCTGGATCTATAGAGGGACGGGGCAGATGCAGGTCGTCATTGCACATCCCCGCCCCTGGGAACATAAGGGGGAAAACTCCTCGCAGCCGCCATGAGTGATGCCAGCCCCTGGCCCCACTTAGCCTCCAGACTAGCTCCCGAACTAGTCCCAAGATTACGGACTGAGCTCAGGTGCCATAACCCCACCCCGAGGGGGCAAGCCAGGGGTATCGGGAGACGCCACCAGTTTGGAGGTGGGGGTACAGGGGTCCATGACTGGGCTGATGAATCGGCGGCTGTGGGCAGCAAAAAGGACAAATTAAAAAAAAAATGGTTAGGGCTTTAGGGCTGAAATTTGCAGGGTGGCAAGCCTTTGCCCAACAGATGTGCCTTTTGCTGGTTTTGTGAAACAATTTACACTGGTTCATTGGCTATGGCATTTGGAAGTTACAAAATTTCCCATAGGATAACCCAAGTGCCCGTATCTCGAAAACGGTTCAAGACATGGATTGGTGGACTAAGCATGCATTGAAGTTTTAAGTCATGATTCCAACTGCAGTGGAGTTTTTTCATAATTACTATGGTTACTGAGATATTGCCAAATTTGTGTTACAGGGTTCCTTTTCATGTCTCTAGGCCTGCAGTATGTCTCCATACTTATGTGTAAGTAGGAGTGCAGGGCTCAGAGGGTCAGCGCTCTCACACATGCATACCATTATGCAACAATGGGAGCTGGGGCATGCCATTATGCAGTTGGGCCCCTGCACTCCCACAGGGAGATGAAGGTTCATTACAATGTCTCTACGCTTATGGATATATGGTATCACAGGGCCCATAGGGCCTTGCACTCCAAGAAATGGATAACATTACATATTCATGGCAGCCAGAAGAGAGAGGGCCCTGCACCCTCACAACCACATACCACTTGTAGTGAAGCCCATCAGGATGAAGCACAGTGTCACAGAATTCTGCAGTAGAGTTACTGCAGCAAACAATGCAATTTTAATGAGAGTTAATCTCTATTGTCATGCAGAAAATCTGTGACACTGCGCTTCATCTTGGTGGGCTTCACTGTACATTAGTGTAACAAGGGTTACTTTTCATGTCTCTAGATCTGTGGTATGTCTCTGTATTTATTTGTAAGTGGGAGTGCAGGGCCCAGAGGGTTCATGCTCCCACATATGCATACCATTATGCAAAAATGGGAGTGGGGGGCATGCCATTATGCAGTGCTGGGAGGGTAGGGCCTGAAGGGCCCTGAGCTCCCACAGGGAGAGGAGGGTTCATTACAATGCCTCTACACTTATGAATATATGTAGCACAGGGCCCATAGTGCACTCCAAGAAATGGATAACATCACATATTCATGGCAGTGAGAAGGGAGCCTGCTCTCCCACAACCACATACCAGTTACATTACACTTTCTCAAAAAGAAGGGAAATTCATTGCAAAAACTTTGTTAATGCACCATTGAGATATTTCCAAATATGTGTTACAAGGGTTCCTTTTCATGTCTCTAGGCCTGGGATATGCCTCCGTACTTTTGTGTGAGTGGGAGTGCAGGGCCCAGAGGGCCCATGCTCTGGCCATTGCTCCCACATATGCATACCATTATCCAAAAAATGGGAGTTGGGGGCATGCCATTATGCAGTGCTAGGACAGGGAGATGAGGGTTCATTAAAATTTCTCTACAGATATGGATATATGGTACTGCAAGGCTCGTAGGGCCCTGCACTCCAAGAAATGGATAACATTATGTGTTCATGCAACCACATACCAATTACATTGCACTGTCTCAAAAAGAAGGATAATTTATTGCAAAAAACTCTGTTAATGCACCATTAGGGTTGTGCTCCCGCAACCACATACCAGTTACATTACACTTTTTCAAAAAGAAGAGAAATTCATTGCAAAAAACCTCATTAATCCACCATTAGGGTTGCAACATCAAAAGTAGGGAAATTCAACCTTAGGGCTGCCAAGTGTAAGACCACACCCCCACTGTGCATGCAGGAAGAGGTATGACAGATGTGTTTTGGCATTTTGAATCCTAATGCTCACCCCATTCCATGAGTAAGGTAAGGTAGGTATAGTATAGGACAATGGATTGAGCATTAGGGTTCAAAATGCCAAACACATCCCTCATAGCTGTTCCTGCATGCACAGTGGAGGTGTGACAAAAGTATGGAAATGTGGTGTTAGGGTTCCTAACCCTAACACCACACCTCACCCTCTCACCCAACCCTACCATCCCACCCCACCCCTACTCTACACACACCAATAGGTGTCAGGGTGTGCCTTGGGGTTGTTGGCCCTAACACTCACCCCATTCCTGGCTGTGGTGATTGACCTCTTAGTGTTCAGTGAGACCAGCACAGATCCAGAGCTGTTAGTCATGGCCTATAATAAGGCTATTTCTTCAGCTCTTGACCTGATTGCACCTGTCTGTGTTCACCCCTTCTGCTCCGCCCCATGCCCCATGTTTTGATGGGTCTCTGAGGGAGCTGCGGAGGTTGGGGTGTAGGTTAGAGCGTTGCTGGTGGAAATCTGCCTCAGATGCTGACCACCTTATTTGCTAGAGCATTATAAACTCTGTCAATCAGCAATTTCCCATAAGAAGGCAGAATTCCTGTCCAGGGAAATCGCTATTGTTTGGAATCAACTGGCTCAACTCTTCTGAACTGTGGACAGGTTGTGCAACCCATCTTGTCTGCAGTTCCGTCGAGTTTTTTCACAAATGGAGTGTGATGAGATTGCTCGATTCTTTGCGAATAAGGTGCCTGACATCAAGCAGGAGATATGTCAGTCTCGTTCTATGAGGGATGCCGTTGGTCAGTGCTCAGTCACCATGTCCAGGGTTTCCTGGAGTACCTTTGACCTGTAATTGATATTATGAGGATTGTCTAGGGGATGTGCCCCACATGCTGTAGTTTAGACCTAGGCCCTACTTCCCTGATTTTGGGTTGTAGTGATACAATTGGCCCGGTTCTAGCTCAGATCATCTGGTGCTCTTTGGAATTGGGTGAGATTCCAAGCTCCTTGAAGAAGGTGCTGTTGATACCTCTTCTGAAGAAAGCTTTTTTGGACCCGGAGACTCTAACGAACTACAGACCCATCTCAAACCTTCTTTTTGTGGGAAAGGTTATCGAGAAAGTTGTGGCAACTCAGCTGGAGAACCATTTAACCATCCATAATTTATACAAATCTCTTCAATCGGGTTTTCGTAAGAGGCATAGTACCGAGACTGTTCTGGTTCAGGTGCACAATTATTTCCTGATGGTGAGAGATCAGAGAAACCGCTCCATCTTGGTACTCCTTGATCTATCTTCAGCTTTTGACACTGTGGACCATGGGGTCTTGCTCAAGCACCTGAGGTCCATCTGTGGGCTGTCTGGTACAGTGCTCAGATAGTTTTCATCCTTCCTCACTGGTAGAACTTAGAGAGTTGTCTCGGGAATATTTTCTTCCGAGTCTTTCTCTCTGCCATGTGGGGTACCCCAGGGCTCAGTGCTGTCTCCCATGTTGTTTGCAGTGTACATGCTGGCCCTTGGAGACATTGTAAGATGGTATGGGCTGAGGTTTCACTGCTATGCTGATGATACCCAGCTCTACCTGTCTTTGGCCCCCGACCAGGTTAGTGCTATCTTGGTATTTAACAGCTGCCTCATTGAAATCCAGGATTGGATGAGTTCTAGCAGGTTAAAGTTGAATGCAGGAAAAACTGAGGTTTTGGTGGTGGACCCGGGTCACAAGACAGAGGGGTTGAGAACTGATCTGTCCTCAGGTTTAGTCTTTGGGGGCGCTCAGATCCTTACCTCTGAATGGGTGCAAGACCTGGGAGTGATACTTGATGATGGGCTGACCCTTCGTCATCAGGTGTCGGCAGTCATCAAGTTAGTCTTTTATCATCTTAGGAACATTGCTAGGATCAAGCAACTCATTACGTCCAGTGACTTGCCTGTTTTGGTCCATGCCTTTGTGACCTCGTGCCTTGACTACTGTAACTCCCTTTACATAGGGCTTCCTGGGATTGATATCCACTGCTTGCAGCTAATGCAGAACGCTGCTGCATGTTTATTGACTGGGGTATCTAGGAGATCTCACATTACCCCAATGCTGTGTGATCTGCACTGGCTGCTGGTTAAGTGGCAGATCACCTTTAAGGTAGGTTTATTAAGCTACAAAGCCCTACTCGGACTTGGTCATGACTACTTGAAAGAGCTCCTGGTTCCTTACAACCCTGTGCGACAGCTCCACTCGTCTGATGAGGGGCTGCTGGAGATTCCAAGGGTTAGTTTAAATTCATCTGGGGCTCACGGTTTTGTGTTTGTTGCCCCTACCCTCTGGAATTCTCTGCCTCGACAGCTGCGAGAGTGCAGGACAGTGGGGAGCTTTAAGCAGGCACTGAAGACTTTCCTGTGGGGCAAAGCTTTTTCTGAATCTCTGTGATTTTATTGATTTTAATTGAATTTTTTGAATTTTAATGTATTTGTGAAGTGCTTTGATATTATGAAAGATGCTATATTAACTAAAGTTATTATTATTATTATAAGGAAGCTGAGAGGTACAGTATAGGAGAATGGGGGGAGCTTTAGGGCCAATGACCCCAAGGCACACCCCAACAACTGTTGGTGTGTGTAGGGTGGGGTGGTGTGGGATAGTAGGGTTGGATGAGGGGTGAGGTGGGGTGTTAGGGTTGGGAACCTTAACACCACATTTCTATACTTTTCTCACTTTAATATGAACTCTAACTGATGCATAACAAAGTTTTTTGCAATGAATTTCCTTACTTTTTGAGATAGTATAATTGTATCCATATTTAACTATGGGAGAGCAGGGTCCTTCAGACCCTGCACTCCAATCCCTCCATAGATGTGCATATGTATGTAGATGTGAAAATGCAGGGCCCTCTGGGCCCTGCACTTTATGTGTAGAACAACAGTGACCAAATTGTTAGCATAGACATCTTTCATTACCCCACCTCTTGCACCCTGGTACAGAGAAATTGTGAAATGCATGGTAAAACATAATGATGTGCAACTACAATGCCATTCTGCACCACAGGTGTGAAAACACATTGTGGGCAGGAGCTGAAAAATAACAGCTGTGACATACATGAGGTGGGGTAATAAGAAGGTTATGTAGAAAATCTGGAGTAAAAATATTTAAAATTTCCAAAGTTACGAGCATGTGCAGTGGAATTTCAATGAATGGTCTTATGTTTCATGCATTTTCATATTCTGAACTCAAGTTTTTGACATAGTTTTCTTATGACCCCACCTCATGAATCCCATAGATGAAAAATGTTAAATCTGTTCTGAAATGCCATTCTGTGACATAGGTGCAAAAACACATTTCAGGCAGGATGTGAAAAATGACAGCTGTACTGTTCATGATGTGGTGTGAAAAAATGGATATACTGAAAATTTGGTAGCAAAATATTGAAAAGTAGCAAAGTTATGCACGGGCGTAGAACAATTTCAATGAACGCCCGTAACTCAGCTATTGTTAGAATTATTCTCACCAATTAACATGAGCTTTTGGGACTCACTTATGAACCCTGGCACTGTTATTTTGTTAATCAGTCCCAAAAGGTGATTTCATGCAGCAAAATCACTTTCTGGGCTTTAGTAATGAAATGACAGTGACAGTGTTC
The DNA here is from genome assembly GCA_016271365.2 of Neoceratodus forsteri. Taxonomy (NCBI): domain Eukaryota; kingdom Metazoa; phylum Chordata; order Ceratodontiformes; family Ceratodontidae; genus Neoceratodus; species Neoceratodus forsteri. Next base: position 1,143,381,940 of record CM057450.1, on the reverse strand, counting down.
ATAAGGTGGGGTCTCAAAAAGCCCATGGTGAAAATTTGGTGAAAAAAATACCTAAAAATGGCCACAATATCACTACAAGTTCAAAACAACATTGAAAGACATTATACAGCACTTACCTTGATTATTCAGTTTGCAGTTTGTCTTTAAACAGTGCAGATGTGTCCCGGTCTACAGAAGATGACACCTGATAACCTCCATTGGTAAGTATAGGGCAAGGGGGTGTGTGGGGTGGTGGGTGCTCAGTGAGAGAGTCAGGATGGGGAAGGGGGACAGGGAGATGATGAGAGACTGTTTTCTTTTTTGCAGGGTTTAAAAAAATAATGAAAACTTTGGGGGACTGTTTTCTTTTTTACAGGTTGTACTATTAAAATCTTTGGAGACACTGGAGTGGGCTCCCCAGTGTCCCACACTACTTGGTGTGGGGGTGGTGGTATAAAATATCTTGGGGCACTGGGAGTGGGATCCCCAGTGTCTGACTCTGGTGGGGGGCTTACAGTGCCAACAGCTGGATTGGGCACCCCGCTGTCAGCAAATAAGTTTGAAAATCATTTTTCTGTGACACTGAGCGTGGGCTCCTCAGTGTCCCATACTGTGGTGGGAGGGATGCAGAACATATCAGGAGAACTGGGAGTGGGCTCTCCACTGTCCCACACTATCATCGGGGTCTTATACAGCTGACACAGGGATTTTGCACCCCAGTGTTGGCACATAGAAACAAAGCAATAGTCAGCAAATAAGGTCCACTGCGATCATACAGTCTGCCCATAACCACAAATACTAATATATTTTATATTAAAATTCCTCAGCTCCCTTCCCCTTAGAGTCAGTAAAAGGGGAAATAAAGTTTTCTTTAGGTAAACAACAACAAGTGTTTACCTAAACGGGGGCCAAGGAATCAGATTTTGGGGTCTGTTTGCCCCTAGAATGCACGGGGGGGTTTTAGGAAGTAGTGCCACAACCCCCCCCAGACTTTTGCACAATAGCAGGGATATTGCTGCAATTTGCAGCATTTTTGCACAGGTAGTGTTGCAACACTACCAATGGCCAAACAGAAAAAACATATTTCCAGATAGTATTTGAAAAACAAATGTCAGAATCGTGTTAACTCAGGCCCCGATTAGGTAAACACAAGTGCTGATGTTTACCAAGGGGCAGTAGTTTTTGAATTATATCATTTTTTTCCTTGTTGCTAACTGAAAACAAGATGGCGGAAGCATGAAAGAACCAAAGCCATTTGTGAAAGAGAATGGCACTTTCATGAAAGACAATAGTTCTTTCACAAGGGACAGCTAATTTTTCCCATAGGAAATAATGCAAAGTCTGAATTTTTAATAAATTTTGAATGGATTAATATTTTTCACCAAATCTTTGAAAGGCACATCTTCGATCCAGGTCCCATATACCCTGAAAGTTTTGGATCAAATCGCCAAGCGGTTTTGGAGAAATGGCATGACAAAGAAATGGGCAAAAAAGTAATTTTCAAATTTTTTGACATTCTGTAGCTCTATACCTATACATGCAACCAGAACAAAATTTGCTACATACAGAGATAGATGGTACCATAAGGCACATGCAAACTTTCTTGCGAATCAGTCCAACAGTTGCAAAGTTATTAAATTGCAAAGTTTTAGGTTTAACAGAGAAGTGACCATTAAACCCGAATGGTAGCCCGTCAATATGGTGACTGTGGAATGGTGACCCATGAAGAAGGTGACGGAACCACAATGCCAACACTCTGGGTGACTGGCAGTTCTTCCCATCCCTGAGGTTTGCTCTCACTAGAGTTGGTATCTTAAACAAAGGGAGGGTGGCATCCCCCACCAAAAAAGAACTTTGTTCCCTGTCATCACACTGCAGAATTTGTGCCCTCTTCAGCGGTCATCGTTCTGCAGTCACTGTTATGACATGGAACCAACCCTAACTATAGTGGCACTACTGTGCCACTGTATATGTGCGTGTGTGTGTGTGTGTGTGTGTGTGTGTGTATTTATACTGTATTTCAGACCTGGTTTGAGTCATGTGGCTCATGGCTCATCTGGTCCTGGTTATACAAATCGCTAAACAAAGCATTTAAAGTCTCCATTACCAGAGTTGCTGGTTTCGGGGGATGGTGTATCTGGAAAAAAAAACTTTAGGGAGGTGTGGCGAATCTGGAGTTGCAGGTCCCTTCCAGAAGTTCCACATGATAGCAGGACAGCAGAGGTATTTTTACAGTCATACAAAGACACTTGAAGTGGGTCCCTCAGCCAAAACGATCCAAAAAAAGAAAATGACAGGCACGTCCAGATGTACTAGGGCATATTGAGCATTCCCCAGTTGTACTGAAGGCACTCTGTGTATGTTTCATGTAGAACAGTTAAGAAATGTCTGTTAAAGTGGAAAAGGTCCCTTCTCAGCTATTCCCTGAGCCACCAGACTTTTGCATGTTTCTTTTATGCAAAGGGAGATGTTGATGCTTTAAACTATCTAGAGTATGTCTGCTTCTTTGCATATTTTGCTCATCGGTTCATGCTCAGAATCATCAAAATTGAGCAGAATTATGGAGTTGGCTGAGACACCTGAATTTTTTGTTATCACATCTGCTCTGGTAACATATGTGCAATACATGCAAAAAAAAAACAACCTTAATGTCGGTGCAGAGATACGAATGAACTAGTAAGTAGGGTTTTTATCTCTGCTCCTCTAGCCAGAGGGCTTGTTCAGTCATCTCAGGTATTCCACCCACCCATACAGCATCATCTACATGACTTGCGAATCATATTTCTACTCTGTGCAAGAGTCAGTCTACTGTGGGAAGTGTTTAATAACTGTTTCTTTTAGCATCTTAAGATGGAATCCCCTGTGGGATACTGTTTTCTATGTCATTTTCTTTTCAGATTGCCACAGGCTATGTCAGACTTGTGAGATTTGCCGATTGCCTCTATAAACTAGCCAGTAGAATGCTCAGCAGTACCTCTGAATGGTTGATTTTTTCCCTTTCAGTCTCCAACGTTTAAAAAAAATCATGGGGACTTCTGGTGATGTCAGCAACCTAGTGGCAGCATAGCGTGGTGGCTCCATCCCCTCCTCGAACAAAATCTAGCTACATCACCCCATAGAAAACATGTCTTCACCAGCCAAGACCAAAAGAAACAAAGCGAGTAAACTCCCTTCGACACCAATGCAGAAATTACGAGAAATGATACAAGAAGAGATCAGATGTGGCACTCAGGGGGAGGAGGTGCTGGAAGGCCTACAACACCCGGAGATCCCTTCAGATGAATCTCCCACAAACCTGAAAGAAATAATTATACAAACAGCGCATACAGTTGCCAAAATAGACCAAACCCTGGGTGATCTCAAATCGGATCTGAGCAAAATAGATCATAAAACGGAACAACTTGAATTATGCATGAATCAGACTTTTGAACAAACGGATCGCCATGATAGACTCTTGCTATACTTCATGGCCAGGGATCGAGAACTCACACACAAACTAGACGACTTGGAAGGCAGAAGTAGAAGGCACAATATAAGAATATATGGGATCCCTGAAGGATCGGAAGACAAACACCAAAGTGTTACAATTTTCCTCCAAGCAACTCTCAAACAAATACTCCAACTGCCACAAGACCTGGATCTTACTATGGACCGTGCACACAGATCCCTGGTCCCACAGCCCAAAAACCCGGAGGCGAGGCCTCATTCCATTGTTGCAAGGTTGACTAACTACCAAGCAAAAGAAGAGATACTTTGAAGTGCCTGGAAACAAGGAGTGCCCTTTTATGAGGGCCATAGAGTGAATATTGACAATGACCATAAAACACATGTACAAGAGGCCAGGAAAACTCTATGGCCAGTAATGAAGCAACTGCGGGCCCGTAACATTAAAGCACAGGTTTTGCACCCAGCATGCCTCAAAGTTGGCACAGACAAGGGATCGAAGATTTTTCAAGACCTCCTTGCCGCCTCTCCCTTTCTTGGGTCACTAGGGATCAGTATTCCACCCTTAATGAAAGAGAAGTTGGAAAGGGACTTACTCACCTTGGCCTGGAATGTTGCACAGAAGGGGGCCCTCCGAGGAGGCTCGGTCCGAGGAGTTCAACAGACGACCCTCCGAGCAGGTGTTTCCACACTGGTCAAACGCTTTGGAGACCCTGCTAAATTAGATAAGAAGGCCTCGCATCTGCAAGAGGAAGGTGAGGGATCATTGCAGAGTGGTGAACCAGAGCAAGACATTGAGACCTGAACATGGAATGTAGGATTGAAGAGCTTTAGCCCACACACTGCCTTTAATGGCCCAAGCTTGGTCCCCTTTTGGAACTGCCTCCCCCAACCCCATCTCTGGAGACCCTACAATGACCCTACAATGACAGCAGATCCCCCCACATGCTTTGTATTCTCCCAGGGGCTCTCCTAGCAGTTCAGAGATGCTCCCTGGTTGCTCGTGGTCTCTGAGCTCCTTGCGACTTGCCTGCCCGGGGTGAGAAGAGCGCTCTACTTTTCGATCTGTCATCTGTGATCAAAAATCTCCTGGGGTGAGCTGAAGGACATTCGAGGGCCTTTAGACCTAGTTGGAAGTTCTTTTACACAGGGGGACAAGGACTACTTAAAAGCATACTCGGGCTGCCAATGTGAGTTGTTTTCTCTATCCCCAAACGCAATAATCTTTTGGCTGTTTTCTGATTAAGAGATAGAGGTTGGGGGGATCTTTACGAGCTAAAAAGACACTTCAAAACAGCTTACTGGGCCTTAGACTGGAATTTAACCCAGCTGATTTCTCCATCGGACCTCATCAGCGGCTTATTGACTTAACCACTTCCTTCCAGTCGTGGAGGTTTGCAAAGAGGTTCTTTTTCAGGGTTTCTCCAGAAGGCAACACGGATTTAGGCCAATATTGGAACTGAAAGACCTAAGACACTGAACTCTCAACTTAAAACTTATGTCTGATCAATTCTGGGTTGGGGTTTTGGGGGGGAGGGTTTAGGGAATTGGGGGTCCTCCCCTTTTTTTTTTCTCTTTTTCCCTTCATCCTCTCTGCTTCAGTCCACCTTGGCTGGTCACTCAGGGACTTCAAGGGGTGAAGATAATTGTTACACTGTTGATCTGCATGGATCCTGGAAAGAGGAGTGGGGGGCGTTGAAGCATGCAGGCCGTTGACTGTAAGGTGTCCCTTGTAGGAATCTTTCCCCCAGGAAGGAAGGGTGGAGTGCCACTAATATGGAGCCCCCTTCTAAATATTGCTTTTGCGATTGCCCTACGGCTACAGACTTACTGCCAGCCCTCCCTTGGAAGTACACTATCAGCTGTCTCAAGGATGGATGAGGGAGTGCTAAAGGACTCACTCATCCTGCCCACACTTAAGTCCAGGCCCTCACATGAGGAAAGACCTGCGCATGTATTTCAATCCCACAGTTGGGAACAAATGGTTTTACTGTTAACTGGTTTTAACTTTAATTTGTTGGAAAAGTTAAACGGGTACATCTATAGCTGGAACAAGGTGCATTCACCAGACTTGCTTGTATCAATCCTCCTCTATTCAGTTAATTTTACCAAGTTAAACACAAATGAGTAATAACAATATAAAAGTGCTCTCCTACAACATTAACAGCTGCTCCAGTCCAGTTAAAAGAAAGCAAATCGAGAAGTATTTCACCAGACAAAACTGTGAGGTGGTATTCTTGCAGGAGACCCACCTGTTCCCATCTGAAACCCTAAAATTGAAGACAAAATCACACCCCCGCCTGTTTTTTTCATCTCTTGATGCGGGATGTAAGAGGGGGGTGGCCATCATGGTTGCGGCCTCGTTCCCATTTGAGCACGAAGAGACAGTGGCTGACCCGGGAGCTAGATATGTTATGGTAAGAGGCAGAGTTCAGGATACCCCTGTAACTCTAGTTAATGTTTATGTTCCTCCAGGCTCCCCACAGCATTTTATACATCGATTGCTCAGATGGTGGCAGAGAGGTCTAGAGGCCTGCTGATTATGGGGGGGGGACTGGAACTTGATATGGGATAGAAATCTAGACACCACATCGAGGGCTCACGCCTCCAATCAACATAAGGTAAGGGCAGTTAAGCACGCTCTACATCAGGTGGGGCTAGTAGACATTTGGCGAGAGAGATACCCCAGAGCAAGGGACTATACCTGTTACTCACCACGTCACAAGGTTTTCTGCTGAATTTACACATTTTTCACCTTCAAAGACAGAGTGGAGGGTTTTCCTTCGATGTGGGTGGGTTCTGACACCTTGTCGGACCATAGCCCCATCTTTTTGGAAGTGGCCTCTTCCTGCCCAAGAAAACAACCCATTGAGACTTAATATCTCCTTACTTAAGGACAAAGAGGTTGTAAGTAAAATTAAACAACAGATTATAGACACGCTGCAGGAGAACACTACCCCAGGGATGTCCTCACAAATTATTTGGGATACCTTGAAAGCCATAGTCAGGGGACGTTTCATGCGCATAGCCTCCCAGAAAAAAAAGAGCACCTCCAGAAGCAACAGAAGCTGTTGACAGAGCTGAGGGAGCCGGACTCTAGACAAAAAGAGGAATGGGACATGCAGAGAGACCGGGAGCTTAGGTCCCTAAGGGCTGAACATCAGAAGCTCCAAAGGGAGGAAGTAGAGAGGAATCTCTTTTTTCTCAAGCAAAAATATTACGAGGGAGGCCCCAGGGGTACTAGGTTACTAGTGGCTCGCCTGAGACACTTTAGAGCCAAGGCTATAATAACTAAAATCATATCTCTGACTACAGGCCAAATGACTAATAAGGTGAAGCAGATTACAGAGGCTTTTGTCTCCTATTACGCTAAGTTATACACCCCACAGGAGCCAACACCCACCCAGGTGACTAGGGAGTATCTGGGGACCCTTTTCCTTCCTAAGCTCACAAGGGAAAAGGGCCAGTTTTTGACCAAACCAATTATGCAGGCAGAAATATTAAACACTACAAAGGGTCTGAAGAGTGGGAAGTGTCCAGGGCCAGATGGCTTTGGGGCCAAATTCTATAAGACCTTCGCAACAGAAACGGTCCCTATATTGGCAGATGTCTTCTCAGGGGTTTGGCAGGAGGCGAATCCGGTTCTCCCATCATGGCAATACGCCACAATCTCACTCATACCAAAAGAAAATAAGGACCCTTCCTGATGCGAATCATATCGACCAATTTCACTCTTGAACTCTGATTACAAGATTTTCACTTCAATCCTTGCTTCTAGACTGAACTCAGTTCTCCCAGAGATTATTAACCCACACCAATCGGGGTTCATCCCCGGCCGACAGGCCCCAGATGGGGTTCGATCCGCGATCAACATAATAGATGTCATTCACCGATTACGCCTCCCTGCCTGCCTTATGAGTTTAGATGCGGAAAAAGCCTTCGATAAGGTTTCCTGGCCTTTTTTATTCATGGTTTTGGAGCGGATGGGGTTCCCACAACCTTTTATTAACAGTATTAAGTCCCTTTACTCGGGCCCACAAGCATGTGTCAGAGTAAATGGGGGTATCTCTGGTAGATTTGCACTAGGCAGGGGCACACGGCAGGGCTGCCCCGTCTCCTTTGTTATTTGTCCTTTACATAGAGACCCTTGCTGAAGCAATTCGTGCTTCTCCAGGGGTACAGGGACTTGAACTTGGAGGCCAGCAATGGAGAATATCACTATACGCAGATGATGTTTTAGTCTGTATGTCACATCCAGAGACCTCAATCCCTCAGATATGGTCAATCCTATTAGAATTTGGCAACTACTCGGGGTATGTCCTTAACAAAGCCAAAACTGTGGTTCTGTGCTTTTATTATTCCCCAGCCCACAAAATAATAGAGTTCCTGCCAATTAACTGGCAGGTGAGCAAAATGAAATATTTAGGAACCTACCTTACTAAACATAATTCCCACCTTTTTAGGGCCAATTACGTCCCACTCTCTACCCAGGCGCAAAGAGACCTAGACAGGTGGTCCCTGTTGAACCTCCCTTTATACTCGAAAATTCACTCCATTACTATGAATATTCTACCTAGATATTTGTACTTGTTCCAATGCCTACCAACCTTTATTTCTAGAACCCACTTTCACAAATGGCATAAAATGATCACAAAGTTTGTCTGGAATAATAAAAAAACTAGAGTAAATGCCCAAATCCTTCAACTGACTAAGATAAAGGGGTAGATCCCTACCGGATCTTGAAGATTACTACCTTGCCACACAAATTAAGAGGGCGCTGCAATGGTCTATCCCCACCTACGCAGCCAACTGGAAGGAGATGGAAACACTGGAGAAAGAGGAGCAGGCCCATTGTTAGGAGCAAGGGCCATATAGGTGAGTATGGCCAGAGCACACCCCCCCTTCCTTAATGTCCACCAAGGATACCTTAAAGGCTACCTGTAGGGCTTGGCAGAAATACAAACTTAAAACTTCACTATGGCCGCTGCACAGGTTATCATGGGACAACGATTTCACTCCGTCCCTCATAGATCACACTGTTAGAGCCTGGGAGAAGAGAGGTTTAACTTATATCAGGCAATTCATGGTAGGGGGCGAGGTGGTGGATTTTAGAACCCTGGCCAGCATCCATGGTCTGTGCAACACTGATCACTTCAGATACCTGCAGGCAAGGGACTATATCCTCCATTGCCGAAGAAGGGATCCTCTACGAGACAGGTGACCCCTTTTATAGAGAGCCTCTACACAAAACATCAGGTCTCATTTCTATGCTTTATAAAGCCCTGGCGGGATTGAGAAAGGATCCTTTAGATAGGATCAAAAGGAGATGGTCGGAGGAAGGATGGGGGGCCACAGGAAATTAATTGGGAGTCAGTATTTAAGCAGGCCTCCAAAACCACCTGTTAACCCTTCTGGCAGGAATTTAGCTGGAAGGTGAGGATACGCTACTTTCTCCCTCCTTTGTCATTGAGTAAGAGGGCCCCAGATAGGGATCCAAACTGCTGGAGATCTTGTGGGGAAACACAGGTGAATTACCTACATGTTTTCTGGCTCTGTCCCTGGCTCGGGCCCTTTTGGAGGGAGGTGTCACAGGCATTTGCAGAGTTGTTTTCTCTGGATGCCCCCCTAGACTGGACAAATCTTATATTGGGGGAGCCCCCTCAAAGCTTGATTGGAGCTGATATGTTGTAGCCCTGGACCCTTCTTTTGGTGGCAGCCCACAAAACTATCACCAGGTTGTGGTTGAAAAAAGACCTTCCCAACTTAGGTACTTGGACTGAGTTGGTCCAGGGATTGCAGCAATGGAAGAAATAACTTATAAGATAAATCATAAGATATCGGTATATGCTCGGAGATGGACAAGATGGGAGATCTGGCGGGGGACAGTTGGGAGAGTGAGGCCCGCCCAGTCTCCCTGAGGTTCTACTCTCAACTTGACACCTGTTAAGTTTAAGCAGGAACATCCCCTAAAAAAGGTCTCAGTGGTGGGCAGCCATTCAGGGGATGGAAGAGTACAATGTGATACGTTTCATAATGATCCTGATGTTGTTGATTTGTGGCTAGAAATAGAATGGATGAGGATCACCTTGTCTTTTTATCGTCTACTTTCCTGGATGGATTATATATATGTAAAAGGAATTGAAACTGCTTGACTGGTTCATGTTGATTGTACCCGATGGTTATCAATAAACTTAAATTTAAAAAAAAAATCATGGAAGAGAAGGGCATTAGAACACACTTTTGACCTACTGATACAAGGAGGAGCAATAGTTCCAGTTTCTGCCCTTCAATGAGAATTGGTGTTTATTTGATTTCCCTGTAGTTCCAAAGAATTGAAGGGATTGGTCCTGTCTAAGTTTTGATCTTCAGTGCCTAAACATGATGTTTCATCAATCCAGGTTCACAGTGGAGGTCCTCAGGTACATCGGGGGGGAGTATAGGTGTCTGACTGGTGTCCATAGATTTCTCAGACACATGTCTGTACATGCCAATCCTGCACTACCACTTAGAGATTCTAGACATTGCAATCCAGAACAGTATATATTTAATGGGGCATTAGGTACCTCAGAACACAGACAGTGGTCTCTGCTCTGCACTGGTTACAGAGCTAGGTCAATGATAACCACAATAAAACTAGTCTCTTGGGCTCATCAGTACATGAGGCCAGTTCAGGTTCATCTTGTTTGTTAGATTTGTTTCTGGCTCTGGAGCAGCATCAGACCCCCATGTAGCTCTTCACAGCTGTTCAGAGGCCCCTGAGCTGGTGATAACACAAAAGATGAAGGGATTTACTGTGTTCTTTGCCCCATGATAGATTTATGAGTACAGACGCCAGCCTGCAATGCATGGAGGTGTTCCTAGAGCAGTTCCCAGCTGGCACCTGGTAACCAAAGGAGCAGGTCCTCCAAATCAATGTGAGAATGAGGAAGGCAGTTTCCTGGCCCTTATCCACTTAAAAAAATTAGTTAAGTTTCAAGCAGTGGAAGGCACAGTTGACAGTCATAACAGTCACCTATGTAAGCAATCAAGGAAGCATAAATAGCAGAAGCATGCTTCTGGATGTTTATCATGTGTTCACTGGACAAAGGATAATCTTCTGCCTCCATTAGCCATCCACCTAGTGGGGGATATTAGCATCCGGGTGTCTGTCTCAGCCACCAAAGACTCCATCAGGAAGTGTTTCTCCTTCTATTCCATCAGTTCAGGACAACTCAGATAGGTCTGTTTGTATCCAGTGAAAATGCTCTGGTCCCCAAATACTTCAGTTACCTGTGATGCTCTCAATCAGAGACATCTGAGACCCTTTACAAATGGTTACTCCAGACCGAGAAGAACATGGTTCTCCAGTTTGATAAATTGCACAAGCCATAGAGACCTGCTAAGCCAGGGTCCTGTGCTCCATCATAACTCAGGATCATTTCAGTTGACGGCCTTGCCTCTGAGAGGAGATGCTTATTAAAATAAGGTTTTCTACAAGGTTTGAGGACACTTGATGTCATCCAGCAAGCCCTCCACGTATCTGACATTCAATAGGGCAAGGTTGATGTTTACTTTCAGAGCCAACAAGAAAGGTATCAACCCTCAAAAGCATCTGTGCCTCAGTCTGATTTTAATCCAGTCTGGGGTAGTCAAAGTCTGGGCTTTCAGCTCTCTTCTCAGACAAATTTTTGTATAAGGGTAGTGCCGAACTCTTTAGAGTGTTCCAGTTTAGGTCCCCTTGCAGGAATTATTAGATTATTGAGAGAAGTTAGCCACTCCAGAGCTTCTTACTGTTTTCTAAGTCTCCCTTGGGATCTGACTATATAGTGTTCCATGCTCTCTGCAACTACCTTTTTCTGCTTTTCTCATACTTTTCTGATAGTATCCTCTCTTCAATGTGCTCAGCAAGATCAGCAATAGGTGTTATCATGCATGGAGCCCTTTCTTTAGAAATATACTCTGTTGGCAGAAAGAGACCCGTGGTCTACAGAGTCTGCTCGTATTATACTACCTTATCATGTGTATGTTAGTGTTAAGAACAGTGCTTTTCCTCTTCTGAAGACACCCACTGCATTCCATGTAATCCAAGAAGTGTAACTTTCCTCTTTGTGTCCTAAACTGGCCAACTCCAAGGGAAAAGCTGCCAAGGGAGATCTTGACAGAGCTATCTCAGAGTTTGATGGTACACGTAGCTTACACAATTTCCTTGTTCCCTTGGGACAATAAAGAAAAGCCAGTAAGTGCCCAAGGCCCCTTGGCAGAATGGATCACATCATGTTTAGCAACAGTAGATGTGGCATCCAGACCACCAGCTTTGATCATAGCACATTCCACCAGGACTATAACCCCTCATGAGCTGAAGAGGCAGAAGCTTTAGTGTCAGATCTTGCTTGGTGGCCACTTGGTCCCCTTCTCTTCTTCACAAAGCACAAGAGGGTTGATGTGTGAGGTCCTGTTGATGCAGCATTTGGATGCAATCTGCTGCATGCAGCCCTCTGAAAGTAATTATAAAAACTGATCTCTAGGAGCAATATTCTTCCCCTCCCAGATTTCTGGATGGATATTGCTTGTTAAAATCCTTGTGTAAAGATTATCGTTTGACAACCTGGAATGACACAGAAGTAGAAGTTCTGACTTACTGTAATTCTTTTTTTGTTAGCTCCAATGTTGTTAGTGGGACCACACCTGAGATTCATTACTCTACATGAGAATATTGTCCTACATTTATTTATTTATTGAAATGTTTCACCAGGAAGACATACTGAGCAAAAATTGCTCATTTCCAGATGTGTCCTAGGGAAGGGGAAATGGGTAACACAGCAGATTTACAATTTAGCTATATATGTAAAATCTAGGAGATGGGAGATTTTTAGAAATTTGGACATTACGAAAATTAAAGTCCTTACTTATTATTGACTACTAACAGACAAGTGAACAATCTTTCCTGTTGTCCTGTTGAACCACTCAGTTCTTTTGCTAGTTAAGAGAATTCATTAGAGGAAACAGGTTTGGAATAGGATGTAAAACAGAACAGTGACAAGTCGATCAGATCACATCTCCCTCAGGGACTGTCAAGAAAAAGGGGTGACTCTACTTCTGGCAACGTAAGACTGATCTTTCCTTTACTTTTATTTATTTGAATACATTTAGTAGGACAGTTGTTTGCTTTATTTATGAAGTACGCTAGAGAACTGTTTGATATCATTAGTAGTTAGAAGTGTTCCAGGCTTCTAGTCTTTACTGCGCCACATTATATGGTGACTGGGGAAAATGATGTCTCAAAACACTGAGAACACCAATGTTCCACACTGCTAGGTACAGCTTCTTAAAGCTATAGGTGCCAGTGACCCTGTATCAGGGTACATCTATACCCATCTGTAAAGATTACCCTATTCACCATGCTGGAGCTAACAGAAAAGAAATTATGGTAAGTTTAAGAGAATGTCTTCTATTGCTTCCTGATTGACAACATATTGGGGGTTAGTAGAAGTAGTAGTTTCATTTAATTAGATGTCCTTCCCTTGAGGCTTAGGGCATCGTACATAAAAACACCAATAGCAAATAAAGCATGATGCATAAATAAAGTAGGAGACATCGTAAAGACCAACTCATACAGCAAAGGCAGCAGAACACACATAAAAAGTGCATGGAAAACTGCAGACTAAAACCAATTCAAGTATTTACAAATGCCTCCTGAAGTAGGAAGTGTTTGAGATCCTACTGAAAGGCTTACACCCATGAGAGCTCTCTTAGATCACTCGAGAGGGAGTTCCAAAGCACCAGGGCTGTCACTGTGAATGGCAGGTCCCCAAGGTCTGCAGTCTTGCTCTTGGTATTCTGAGCAGGCCCTCATTGGTGGAGTGATGAGGGTGGAAGGGGAAATTAGGAGACAGAAGTTCAGCCTAATAGCTTGGATTCATACTGTGTAGGGCTTTATAGGTTATCAAATCAACCTTGAAGGTTATACACCACTGCACTGCCAGCCAGTGCCGCTCACATAGCACGGGTTACATGGCAGGACCTAGGAAAACTGGCAGTAACTGTGCCACTGTATTGTGCATTAGCTGCAGGCAATATAGCAGATCCCACATAGGAAAGGAAGCAAGCACCAGTCTAAACCTCACTGATTTTCAGACATGCCATAGAAGTACACAGTCAAAATATTTTTCAAAGGAATTGCCTTAAATAGTGCAAGTACTTTATTGGTGTTCACACACTGGTACAAACAAGCCTGCTTAGACAGTCATCAGGCTTTGCAGCATGGTTCAAAAATTGCAAACAGCATTTGTATCAGACGTCATGCCTGCAAACCAGTCCCCTACAGCTGCCAATAGCCTAATGTGTTTAATGCTAATGATCTTTCTTTAATTTTTTTATTTAGTATACTTTTTGTTGCAGGGCTGCCTGGGTACCTCAGCCCTGCACTGCCCCTCAGACCCCATCCTCACCCCCCTGGGACTTACCTGGCAGGCAATACCCCCTGGATTACCCCCCCCCCAGGGTGGTGCCATCTCACCAGCATGACCCCACGACAACAGGAGAAGAATGCCAGCAGGGGTGCCAACCGGCATTGCCTCCCTGGCTTGCCCTCCCAGGGTGGGGTGCAGAGTCAGCTGGATAAGCAGATGACGGGATTGGTCATCTGAGCAGGAGTACCAGAGCCGACAATCAGGGCTGGGGAAGCAGGTGGGGCATCATGGATAGCGTCTGCAGATTTTGTGGCCCATGAAGGAGGAGGCATGATGTGCAATGACACCAGCATCCATACACCTCCTAAACTTCCACATGATGGTAACTATGCGACCCCCAGCCTCTGCTAGGGGTCTGACCTGAGCCCGACACTCAGCCCCCCCTCCCCCCGAAGAAGGAGAGCCATCTCTAGGATGCTCAATCTTCCTTTTCCGGCTGGCCCTCCAACTTCCTGGGTCTGTTTCTGAACCCAGGATGTCAGTGTCGTAGAAGGAGACCATGCCACTGCACCGGCAGGACGGCTGCTAATGACCTTTCTTAAAGGCTGCTGGGTAGCAGTCTGACCTCCACTTAGTTTGATGACTACCTGTAACAAGGTGAAGTAAACAAATGGTTAGCTCTAAAGGTTGTTGAATTTTTGAGTGTGAAATTCACAGTGAGGGCTTCTTTCTACTGTTTGCCCAAGATCCATAAAAATCTAATCAACCCACTATGGTGACCAACAGTGCCTGGTAATGATTCACTTACTGAACCATCTGCCAAATATGTTGAAAGTCACATGGGGAATTTTGTTAAAAATCTTCCCTCTTGCATAAAAGATACATGTGATATCCTGAGAGGTATTAAGGATTTGGCAGTTGAAGAAAATACACTATTGGTTACCCTAGATTTGGAGTCCCTATACTCCAGTATACCTCATGAGGAGAGATCATCAGCTATGAGGAAATTCTTGGATATTAATGAGGTACAAAATTCTCCCACAGATATTTTAATACAACAAGCCAACTTTGTTTTGGAATTTAACACCTTCTTCTACAACAAGGATACATAACCACCTGGAAAAGAGAGAGACGGCAATGGGTGCCAGTTTGGTGCCCAATTATGCCAACCTCTTTACAGGGAGATAGGAAAATGAAAAAGAGAGAAGCAGAGCTTCAGAATCATTCACTGATGAAGTTGATCTATGGAGGCACTTTATCAATGATATTTTTTTGGTATGAAAGGGGACTGGACAAGAGCTGTTTGACTTTGTCAAATATTGTGAATGTAGCCATGAGTACCTGAGATTGAGTGTCTTTTTTTGTGTTAGTCAAATCAACTTTCATGATCTCACTGTAAAAAAACAGTCAAGGTGGAGTAAGTACAGACCTTTTTAGAAAACCCACTGAGAGGCAAAGCCACTGATTTCCAGTTTTTACTGAAAAAAGTGGTAAAATTCCAGAATTTGGATTGCCTGCACACCAGTAAAAACAAAGAGTTTCACAGAATTTGGTATTTTATCCCAGATCACTAAATCTACAGAACTTGGGTTTTTTTTGTTAAATGATTGCTTCTTGCACTAGTTTTAATTGGCTTCATTTAATACTTTGTATATTAAACCTTCTTTTATTCTGATAATTTATACACATGATAAAACAATGACGGTAGAATCCCAGTAAAATCCAGAAATTAGACTAAAAATGACCAGTGCAATTCCTGGAATTTCAAGTCTTGAAAATGGAATTTTATTGTTTTAATCCATGTAAATCAGTGGCCTTGCTGATCAGATTATTCTCCTATGTTCAAAGAGTTGCCACCCCCAGATATACCATAGAGGGTATTCCTATAGACAATTCACATGTGCAAAGCATAACTGCAGTGAGGATAGCTTAGAAACATAGAAAAATAGAATCTGGTGGCAGATAAGGACCACTTGGCCCACCTAGTCTGCCCATTTTCCTACCTAGTGGATAAGCTGCAGATCCTAGTTAACCAACAGCCTACTTTCTCCTACTCCCCACTAGAATTGCCTTATGTCTGTCCCATGAATTCTTGAATTCCCCCACTATTGTTGACTCTACAACCTCCTCAGGAAGGCTGTTCCAAGCATCTACAACCCTCTCTGTGAAGAAATACTTCCTCACATTACCTCTGACTAGCAGTTATACAAAGAGCGCATAAACTCATACAGAGGGGTACAAAAAGGAAACAATTGAAAAAGCAAGACAGGAGGTTGAGCATACTCCAAGAGAGGAGTTATTAGCAGAAAAAACTAAAAGGGACAACAGTGAGCAAAGAGGTAATTTTTTTGTCAACATATAACCCCAGATATAGTGAAGTAAAACAAAATTATAGAAAAACACTGGTACATAGTGGATACAGATCCCCATTTGAAAGAACTCGCAGACAAGACACCACAGTACAGTATGTATACTGCAGAGGTAAATACATCAGGGAGTTTGTTATGCAGTCTGTGCAGCCTCTGGATGAAAGATCACATATATGGTTACCTGCAAGAAGAGATGGCTGCACAAAATGTGGTAACTATTTTTTCTGAGAAGTGGTAAAGAAAACTAAACAATTTAAAAATTCAAAAACTAAAAGAGAAGCAAATGTGAGAGGCTTCATTGCTTGGGCAACGGAAGGGGTTACTAACATGGCTGCTTGTACATGTGGATGCTATTATAATGGAAAAAAAACAAGACAATTTAGAATGCATATTGATGAACATTTGAGAGCTATCAGAAATAAGGATGTCACCAGTGCACTAGCTCTGTATGTAAAAAACAGAAGAGGACAGGATGTTCTCAAAGATTAGTTTACTGCAACTGAGAAACCAGTGAAAAACAGGAGTGGAGGGGACTATGACAATCTTTTGCTCAAAAGGGAGCAATATTTAATTTTGAAATACAAGCAACATATAGACCAGGTCTTGATTGTGGTGAGCTAGCCACTGCCAGTCATTATTTTACAAATATCTCTGTTACATATTGGTTTTCTTATGTGATTTGGGGTATGGTAAAGTGCCACAAATGTATGCAATTTGTTTTAAACAAGGAGTGCACAGGGTTACTTACTGAAAAACCCTAGGAAATGAGAGGAGGTTTTGCCAGATGTCTGACATTCCTAATTTAATCAGGAAGCTGAAAAGTACAGCCTCCTAGGGAAATTATGTTTATTCCACATCTAAGAACAGTCTACTGACAGGAACTGACAAGTACATTTTTAAAGGGCTGGAGTTCCCTTCTTAGCTAATTGGTATAACAAAATCCCAGGATGAGAGAAGTTATTTCCCCGATCGTTAACCTTTAAGATCAAAAGGGAAAGGATCTTAGACAAGAGGTGACTGAAAAGTTTCCCTCAGTACACTGACATTTTTTTACAAGTGCCAGGAAGTGAAGGTATATGTAACCTGATGAATATTTATATTATAAAATAAAAAGAGGTTACGGTGCATTGAAACCTTTTGTGCATACATGAGAATTATTTTGGCTACATACTAATCTACCCTCAATTTGCTCACCAAAAAATCCTTTTGCTTTGAGGAAGTGAAGGTATTTGTCCTTTGGTAAGATTTTTGGGGAAGGTGCAAGAGTGACACCTGGTGGCCTGAAATGAAAGGGCCAGCCTCTATTCACAGACTGTGGTTGGTCAACCCCTATTTAAAAGCTCAAGCACAGACACTCACGGTCATTTTGCTTGGACTCTCTCTTCTGAACACAAAAGGACAACTGCCAGCACAGAGACTGCCTAAGAACCAAAGGCAGCTACAAAAAGACTGAAATATTTTGCAAACCAGCAATTCTCTGGACTTTGAAATGTTCATAATTGAGGTAGAACTTAGCTAACAGTTTTAAGGTTTTTTGGGGTTTTTTTTGTATATGGTCCACTTTTTATTTTTCTGTTTATTCTGTGACAAATCTGTCAAAGTAAAAGATCTTTTAATTGTAAATGTATGATTAGTAATTGTTTTAGTAAACACATTTGTTTTGTTAAGAAAATCTACCTTGAGAGAATTTCTTATATTGTGTGTGTGACTGTAGAAGATTTAAACATAATCTAGGACTAAACTGTTATTGCCAAAGGGTGTTATCAACAGCTACCAAATCAAGGGTCTGTAATAAGGGAAAAGGCTGGATAAAGATAGGGGAAATACGAAAGTCTCAGAGAAGGGTTTGTGGGAATTTGAACCAGGTTATTGTATGCCTTGTGGGAGAAGGCAAAATCAGCATTACAATGCTACCCTGAAGAGGTTATAACACCAGATCTCCTCCCTTATGTAATAACCAAGAGGGTATTCTTATTTGGCTACAAGACTCAAGACTGGTATTATACCCCACCCAGAAGTAAAGAAGGATTGACCTCGGTGAGCATTCTAGAAGCACACAGGGTGGGTCTCCCTGTTTTCCTTCTCCTTGTCATGGATTGCACTTTGGGGTGGGCACTGTGAGCCCAGTGGCCTTGACCGTGAGGAGTGGGTTCATGACAGATCTGGTGTGCAGTGGTGGGATCCAAAAGATCTGGTAGCAGTGAGATTCAAGAAATATTTGTGGCACAGGCATAACAATGGGATTCCAGGCCTGTGTATCAGATTGATAAACTGAAAACAATCCACACACAGTCAAGGCAGAGATTTGGAAATAAATAATTTGGTCACAGTATAAAGTTCCCTACCTGTTTTCTTTTATTTTTGGTATAAGCTAGTGTAGTAACAGTTAGGGAAGAAGATGGTTTCCAGCTATAATGTATACACTGCAGACTACCTAAGGCAGTTGTGTCAGGACAGAGGGATCCAGTATGAGGGACTAGCCAAAAAGAACCTTGTGGAGGCTCTTGTGACAGCTGATGAGTTACTTGTCCAGGACCTTGAGTCACTGCCAGTGACTGAAAAGGACCAGAGTCTGGATGTGGGGGTGCCAGGGTCCATCGCAATGTCCAGTCCCAGGGAGGAGGACAGCAAGACCAGAGGGAACCCAGAGCCACAGCAGCAGGGGCAGGTCACCACAGAGCTGGAGCTGGAAGGAATCAGACTACAGCTGGAATTGAGGAAACTGGAGCTGGAATTTGAGCAGAGAAAGTCTGAAGCACAGTTTCAGAGAGAGCGAGAGGCCGAGGAGAAATAGCACCAGCAAGAAAGAGAGCAGAGGAGGTTTGAACTGGAGATGCAGGAATGAGAAAAACAGTGGCAGAGGGAGCTAGAACTGGAGAAACTGAGACTCCCAATGACCAGCGCCAAATGAGGTAAGTGGCAGGGTTGAACCTGAACCTCCAGGGTTGGGGTATAAGTTAAATTCTAAATTAATAGCTGAATTTAAAGAGAGAGATGACATGGATGCATTTTTAAATTCATTTGAAAAGTCTGTATTCAGGCAAAAATATCAAGGGATTCCTGGAGCTTCCAGCTTTCCCTGCTACTTACTGGTAAAGGGCATGAGGTGCTAGGTCAAATGGACAATCAGGACAGTTGCAATTATGAGAAACTTGAAACTGCTTGCTTAAAAAGCATGAGCTAACTCCTGAAGCATGTAGGGTTAAGTTCCATAAGCTCAGCAGAAGCCCTGACATAAGCTATGAGGAACTCGTCACAAAGCAAGATCAATTTTTGAAACACTGGTGGGAGGGAGTAGAAGCAAATTCTGTGGAAAAAATTGAGGAGGTAATGTTGCTAGAGCAGTTCTTTTGGGCTTGTCCAGCAGAGTTGAAAACCTAGCTAGAGGATTGAGATCCAAAAACAGCACATCAAGCTGCTGAACTCTCGGACCACTATGCTAGGAGCAGGCCTGCTCTGAAAGGAAGTGGGGCAGGTGTGGCAGGGCCAAAATTGAAAAGTGCATCTTCAGTGCAGCTAAAACCCTCATAGCTTATGCAGAAAGGGGGAAGCCCCATGTTACAAAAAAGGAATTTCTCAGATAAATGAAATGATGATTGTAGGTTTTGTAAACAGCCAGGGCACCTTGCTAGACAGTGTTCTAAAAAGGCACAGAGCGGCCAAAGTGGTGCTCAAACAGATTTGGGTTGTTTGTGTATCCCTGAAAGCATATCTGTAAACATGAGGGAGCACATGTACCCGGTCACTGTAAATGGGGTGCAGAACCATGGGTTAACAGGCATGGGGGCATCCCTTACAAGTAGTAAAAGGGGATTTGGTTGGACCTGAACAGCTTATACCAAATCAATTTGTAACTGTGAAGGGATCCACTGGGGAGGAGAAAACTTGTCCACTTGCTAGCATTCTCCTGGACTGGGGTGAGACAAGAGAGACAGTGCAAAAAGTTGCTGTGGCAGACAACCTCGCCCTGGATATGATTATAGGGAACAATCTCCAGAAGGGGTTAGTGTATGTGGTTGCCTGTTGCCAGACAGCAAAGGCTGATAATAGTTCCATAAACCCCATAGAAGCCCCTGTGGAAAAAAAATGGGAGGCTGGTACCCCAGCCTGTGTCTCCTGACATGGAGAGTAGTGAAAGGGAGGTAGGACTTCCCCAGGTAGCCATTCACAAGACAGCTACAGAAAGTTACTCTGTGGAGGAAGGGATAACAAATAGTCAGAGGGTTAGGGATGGCAGTGACCCTGAATGCCCTGATGCTAGAGCTATGGACCCCAGTTTAGGAACTGAAGGAGACATGTCCCATGCCTTGGGAAAATGTGAAGATTTTGCCACTGCTCAGAGAACTGATCCTAGTTTGGAGAGGCTGAGGATTTGTGCAGAATCTGATGGGATACAGGGAGATAACATAAGACATAGGGTATATTGGGACAATGGACTTTTGTATACGCAGGATGTGTGGACAGAGGGAGGGGTGATGGGCAGGCAGTTTGTCATTCCCCAGGGGTACTGTGAGCAGTTGCTCAAGATCACTCATGATATCCCCATGTCCAGACATCTAGACATCACAGGCATCATGCAGCAATTGGCCCAGAATGTATATTGGCCCAACTTCACCCACCAGGTGAAAGAATATTGTAGGTCTTGTCACCAGTGCCAACAGATAGGGAAGGCAGGTAGAAAATCCAAAACTGTCCTAACCCTCTTGCCCATTGTGGAGGAGCCATTCCAGAGGGTAGGAATGGATATTGTGGGACCTTTGAATACCCCAAGCTCCTCCGGGGAAGAAATTTATCCTGATGGTGGCCGAATACACCACCAGATACCCAGAGGCAGTTGCCGTATCCTCACTTAGGACAGACAAAGTGGCAGACACCTTGCTAGGGATTTTCTCCCATGTCAGGTTTCTGCAGGAGGTTATCACTGATTGAGTGGGTACCGTCATACTGGACCTGATGAAGTGTTTGTGGGAGAAGTGTGGGGTAGTGCAGAGGCACATGACACCTTATCACCAACAAGCTAATGGACTTGTGGAAAGGTTTAATGGTACCATAAAATTGATGCTCCAAGTGTTTGCTGAACAGCATGGGAGGGACTGGGAGAAATACCTTCCCCATCTGTTGTTCGCATACAGGGAGGTGTCCCAAGAGTCAACAGGGTTCTCCCTCTTCAAACTCTTATATGAATGTAGGGTGCATGGGCCCCTAGACTTGATCCATGAAGATAGGGAAGGCAAGCATGCCACCCAGGGACCTCCCATAGTGGAGTATGTCCTAAGGTTTAAGGAGAAGCTGAAGGAGCTTATGGGGGTGGCCCAAAGCAACCTGTCAGCTGCCCAGCAGAAACAAAAAGTCTGGTATGATCATGGAGCCAGAGCTTGCACATACAGCGCAGGTCAGGAAGTCATAGTCCTAATCCCAGTCCAGAAGGACAAGCTGCAGGCCAACTGGGCAGAACCATACAAGGTAGTCCGACAGGTAAATGACATTAGCTACATTGTAGAACTGACTAACACGAGACATAACCATAGGATGTACCATGTCAACATGATGAAGCCATATGCCAATAGGGTTGAAATCGTACAGTATTTGCAATATGTAATCCTGGGGAGGGGATGGATGAGGAAGACCCTCTCCTGGACTTGATAGAGGAATGCAAGTGGGAGTCCTCTGTGGAGACAAACAAGTTGTTGCCCCAGTTGATCCTGGAGCAGAACCAGGAAGTGAAGGGGGTTTTAGAGAACTTCGCCACTTTTTTTATGGCCAAGTCTGGATGTACCCCTTTAGCGACACATGACGTAGATACAGGGACACAAGCACTCATCTGATGGACAGTCTACTGGGTGTCTAAGACCATCCTAAAGGACATTAGAAGGGAGGTGGAAGAAATGCTGGATTTAGGGATAATCCAGAAATCCCACAGTCTCTGAGCCTCACCTGTAGGCCTTGTTCCCAAGCCAGATGGCTCTACTCACTTCTGTGTGGACTATCATGGACTCAACACAGTCATGAAGTTAGATGTCCACCCAGTGCCATGGGCAGATGAACTATGAGGCAAGCTGGGAGGAGCAACATACCTTACCACCACTGACTTGACAAAAGGGTATTGGCAGGTGGAGTTAACTGCCAGAGCCAGTGAGAGATCGGTCTTCATCACTGCAATAGGATTATTCAAGTTCTGGGTAATGCCTTTTGGAATGAAGAATGCCCCTGCCACCTTCCAAAGGTTGGTCAACCAGGTATTACATGGTACTGAAGAGTACGCAATGATGTACCTGGATGATATTGCCATCTTCAGTACCAGCTGGAAGGAACACCTGTCCCATCTGAAGGATGTGTTGGGCAGGATACAGAGGGTGGGACTCACTGTAAAGGCTGAAAAGTGCCAGGTAGCTATGGTGGAGGTGGCATACCTAGGCCATGTAGTGGGATGAGGGCAGCTAAACCCTAATCAAGCCAAGATTGAGGCAGTAAAGGTGTGGCCTATGCCAGAAACCTAGAATCAGGTTAGGAGCTTCTTAGGGACCACAGGGTACTATCAAAAGCTTGTGCCAAATTACAGTACCCTGGCAACTCCCCTATCTGGCCTGCTAAAGAAAAGGAAGCCCAAAAGGGTAGACTGGGTGCTAGACTGTGAACATGCCTTCACATGTTAAAGGAGGCACTGTGCAGTGCCCCTGTGTTGGCTAGTCCAGATTATCTAAGCACTTCGTAGTCCAGACAGATGCCTCGGACATGGGGATCAGAACAGTCCTCAGCCAGACATCTAATCAGGGAAAGGATCACCCAATAGTGTACCTTTGAAAGAAGTTACTTGCCTGGGAGCAGGCATATTTCACAGTTAAAAAGAAATGCCTTGCACTGGTGTGGGCCCTGAAGAAATTAAAGCCATACCTTTATGGGAGACGTTTTGAGCTACAAACCAATCACAACCCCCTGGTGTGGTTAAATTAGGTGGGTAAGACAAATGGTCATCTTTTGAGTATTGCCCTTCAGGCCTACGACATGACCATTATGCACAGGGCAGGGTCAGCAAATGCCAATGCAGATGGCCAATCTCACCATTTAGAACAATAACAGAATTTGTGGAAACCTTACCATGCAGTAGGGGGCGTGTCCCCACACATTCAGTCTAGGAGGGAGGGATGTTGAGAGTTAGCCACTGCCAGTCATTATTTTACAAATATTTCTGTTATGTATTAGTTTTCTTCTGTGATTTTGGGTATGGTAAAATGCCACAAAGAAATGCCATGTTTTTTTTGTGTTTTTTTTTTTAAAAACAAGGAGTGCACAGGGTTGCTGAATAACCCCAGGAAATGAGAGAAGGTCTTGCCAGATGTGTGACATTCCTAATTTAATCAGGAAGCTGAAAAGTACAGCCTCCTAGGGAAATTATGTTTATTCCATGTCTAAGGACATTCTGCTGATAGGAACTGACAAGTACATCTTCAAAGGGTTGGAGGTCCCTGCTTAGCTAATTGGTATAATAAAATCCCAGGATGAGAGAAGATATTTCCCCGGTCGTAAACCTTTAAGATCAAAAGGGAAATGGTCTCAGACAAGAGGTGACAGAAAAGGCTCCCAAAGTACACTGACATTTTTTATAAGTGCCAGGAAGTGAAGGTACAGTATGTGTCCTTTGGTAAGATTTTTGGGGAAAGCGCAGGAGTGACACCAGGTGGCTTGAAATGGAAGGGCCAGCCTCTATTCACAAACTGTGGTTGGTCAACAGTTAAACACTCAAGCACAGATGCTCATGGTCATTTTGCTTGGACTCTCTCCTGAACACAACAGGACAACTGCCAGCACAGAGACTGCCTAAGAACCAAAGGCTGCTACGGAAAGACTGACATATTTTGCAAACCAGTGATTTTCTGGACTTTGAAATCTTCATAACTGAGGGAGAACTTAGCTAACAGTTTTAACGCATTTTGTACATGTTTGTTTTGTACATGGTCCACTTTTAATTTTTCTGTTTTATTAGTAAAAACATTTGTTTTGTTAAGAAAACCTGCCTTGAGAGAATTTCTTATATTGTGCATGTGTGTGTGACTGTAGGAGGTTTAAAAATAACCTGGGACTAAACTGTTATTGTCAAAGGGTGTCATCAACAGCTACCAAATCAAGGGTCTGCAATAAGGGAAAAGGCTGGATAAAGATAGGGGAAATATGAAAGTCTCAAAGAAGGGTCTGTAGGAATTTGAGCCAGGTTATTGTCCTCCAAGTGGGAGATGGCAAAGTTAGCATTACAATGCTACCCCAAAGAGGTTATAATGCTAGATCTCCTCCCTTGTATAATAACTAAGAGAAGGTTCTTATTTGGCTACAAGATGAGACTGGTATTATACCTTACCCAGAAGTAAAGAGGGATTCCCTGGAAGCTCATGGTCAGTGTTCAGTTGGACCTTGGTGAGCATTCTAAAAGCACATGGGGTGGGTCTCCTGTTTTCCTTCTCCCTGTCACGGATTGCACTTAGGGGTGGGCACTGTGAGCCCAGTGGCCTTGACCCTCAGGAGTGGGTTTGTGACACTGATGACCATTTTTTAAAGTGTGACTCAAGGGGCTGGATATTAAAAGGTTAGTGCCCACCCTAACCTTGTAAGCACCTGCACTAATCCGGGTTTGCATGAGTGGTCATGGCATGGCCATATTCAGAGGTGCGGGGAGCACCCTTCTAACCCAGCAGTGCAATGCACTAAAATACCACTGCTCTTATGCAAATTAGGGGTTCCCTTGTGCCTACTGGTGCAATGGGATATTCAAAGGTTACTGCCACTGAAAACCACCTCTTAACTGGACACTAAGCCCACCCCTCCTCCAAATGCAGGGAGGCTGTACTGCAGTCACCAGTCCCAATCACCTGTTCTCTTACAATCGCCTATACCCTGGTGGTCCAGTTGGTGGGATCCCCGATTACTAGAGACCCGTGAAATTCTTTTTATTTTTTATAATTTTTCTTTTTATTTTTCTGGAATTTCTTGTTATTTCTTTTATTTATTGAAAATTTAGTTTTATTTCTTGTTGTCACATTTACATTCAAAAACTACCTCAAAATGACCTTATACACACTAGAAATCACATTTCTAGTATACTACTTTGTACTGTATTAAGCAGCATTATGCTATGGTCTTGCAAGGTTTTGTGACTGAAACAAATCCACTGTCGTTTCCTTGTGGACTGTCTCTGTGGTAACAATGGAGCCTAAACAACAACTGCTGCAAGCATTTATTTCAATTTTGCCTGCCAAAAATCAGTTTGTTTTCACTTTATTCATGTTTTTTTTATTTTATTCCTTTTATATGCCAAATTTCTTGCTACTTCTTGTTATATCTTGAATTTCTTGTTATACCTTGAATTTCTTGTTATTTCTTTTTATATCTAAATTCTTGTTATTTCTTGCTATTTCTTATATAAGAAAACATGGGTCTCTACTGACTACCCATTCATACTAGTAATAGTATGCTCTGGTGGTCCAGTGATACCCCACCCCACTCAATCACCCAGTCACACTGTTAATTATATGCCCTGGTGGTTCAGTGGTTCCCCACCCACCAATCTCATGTTCACACTATTAATAGTATGCTGTAGTGGTCCAGTGGTTTCCAACCCCCAATCTCCCATTCACACTATTAATAGTATGCCCTGGTGGTCCAGCTGTTTCTGCAGTAGGGTGCTGAGAGTTCATACAGTGCTGGCCACAGAGTTGAGTGGAGACTGTACCGTCACCATAAGTAGCTGTCGGGGACCAGACTCATGGGTAAGGGGATGGGGATGTGGGCTGTGAGTGGGCAGGGTGGTTGGGGCTGCAGGGGCACACTGGACCACCAAGGAATATTTTAAAGCATTTGAATGAGCGATCAGGGTGGGGAAACCTGCTTTACTACACCATTGCCATAGGTGCAGACTATGGGGGGGCTGGGGGGCTGAAGCCTCCCCAGACATTGAAGTGAGGGCTATGCCCCCCCCCCCCACCGGGTTGGACTGTTTTTTATTTTTTTGTATTATTGCAATCTGCAGTCTTTATTCAGCCAGCCCAGCACCGGTGACATCCTTGCTTAGCCACCCGCTCGGCGGTGTCTTCTTTAAATTAAAAGTTATCAGGTTGGTGGGCTCAGGCAGGGCAGTCGACATGCCATGACTGGTGTTAAGGAGGGCAGGAGGTGGGTGGTGGGTATGTTCTTCCATGGCATGCACCACGCGGCATGTCTTTGGTGCCAGTTTCTCTCAGACTCAGAGAGAAGAGCCACCATTTTGTGCATGAGTCTGACTACAGTGCAGTCTCAGTCAGACACACGGCGCACCAGCCCAACGGGAATCGGGACTCGAGAGGCTTAGTTAGGCTAAGTAGGGTCCAAGCAATGACTGAAGGCATGACACCCAACTAGCGAGTAAGCCAGGCTCCAGCACAGCAAAGCGGCAGTTCAGATTTCATTTTGGCAGCTGCAGTCGCAGACAGTTGCAGAGGCAGGCAGAGCAGAGCCACAGAGCAGCAAGGAGAAGCAGGAGAGTCAGGGTGTGAGAGTGAGAAGTGAGGGCCCGCCCTGCCACTCCTCTGTCTGTGATGCTAAGTGTCTCGTGGAATCATGCGAGCTGGGGTGGCAGTGACTAAGTCTGTGGGTCAGTCGGAGTCGGACGAGTCTGGAGCCTGGCTGGGACCCAAAGCAGGAGCATGACTCGGTCGGAGCACAATCAAGCAACCGTCCAGCATGGAGCGACAAGTTACAATGAAGGACTAGATGTTAACTTCAACTCCAGAGTCCGGTCTACTCTCCCACACATATACACCCAGCCCTGCTGTGCCCTGAATGTGTTCTGTAAGTGAAAAAAAAAAAAACAACTAAGCAATCCATGGAGCTCTGAATATCTGGGTGGCTGTTTCATTTTTTTTTATTTTAGTCTTTGGTAATCAGGTAAGGCCCACTAGGCACAAGTGCCGCTTTGAAGGGCAACCTGGGAGCACTGGGTAGTTAAGGACTTGCTCAGAGCACACAGTATGCAAGTAGAGGTTGTGAGGATCAAACTCAGGTCGGGTCTGCTGGATGTAGCAAAATATATTCACACCTCGTTCCTCTAACCGCTAGGCTATACTGCCAGCCTGTTGCTAGTAGTGCAGATGACTTGCCTGCTAATACTGACCTTGCATTTGCTCGGCTCACTGAGCTCTTTTGCTAGCTGGGCCTGTGATTGTTGCACTTGAACTGGACTTCTTGGGATAAACAAGATGTTTCTGGCTGGGCTGGCCTCCTTCAAATAATGCAGTCCTCAGGCTTCCCATCCTCCCCTTACTCCAGTCTCATAAAACAGCAACTGAACATTTAAAACAAAAAAACTAAAACCATTTAAAATGGTCTGTTAACCTTCTGATCGCAGCTCCTGGGTCCTGCTACTCTGACCTGAAAGAATCTTTTCAAACCATCTGACTGATAATGTATTATTGTCCACTACTACTAGTAGGCATGGGACCTAGCCTCTCACACAAAGGTACTGATTCTGCTGCCTGGCTGTCACTCATCCTGCCCACAAGGCAGGCTTCCCATCTCCTGACCTGCTCTTATGCCAGCAGCCAGACCCCACAAAAACAGCAGCAGCAGAATCCCTCCCAAAAAAAAAAACCCTGAACCAATTAACATGAGCTGTTAGCCCTCTCATTACCATTCCCAGGTCCAGACTACTGCTCCTACATGAACATGGCTTCTCTCAAGTCCTGACTGGTAGATTGCATGCCACTTTCAGTTCTGTGAAATTGCCTCTAGACTAACAGCACTCATTTGGCTGCATGGCTACTATCTCTCATCCTCCCACACTGCAGCTCTACCACCTCCTGACCTCCACTAACAGTACCTCAGCCCCTACAAAACAGCCGCAGATTATTTTGTAATGCATGTGTAAAGAACACAACTGGCATTTAATCTTTGAAATATATTAATGTAAGCTCATTACAATCTGAATCCTCAAAATCAAATATAGACTGCCTAAAAATGGAAGTATTCAGTGACAGTAATGATATTATTTGGAACTGAATGTGACAGGAACTGACTGAAGAATGGATTATAATTACAAGGGTCTCCATTTTATTGGAGGGAATTAGGAAGGAGGTTTACATCAGAAGCTAGGAATGTGGGAGAACACACCAGGGATATCCTGTAGGAAATGTGATTTGATGAGTTGCATGTATTATTGTCTCCATACAACATACAGTACAATGCCTCTGTGGCACTATGTGTGATTATTTACTTATCTCGGCACTAATTACACAATTCAACAAAAAGACTGCTTCTAACTATGATGTAGTGAGACCTGCCTTTGTACTGCAAATGGGACTGTTAGTGATCAAAGAGACATTACTGAGGAGGAGGAAGAGGAGGAGGAGGACAGAGCAGATTTATTGTGGTATCCTCTCAAGTGTAATAGTATGGGACCATTTCCAGGAGCGGATCCAGGAGTCCTATAGATGGGGGATCTGAAGTCAGATAGAAAATAAAAATAAATAGGCCGGAGGTCTGGTGGGCTGCCTAGGCCCCCAGAAATTTTTTAACATTTAGGTGCATTCTGGTGCATTTTGGAGGGCATTTCTAATGCAATGTCTACCCACTTCCTCCCTCCCCATGCTTTGTGAGTTGTGCCCTAGCACCATCCCCAAAGTCCCCACAGTCCACATGACAGTATGTTGCCCAAAATAACCTCTCACCCCCAAAATAAAACAAAATACCAGAAGACTGCAGCTGGGCAGCAGCACATCTGAAACACATAAAAATGAAGCAAGTTGAAAGAGACTTGGTGATAAAAAACAAACTGCAGACAAATTAAATAACAATTCAAGTAAACAAGTTCATAAATGTCACTCACTCAAGCACGTTATGACATTACCACAGAAGTCAACCCATCCCAGTTTGTCCTGCAGTACAAACAAAGTCACTTTGCTATCTAGTTTCTGAAAATATAATTTCAAGTTTGTTTGCAATTTTTGCAAAACAGATTTTATTCTATAGAGCAACTTATTCCAAAGAAAATACATTTTTAAATAAATAAAATATTTTTTATTGCTTAAAAATTTTCTTTACTGGGATAACCCCATGGTATGAGGCATCTCATTTTCACATTCGCTTGCGTGCATGCGCAAGGAACGTCTTGCAACAGTATGACTTTTGGAGGTGTGTGACCCTCCTCCCCAATGCAGTGCTCAGTGTAGCAGGTGCGACCTTATGGGACCAATATAAGCTGAGCTCTGTATGACAGCAGTTTGGCAGTGTTGGTATTCAATTCTAGGAAGAGGTCTGCTGTAATCAGCAGTGGGTAGCTGTATGCAATTAGCATACGACGTCAGCCGAACTGCAGTCATGTACAGCTCGGGCATCAAATCCCTCCTGCTTCCTCCCTCTGCTAATGTCCTCCCTCCTCCTTACTGTTCATCCTACCTCAGTTGTGTGCTGAGGGTGTGCCTGACCCCCTTGGCTCACACCCCCAGCACATTATGTGGTCAACGGGGTGCCCAATCTCCCATCGGCTGCAGCCCTCCTCCAAAGAAACAACCAGTTGGAACACTGGGAGCCCACCCCAGCGTGCTCATGCTCCCCCCACACACTGTATGGCCAGCGGGGGGTGCCCATTCCCTGCTGGCTCTAGTCCCCCCCAACAAACATGTAGGTGGCATGCTGGGAGCCCACCCCACCATACCAACTGTGTCCGTTTTTTTTCCCCCAATTCCTGTGAAGCAAGAAAACAGTCCCTTGGTGAGTCCCTCACTCCCCCCACCAACCCACTCCCATCCTCTGTGCTCCCACCTCCCACACCCCACATAGTGGCACGCTGGGAGCCCACACAGCTGCACTAAAAGCATCCTTTTTTAAATTCTCCAAACAAGAAAACAGTTCTTCAGTGAGTCCTTGGCCCCCACCAATCTGCACCCAGCCTCTGCTCACTGACCTCCCACACACACCCTTGCCACATATTTACCTCTGGAGCCCTATGCGATGATCTTCGGTGGACTCGAATATGTCGTCACTCTTCAAACCAACCATGGATTGAGGAAATGCCGGTAAACTGTATAATGGCATAAATAGGGTTTTTCCAACTTGTAGATATCTGGCCATTTTTTGATTTTTGGCACCAAATTTTCAACCTGGGGTTCTTGACACCCTTCTTATTAATTCAGTCACTGTCATGGTAGTTATTCAGTACCGAAAAGGTGATTTTGTGGTCACTGTGGAATCACCTTTCGGAATCGATTAATGAAATGACAATGTTGGTGTTCATGAGATGGGCTCTCAAAAGCCTATGTTGCAAATTTGGTGAAAAATTCCAAGAAATGACCGTTTTATGAGCATGCATTGTGCAGTTTCCACACACCGTAAGTTTGCGAATTTGTACTATTTTCACTCCAGATTTTTAACATAGGCATATTTCCACACCTCCTTATGAACAGTGCAGCTGTCATTTTTCACATCCTGGCTGAAATGTGTTTTCATGCTTTCGGCACAAAATTTATTTAGCTTTTGTTAACCGGGTAGGTACACTAGACAAGTATTATGCCTATTTTCAGGAACAACCCGATATAGCGTGGTCGCTGTTGGAAATCAGTCTTTGCTACAGAATAAGACAATCACAGTGACACTGTTCATGAGCAGAGATCTTAAAATGCCTATGTTAAAAATTTGGTTGAAAAAGTCCATAAAATGGCCTTGTTACGAGCATGCATTGTGCAGTTTCTACACACACTTGTAAGTTTGTGAAGCTGTAATATTTCCAGTCCAAATTTTCAACATTGCCATTTTCCCACATCTCCTTATGACCAGTACAGCGTTTTCACATCCTGGCGAAATGTTTTCGCACTTCCAGCGAGAATATCGCGGTCGCTGTGGGAAATCATGTTTGGTACACAAATCCCAGTGACACTGTTCATGAGCAGACATCCTAAAATGTCTATGTTGAAAATTCAGTGCAAAAATTCCAAAAAATATCTGTTTTACGAGCGTGCATTGCGTAGTTTAGGGTGGCAGTATAGTGCAGTGGTTTAATGCTCTGAGTTGCAAATCTAGAGATCTGGGTTTGAATCACACAGCTTCCACTAGCATACTGTGTGACCCTGAGCAAGTCACTTAACTTCCCCATGTTCCCAGGTCGCACCTGTAAACAAGCTTTCAGCTTAGTGTGCCACTCCTGGTTAAACAATTGAAAAAAAAAGTTTCCACGTGCACTTGTAACTTCATGAATTTGTCATATTTTCACTCCAGATTTCCAACATTTCCATTTTCCAACACATCCTTATGAACAGTACAGCTGTTATTTTTCACACTTCTGGCGCAGAATAGCAAGCTTGCTGTGGGAAATCAGTGTTCGCTACACAGTAAGAAAATCATAGTGACAGTGTTCATGACCAGAGGTGACAAAATGCCTATGCTGAAAATTTGGTGAAATAATTCCACTGAATGACTGTTACAAGCAAGGATTACGCAGTTTCCACACAGGCTCGTACCCCTGAGCACTCCCAAGGCGTTAGGGTTTCTAGGACAGAGACTTAAGTATGAGGGTGAAATGTTGATCTGATGCAAGAAGAGTTGCAGAGAGGTACTCTGTTGTGATATGGATATAACTGGGAAGGGCTTGCATAAATGCCAAACACCAGTGCAATACCTTGCAAGTTTAACGTCGGCATTGACAAATGCTTGTTATGATAGGCCCAAGAAGTCAGTAAGCAGACAGCAGAAGACAGTTTTAAACAAAATAAAATGCTTTTTTTTATTAGCAACAGCACGTGCTTGAGTACATCACAACTTGCACCCCTCCCATTCAACACATATAACTACATAAACTAAATATTTGATTCTATCACTTTTTCTCCGGTTTTGTTACTGCTTGTGTCAATGTCAATTGTCAATTGTCAGTGTTAGTGGCTCAGCAGGTAGCACACTTGCCTCTGAGGCTGGGAGATCAGAAGGATGTAGGTTCTATCTGCACACTAGGCACTTGAGTTAAATCCCAATACTGACACTGTAGTGCAGCAAGAGGAGGGGTGCTGTACCTGAGGTGCCGCTTCGATGAGATGTTAAACCAAGGTTCCATCTGCCTGTTCAGGTGGATGTTAAAGATCCCATGGCACTGCTCAAAAAAAGTAGGGGAATTTCTCTCCATTCACTAAAAATACCACCAATAGCTTAATCTGGTTCAAGGTCAGTTGGCATTCATCTGTTTCCCCCTCCCCCAGGTTGTGCCTGAAAATAGGCAGAATTTGTCTAGTGCTCTTACCCGTCAACAAAACTAAATAAATAAAAATGTGCCAAACAAGGTCTTATGACTTCTGTTGCTAATTTTGCTCTCCAAGCATGCAGAAACTCCTGCACATGCCATAATATACAGCAGAACACCTTCAAAGTCCCCATGTCTATTAATTCCCTCTGTGCTCATTCACACTGTACAACCACGACTGAAAAGACCACACAGATTAGACATACAGTACATGCTGAAGTTTTTACCTCAGTTCAAAGGTCTCATGTACCAGTTTCTGCCTCTCCTGGGTCATGCTATCGCTGAGGCCAGACCTGCCCCAGCATTAGTTTTGTACTATTCCTAGCATGCTACAGGAGGACACTACTCTCCAACTCCTTCTGCAAATCTGCACCAAAATCAGTTTGCCATATAGGACAAAACTAGCAGTGACCTTAAACAATTTTAATGTCATGAATTTAAGCTCCCCATACTATAAATTAATAACACTAATACTACATTTATTACACACCCAGTTTGATGGAACACTAATGTCCTGTCCCATCCCAGCAGCCACCTCCCACCCACCACAGTTTGAGACTGTGAAAATCTTTTTTTAAAGCAAGAAGTACCTGATTAAATGAAGGCTTGATCAATTTTCAGCATGCTGAAGTCTATGTGCTCCTAGTTGAGTACTGTCTCCGGTCACCTGGCCACCAAATTCTTTCTCTCTAGACAGCACACATTGACCCCATGACTCTTAATGAGCAGAGCTCTCAGCTACAGCTTGCTTCAGCTACCAGAAGATGACCTGAACCTCACTCCAACTCCTTGTGCTGATTTACCAAGGCCACACTGACCCCACATTACTGGACTGCTGCTGCCTGAAACCCCAGGCTCTGCTCTTTGCTTGTGGGCTCTGCTCTCTGTCTGCTCCTCAGCAGTGCACTCGCTCCTCTCTTGCTCCAATGTTAATCTTCTGAGTGAAGAAATTACAGCTCACTCTTGTTTCGGCAGCCTAGACATTCAAAGAAGGTGCCCCTTGCTAGCCACATCCACTGCTGGACACAACAGCAAATCAGGAGCAGTGAGCACCAGGCGACCTAGTTGAGATCTGTATTGTTAAGGTCCACTCCACTTTACTGCAGCTGTATTCCCCTCCAGTGCACCCCCCCCATGCACAAACAAAGGAGCTGCACCAAACCTGCAAAAGTAGAGAACGAATGCTCAGGCTCACCAAGGCAAGACCAGCTGCTGCCACAGTGCTGGGACTGGACCACATGGTGCAGGATGAAAGTCAGTAAGAAATTCATGCTGGAGACCAGCTTTTCTGGGGGGGGGATCAACTATGTAATGCGGGTGGGGGCGGTTGTTTACTGCACTACCGGGACACCAGAGGACAGATGAGACCCATGTGGCTCAGGCGGCTTTCATGGAGACATTAGTGTGTACTGATAAAATGCGGCACAGTGTGTTACTAATAGAGGAGCTCCATGATAGGAGAGCTATAGCACCCTTAGCCCCCCACCAAATCCACCTATGATTTCCACAGTGAACGTGAACATGGAAGCTGAGGTTTAATGCAGGGAAATGCAAGGTACTCCACCTGGGGGCCAGAAACCCAGGCCAAGTGTACACCCTGGGGGGGGAATACTACAAGTCTCAATGGCTGAGAGGGACCTGGGGGTGGTGGTGGATGTCAAGATGAACAACTCTGAGACTTGTAGGAGGGCAGCAGCCAAGGCCAACAGGATGCTGGGATGCATCGCTAGGGGGATCACCTCCAGAAGGAGGGAAATGATACTCCCTCTGTATAACTGCTTGGTGAGGCCACACCTCGAGTACTGCATGCAGTTTTGGAGGCCACACTTAAAGAGGGACATTAACCTCCTGGAGAGGGTCCAGAGGAGGGCAACCAAAATGATTTGGGGCTTGGGGGACAGGACCTATGAGGAGAGGCTCGAAGAGCTAAATATGTACACATTGGAAGAGAGAAGGGACCGGGGGGACATGATAGAGGTCTTTAAGTACATGAAGAGGGTAAATAGGGGAGGAACAGTCAGGGTGCTTCAGGAAGGAGGAGGGGCCACTAGAGGGCATGGGTGGAAGCTGGAGGGGAAGATTCAGGGAGAAAGGAGGAGGTGCTACTCACTGAGAGGGTGGTAGAGCCATGGAATGCACTACCTAGGGGCTGGTGGAGGCAGAGACAGTGGAGGGGTTCAAGAGGGGTGGGACAGGTACAGGGAAGGGTTCAGGAAGCAAAATCCAATGCAGCAAGAATATCCGGAACTGGGAAGGGAGAAGCCAGAGAAGGCGAGGGGGACAGCAAGGTCAGCACCCAGGGTGGGGGCTGACCAAACGAGCAGACACGAAAGACCATTAGGCCTATTCTGCTGGCATTTTAGTATGTTAGTATGTAAATATGACAATGTGCTCCATGGTATCCACATTGTAAACTCACATCCACCCTCGCCCTAGTCCAGCTACACAGCAAACTGCCTGAAGAGAGTCCTGATCTGGGGAGAGAGGATGCAGCAACATACTGATATTCATCAGTTCACCACTGAGGAGGAGGAAGAGGAGGAGGAGGAAGAGGAGGAGGACACAGCAGTTTTATTGTGGTACCATATCCGAGATAAAAGTATGGGAATATTTTCTTGGTGAATGTGCGATGAAATGTGTGGATGTGCTCCTTGGTATCTGTCCTGTAAATTGAAAGTTGCCCTCTCTCATAGTCCAGGTACACAGCCAGTTGCCTGAACTTGGGAGTCAGGGTCAAGGGGAGAGGGGAGTTACCAACATAGTATGGGGCAGTTAAACATTGTAAGTAATCTGCTCTTTGGTGTGTGTGTTTCACAAAACAAAAGGGCACAAGGCAGAACACACATATTATAGATATATATATATGCCAGTCTGACAGCCCACTACTGCATGATCAAACTGCAGTAGCCACTAAAATCCTGATAGCATATTGACATTATTGGCTTCCCCCTGTTGTGTACAGCTCTGAATTTTGGAAGGATGGCCAGCTCCAGGAAAGGTTAGTGGGGGGGTATTCCGTGGTTGGGAATGGCATGAAGGCAGGAGTTCAATTGCAAGGAGAGTGGGTGAGGCTGTGAAGAATGAGATGGTCTAGGGAGTGTGCTCAGCTTGGGGAAGGCTGGTCCTAGTGCTGGAAAGGAGGTCCAGCTACAGGGAGGGTGGGGGTGTTACAGCTGCAGAAAGATTTATCAGAATCTGGTCTGGGGACTGGAAAAGTGATCCAACTTCTGGGAATGGGGCTATTCCATAAGCAGAAATGGTGGGTTGGATGGGTCGGGTCCAGCTCTAGGGAGGGCAAGAGGCTGATCTGGGAGTGGTGGACCAGCTCCTGGCAGGGTGCTCAAGGTTGGGGGGGTCTGTGGTTAGGAAAGGTATAGCTCTTGGGAGGGTTGTCTGCTGGGAATGCTGGTGAGGAGCATGGAAAGGAGGTCCACCATCCAGCTGTGAAATGTGGTGAGGGGGCAGTCTAGTCAATGGAAAAGCCCAGATGTAGGGCGGATGGTTGGGCTTTGGAACCAGTCCAAGGCTTAGGGTGGGAGCAGCTGTAGATACAGTGGTTGACTGGGGTGGGTGCAGCTAGTTTATATGATTAGGAAGGCAGCTGCAGAGGCAGTCACCTTGGGGGGATAGTCTGGAGACTTTGGGGGGGTCCAACTACACAGAGGTTGCATGGCATGGGGCTGGATGCTGGTCCAGATAAAGGGAGAGTGGTCACCTGAGTGAAGAGGCTGGGCTATAGGGTGGTGTAGCTCCAGGAAGGTTGCCCAACTTGGGGAAGGCTGGGTCTGGAACAGTTTCCAGCTGCATGGAGGATGATCAGCTGGAAAGGGGAGGGTAATCCTGCACACGGACACTGGTACTGCTGCAGTCATCTCAAGGGAGATTGGGGATAGGATGGAGCAAACTACCAGGGTGATGTGTACAGTACTGGCACATTTTAACTATATTTAATACTATGCACTAAGGCAAAAACTTCATTAATGGACTGTCAAAAGTGGGGAAATGTGACCTTAGGGACAGGGAGGGTTCCAAAGCCTAAGACCCCACTCCCACTGTGCATGAAGGGAACTTAAAGCAGGAACAGCTGTGATGGGTGTGCCTCGGTGTTTCAAACCCTAATGCTCGCCCCATTCCAAGACTAAGTAAGTTAACATGGGTACAGAATCACAAAATGGAGTAAACAGTAGGTTTGGAAATGCCAGTGCTCACGCATCACAGCTGTTCCTTCGTGCACGGTGGGGATGGGGTATTAAGGTTGGAAGGAAGCCGGGGGGGGTGTAGGGGTTGGGAACTTTAAGTTCCCTTCAAGCATGTTCCTGCATGCACAGTGGGAGTGGGATGTAAGGCTTATGAACTCCAAGGTCATATTTCCCTACTTTTGACATTCTAATCCTAATGGTGCATTAACAAAGTGTTTGCAGTGAATTTCCTTACTTTTTCAGATAGTTTATTTGTAGCTGTATTATTGAAGGGAGAACTATTTTCAACATGTCCTTTTTGCAACCCCACCACATGAACTCTGCTACTGTGATTTGTTCTTTGGTCCCAGCTTAGTGTGCCTCTCCTGGTTAAACAAATTCCCCTTTCCCTTATAAAACAGTATGCAAGCGTGCTCTGGAACACTCACCAGTAGGTGCTCAGGGGTTGAAATGAAGTTTTGCAGCCACTAGCCAGCAGGGCTAGTGACTGTGAATGCAGTATCCCCAGTCCCCAAGACTTTTCACCTGGCCAGCTGGTGTATGTATTGGAATGTTACCATGTCAGCAAGAAGCCAGAAGGGCTAGTTGTAAAGGAAAATCTTACTAGCCCGATACATAATTTACCAGCATTTGGCTAGTAGGCTGGTGCCAATTTCGACCCCTGTTTGTCTGGTGCTGGTACTGGCAGGATAACAATGTAGTGTGATGTAGGACAAGATTTACATTTCTACAGTCAGAATTGGCAATTGACAGTCAAACCTGCAAGGGGGTTTATGCCGTGAGTGGGGCATTGACATGGTGGTAGTGATCTGTGGAGGGCAGGTATCCAGCAGAGGTGCCCTCTGGTACAGAGATGATTGGTCTAAGTGGGATGGGGTGTTGTGCTGGCAGGGTTCGAGCACTGTGATATAACCTGGACCCCTGAGTGGCCATAGCCCTACCACCTCCCACAAGGGACATTATGCTAAAGTTTCCTACTTGCTGTGGGTAGCAGGGGATGGACGCAGGTTGTGGGGTGCTTTTGTTTGGTGGACAGGTGTGTTCCCAGTCCTGGACCCACTGGGACTAGTATGAAGACCTTCCTCTGACACACAGCCCCCCCCCCCACACACACACATACGTGATGGGCACTGGTGGCTGGCAGATGCCCAGCTACACTATTTGTGGCAAGGCAGGTGACATGGCTGTTTTTGCTACCTGGGATTGGGATAATTATGATCTGCCTATGCTTCCGCTGTGCCAACCCTACTATCCAGACCAATCAGCTGTGCAGCACTGCACATGTATGGATGGCATCTCTGGTGGGAGGCTGCAGAGATCATTAACTGCCATGTTCCATTGTGGCCTATGGCACTCTTTCCTGCTTTTTGAAGTGCCCCCTGGTCCCCATCTTCCATCCCCCCCATTGCTCCATCAGGCAGTGTCACATTGTGGAGCGTGTGTAACATAAGTTGCATGTAATGTTGCAAGTTGCAACCACAGCAGGGCTTCTTCCTTCTTGGTTGAAAAATAAGGGGATTACTAAGGGGTTAAATAGGCTAACCCCCAACAGTCTGAGTGCTGCCTCACTGCAATAGGGATAAGTGCACCCAGTCCAGCTCCTGTAATGGCAGTTCAGGGGTCAAAATTGGCAGCAGCCTGCCAGTCAAATGATGGTAGGTTTTGTATCGGACTAGTAAGATTTTCATGTATTTAGCCCTGTGGGCTTGTACTAGAGAAGGCAACACTTCAGTATGTACACAAACTGGGCTAGTAGAAATGTCTGTGGAGCTACTGCATGTCTCAATCACTAGCCCTGCTGGCTAGTGGTTGCAAAACTTTGACCCCTGCAGTTGTTTGAAACTTAACTGCCCTCCCCCATGAAATAAGCAAGGTGTGTTGAGTAGTCTGTTGTGGGTTCTGTAGATTCGCAGGCTGCAGTTTCTCTTACAGCAGCTCCTGCGGCACATAGCTGGCCTTGACTCCCAAGGAAGTTGCCCAAGCAAGCAATGTCAACACCCGATTAGATAATTCAAGGAGGAAATGGATGGCAGTCTTCATCTTTTTTCATGGTTGCAGTCTATAAAGGTATGTCTCTGCTTGATGTTTATGGTTTTGCAAAACACTTTGGGATATGGTCAGAATATAATGAGAAAGTCAAAGCTGGTATTTTCAAACAAAAATTATTTTTCAATTTCGTCCAGAGTAGTACATGCCCTGGTGGTTATATCATACTACAATACAAAAAGGATCTCAGAAATGCTGCTAATCTGATTGGATGTTACTGGCTTCCAACAGCCTTTCAATAATCCATGATACCCTGTCATCAGTGTCATGCTGACGATGCTGTCATTTACAGCCTGCTCTCAGCACGGCACATAGATTCTTCCTGTCGGCATGCTGAATGACTGGAATGATGCATTCTTATTTTTGAACCACAGAAGCATCATTTTGAAAGTGTTGGTGGTAGAACTATTTCATTTCAGATCTCCATCTTAATAAGGGAAACATTCACAAAGCCTTCTTGGAATACTCATTTTTTATGTTTGCTTGCACGCATGTGCAAGAAACATAGTGCCATCATCCGAGTTTTCGGAGGTGTGTCACCGCCTCCTCCAATTCAGTCAGTGTGTTGGCAGGCGTGGCCCCTGTCCATCAGTGCATGCTGGAGCTGTCATGACAAGCTCCAAAATGCAGTGGCATACAGTTGAAAGGGGAGCTACGCTTCAGTGAGCAGCGATAAGATATCGCCTGCTCATGCACAGCTCCCCACACACACACACACGCATGCATACCGCGACTGCCCCCATGCACACACTCTATAGCCGACAGGGGTGCCTAATCCCCGGCGCGCTGCGCTCCAAAGTTTTTCCAATGCCACGCTTGGTGCCCACCCCAGCGTGGCAGTTATTGTATAGCCGACGGGGTGCCCAATCCCCATTGGCTCCACTGTCCTCCCCAAAGTACCAGGTGCCACGCTGGGAGCCCACCCCAGCATGGCAACTAATGCTATGGCCGATGGGGGTGCCAATCCCCTGTCAGCTTCACATCTCCCCAGCCATCCTTGTGCCACACTGGGAGCCCACCAGCGTAAAACATCCCGCTGCCTTTTAAAAACACCTGTAAAGCAAAACGGTCCCACGCAGTCTCCCAGCCCCTCCCACAACCCGCACTCCACCCACTGCGCACCCTGCCTCCCCACACACCCTCTCACCCCACACTTACCTCTGGAGCACGGGCGCGACGATCTTCGTGGACCGAATACGCCTGCACTTTTCAAAGCCGACCGCGAACTGAGGAAATGCCAGTAAGCTGTATAATGGGCTGGATAGGGATTTTCAACTTTATTGCATATCTCAGGCATTTTTGATTTTTGCACCAAATTTTCAACATGGGTTTTGGGACCCTCCTCATGAATTTTTGCACTGCCATGATGCTATTTAGTCTGAAGGGTGATTTCGCAGCCACTGCGTGAAATCACCTTTCTGGAATGATTAACGAAATGACACTGCCAGTGTTCATAAGGTGGGCTCTCAAAAAGACTATTTTGAAAATTTGGTGGAAAAATTCCTAAAAATGACTGTTTTATGAGCATGCATTGCGCAGTTCTTACGCACGCTCATAAGTTCGCGAATTTTCAATATTTTCACTCCAGATTTTCAACATTGCCATTGTACCACACTTTCTTATGAACAGTACAGCTGTCATTTTTCACATCTCACCCACAATGTGTTTCCGCCCATGTAGCGCACAATGGCACAGTCAGTGTGCAAAATCAATGTACTGGACAAATTAAGAAAATCACAGTAACTCTGTTCATGAGCAGAGGTCTTAAAATGGCTATGTTGAAAATTTGGTGAAAAAATTCCTAAAAATGACTGTTTTACGAGCATGTGTTGCGCAGTTCCTACGCACGCTCGTAAGTTCGCGAATTTTCAATATTTTCACTCCAGATTTTCAACATTGCCATTTTACCACACCTCCTTATGAGCAGTACAGCTGTCATTTTTCACATCTTGGCCAAAATGTGTTTCCACCCGTAGCACACAATGGCGCATTCGATGTGCGAAATCAATGTATGGGACACATTAAGAAAATCACAGAGACACTGTTCATGAGCAGAGGTCTTAAAATGTCTATGTTGAAAAATTGGTGAAAAATTCCCAAAATGACTGTTTTACGAGCGTATGCTAAGCAGTTCCTATGCATGCTCGTAGTTTGCGAATTTAATATTTTCATTCCAGATTTTCAACATTGCCATTTTATTACACCTCCTGCGAACAGTACAGCTGCCATTTTTCATACCACCAAATGTGTTTTCACATGTAGCACACAATGGTGCTGTTGGTGCGTAAAGCAATGTTTGGGACAGATTAAGAAAATCACAGTTACACTGTTCATGAGCCAAGGTCTTAAAATGGCTATGTTGAAAATTTGGTGACAAAAGTCCATAAAATGACTGTGTTACGAGTGAGCATTGCGCAGTTTCCATGCACCCTCGTAAGTTCATGACTTTGTAATATTTTCAGTCCAGATTTTCACCAGTGGCATTTTTCCACACTTCCTTATGAACAGTACAGCTGTCATTTTCACAACATGGCCAAAGTGTTTTCACACTTTCAGCGCAGAGATGCGTGTCGCTGTGGGAAATCATTGTTCCGACAGATAAAGAAAATCACAGTGACACTGTTCATGATCGGAGGCACCAAAATGCCTGAGTTGACAATCTGCTGTAAAAATCCCCAACCTAATTATATTACGGTGTGCGTTGCACAGTTTCTATGTACGCTCGTGACTTCACCATTTTTTTAATATTTTTACTGCAGATTTGCAACATTGCCATTTTTACACCTCCCCATGAACAGTACAGCTGTCATTTTCACATCCTGTTCGGAATGTTTTTGTACCTGGAAAGCAAATGTCGTAGTTGCTGTGCATAAGCAGCTTCGCTAACAAACTGATATTCCCCCTGTTCATGAGGTGGGGTCACAAAAAAAACATGTTGAAAATTTGGAGTGAAAATACCAACGAATGCCTGAGGTATTAGGGTTTCCAACCATAACGCCCAACCCTGTAAAGAATGACAGGCATCAAGGGTGTGACTTGGGATTCTTGCCTGTAATGCTTATACCATTCCACACCCTGCAGCCAGTGAGAGGCATTGAGGTATGCCTTGGACTCTTTGGCCCCAAAGTTCAACCCATTCTCTTATATCGCACCCATCTCACCATATTTTCTAATGGAATTGGGTGCGCATAAGGCCAAAGACCCCAAGGAACACCGTGACACTTGTCAGTGTCTGCAGGGTGGGGTGTGGTGAAATGGCATGGCCGCTATGCCTGACAACCCAAAGGCACACCCCAATGCCTGTCACTCTCTGCAGGGTGGTAGTGGGGTTGGCTTCAGTTCAATACTTCACTGCCATTCCTATTACGCAGCTCTGTAACTTCTACACTACCACTGCCAATGCCAGCAAGCAAACATTCGGCATTGACAAATGCTTGTTTTTTTTTTAGTTATAATAGCAATAAGGTACCCCCAGGAGTATGATTTACACCATGCAAGGATGTGCCTTGTGCCACATTACACCCTTTCGGGGGTGAATAACAAACTGTTAATCAAACTCCTGCTCAGGCCTTAATGTTTAAATAATTTTGGAAAGCTATTACATTTTCCCCAGTTCTGGCTACCCTCTAACAACAGATGCCTTCCTTAGTGCATTGGTGGAGGGACACAGATCTGAATTCAGAACAATCTGCAGTCTATACAGCAAGGCAAAGTAGTAGGAGAGCTCAGGTACACACCAAGAGGGGCATTTGCCCCTTTGTTGTCAGTCAGGTGGGTCATGGCAGGGCCAGCAGGTGGTATTTAGTTCGGTAAGAATCTTCTAAGAAGTTAAACATGCTGCTTGGTGAAGCTGCTGGTGTGTTTTAAGGTTTAACAGATTCGTCCAGAAACTTTACCTTGCCATTACCAAATTTTGTACTAATGACAACATGACTTGATTATAGTTTGTTTCAAATTCTGCTCATGGTTCAGCTTACTTCTTAGTATTATTACTTTGAGTGTTCTGTTATGCAGTTATGTTTTTCCTGTATTGCATATGGAGGCTGGGGACAGGGAGCATTCTGTATTGATACCTCCCATTTATAGTCTAGACATACAGAAAGTGCTCTACTCCCCACCTCAGTTATGTGTCGGACAGTGCAAATGTTTTTAGTGCAGATACTCCATATTTTCTTTGTACTACATCATGCATGATGTGCCTCGTGTCATCCAAAATTAATAAGCCAGACAGATTTTTCATTGTGAATGTAGTTCAGATAAATATTACTATAGTCAATTCAGTGTTACTCAAGTAGACTTCCATATTTAGATGACAAGAGTTCTGTAGTCAGATTACTGTTCAGTATTTAATAACAAAAAAGAATGTAGAAATAGAGCACTGTAGCATTGTAGAACTTGTAGATAATGTAAAAAGCAACTAATTGAGATGTTTTGTCATCTCATTTGCAGAATTAAATTACAGATCGTTCTTGCATGCCATATCGCAGTACAGTTTAGCCAGCAGGCAGTTAATAAGTTTCATAGCAGTCACTGACTGTGGAAGCTGTTGAGTCATCATGGATAAATACATTATAAAACTTAATGTCCACAAGAGCAGATCAACCTCTTCTAATGCCAATGTTGCCAGCAGGACAATGTTAATGCCAGTGAAGGTGAAAGTAGTGCAGTAGAATGTTATTCTTCTTTCAACGTAGAGTCAGACCAGCAGCCGCAGATAGGTACAA
This sequence comes from Neoceratodus forsteri, assembly GCA_016271365.2. NCBI lineage: Eukaryota > Metazoa > Chordata > Ceratodontiformes > Ceratodontidae > Neoceratodus > Neoceratodus forsteri. The sequence continues at coordinate 1,143,338,551 of CM057450.1, read as the reverse complement.
CAGTCAGGGCAACAGCAGATAGCCACACCCCTAGTACATCATGTACAGATAACAGTAGTACAGATGTGCACATATTAGTAGGAAGGCAGGAAGCAGCAGGTCATGCATTTCAACCACACTGGAAGAATAGTTTCCCTTGGATCGAGTATGACTGTACAGTTAAAAAATATTCTGTACAATTGGTCTCAAGGCTGCAAATCTGGGTACACTATTTCCAAACACATCACAGGACAAGGATGCATACAAGGCTTTCATCCAGGCAGGATTTGACAATTTATAAAAATAAATACAACGTTTCAATAGTCATCAAAAATCCAATTTGCATAGGGCAGCTATAGCTGCATTGGATGCTGTGAACAGTGGTATTGATGTTGCCACCTCATGCTCAGAGGGAAAAATGAAGCAAATGAAAGATTCCAGACATGCTCTTTTAAAAATGTTATCTTCACCGTTATATCTGGGCTGTCAAGGTCTTGCAGTATGGGGCCACACTGATGAGGAGTCCAACTTGATAAATATTCTGTTGCATGCAGATGATGATCCGGTACTAAAATCTTGGCTTGCAAAAACAGGCTACAAATGGATTTCTCATGATGTTGTTAATGAGATGATGTCAATTACATCACATGAGGTACTACACTTCTTAATGAAAGAGGTTGATGATGCTGGTTTCTATGCTGCAATCTTGGATGAAAATGCAGATATTTCTGTTCGAGAACAGATCTCATTTTGTTTTTGTAGCGTCACGCAGGATCTTCAGGTTGAAGAATTGTTCTTTGGATTTTACTCACCAACAAGCACCACTACAGCTGCACTGTTCTGTATATTGCAGGATGTATTAGCAAGATTCAACTTCAGCATACAAATGTGTTGTGGGCAGTGTTACGATGGTGCATCGAATGTTGCTGGTCATCTTCACAGATTGCAAGCTTTTGTTTCAGAAATAGAGCCACGATCGTTAGAGGTTCATTGCCTTGCACATAATTTAAATCTGGCAGTTCAGGATACTGCTCAGAAAATTACTGTGTGTTGAAACGTTCTTTGTTTTATTTGTGAATTAATAGTCTTCATTAGAAATTCTCCAAAATGTCTTGCCTGGTTTGAAAATTTTCAAGACCATGACAATGTTCGTTTGCGACCATTTTGCCCTACTCGGTGGACACTTTGTGTAGCTTCCTTGCAGTCAGTAAACTCTAATTATGAAGAACTACTTGAATTCCTTGAAGAACTAGCACTGAATGATACCAGTGATGCTGGAGTGAAGGCCAATGGATTCCTAATTCAGCTCAGGAAGTTTGACACATTTTTCAACCTCAACCTACTTCACTTTATCTTCTCCCAAGTAGAAACCATCAATATTGCTTTACAGAAAACAAACTTGCAGTTCCACTAAGCATCACATATGATAGAATCTCTGAAAGACAGTATCAAACAACTTTGTGAGGGATTTCCCCAGTTTTACACAAGTACTACTGATTGTGCAGCACAGCTACATTTGGAAAAGCCATTTGTTCCAAGGCCTGGAAGAATTCCATGCAGATTGGATGATGGTTCTGCTCCACATATATTCGAGTCTCCAGAGGACCAATACCGCCGACTTTACTTTGAGGTGATAGACACCACCACCACTGCTCTCGATCATCATTTCACATCTGTCATATCTGACCATATGACAAAATAAAAAAGTTTGTGACAGGGCATGCTACTTCTGAGCATATTGCAAATTTCCATAATACAGACTTCAATGCAGCACATCTTCAACTACATTGTGACATGTTTCTCGATATTGCAAGGCAACAGGATGTCATGGTGGATTCATTTCAGGATGTCTTCAACATGCTTCATGGTGAAAATGCTCATGATTTGTGAACACTTCTTCCAGAACTGACTTGTTTAATACAGTTGGCTTTAACTATCCCAGTGTCATCTTGTACATCAGAACGTTCATTTTCTTCACTTCATTGAATCAAGACATACTTAAGATCAACCATGGGACAAGCTAGACTTAACTATGTTGCCTTGCTAAACTGTCACAAGCATGTAGCTAAAAAGCTAAACCTAGAGGATGTAGCCAATTAATTCATCATGTGGCACTCCATCAGATGCAATACTTTCTACATAGCAAGAGAAAATAAATAGTATGCAGGCAGTGTCCACTATTTTATTTATTTTTTTCCAATTGTTTAACCAAGTGAGACACACTAAGCTGAAAGCTTGTTTACAGGTGCAACCTGGGAGCACAGGGAAGTTAAGTGACTTGCTCAGGGTCACACAGTATGTAAGTGGGGGCTGTGGGATTCAAACCCAGGTCTCCAGATTTGCAGCTCAGAGCCTTAAACCACTACCCCTATACTGCCTCATTTCTCTTAGTTTATAGGACACCAAACATATCCTGGTTTCCACTGTTTCAGTTGTAGTACTTTTTGGAGACGTCACAATGTTTGTGGACAAGAACTGTTGGTTAAGGTTTGACAGCCACACTCTTCAGTTACCTTTTTTGAGTAGCCACCAATTTTCACCCCAGCAGAATGCTAAGATTGTCTGCATATGAGATGTCCTAGTCAGTACATCATGTTACATGTACTGTAGGCTTCAAGTCTGTTTGGCTTTCTTTTAGTGACTCAAGTTCTTCCATGAGTGGCCATATTGCTGCTGGACAAATCATTGCAGACAATACGGAACAGACTGCTGGCTGCGAGGACTTAATGATGCCAGACAATCTGCGATATTTAATGCAGTTGCAACCAACATAGGGTGAATCTAAAATGTAGAATAATGGACAAATAGTCGACTACTTACTTTGCCATCAATAACATCATCAAAATAACGAAGGAAAGCAAAAAAAAAAATTATATTTATTTATTGCATTTTAGCAGTATTCAAACATTTTATTGTTACACAGCACTTGTTAATTAAAAGCACTGTAGCAGAATTCCAACAATTCATCTTGCATAACAGCATATATAGTAACATGTGCAAATGAAGCAACTTAGATGTGCAAAACAGTCAAATGTGCATAACTGGTGCTGTGAAAATAAAGCAAGTATGCATGAACTCCTACTGTGCAAATGTAGCTATAGAAATGTGCAAAGTTTATACTGTGAAAATATAGATATTAATAATAAATATATTCAAGTATGTGCAAAACCAAATCCGATGCTGTTATTTAACATTCATTTCTATGACTATGTCACTGGCAAAGATCAGATTGTCATCTTCATTCATACGAAGAAAAGGTTCTCCACTAACTGTGAGTGCATATTGCATCACATCAACATCATTGTGCCCCCCATGCTGATGTTGTCAGCGAACATCTCACTGCAGTGTTTCTTGTGTGGGTAACAGGTGGGCATGGCTGACAGAAATTTGATGCAACCCCTGATGTACAACGTTTCTTGTAGGCTCCTCTAAATCTGCGGCTTGCTGTTTCATGACAGCTTGAGCTGCTAACACTTCTACGCGTCCATGAATGGGTGCATGATTGCGTTCTGAGGGTGGTAGTGTGATTGTATCCCCCAAGGTATGCAGACGGGCATGGCAAGTTCGCCTTTCACTTCTCCAAAATATCTTGCTATTCGCTCCGTCTTTCTCCTTGGTATAGAGGAAATTATCCAAGACAAGCTTCCGCTTGTCTTCCTGGATCGGTACAAATTCCATTGCAAACAGTTTGATGAATGGCAGAAACTGTTCTGTCTTGGAATATTTAGTGCCCTGGAATTGGTACAGATGCATACCAGAAAATACTGGGTAACAGGTCCAGCAGAGACAGGATGAAGCAGAATCAACTTTGTCTCTTTAAATTGATGTGGATGTTAGGGGAAAAATCAATGATGCACAAATTGGACAGGAAGGAAATGAAGGGAACACAGAAACACAATATCTACACTGAACTATGAGTGGTGAATTCTACTCTACTATTGTAAGGAGCGTAAGGAGTGTTAGGAGTGTAAACAGTAGCACAAGAATTGGGAAGCTGTGCAAAAGAGGGTCGTAATGTGTTTGAGGTTTTTCATTGTGGGATATTTCAAAATATAAGTGCCGAAATATCTGCGACTGAAAATCCGTCAACGGCATGTCTTTTCGACGTAGAGACCACACCATCTTAACCGTGCCTATTTATACAGCGGCGTTTTGTCCGTATGCCAGTTCTTCACCAGATATGTCACTAGATGATGGACTTCAAAGAGCACCATTCATGCTTATTTTGGAAACATCTGCATTATCCTCCAACATTTCAGACTCCATGATGGGCTGTCAACTAACACTTTGGCTTTTCTTCAGTGGTTCAAGTTGTTCTTCACCAGGCAAGTTACTACATGATGGACTTGAAAGAGAAGCATTCATGTTCATTTTCAAAATATCTGCATTATTCTCCAAGATTTCAGACTCCGAGGTGGGCTGTCAAGTTTGTTTGTCTTTCTTTCAGTGATTCAAGTTCTTCACCAGGCAAGTTACTGCATAATGTACTTCAAAGAACACCATTCATGCTTATTTTGGAATCACCTGCATTATCCTACAACATTTCAGACTCCGTGGTGGGCTGTCAAGTTTGTCTGGCTTTCTTTCAGTGATTCAAGTTGCTCTTCACCAAGCAAGGTACTACATTGTGATGGACTTGTAAGAACACCTGTGCCACCACCATGCTCACTATTAAATATTTCAACCCAGCAGTACCTGATTACCTCAAAATGACTTAAAAAGTCCACTTATTGGAGAGGCTGGGACTTGACCCACAGGATTTGATACTAGTCTCTGTATCACAGACACTGTTATCCCAGTACATGCTGATGCACTTCATCACACCATACTAGTGTACTGTCCCTGCAGATGCAGATCTCCTTGGACACTTTACCTGGCACACTGAGACAGACTACTGCTTTGATAGATCCTGCTGGGACACTTCAATTCACCATACAGAGGCACCTAGTTTACCAGCACAGGCAGCCAGCAGTAGATGCTGTCTGAGGTCTGCTACCCCAAGTGCCATTGTCCCAGCAGATGCAGTGCCTCAGGTAAGAGAACCTTGGCATAGTCTGAAGCTTGGACCCTAGTGCCTGTGTTGAAGGAAGTGGCAAGTGCACCAGCATCTGATGGAGGTGGCTATAGGACGGTACTGTCTCTGCTAGGTAGGGCGTCACAGCAGATGCAGATATGCTTGATCACTAGTACCTACCTGAACTAATGTAATCTGCTACCATCAGCCGGGGGGACACTGGTACCTATAGTGAAGTGAAAGATGTTGCACAGCATAACTGCAGTGACAGTAGTCTCTTATAGAAACTACAGCCAAAGCTACTGGCATGGTATACTTCCTTCCTATAAATTCTTACAGACTCCAAGATTGAAAATATCTTTCATTGGAGGAAATGGCCACCTCATCCCTCACTTTTCCTGATCTCCAGTTTCAGCAGGCACTACTGTGGTGCTCCACAGTTTTGTGCATCCATTCATGGTCACAACCAAGCAGAGCAGAGGCTGAATGATGCAGCAGTAACAGCCATCTGACTGTCTGGGTGCGGGGGTTCAGTATGTGCAACATTGTTACATCACACACCAGCAACATCGCACAAGTGCCAGCCTGAAGGGGGAGTTTGTGCACCAGTGAACTGCCTTAATGGCATACAGGAGCCCAAAGTCGGACCTCTTCCCCATGTTAATCCCCACTAGTGACATAGTGGGGGGAGTGGTGGCTGGAGTTGGGGCACAAGGATGCCCGAAGGCTGGAGCTACTTGCAACCACTGGGTCCTATCACCTATATGTGGGGAAGTTTGAAATTCTGCTGCTTTATCATGATAATAATGGTGCTTTTTTTGTAACCAAATATCATGATATTTTGACATTCTATGCTGGAGACAGTGGTGCCTACTCTACTTGAGGACCAGGAAGGGGAAGAGAACAGGTGGCTGGCTCCTCCAATGAAAGCAGGATTTACGATCTCTGAGGCTATTCAAATAATTTCAATAACAGGAGTTTTGAATTCATTTTAGAGATCCTAGGGAGTGGAGGGGTGGCCTTAAGTAAAGCACTGAAATTTGATCTTTAATAGCCTACAAGCAACACTAGTTTGGCACAGTAACATGAATACTCCGACTGCATCTGCTGCACAATGTCACCTTTAGTAAGTGGACAGAGTAATGGACATCATCAAAAAGTCAATGCTAGCTACATCAGCCTACATTTTTTATCATGATGAGATCGCTTATATTATGGGATTTGACAAAAATGTCTTCACACTCAACAGATGCCACAGACCACTGATGTTGAGTTGAGTGGAAGCTGCAGGCTCATCTTGAGAAACTGCTACAACAGCATTAATCAACATCATATCAAGGTACGTATGCATCAATTGATGCAGTCTAGAATTAGACACATTAGTTGTTTAATGACAACATTGTTAATGCTGTATCAATGCTCTTATTAGAACAGAAGTAAGCTGAACCACAGTAATACAGGCACGTTTTGGTACCATTCTATAATTTCAGTGGTGCTGTTTATACTGTGTGATCTGTTAAATATAACCCTCAAAATGCACCACAGAACACCAAAAACCCCAGAGCTTCTGGGGGCCTTGTTGGCTTCCAGACCCCCGGCCATTAGTTGAGCCCCCCCCTGGAAAAACAAAAGTCGGCTCCTATGACCATAGCCTTTTTGTTTGGCTGGCTAATTGTATTTTTTTGGAGTTCCTGGACTGTCAGTCTGCCTGCCTCTGTCTGTCTGTTTGCCTTTCTGTCTAGCTGTCTCATCTGTCTATCTGTCTGTCTGTCTATATCTAGTAAGCTATCTATTTATCTTGAATTTTTGATTGACTAGCTAGAAATATCAAATTTATTTTTATCTGTAGGTTGTGAAGCCTTTGAACTCACAAGTGGTGAAATCATGAATGAGGTCTCTAGAGAGGTCAATCTCTGCAGATGAAAATGAATGTGATGTTTTAGCCAGCCCGTAGCGTAATTTACACAACAGCAGTGTATATCTAGCAAGGTAGATATTAGTGCTCAATCCTAGTCTTTTATTTAAAAAAAAATGTTCTCAATTCTGGACTTTTTACCTGTAGCAATGGATCGGTCTGCTGTTACCCTTCACTTTCAAATGGGCACATTATAATGAACACATTTAATGAATGAAGTATTCCAAACATTTCAAATAAGTTCATAGAATACCCTTTGCCATCCACTAGGTAGAGGAAGTCATTTCAGGACCATGACTTCCTGACCCACCATGTATGAGCGAGCTCTGGCTCTGCGGTTGTACTATACTTTTTGTTTCTGTTGGGCAGCTGCCAGGTTGCTCGGGGCTGTCCCCATAAGCTCCTTTCCTCTGGGAAACTTGTATACAGTAAGCCAGTAAGTGGTTTACAATTAGTGCTTCTCAGGGGAGGAGCATAGGACTATAGATAGGAGAGGAGCGGCCATTTTAGGTGGTTGATCCCTGTGGGCTCTGCGAGAGAGGGTTCCACAGGGACCCAGCAGGACAGCATGCCATGGTTTTATCCCTTTTGGGAGGCCCAGAAGGCTGCAGATGTGTGGCACCGAAGAGCCTTCCTGGACAAGACAGAAAAGAGAATTAAGCCCATGCGGACTGCAGGGGTATGAACGCTGGGTAGGTACTGGGGCTGCCAAGTGATTGTGGCTTGAGCACATGCTGGGAGAAGTTATGGGGTCATTTCCCATATAAGATTTGTGTAGCGTATTTTAATCATTTGGGCCTTTGGGTCCCTGAAGAGATTGGTGATTGTCTAGACTGGTGCCTCTGCACCATGTGTCTGTAAGTAAAAGGTTAGTAAAGATACTTTAATATCATGGCTAACAACAGTTTAGCTCTCACCGAATGGTTCGAAGAGAATTATATTCTGGGTTGTGTGCAGAGACAAATGCGGAATAAAACATCGATCCGTAGCCCACCTATATTTCCTCCCCAGTTCTGGCCAGTGCATGATCAGTTTGGTAACGGAATACCACGCATGCAAAATAAAGTTGAAGCCTGGCAAAGATGGCTGGGGGCTCTAGTAGGTACTTCCCATGTGGGTTTCAATAGACTTGTGGCAGAGCTGCAAAAAGAACAGATTACAACTGAGTCTACCATTGAAAAAATAAATAGAGGACTGCCAAAGTCACTGCTGAAAAAAAATATACTTTGCGCGAGGAAAAATTGAACATTGTGATGAGCAAGAGGGCACAAATGTCTAACAAGGACTTCCTCCGTGGTATAGCTCACAACCTGATGATCTAATATATCTCATTGTTTTTAATCAAGATTTTAAGATTGTAAACTTTTAACAAAGACTGTGGATTACAATCGTGTTTGCTTTTTGGGATTGGATTATTGAATTGATGACCTCTCGCGAATAACTGTTATGTAGTTTTTATATTTCCTATCAGTCATTCAGTTGCCATTTCTTGTATTTAAGCAAGTTATCTTAAGCCACAGCACATTAAATGTTGTCCAGTCAATTTGCCAATTAACCAGTTAAGCCTGAAATATGAAGGTATTAAGCAAGCATGAACAGCACGTTAGATGTTGTATATTCAATGAACATCATGTCGGGATTTTGCATGACGGGAACAGACTGATGGGAAATATTATTTTTGGGATTTTACCATTGGGAAAATGGATGTCAAGCAAAGGTATGTCGGGAAGTAGTATGGATCCCTTTTAGTATACCAAATATGTGAGTTTTGCCTGCTTTTTGAAGATTACCATTAATTCTGCTTTCATGTAAATGGACTCATTCAGCAACTACTGGTGAATAGGTATGTCAGGGGAAGCCTCCCACCTAGAGGACCTCTATGAGAGAGAGTACAAGAGGCGACTGATGATGCTAGTGCAGATGGGCACCCAGTAAGTTGGGAAACATCCTACACTTGGTTGAAATATAAAGGTTTGGGTTAGATGCCCCTCCCCATGAGCCACGTAAGACCCTTAATGAAGGAGGGGGCTACATTTGGGTAAAGACTTATATCATATAGAATTCTGATAGGTGTTCTGAAAGCTGATAATGCTCCTGAAGTGAAAATATCCATGATGACATTCCTTGAGTGAAAATATAGAGTCTTGTGCATGACGGTGTGTGAAGAACAAGGTGGCAATTTCACTGAATGAAGCTGGGGGCACAGCAAGCCATGAGGCGAGTGGCTTATCCTGCCTCCAACTTGATAAAATGAAATTTACCACTGAGTTTTCTACATACACACACACACACACACACACACACACACACACACACACACAGTTTATTTATTTATTTATTTATTTTTGTGCCTTGTCCCCCTATTCTCAGGCTCAGTCTGCCTACTGCCCCCAAGCCCATGCTTACCCCCTGGATGGGGCCACTGAGGGGCTTCCCACTCCCTAATGAACATTGTGGGCAAGCCCCGGATTACCCCTCTGGGTAGGGGCCATGAGAGTGAGACCCTTCCCCGGCGGGCATCGGACAGCAGTGGGTAGCAGGACTGAATGGGCCGTCATGCTGGGGGACTGGCATATTTCTTGCTTTGCTGCCCTGGGGGGGTGGGGACATGCAATGACACCAGCATTCACCCCACTCCTATAACACATTGGCGCCAAACGCTGCTGTGTTCCCAGCCTCTGCCAGGGGTCTGTCGAGTACTGGAGACACAATCCCCCAGAGAAGGACAGCAGTCCCGAGGATGCACGAGCCTTCTCCCCGGCCAGCCATCCGACTCCCCAGATCTGTTACCGATCCCCGGGTCATTGGCATTTCGAACGGAAATCTAACCACTGCACCGGCAGTTTAAAATATTGAGTTCAGGGGGAAATGTTATTTTTATTTTATTTTATTTTTTTTTATGAAAATCCAGTCCAGGTTTTACATAGAGCATTTCCTGCAGTTAATTCTGTTGTGAATATAATCAGGGATGGAGTCTGTGTGCAGTTGCTTACTCAAGGCTGACGAGGAAAGAGATGCAGGAAGTAACTGTTCTAAATTCCCAGAATGATTAACAGGTACAGTATGTGACCAGAAACTGAGACCAGGCTATTACTATTTAACGTCTCTCATACACATCTCGCATAGTGCCTACTCCCTAAGGAAATCCGACCTTATCCTACTAGATGTTCCCAGGACACATACCACAGCTGGCCAAAGAGCTGTCTCATGTGCCCTCCCAAACATTTGGAACCAACTACAAGCCATGCTGAAGCTAACCAGCATCGTATCAATTAACTCCTACAAAACACTGGCTATCTCTAAATTAAAAGACATATGTAGGTGCTACTAGGCCCCCAACGCCAAGTCAACTTCCTAGGTACCAACTGGCCCTCTACTTATTAAGCTGAAATGTGTTGCATAATTTAGGGCAAGGTTAAAGCTGGAATGTACTGCATATATAGCATAAGGACTTCTATTGTGCATACCTCTTGTATTATATATTTTTTTTCTTTGTTGTTCTACATTTTATATCTCCTGTCTATGTAATTGCGAACTGTATGTGCCTCAGGACCTCCTTGTGAATGAGCTTGCTCGACGGAGTCTTTCCTGCAATAAACTTGAACTTGAACTTGAACTAACCTTTAATAAGTTGGGAGGGATCCTTTCAGATGTTCCCATCAAAGTATTCACAGTTTTCCAGAAGAGTTTGGATATAGATACCCGCAGCTCAGTCTGGTTTATTGATGAAATGTATTTGAAACTGTCTAGTCATTGATTTACATTCATTTCTCATTTATCTATACTGAGAAAAAAATTCCTATATCACCCATTTTCTACCAATTGTACCAAGTTTTATCCCTAAACTTCATGACATCCAAAATGTCAGAGGTAACCTTGCTTTGTTTATTACCTCATACACATGATTTTCTTTGGGGAGCAAATTTGTTGCAAACTAGTCCAAGCCCTGTTACAAAAAGTCTGAGGCTGTGTTTATGTCTGGAACTGAATTCAGATAAGTCCAGTAAATGTTAACAATATGAGCCTTAAATGAAAGCTGCTCACTCCTAGCAGTACTACAGGCTGTAAAAATGATTGATGTGGGTTTGCAAAACGTATTACTCTACCCACAATATGTGGATGAATTATCATTAGGAGAATCAGGCAATATGCCACAGCACTAAATCTTTCTGTCTTCGTAACCAACACTCAGTCTAGTAATGAATCCTTCTTTGCCTTGTAATTTATTCTCTTAGCAGTACTATTTGGTTAAAATTAGCTCAGTCACTTTATCATGTATTTGAGATCTCTTCACATCAGCTCAGTTGCAAATATTTCTATGTATCTTTATAAAATAGGTAGGGAAAACATTGCATCTTGACTGGTCAGGAGCTACCCCTGGCATGCATTTATACAGCAACAGCCATGCCGGTGGCACTTTTCTGGCAACCAGGCCGCAGCACATTTCACATATCCATGCCTGAAATAAACTAAAAAAAATTTCTGGCAGCCATGTTAGTAAAGTAAATGAAGTTAGGACCCATTACTTGCCAAGACACATTAACAAACATTTATACATATTTTAATAAATCCCATCCCCCACGCCAGACCTTGCAAGCACACCCAAAAATGAAAGAAATGTAATTGTAGTAACTAAGCTGTGTTTACATTTTATTTTTACATTTCTTCTTTATAGCCCTGTAACCCATGGCTCTGGTTGCTGCACTGTCCCCAAGTACTCCTTTCCATGCCAGCACTCACAGGTGACCTATTCTCTCCCCCGCTCCCCACAGCAGGCATGGGCATTTATTCTTTCTCCACCTGGACACCCACACTTAACCCTCCCCAACCAAAACAACAAGAGTGCTACATAATTAAATGCGCGTGATTGCACCAAAATATTTTCATAAGCTCAGTGTGCTGGCTACTTCCATTGTGTAAAGGCAACCTGCATCACAACCAGCTTTTGACTCCTCTCCACGGTGATCGACAGAGTGAGCCATCAAGTAACTCTGCTATCCACGTGGTGACCGAACAAGCAGCATCAATTAAAAAAATGGACCATGTAAAACAATGGCTTTCTAAACTGAAGTTACCTATTGAATCACTGTGTCACAAACCCATTCAGCAGGTCAGGCCCTCTATTCCTAAAGTGCCAACCTCTGAGCGCAGTCTTGTGAACAGTGTAACAGACAAGGTAACCCTCTTGTCTGTTTTGTGAGTTCCAATCAACCTTTGGTCTCAAGTTCTGGAGGGATTCAAACTGTTAACCTCTTGTTAGCATACCCAATGCACAGGCTCAGATATATCTGTCTTCAGGGGGCCAGATATGTTTGCCTACAGGCACCCAACCAGGTATACAGAGATGAACCCTTTAAAACTTTAAAAAAGACCTCAGATTTAAAACGCTTCTCTTTCCAGTTTGGTATCACCATTCAAGCTTATGTCTATTGTCTGCTATAACCAAGTACTTTTCTTACAAATAAAAAAAAAAGAAGTCAAAGATAGACCAAGTAAGTTCTCAAAAGAATTTTACTATAATAGATAAGAATATGTAAAACACAACAATACAGAACTGTTATATCACAAGACATACAAATCTATTAAAAGAACAAGGTTTTAAACAGAGAAATTCCTACTACAGTACTTAGTCTCTAAATACTTGCTTAAAAGTGCTCCCAAGATGTTTCGTGGTCAGAGTCTAGGTAAAAATGTGTCTCTGTGAAGTAAAACAGACTAAATTAAATGCTGGCTTTTACCCCGCCTCTTTTCAGGAGGTCACCTAGCTCCTCCCTGTCAGGATATATGAAAATATATATCTTACACAAAAGTATTACATTCTGCAACTTCAGCATAATTCATGTCCTTCAAATGACACTTCTTTTGATCTCATAATAAGCTTCCCACTTCCAGGACAGGAAAGCATCTTTATGATTTCGCATGTCTATGTAATAACCTGGGTTTTCCTTCCAACGTCATAAAATGGAGATGTTATAGTAACTATGGTTGTAATTAACTCAGACCAACAGGATCCTTAATTAAGGCCTTACATGTAACACATGATCTCTAAAAACTGAGTGTGTGTGAACTCACATGCTGTCAGCATTTTTCTTATGGCTTTCATATTTTAGCTAAAATCTGGGGGGGAATGAGTGAGGTCATTCTAACAGCATCAGATTTTTAACAGGAACAGTCAGTAATACATTTTATATTAATAAAAATGATACAGCACTCAGAACTGGCTGTCTACGTCACACTCCTCCACACCTAGACTGAATTTGGGGGATCTATCCCCTACATGGGATGAGCTTCCCAAATCAGTTCACTCCTCATAGACCCTAGACAGTCCATCTGAGTTCTGATTCTTCGCTCCAGCCCTATGTACGATTTTTAGATCATACCCTTGTAAAGCAAGACTCCATCTTAGTAGTCTGCCATTGTTTTTCCCCATCTGCATCAGCCAAACCAGGAGATTGTGGTCGGTCTGCACCACTAAATGCTGTCCATACAAGTATGGCTCTAATTTCTTTAGGGCCCACACTATGGCAAGACACTCCTTTTGCACCGTGGAATACGCTTGCTCCCTGGGAAGTAGCTTCTTGCTCAGGTACACTACTGGGTGATCTGTCCCATGGCTGGACATCTGGCTCACTACTGCCCCAATACCCACATCTGAGGCGTCCGTCTGAACTATAAAGGTTTTGCTAGAGTCAGGACTTGTCAAAACAGGAGCACTGCACAGTGTCTCCTTCAGTCTGGTAAAGGCTTCCTCACAGGCTGGGCTCCAGGTAATTTTATTTGGCATTTTTCCTTTGTCAGGTAAGATGGGGAGCAGCCAGGGCACTGTAATTGGGTACAAATTTCCTGTAGTACACTGCTGTCCCTAGAAAGTTCCTGACCTGCTTCTGGGTTTCTGGTCTGGGCCATGCCTGGATCACATCTATCTTTATTTGGTTAGGATGGAGCTGTCCCCAGCCTACCACATGCCCGAGGTATGCCACTTCCCCCATGGCCACCTGGCATTTCTTGGCTTTGACAGTGAGCCCAGCCCTCTGTATCCTGCCCAGCACTTCCCTAAGGTGGGACAGGTGTTCCTCTCAGCTGGTACTAAAGATGGCAGTGTCATCCAGGTATGCCACGGTGTACTCCTCAGCACCATTTAACACCTCATTCACCAACCTTTGGAAAGTGGCCAGGGCATTCTTCATTCCGAAAGGCATTACTTTAAACTCAAATAAGCCTAACGGAGTGATGAAGGCCAACCTCTCCCTAGCTCTGTCTGTCAAGTCTACCTGCCAATACTCCTTGGTCAGGTAAATAATCGTAAGGTAGGTCACCCCTCCCAACTTGTCCAGGAGTTCATCCGTCTGGGGCATCGGGTGGGTGTCAGACTTTGTGACTGCATTCAGTCCATGATAGTCCACACAGAAATGAGTTGAGCCATCTGGCTTGGGCACAAGGACTACAGGTGAGGCCCAGGGGATGTGGGATCTCTGTATTACCCCTAAATCCAGCATCTCCTCCACTTCCCTCCTAATGTCCTTTTGGACAGCCTCTGACACCCGATATGCTGTCCACCATATGGGTGTCTGTGTCCCTGCGTCCACATCGTGTGTCGCGAAGGGGGTTAGTCCAGGCTTGGCGCTAAACAAGGGGGCAAAGTCTGCTAAAACCTCTCTTACTTTCTGAACCTGCTCCAGGGTCAGCTGGGGAGACAATTTTATTGCCTCCACAGAGGACTCCTGCTTACTTTCTTCCAGAAAATCCAGAAGGGGGTCTCCTTCATCCGTCCCCTCCCCATGACTACACACTGCAAATGCCATGTCAGCCCTATTTGCATATGGCTTCATCATGTTGACATGGTACATCCTTTCTGTCTGTCTTCTCTCAGGTAACTCCACAATGTAGTTCACATCATTTACCTTTCTAACCACTGTGTATGGTCCTACCCACTCAGCTTGCAGCTTGTCTTTCCAGACCAGAATAAGGACCATGACTTCCTGACCCACCATATATGAGCGAGCTCTGGCTCTGCGGTCGTACCACACTTTTTGATTCTGTTGGGCAGCTGCCAGGTTGCTCTGGGCTGTCCCCATAAGCTCCTTCAGCCTTTCCCTAAACCTAAGGATGTAATCCACAAGGGGAGTTTCCTGGGTGGCGTGCTTGCCTTCCCAGTCCTCCTGGATCAAGTCTAGGGGCCCACGTACCCGGCATCCATATAAGAGTTCGAAGGGGGAAAATCCTGTCAACTCTTGGGGCACCTCCCTGTATGCAAACAACAGGTGGGGAAGGTATTTCTCCCAGTCTCTCTCATGCTGTTTAGCAAACGTCCGGAGCATTGACTTTAGGGTACCATTGAATCGTTCCACAAGTCCATTGGCTTGTGGGTGATACGGTGTCGTGCATCTCTGCACCACCCTACACTTCTCCCATAAACATTTCATCAGGTATGACATGAAGGAACCCTCTCTATCAGTGATTACCTCCTGTGGAAACCCAACATGGGAGAAAATCCCAAGTAAGGCATCTGCCACTTTGTTTGTCCTCAGAGAGGATAGGGTGACTGCCTCTGGGTACCGGGTGGCATAATCCACCACAGTCAGGATGAATCTCTTCCCTGAGGAGCTGGAGGTATTTAAAGGCCCCACAATATCCATTCCCACCCTCTGGAATGGCTGCTTCACTAAGGGCAAGGGGATCAGGGCAGCTTGGGTTTTCTTGCCCTCCTTCCCTATTTCTTGGCACCGGTGACAAGACCTGCAATACTCCATCACCTGCTGGGTGAAGTTAGGCCAGTAGAAATTCTGGACCAACTGCTGCATAGTGCGCGTGATTCCCAGATGACCAGACAAGGGAATATCATGTGCAATTTTGAGCAACTGCTCACGATACCCCTGGGGAACGACAAGCTGCCTGCCTAGCATCCCTCCCTCTGTCTGTACTGCCTGTGTATACATAAGTCCATTTTCCCAATAAACCTTATGTCTGCCGTCACCTCCCTGTGTGCCCTCTGAGTCTGCCCAAGCCCTCAGCTTCTCTAAACTAGGGTCACTCCTCTGAGCAGCTGCAAACCCCTCACACAGTCCCAAGGCATGGGACAGGTCCCCTTCAGTTGCTAAACTAGGGTCCCTAGCACTAGCATCAGGGCCCTCAGGATCACTGTCAATCCCAACCCTCTAACAAGGGGTCACCCTCCCTCTTCAGAGTAACCTTCCGTAGCTGTGTGGTCACTTGCTACTGGGGAAATTTTGACCCCCTTTTTATCAGTCTCCATATCAGGATACACAGGCTGGGGAACCAGCCTCTCAGTGCTTTCCACACTGGTTTCTGTGGGGTTCATAGAGCTACTATTTTCCCTTTCTGCTTGGCTACGGGTAACTACACATACCACCCCCTGCTGGAGATTGTTACCCAGGATCACATCCACTGCTAATGTGTTGGCTACAGTCACCTGTTGCACAGTTCCCCCTGTTTCACCCCAGTCCAGGAGAACACTTGCGAGTTGCAATGTTTTCTCTTCACCAGTAAACCCTTGTACAGTTACGTATTTATTGGGTATAAGTTGACTAGGCTGTACCAGATCCCTCTTTACCAATGTCAGGGATGCCCCTGTGTCCCTTAACCCCTGCATCTGTACACCATTTACTATGACTGGGTGCATGTGTTCCCTCATGTTCACTGGCATGCTCTCAGGGACACAGAAACAACCCACTTCTTTTCTAGCATCCTGTTGTGTATTTTGGCTCGTCTTTTTGGGGCACTGTCTTGCAATATGCCCAGTTTCCTTACACAGCCAACATGCATTTCTTACTTCAGATAAATCTTTTCATTGAAACCTGGGGCTAACTGGTTTCGGTGGAGGCAATGAGGGTTTTAGCTGCCCTGAAGGCGCGCTTTTCCCTTTCTGTGTTGTCACACCCACCCCATTCACTCTCAGAGCAGGTCTGCTCTTGGCCTAGTGGTCCAAGAGTTCAACAGCCTCTTGCACTGTTTTTGGATCTCGGCCCTCTAGCCAGGTTTTTAGCTCTGCTTGGCATGCCCAATAAAACTGTTCTAATAAAATCACATTTTCAATTTTATCAACAGAAGTTGCCTCAATTCCTTCCCACCAATGTTTTAAAAACTGACATTGTTTCATGGTTAGCTCCTCATAGCTCATATCAGGGCTTCTCCTGAGCTTACGGAATTTAGCTCTGTATGATTCAGCAGTTAATTCAAACTGTTTTGACAGTGCAGCTTTTAACTTGCTGTAATCATCACTGTCCTCATTGTTCATTTGACCCAATGCATCCCGAGCTTTCCTGGTAAGTAGCCGGGATAGCTGGAAGCTCCAGGACTCTCTAGGAATTTTAGCCTGAATACAAACTTTTTCAAAAGAATTTAAAAAGGCATCCATGTCCTCCCCTTTCTTAAACTCGGCTATTAATTTTGGAGTTCAATTTGTAACACAGTCCTGCAGTTCCAGTTAAACCCAAGCCACTTACCTGCTCTGGTGCCGCTGGTCGGAGTCATAGCTTCTCCAGTTTGTGTTGTCACTGGTGCTCCTCTCTCCTCTCCTCTGCCTCTTTGCGTTCTCACTCTCTCTTCTCCTCTGCAGATCACTGGTGCTCACGCTCCTCATGGTTTGCCTCCCTCTGTTGTCACTCTGCCTCACGGTCTGCCTTTCTCTGTTGTCGCTCTGCCTCCAGTTCCATCCTGCACAACTCAGTTTGCAGTTTGAGTACCTCTGGATTCAGGATACTGGTGACCATCCCCTGCTGCTGTGGCTGTTCACTGACAGTGGCCCTGCTGTCCTTTTCAGTCAAGGTCGGTGACTCGCTGCTCTGGGTATCTGCTACCATCAGGGCCTCTATGAGGTTCTGCTTTTTGGCTGTCACCTCGAACGGGACTCCCCTGTCCCAGCACAACTGCTTCAAATAATCTACAGTGTGCCTGCTGTAGTCGGAAGCCATCTTCTTCTTCTTCCCTCACTACTGCTACTCTGACTTGCACTTTAGAAAAAAAATAAAACCTGTGAAGTAAAACAGACTAAATTAAATGCTGGCTTTTACCCCGCCTCTTTTCAGGAGGTCACCTAGCTCCTCCCTGTCAGGATATATGAAAATATATATCTTACACAAAAGTATTACATTCTGCAACTTCAGCATAATTCATGTCCTTCAAATGACACTTCTTTTGATCTCATAATAAGCTTCCCACTTCCAGGACAGGAAAGCATCTTTATGATTTTGCACTTCTATGTAATAACCTGGGTTTTCCTTCCAACGTCATAAAATGGAGATGTTATAGCAACTACGGTTGTAAGTAACTCAGACCAACAGGATCCTTAATTAAGGCCTTACATGTAACACATGGTCTCTAAAAACTGAGTGTGTGTGAACTCACATGCTGTCAGCATTTTTTTTATGGCTTTCATCTTTTAGCTAAAATCTGGGGGGGATGAGTGAGGTCATTCTGAGAGCATCAGATTTTCAATAGGGACAGTCAGTAATACATTTTATGTTAATAAAAATGATACAGCACTCAGAACTGGCTGTCTACGTCACACACTGTACTTTGCCTTTGGACACGGATTACAACTGAGCTTTAAGTTTACTCTTTTGTTACAGTGCTTTCTATTGGCTCCACTTTAAGTGCAAAGGCACTTTCTGGTTTTGCAGTCAAGTGTTATCCCCTGATGAATCTCTGTCAAAGCTCCCCCCTGCTCACCCACTGAGCCCCACCACCACACCCCTGTTGGCTGCCTACTCACCCAATTGTCCAAAGGTCAGCCACCATCTGCTCCTCAGACAACAGCTAACACAGATCTTACTCTAACCACCTTGGAAAGCTGCCAGCTGACTGATAAGGAGTGAATGCATGCATTCTGTAGCAAGAACTGTTTCTACAATATGTGCATGCTCACTGTGTATCAGTGAGATGGCAGGTGACCGAGGTGGTGATCAGGGGGTATAGTCAGCCAGTGTTTGAGAAACTGATGGCAGCTCACCTATGGATGGATGGGCAACTTAGTGACTGGCGGGGGTTGGATCTGGTGGTTGCTCAGTGGTGATTGGTTGGGGGAGGTAACACTAAAATGCCAGGGATGGGCATCAGTACATTTCCACAACACCAGTTTGGGTGATGGGAGGGGGGTACACTAGACAGCCAAGAAAAGGATTTCATATGGTTCCACAATGGCAACAGGAATGGGTGAAGTAGGGGAGTCCACTAGATGGCCAGAGAAGGGCTTTAGTACAGTTACACAATGCTGACTGGAATTAGGTGAGGAAGGGGGTTCAGCTAGACTGTCAGGGATGGTATTGGTGGGTAGGGCTCCCAACTAGGGGACGGCATATGTTGTCTTTAATATGCTAGCCACAGCATATGGCTCTCAAAAGTGATGGCACTATTGTATTTCAGATGGACTATCTCCCTTTAATCCTGGGAGCCTGTTGCTAAAAGGGACTATGGTAATGATACACATATCCATCATGCATCGCTCTTGTAGCAGTTGGGTTCTGATTGCATAAAAAAAACTCCTTCTTTCATATACTCCTTTAGGTTGCTCCACTCAACAGGGGATAATCAAAGGTGGTTTCCTGTGTCCTTTGGAAATCATTGGTGAAAGGGCCTTTTTTATGTCCACCCCACTCATCTAGAATGCCTTACCATATCAGCTTTGTTAAATGTCTTATGTTGAAGTTTTTAAAAGGGCTGTTAACACCCATCTTTTCCCTGGCATTTGAGGACTCATTTTAAATATGTTATGCAATCAAATACACTCGGGGCCCGATTCACAAAGCCCAAAAACTGATGCAAGATGCCTGCATCAGTTGAACTTGATGCAAGACACTTCCCAATAATGAATCAGGCACTTGATCTAACTGGAGCTTTGTGAATCAGGCCCTCAGTCTCTAGCTATTTGCAGTTTCTTTCCTTTCCATTCACTTCTTGATGAGATTTGGTCGGTGCCTGTTTGGTCATTTCAGAAAAAATTCATTCTGCTACATGATAGGTTGTTGTCATGTTTACTAGCATATTTACAGTTACACACATGGGAACACGACCCCAAAAATCACTATCCTTTTCAACACTGCAAGACAGGCTCTATTCAGACCCTGGACATAATTCTCAAGGTACCATAAAAAAGGTTGTACCCTTTACACATCTCTTACAGGAGCCCGTATCTTCTCTTATTTCTTGCAGTGTATCAGAGGGGGAGGTTTTACCTCAGGACAGAGCCTTTCCTATGCTGCCTTCTGAATTTATCAGAGCTCCCACCTCACTGCACACCTTGAGTTCATTCATTTTTAATTTACTGCCATGACACTGCAGCATCAGTTGGGGTGGTGTGCAGAGGGCAGCATCTCTGTTGGGACTTTCACTGTGGCACTCCCGGCTGATGTTCAGCATGGCTCTGGGCACCTCACATTAACCAAGTCTTTACTCTCATCAGACAGTGTGCTGGGCACAAGTGCACCACCATCTACCTCAGTCTGCCCTCTGGAAGTGGTTGCCAATCTCTCCAGGCCCTCTGGCAGAGGTAGTGTCTCCAATATCCATACAGAACCAGCTTGGGATTCCCATACAAATGGTAGGCCCATTTCCTACATGTTTCAGCAGCTCGGTCTTTGGCAAAAGATATCTCACCATCTTCAGCACATCTGACTGCATCTCTCAATCACAGGACCACAATTTTTCCCCAAAGTGAAAACATCCATGTTTGTGAAATCCTCTGTGCATCACAAGGCCACTGCAGAGTTCCTTTGAGGGTAGCCACTTAGGACCATCACTCTCTCCCAGGGATCCCTTACACTCCCACAAGTATTAATGGTGATCTACACTAAATGGCCTTTAGACTCCAAGTTCCCTCAGTCATCAATGCTTTCTGGGTGTCTGTCCCTGGAGGCTACCAGATGACTAGACAACAAGTTCTGCTGTTCTCACACACTGCAGGGCTCTGCACAAAGTTAAGACTTGTGCACAGGAGCCAAAGTTCCCTGTGCATTTTGCTCTCCATAAAGAACGTTAGAAACACAAAGAAAGCTAGGAGTCACCTTATTCATTGCACAGAGCCTCATGGGCCCTGCACAAAGCAAATTACCACTCTAAACAAACTCCAGTCAGAGCCAATATGGCAGCAAATTGATCTGAGTAAATGTTCATGATATCAGGAATTAGCATATTGTTTTGTTGTTAAAGGTTCTATTTAAAATGTGTCATATTACATGTAAAATGGCATACAGTATCATGTATGAAAGAGACATTAGCAGTCTGATACTAATATGAGACATCCTCAGGATACTAGGAGGCTTATATAATTAACTGTAGTAATGTCTATCTCTGCGACACGTATACATGATCAATGTACCATGTACTGTAGTACAATCAAAAGTATTGGTTTTCCTTTCCCCTGTAGGTACATGTAACTAATCATGGGTCGCCCCTGAAAAAGGGACTGTCAAAGTCTCAGTGGGCCTACCCAGTTACCAAAATTTAAAATAAATAAATAAACAACTGGCAATAAAGGTAATGAAAAGTATAACTTGAAGAGGTGGTTGCCTCACAGCTCACCCACTACCTGCTGGTCCATGACCTACTCTCCCCTGCCCAACACAGCTTCAGAAAAGGACACAGTACCTCCACCGCTCTAGCCGTTGTTATCTACGAGATCAGGACAGCTGCAGATCAAGGCAAACTGACTGGTGCCATCTCCATTGATCTCTCAAAAGCCTTTGACCAGGTTGACCACTCACTCTTGTGCTCCTCTCTCCGGACCCTTGGCTTCTCCTCCCCTGCCCTTACCTGGATCACTAGCTATCTCACGGGCAGACAGCAGTACACCAAGTTCAATAAGGCCCTGTCTTGGCCCTCTCCAGTTAACTGCGGGGTCCCTCAGGGCTCTGTTCTTGGGCCTCTCCTGTTCTCCATATTCATAAATGAGCTGCCCTCAGCCCCAGTTCATGGGCATGCTATGCTGTATGCCATTGACCATGTCATCCTGACCAGCTCCCATGACATTACGGACATCAATGCCAATCTAAACTCTGACTCCGTCCTAATCCAGGCCTGGATAAAGGTCCACAAGCTCACTATCAACCTGCAGAAGACTCAGACCATGCTTTTTGGCACTGCAGCCAAGAGAAAAGCTGTCTCTGTCCACCTAAGGATCTCAGGTGAGGATGGGTCCCTTCTGAAAGTTGCTGATTCTGTCAAGTACCTGGGGGCAATACTTGACACACAGCTGGATCTCACACTGCACACCCGCAACACATGTATTGTCTCTAACTGTAAGCTGGGCCTTGCTTACAGAGCAAAAAGCTGCCTCACCCCAGCTGCCTGTCTTGCCCTAGCCAGGGGAGTCCTTCTACCCACCCTATGCTATGGACTTGTCACCTTTGCCCACGTCACAAAAACCAGTCTCTCAAAATGGGATACGGTGTACAATAGTGTCTGTCGCTTTGCACTATTGGCTCCCCGCCTCACCCATCATTGTCAGCTCTACTCATGGCTGCAGTGGCTCCCACCGGAGAAGCACCGCACCTTTGTCTTAGGCAACTTCATTGACAGTGTTGTCCGAACTGCCACTCCACCTGCCCTCGCTGTATCCCTCTTACCTGCTACCCCTCCCTACCATTTAAGATCCAGTGACTCACAGGTCCTCCTGGTTCCAAAAACTCGCACCCAAATGGGTGACCAGGCCTTTGCTGCATATGTACCCAGATTATGGAACTCCCTTCCAGCAAGCACTCGCTTCTCCACCTCCCATCCCTGTTTTAAAGCTTCCCTCTGGGGCTTCCTCAAATTGGCTTCTACCTGTCTCTGCACTTAATATTCTGATTGGCTGAGTTGCTACCTGAGCTCTATCCCCTACTCACAAGGGAGTTTACAGCTGCTAGAAGAATTTGATTGCTGAGTCCACTTTGGCCCTACTGCTCTTTTTGTGTATATGTCACTGCCTTATAGTCATGTTTTTGCCTATGGTCTCTCCTATTCCAAATTGTATTTATCATAGTACCTGCTTCCCCTATCCCTCAGGGCATGGCTGCCCTGGCAGTTTACTTGTATTGCCATGCTTTCTTTGATGCTCCTGATTGTACCATGTTCTTGTTTTGCCTGATGTTCTTGAATGTATCTTTGTAATCTCCCAGGTCGCACCTGAAAATAGGCACTTGGTTGTCTAGTGTGCTTACCTGGTAAACAAAAGCAAATAAATAAACATCAGACCTGGTATTAACTACCCACAAGACATATTTTCAACAGCTGGTTAGTAGATGAAAGTATTAAAAAATGTTTTACATATAAACCACAGTATCAGTAGATATAAATTTATATCGAAGTCCATTTTGCGCATGTTGAAGTGAAGCACTGAGAATATAAAATGTTTAGGTGTTCATCCATGTATATTCCTTCTCTTGAGAGACATTTTCTCTTGCACTGTGGATCTAATGAACTCTGCGATACAAAATACAAATGTCAGGCATGTATTCTAAAAAACAATAAAAAGCAGGATATTATTATATCAGATGCTCATTTAGTCCTTATTATACAGTGGTAGCCATAGAAAAGTTTCTCAGTACTGAGGTATACCTAGAAGTTTCTTAGTACTGAGGTCCATTGAACTACACAGGGCCAGCACACCTTTGTCTTCAGGGCCCCCCTATGGCTCAATGAAATCCCTGTGCCCATTCAAACCTCCATTTGCATATCCCACTTCAAAAATGGCCTAAGACAACACCTCACCGGCACAGAGTGTGACTGCTTCTAAAGGTTCTAACCTTCCACCCCATGCCCCTCCCATGGTAACCCATTTGGCAGCCTGCTTAACCCCTGCTCCTCCAGCTAGCAATAGTTAGCAACTTCTCCACCCGCCTGGTACTCTCCCCCAACTTAGCACCAAACTAACACCATTATCCTCCCCCCTCCTTGACAAAGCCCTAACTCATGGGTGCTCTACACTCCCCAGACTGCCACTGGCTCTCTCCTAGTACCTCTCCACTGCCCCTACTCCTATTGACGCTGTACATCACTGGTACTAGGAATAGCATTGTAATGATTGAAACCTAATGTATGTTCTGAACCAGCTAATGTATTATGTATGTATATGTTTTACCATTTAACTCTCTGCATCTATGTACAATGCTTTGCCACCTAAAAATGTAAAGTTTGTTTCTCATTCCATTTGAAATGTTCTGTACTTATTTTCACCATGTTCTGTACTCTCCTGGGTCATGTCTGAAAATAGTCATATTGTTGGCTAGTGCACCTATCCAGTAAACAAAAACTAAATAAATAAAATAAATGTACGTATGCGTGCCTAATTGTTTGTACAACAGGACGAGGAACCTTTGTAAAAGAGCCTGTGCTCAAAGGTATTTTCTGAATCCTTAAATAAATAAATAAACCTAAGTATACTGAGGCAGAATCACATTACAGTCAATGCAAATTGTAACTTGAGTGCCTCAGTGGTACCTCAGTGGTACCTTGAGGTAGGCAATTTTTAGATAACTACCACTGTAATACAATAAAAAAAGCACTTCTATTGCAAAGTATGCCTGCCATCTATATATACAGAAAATAACAATTGTCTATAGAAATCTTACAGAAAGTGCACCAGTTCAAAGTAATCATTCACACCTGGGCTATAGCGAGCCCCCAAGGTATAAATCCATTATGACTGAGCATCTCATATAATAATGCCCTACTTTTTATCTAATGTTTTAGAATAGATTCCTGATATTTAGAATCATTGTACTGCAGAGTTCATTGGTTCCACAGTTTTAAGGAAAATGCCTCTCAAGAGAAGTGACATGTAAATGAATACCTGCCAATTTTATATTCTCATTACTTCACTCCAACATCCACAAAATGGATTTCTATACGGTTTATAGCTCCTGATATTGTAGTTCATATGTAAAGCTTTTTTTTATAACTACATGCACTAACCAACTGTGAAAATATTCCTTTTGGGCAGTTTATACCATGTTTGATATTATGCTTTTCATTACCTTACTTGCCAGTTGTAATTTTATAAGTGCCTCCTCGTATCCTGTTCATTGTTTCAAATGTTTTATCTGTACACATCACTGGTGGTGGATAATATAATAACTGGTTGCAATAGTACTACAAACATAGCATAAGGAAAAAACAGTGATGTCTGAATGGCGTACCACGGACAGAGACAGGGATTAAACAGTGCTGTGCAGTAAGTGCTACTCAGGTCACTGTCTGTAGTACTAGGAAGAAGACAAGGGCTGGGAAATCAAAAAAGGTGGATTAACTGCTCCCATGGCAAAGAAGACTGAGACATGGAGCTGCTTGGTAACAATGGTGGTGGAGATCAGGGTTCTAATCCTGGCATTCAAAATATTGTTTTTCTCCTGTAATCCAACTCCGACTCAGAGTTCATTATTTTAGTTAAAGGGGTGTGGGGGGGGCAGATCCCCCACTAAAATAAGTGTTTGGACTGGTAGCAGTCATCAGTGTGCTTTGTGACCACTGCCAGTGGCATTGCCTTTACTTGCCACATTTGTTCCTGCCTCTGTTCTGCATAGTGCTGCATGGAAGGTGCTGTTATTGACAGTGCTGTTTATACATGTGCTATTCAGACCTAGTGACAGATAATATAAGGGTATTTCTGCATTAAGCTATTAACTCTGATAGAACTCTGCTTCTGGAGTGAAATGTTAGTTGTTTTTGTCCCAATATGGCATAGCATTGCCCCCTGACATTCATTGCACTGCTGCACCTTTGTTGTTTTTAGCATTCATCCTATGAATTCCCATATGCTTTTCTATTAAGCGGGTTAAAGTTTTACTGCTGACTATGGAATAACATTGCTTTTTATCTGATGTACAAGTGGCAAGTACACAAATGTGCAATAGTATGATGAATGGCAGGGAGCAATGCCACAATAGAGTAATGCAGAAAACAACTAACGTTTCTTTCTAAAACATCACTGGAAGGTCAGCCCGGTGGTGCTGAGAGTTGAGGCACTGGACACCACACCTTGTGCCGGTGATCCTTGTTCGGGAATGAGCACAGGTCGCTGTGGGTCAGCATGGAGGAGATGGCTTAAGAATCTGATGGACTGCTCTCCATCTCCTGGGAGGGGGGAGTGTAGTGGCTGGTGCATGCCTAACCCCTAGCAGAGGCTGGGGCTCAATGGCACAACATTGCAGGAATGGGGGCAGGGGACGTGGCAGACACTTGACATGGGCACACCGTCACAGACATCATTGCATGCCACATTCCTGCAAAGGGGAGAAAAGCAGAAAACAGTGGCTCGAGGTTACACTTCTTGATGGCCATCCACTGGAGTGCGCCGTTCCTCAGGCACCACCACCTGATCCGGATCTGTACCTGGTGAGGGATTAGGGTGTCCTTCACCTCCCCACCATGGGGTGTAAGCTGTGGTGGAGTACAAGGTGGTGGTGGCCTGAGATCGGTGCAGGCAGACGGTGGATGGAGGAGGAGGAGAGGAAGAAGAGAGCAGACTGGGGCCACACCTGGAAAAAAAAGTAAGCAAAAAAAAAAGAAAAAAAATTCACTGGAGATGGGCTCCCATTGTCTGCTTACTGGTTTTCATTGACTGCTGGACCGGGGGCTGGGCACCTAGTGTTAGAATGGAGGGTTGGCAGCACTGGGGTTTGGCTGTCATTGTTTGCTTACTTTTTTCATTTACTGTCTGACTCTAGGTATAGGCACTTGGTGTCAGAATTTAGGAAGTTTGGTGGCAACAGGGTTGAGCAGCAAGTGGCTACTTTCTTTCATTTTAGTTTACCATCCAACCCAATAATTGGGCACCCAGTGTTGGGGGCAGGGAGTGGCACTGCAGTTTGGCTCCTGGTGATTGTCTAGCTGCCTGAATCAGGAGTCACCCAGCCAACCATGCCCACCAAACCAGAACCGCATTGCCATTGCTTGCAAGCTGCAGTACAGAAGCCCCCCCAACCCAGCAGTACAGCTAACCTTAAAAGAGCTGTACTATGCTGTGCTTTTTCATAAAATACTAGAGCACAGTCTGGTCAGTAACGAGAGAGTGCAGCACCAGCTAACCACCATGCCCAGCCAGTAGCTGCAGCACAGAGTCAGACTCTCAAGTAAAAGTCCTGCCAGCAGCAAAAACAGCCAAAAAAGAAACTGCCTGCAGAACCAGAGAGACAGGGTTCTGACTGCTTGTGCCTTTTCATTAAGGTAAGTGGCTGGGTTTATTTGAAAATGTCTCAGTATTGTGGGAAGGGGAGGGGGGGGACTCAAAAGAGAAATTGCATGGCCCTCAATCTCCTGGCTTGTCACTGCAGGTGGCCAATCCATTGAGGACCATTTTGGTAGGTGGAAACCTGCTGTAAAGGGTTGGGATGGCCATTTCATCTTGTTCAGGTGATGGGGAAGACTTTTACTTCTCCTGCCCCTGGGGGAATAGCTTTGCTTTTCCTGATGGGGGGGGGTCCTGCTTCTCCTGGCTTGGGGGTGAGGATGGCCCTGCTTCTTTTGGCTTGGTAGAAGAGTATCTCCCTGTTTTTTCCGGCTTCAGGGGGTGTCCCTGCTTTTTCTGGCTTGGGGGGTGGCCCTATCTTCTGGATTATGTGGCCCTGCTTCTCCTGCTACAGAAAGCAGGGGGCAAGGCCATTCCCCACTCCCTGAGCCAGGAGAAGCAGAGCCATCCATCCCAAGCCAAGAGAAGCCAGATCATCTGTACCCCCACCCCCAAGCCAGGTGAAGCAGAGACATCCCCTGTAAAAAATAAAATGGAATTTGCATTTTTATTTTTAGAAACATAACATTCATCATTAGTTCAAATACTCCAAGAAGCAAGCATGAATATGCATGTATGCTTTCCATTCCAGTTTCAATAAGTGCCTTGGCTTCCAACTGTAGTGCCCAGCCAGTGCCCTGGTAACCAACAGAATCTGGAGCTGCCACTGTTGCTAGCCTTACAAGCTGTGAAACGTGATCAAATAGAAATAAAAAATGTAAATGTGGAGGTGGACATTGGACAGAAAAATTAAATGAAAGAGGCGAGGAATTTTCAAAAAACTCTGCAAAAACACAATGCTTTTATGGGACTGAACAAGAAAATAAAATGTCAAATTTTATGTATTTAAGAGCACACAAGAAGGCTGAAGATAATAGCATAATCAAAGGTTAAGACTCAAATGTGTGGCAAGTTAATCTGAGAACAGGGGGAGTTGAAACTGTTAAAATACCAGACCAGGCACACAACTTAATTAACTATCTAATTATTATGAATATCTTTGTTTTAAAGACACATTTTGCAGGAAATCAACACACATATACCACAGAATCAGGCAAATATGCAGCAATAAACAAATTATAAGCACATAATAGGAGCAAACTCTTTAACAGCAAAATCTTGTAATGGTAAATCAAGCTGAAGTAAAGAATTTCTAACATACTCTACAAGCTATTGAATCTCCCACTGCTGCAGCCCTTATCTAATGTCAGATGCTTAAAGCAGGAAAAGTAGTGCCATTGAAAAGAAATAATCTTTTCATTGTTTATGGAAGTTAGCTGTTCCATAGCTATTTATCTTACATGCTCTTAAAATGATGAATGTGTTTCAATAGAAATTACAGCCATTACTGCCTTAAGCTCTTTTAACAGGCACAATTATTTAAGGGGCTCTAGAAACAGTGCTATATACTGCAGGCAGGGTTGCAGACACACACACACACACACCACTGTGGTAAATGGAGAGAACAGCGGAGTAATATGAGTCATGCAGCCATCCAAATTACTAAATGGAAGACCACACTCTCACTGTCCTGTTAAATAGTTCTCAGTCACCTACTCACAACAATATGTCAGCATGGTGGCATCACCATGCTGCCTTAAAAATTACCACTACTTCTCTCAGGTTTCACTTCCTCTCTCTCTCTCTCTCTCTCTCTCTCTCTCTCTCTCTCTCTCTAAAGGGGTAGTATCTCATTCCTGAGGCTTGTGCATCACAATGTCAATTAGGACCTCTGAGACCCTATTATGCATCATCATACTCACTCTGTTATCCCCAACGGGACCTCCGTGCACCTGGTTGCCTCCTTCCTCCCTTCTAAACCACCAGGAGACAGTCCTTAATGTGTATGTCTCAATCACCTTCCCCTATCAGAGGTCCAAAAACTACACCCAACATGGGCATCCCAGGACCTGGTCATAGTGCTGTCACCCAAAAGATCCCTCCTTGGTACCGCTCATCCCTGGATTCTTTGCCCACTTTAACATCACTAAAGTACTTGCGTCCAGCAAAAGGCAACAGTTAAGAAAATGTAAACTCTTACTGGACCACATTACTCACTTGCTGCTACTACTCCTCCTACCTTTGGGCAATATTCTCAAAATGAAAATGCAGGTGCCCAGCAAACAAGTAAGGCAACAACAGAAAAAACTAACACTGGAACAGCTTCCAAGACTACTCTTGCTTCTCCTACTCCTGATATCTGGCAATATGCATACCAACCCTGGTCCTCCAACAACTCTCAATGCTAGACAGCATAAAACTACAGGTCTCGTGTTCTCATCCCTAAACATACGCAGTCTTCTCCCAAAAAATGGACAGTCTCAAGGCCTGGGTCTCTCAACACCATGCTGATGTCATATCTGTTGTGGAAACATGGCTTTCCCCAAAAGTACCAGATACTGCCATATCCCTGCCTGGCTACACCCTGTACCGACAGGACCGGTGTTCGAAAAGAGGTGGAGGATGCATCATTTACACCAGAAATACACTCCAGGGATATGACATACCCCCACCACCCAGCAATGACAATCTCCAGGTACAGTACTAGCCATCAAACTAATGTTAGGAGCACACAACAGAGTGCTCACCCTACTGTCTGTATACATGCCACCTAAGCAGACCACACCTGGCATCAACAACCTACTGGACTACATCAGCATGCTGAGCCTAAACTCTGAAACAATGCTGTTGGGAGACTTCAATATCAACTAGGTCTCACCTGCTGCTAACACCATCAAAGATACCTTTGCCACAATCCACTTCTTCCAACTGGTGGACATGCTGACTCGAACCAGTTACAAAGATGGACACCAGCACACTTCTGGACTGGGTTCTCTCACACTTACCCAGCTTTTCCTTCCCCTCTTAGTACCTATTTTCTTCCATCCTCCTTATCAATAGTAGTAGCTACATGTGTTCCCTAGCTCATATGTAATCCTACTGTGTATGTTACCATGTCACCCGTTGCAACTAAATGTTATAGAACCTTATTATTTTTTTTTTTTAGAGTTACTGCTTCTGTATTTTGAGGAACTGTTGTGGTTCGCATCTGCTGTCTTATTTGTTTTGCATCCTCTTGTTTTTCATATTTGTCCTTCCAGGACCACCTTGTAAATGAGTTCTCTCAATGGTGTTTTTCTGGTAAAATAAAATTGAATTGAAAAACAATTGAATTGAATTGAACCACCCTTCCCACATCACAGATCTCACCGTGCTCCCTGACTCATTGAGTGACCACTCCCCTGTCAGTTTCCTCTGGAACAACAACTACCACAAACCCCCTGCCAGAACCATAAAAAAATGTCTACTCCTAAAGGGCCATCTTCCGCAACTAAAGGACGACCTAAAGCAGCAGGACTGGTCGGATCTGTATGGAACCACAGATGTGGACACTGCACTAGATCTCTTCATCTCAAAATTCAATGCGGCCTGTGGCAAACATGCTCACATCACAGAGAGAAAAACCAGAGGACCTATAAATCCCTGGATTACCCCAGAACTACTGGCGAAACTAAACACAAGAGACCAACTCTGGCAAACAGCATGGGCACATGGCACACCAACTAACATCCAAAGGTATAAAAAGGCCTGCAATGAGTGCACAAAGGCAGTCCATGAGGCAAAAAGCAAATTCTACAAGGAAGCGCTCACTAACACCTGGAATAGCAGCAAATCGTTCTGGGCAAAGCTAAACAATATCACTGGAAAGGACCCTAAAATAGCCCCAGCCATGCTAAATGTTGAGAGTGTCCTTACCTTGGACCCTCTACTCATCGTTAACTCTCTGAACCTCGCCTTCTCAGCTCTCAGTAGTGTGCTCCCAACGAACTTCTTCAATACCCCTGCTCCAGGGGTCAGTGAGCAGACCCCAGCATGACTAAACTGGCCACTCTTCCATTTCAAACTGGTCTCTGAAGCCGCTGCTAGAAAATACCTTGAGAAAGCCCTCGGAAAATCAAGGCACAGTGGGGACTCTCTGGACCTAAAATTTGTTCAACTAACACTAGACGAAGTACTTGGTCCATTGACAAAGATAATTAATCTATCCCTCTGCCACTCCAAATTCTCCCAAATCTGGAAAGCTGCCATGGTAACCCCGGTACACAAAGGTGGTGACCGGTCTCTTCAAAACAACTACAGGTCGATCTCTATACTCCCCCTGCTCTCCAAGGCCCTTGAAAGGATTGTGGCTGATCAGCTGGTGGAGTACTTCAATCAATATCAGCTCCTATGCCCAGAACAGCATGGTTTACGAGCTGGCCATAGCACCACCACAGGTCTCCTGGAATTTACCGGATTCATGTATAGTGCTCTTGACAAAAGGCACATTGTAGGGGCGGCCTTTGTTGACCTATCAAAGGCATTTAACATGGTCCATCATGCCCTCCTCTTTGAACAGCTCTCAGACATAGGGCTAGCCCTAGAAACCATAGCATGGTTTTGTAGCTACCTTAGCCTGCAATCACAGCAAGTAACGATTGGAGACATCCTATCAGAAAGTCGACCGTCAGATCAGGGGTACCACAAGGATCCATACTCAGTCCGTTACTCTTCAGTGTCTTCCTAAACAACTTCCCAGCTGCTTGCAATAGCTACATGCTCCTCTACGCAGATGATGTGTTGATCTTTACTAGCAACCTCGATCCCACACTTCTGGAATACAATCTCCAGAGTGGCTTCACAGCAGCTGAAAAATGGTTCAAAGAGCAAAAACTGGTCATGAACTATAAAAAGACCGAGACCATGCTCTTTGTCACTGCCCAAAATAAGTTAAAGGCTATCCCCTGGCAATTCAAAATGACTCCGGTAACACCCTGGAACTAGTCCCCCATTTCAAGTACCTGGGAATCACATTGGACACTGCCCTGTCTTGTACATAGCACACTGACATCACGGCCAAAGCCTTTAACACCAGGATCGGGATCCTCTACAGGCACAGACATTGTCTGACCTATGAAGCTCTGAACTTGGCAATTAATGGGTCACTCATCACCTTGATTACTATGGCCTAGCTGCCTATGGCTCTGCTACTGACACAGTGCTCCAACGCCTCACAACAGCCTTAAACAAAGTGTGCCGCCTGTTCACTAATGCCCCAAAACTCACCCACACCTGTGAGCTTTATGCGCGATCGGGCTAGCTTCAATTGAAGGACAGAATACTATCAAACCTACCTGCTTGCAAAAAAAGTCTCACTAAACTTACTTCCTCAAGGAGTTCTGAGCCTTCTATCACCACCTATACATGCCAGGCACACCAGAAACTCGACTACACAAGTATTCCATGTGCCCAGGTGCCACAGAACTATGGCCCACAATCCTTTGCTCACTGGGGGGCCCCTCTGTGGACAAATGGTCTACCACCTGACATAGCCAGAGCCACAACCCTTGGTTCCTTTAAGTGCAAACTCCATCAGCACCTCACTGACAATAGTACCTGTAGGTGCCCCGCTTTAGTCTGCCTCAGCACTTCCAACTCCTGACCCGCCAAGTTAAGTCTTTGCCCAAGCACTTGCCTCCCACCCCCTTTTGCCCTAGCACTTGCCTCCCACCCCCTACTCCTTGGCTCTTTTCTTTCCCTCTGCCCTTCCTATCCCATCTCCCACTGCCCCATCCTACCTCACCCTAACAGTCTGATTCTACCTCTCTCTCTTCCGCAGGACACTGGCATACCATGTACTATGCCTTATCACAATTTGTGTAACTGTCATTGCAACCCATGTGCTGTTGAATTTTTTTGTACTCTGTATGTATAGTTTACTGTAACTATATTGTGTCTTCTTGTGTTAATGTATCTGACGTGGAACTTCTCATCGAGCATCCGCTCACAGGTGTCATCCAAGACTTCAATAAATAAAATAAATAAATGTCTCAGAAATTAAGGAAACTTATTTTAAAAAAATAACATAATTAAGATTAGGGTTGCTACCACATAAAACTCAAACCTTCAAAGTTTGGTAATGTGCTGTTTTGGTTTTCAACCCATGCCCGCAAAGTCTGGAAATGTGCTATTAGGGTAGTCAAGCCTAATTCCCACTCCCCTCCCAGCTTCTCCTTTTTACCCAAGACCAAGCTACAGGTCTGGTGCCATGCATCAAAAGTGTGGTACCTCATAATGGGCCAACATATTCAAAAATTGTAATAGCAACCCTAATCCCCACCCCATCCCCTACCCTTGTGACCCAGTGCAAAACTGCAGGTCTGGAGTCATGCTATACAGGTCTGGTGTTTAATAGGCAAGGCACATTTTATTTCTATACTGTAGCGTTTGATCCAGCAAGGGCTCCTTTCTTTCTTTCTTGCTTTATTTCACATACTTGGAACTACTCAAAGCATGTTGCATGTCTGGCACATGTACACTATTTTAAGCAGTGTCTTCGTGAAACTGTATGAAACAAAGTACAAGTAGATGGTACTTATCCTACTGGGCAATATGTGAAACAAAATGCTGCTGTTAATTGTATGCTATGCTATACTATACACAGATTTCACAAGGCCAAACACAGTCAATATACAACCGTGTAGGAACTGTGCAACTTAGCACTGGACCAAAAGAGGCTCACAATAACCAGCGCAGCCTTGCAGCATGGTGACAGATCTTGAGCTTAGCCTTGGGTCACAAGGGTAGGGGATGGGTTGGGGATCTGGGCTGCTATTTACTTTTTTGCAGTTGTTGGCTAGGAAAGACGTACTAAGCCAAGGCTTGTTTCCAGGTGCATCCTGGAAGCACCGCAGAGTTAAGTGACTTGATCATGGTCACACAGTATGCAAATCGTGGCTCTGGGATTCAAACCCAGTTCTCCAGGTTTACAGCTCAGTGGTCTTAACCACTGTGCCATACTTTGAATATGTTGGCTTTCTATAAGGTACCACACTATTGATGCATGGCACCATACAGTACATGTAACTTGGTCTTGGGCAAAAAGGAGAAGTGTGTGGGGGGGCGGGGTGAGCACATTTCCAAATTTTGCAAGCTTTGGACTGAAAATCATAATAACACATTCCCAAACTCTGAGGGTTTGAGTTTTTTGTGGTAGCAACCCTAATCTGCATTAATGTAGTTTTTTGCAATTAAGATACAGATACAGATACAGATACAGATATAGATATAGATATAGATATAGGGGAATGGGGGGGCTTATTTAACCGGGAAAGGCACACTAAGCTGAAGCTTGTTTCCAGATGTTACTGGAGAGCACAAGGAAATTAAGTGATTTGCTCAGGGTCACACAGTATACAAGTGGGAGCTGTGGGATTCAAACCCAGGACTTCAGGTTTGCAGCTCAGAACCCTAAACCACCGCGCTATACTGCTTCTTAGACATAGATATACAGTTGTATCAAAAATCTACATTAATGCTTGATTAGGGTTCCCAAGTCACAAAGCAGGAAAATGTGGCATGTGTTTTTTTTTTCAAACCTAACACCCACCCCCAGTCCCTAGTCTTACGACCCAACACGAAGCTAAAGGTCTGGGGGTTGTGAGCCATGGCTGTGCAGGTTCAAGTTACAGGTCCTGATCCATGACCCATAAGTCTGATGCTTCATGTAGAGCCCACAGCATCAGTCACAACATATTTAAGTGCAGGGCCCTAAGAGGTCTTGCACAGAGTACAAGATCACTCATAACTGTTCACACAGTAGCTCAGTCATAACTTTCTTTTCACAGGGCCCAGGCCTGTAGTTTGGAACAACAAACCCATAGAGTATGGCCAAGGACCTGTAGCTTGGCCTTGGGTAACAAGACTAGGGCATGGGGAGGGGTTGTATGTTAGGGTAGGCAAAACCCTAATGACACTTTTAGAAAATGGCAGATAAAGACTCAGGGTTCAACTAGGCTGACTACGATCCTTACTAAGGACTACCAGTCCCTTGAATTTGCTCAGCCTTACATGAGGCGCTAACAATAGATCCTGCCTCCATCGCCTCCCTTGGCAAGCCATTCCATTTTTCCACCACTCTGTGAAATGTTACTTCCTGATATCCCTTTTAAATCTCCCCCCTACTAGTCTCTACTCATGACACCTCATCACTTTGTAGCCATTCCTGGAGACTAGAACCCTGTTGTTTACCTGCTTATTCCCCTTAGGAATTTGTAGGTTTTGATCATCTCCCACCTCTCCCTCCCATCCACCAGCATGTACATTTCTTGTCTGCCAGCCTTTCCTCGTAGGATCTGCTTTACTGCTCTTGGATCATTTTAGTGACCCTGTGTCGCACCAGCTCTAGCCTGTTCCTGTACTTCCACAGATGGTGTTTTCAGAACTTAGCGCTCCAGGTGGGGCCTATTCAGGAACCTGTATATGGGCAATATCCACTCCCTCCTCTAGCTGTTGAACCCCTCCCTATGCAGCCCAGCATCCTTGTTGCTTTGCTGTCTGCCTTGTTGCACTGACTGCAGGTTTTGAGACTGTGACTCATGATAACTTCTACGTCCCTTTCCTCTGTCATCTTGGCTATCTGAACCCCTTATATTCCGTTGTCAGTGCTTGTTTGTTTTTTTTTTTGCTAATCTGCATCACCATACACTTCTTGGCACTGAACTTCAACTGCTAGACTTTAGACCACCTTTCCAGCATTTCTACTTCCTTACTCATTTCCCTGTCCCCTTCTGTGCAATACACCCTGCAGCAGATTTTTGTGTCATCTGCAAAGAGTCACAGTTTGTCTTGGATTCCATCCCCTATGTTGCTAATAATCATATTGCATAGGATGGCCTCCAGAACTGACTCCTGTAGTATCCCTGTCTCTTGACTTGACCCCTATTGACCACTACCCTCTGAGTTCTTCCCCCCCAACCAGCTCCAGATCCACCTCATGAGCCCTTTCTCTACCCCTAGGTCCTCTTTTTTGTCAGCCTCCTGTGTGGCACTGAATCAAAGGCCATGCTGAAGTCTAGATATAGCATGTCAGTCACCTGACCATTATCCTCTGCCTTCATCACCCAATCAAAAAATACCAAATAGGTTGGTCTGGCATGATCTTGCACACATAGAGTTGGCTGCACTTCCATTAAACCAGATGCTCAGTAAAACTTACAGCCCAGAAATCATAGCAACCAAGCACTACAGCCATTAACTTGATTCAATATTTATTGCATAAAGAGCTGCTGTGCAAATCAAAAAAGATCATAGCTAAGCAAACAGTAAAAACATATGACCGCAACCACCCCTGTTAACAGCAGCACTTTATGCAATAAATATTGACTCAAGTTAATAGCTAGAGAGCTCAGTTTCTGTGGCTTCTGGTCTGGCATGATCTAATTGCCATAAACTCATGGAGCTTGATGTCCTGCAATCCATGGGACAGCAGGTATTGCACTACCCATGCTGTGACAATCCTTTCCATGAGCTTACAAGTAATTGAGGTAAGATTTACTGGCTGTAGTTTCCTGGGTATTCCCTGTCTCCCACATTATGTAGTGGGACCACTTCTGCAGACTTATAGTCTCCTGAGTCTTCTCACAACTCCAGGGAGTACCTGAACAGATATGCTAGAGGTGATGCCAATTCTGGCTCCAGCTCCTTCAGCACTCTGTGATATAGATTATCAGGACCTGGAATGTTGTCTGCCTTAAGGGCTGCAAACCCTTTTCAGATCCTATCCACTATGATCTTTATCCTTCTCATTTTTTTCTAACCCTCTATCTGATGCCTTCACCCCACTATCTGGCAATGTTCCCCCACACCCTGCACCGTGAAGACTGGGCAGAAGACATCAGTCAGTACTGTGGCCTTTTGCCTGTCATCCATGACCACCCTCTCCCCTTTCTTCAACCTTATTATCCCCTTCATCATTCTCTTTTCCCAAATGTACCTGAAGAATACCTTGTCCCCTTTCTTCACCCTTTCTGCTATATGTAACTCCATCCCTACCATTATCTCAAATCATACAGAGGCATGGTCACTGGACCCCAGGGGTTCCCCAACCTTGACTGCCTCCACCATCTCTGTTTTAGACAGCACCACATCTAGAATGGTCTCCTGTCTGGTTGGCTCCTTAATTCTTTTGTAAGGGACCCACCCCTGCCTTTTTACTAAAATGACAGGTGGCATGCTGTTGGCGCTGGCAGCAATACCTGGGGGGGGGACCTGGGTTCGGGGAGGATGAGGTTACCTGGCACAAGGGACCTAGGTTTGGCTACTCTGCACAGGGGCACCCAAGTAAATCCAACTACAGGAAGCAATAACTGTAATGTCCAGAACCAGAATTGGGATTTTCAGTGTGGCTTTATTTATTAACTAACTGAACATAAACAAAGCATTGCATGGTCCCCAAAAGACTCGGCTTGTATGTGCAGATTAGAGGTTAACCAAGCGGTCCATTTGAAGAATGAACACATTACTACAGTTGTCTGGCTTTGGACCCACCAGGCACTCAGCCCGGACTTTGCATGCGCTTTGGATACATAGCCCGACTGGCACGGCTCCCCTGCCGGCCACTTGACTGACGGTCCACTTGAAGAATGAACCCAAACTTTATTTGGAAAGACATCCCATCAAACAAGGAGACTCCCAAACTGTGGCTCCCCACACCACTTAGAGTCTGTGACTCCCAGAGAGATTTGTTTTCTTACTTCCAATCGAACTCCCATCAAACAAAGAGACTCCCATCCAACAAGGAGTAATTTTCCCATCCTGTGGCTCCCCACACCACTTAGAGTCTGCAACCCTACAGAGATTTTCAAGTTGTGACCCACGTCTGGGTACCCACCCCATCACTGGCCAAGTGCATGAGGCAAGTAGCAAAACACAGAAGAAATCCGTAGAGGTGGACCTGGTTACTAAAGATGGGGTTGTTTTCCCACCTCCAGCTCCCACAGCCCATACCCGACCATTTCTCTGGATACACACAGAAAACTTTAGAACTTTAAAATGTAGATTGAACGGTGGATGACCTGAAGCACCCCCTCTACAGCATTACTTGAAATCCATTTAAAACTTTAGACTGTTTGACTGCTCCATTTGTTCGTCCTAGTAACATAGTCCTCCCAAATAGCAGTCCCCATTACTTGAAATCCATT
The DNA here is from genome assembly GCA_016271365.2 of Neoceratodus forsteri. Classification (NCBI taxonomy): domain Eukaryota; kingdom Metazoa; phylum Chordata; order Ceratodontiformes; family Ceratodontidae; genus Neoceratodus; species Neoceratodus forsteri. The sequence goes on along the minus strand of CM057450.1, from coordinate 1,143,300,404 downwards.
TAAAACTTTAGACTGTTTGACTGCTCCATTTGTTTGTCCTAGTAAACATAGTCCTCCCAAATAGCAGTCCACATTCATTTCCCAACTGAAGAAAACAATTTGTTTGCCCCTTCAAATGGAGCCAAACACTCACCCATTCGTTGCAGGTGCCAAACAGGAGAAGTAACACTTTCTTTGCTGTTATACAAGAACAGACTAAATAAAACCAGGCAGCTTCCTTCCATGGTGGGAGAAGGGGATTGCCCCTGGAACCCACAGAGAACCCCCCCCGGAAGGAGGGGGGCACTGAGACCGGGGGAGCGGTCTCCACCACTTTAAAAAAGGTAAAACACAGGAACACTTCCTTCTTCTTTGAAATAAACTGAAGACTGACTGACTTCCTTCCTGTTTGCTTTGGGACAAACTGAAGAAGAATGCCCTTGAATTTCCCAAAGTTCTAAACTCACTCCCTGAGCTGTAGATTCCAATGTGGCTCATGCAGCTGCGACAGTTCTATAGTGATGTCATCTCTCAAGTCTCAGCTGTGACTGAGGACAGAGTGAGACAGTGTGAAACCCATTTAACTGGAGTTTCACAAGCTGCCTTCCCTGCCTACCACTAGGTCTTACTGAGATTCTAGTAACCCCGGGTAACAAAGGGGTTACACTCGCCCTTGACCAGGAAAATGACTGTCCCCAGTCATTATGCACCCGGCCTTAGGCCATCCCACCCTATGTGCTACCCGCGGAGGGGGGTGATCAGGCCCCCTCCTACCATGTGCAAGCACAGGCAGGCAACATTAAGGGCCTAGAGGCCTATAGCTGACATGTCAGCCTCTACTCTACTCTATCCACTTACTATGGACACCTAGTGGCTCTGGTAGAACTATCCAGCGCATAGCCCTGATAGATCAGCACTGCAATCCCTATGGCTGTTCAGGACCACAGCCTGTCTATCCCCCCTAACCCTCTAGGGAAAACTTATCTGCCTCTAACATAATATTCCCAAATAAAACAAAACCCGGGGACCTCCCCGACCTTGGGCAGCCTGCAACTACAACCGTTAGCAATAATAACACAGTACATTTAAATTCTACACCATAAGCACTGACGAGGAACTCCGATGAGCCCCTCCTCCTCTTCTTGTCTTCTCTTCTGTCTTCCAGGAACACCTGTAAGAAAAGACAAAAACAAAATAAAACAACACATCCTAATCTGCATGCACAGTCTATCTAAATAACAACAACGACAGCAACAACCCTTACCATACAGAAAAAACAAAACACTGAACAATCCCAAAAAAGATTTTTTTTAGAAAGGTAGAAAAACACAGTATTTACAATAAAGTACAATAATGACATTGGTTACAATACACCTTGGGGGGGGGGGGATGGAGTGCCCTAAAAGTCCCAACTAGTGACCACAAGGCCCGAAGACCAGTCCATTAAAGAGTCTCCCCTGGGCCGGGGCCCCGTGAAACATAGTTCTTTAAGGCCATAATCCCGAAGGAGAGTCTTTGCGGACAGTTCACACATTTTTGAAGTCTGTAGTGTAGGGTGTGTACTCCAATGTCATAAAGATAGAAAAAAGGTTTTTTGACTTACCAGCCTCTTGAAGTATTCGAACATCACAAACCTGGTCCCTGCCGAAGACTCTCCCTGGCAGCATTTCTTCTGATACAGCTGGGCGGACATCTTCCGGGAAACACAGGAGGGCACATCTGGAAACAGCTGGGCTGATGTCATCTCTGGAGAAGGAACCTTAGAACAGGAACAAAAAGAAAAACAGCTGGTCCGACATCATCCGATTACCAGGCGATGAACAGGAAAACAGCTGGGCTGGTGTCCTCTCTGGATCTGAAGTCATCTGGTGGGCTAGTAGATGGTTGCTGAACAAGACAGTACACTATGGACTGATGAAGGTGGGGCACCTGATCCTTGGTTATTCATATTGGCAGATCAATAAGGGCACTTCACAGTCTAGTGTGGCAGTATTGACTACCACTGCTCGGCTCTCCATTTTGTAGGCACGGGCTTAATTACTGGGAGGTCCTTGCACTGAGACCAATAGTAGAGGGGGTCAGGGGCTTGAATTATTACTCCGCCTGGCCGCACATAATTCACACAGTGGGAGACTTCACGTCCCTCTCCATCCACTATTCTCACTCTGTCCATAAACAGTGTCCTTCCTCTCTTCCACTGTGTATACTTTTTCGTGGAACAGTCTATTCTTTACATGCTGGTTAGCCCCAGGATGCACATGTTTCATTGCTTCATCCTAGATCCAGGATTTCCTGCAGTTCTCAATCTCCTCCCAGACTCTCCGAGGAAAGGTAGGAAAGGTCATACCATAGATTTCATTGGCCTTTCTACGAACCAGTCTCTCCTCTTTACTTGCTTTGGTCAATCTGAGACCGCTGGCCTGGCTTGGGGGTGGCCAGTCCTGGTTCTGCTAGCTTCGCATCCTCAATGATATTAAAAATGGATCCCTGACTTCTTCTTCTTCTTCTGGTGAAGCCAGGGCAGTGGCATCACCACCTTCTTGAACACATTCCTCGGAGGCAAGATCTTGAGGCTGTGTACCCGTTCCTTTCTCACAAGGCCACATAGGTTCCCCCTCATCTTCCTCTTCACTGAGGATCTGAGCCCAGGAGTGAGCAGTAGTTCTCACCCCCGAGACTATCCATTCATCACTGGGAGCGGAGGTCGACACCTCCCATTCAAAGGCCTCCCGCATCTCATCTTCACCTTCGAGACTTGGGCTAGGCCCCCCCACCCAGGGGTCTATTGATGCTTTATCTGAACTTGCCTTCTGAGATCCAGCATCCAATGCTTCAATTTCGGATTCAGTCTCTAATTCTGCACTCTCTAACTTTGTGCCACACTCCCCCGAGGACCTTCCTCCACAGGCTCTGCCTGATGCTGTGTGCTGCCAACTGCACATTCTTGAATTTTTGTCCATGTGGGAGCCAAGTGAATTGGAGGCGCTTTATACAAGCCATATTTTTGAAGGCATCCAGCACAGTGAGGAATCATGAAGACATCCCTTCCAGCACTCAAACACATCTGGCATACACGCACTGGATAATTAGGAATTGCCAGATCAGGAGGGAGTTGCCCCCTATAGCACCACTTTTCAATATCTCTCAATCTATTTACTGCTGCTGTTACTGCAACCCGGGCATGATCCGGGTAACGAGCTGGTCCTGAGGCCATAACTGCAGAAAAACAAACAAAAGTTCACTGTAACTGAAAGTCCCACTTTAATGAACACACTCTGTAGCTTTAAAATGGCTCCTCTGATGCTGTGTTTACTTTACCACCCCACCCTGTAATGGCGGCGGCAGCACTCCTGTGCATCAACAATCAGACTCTGGGTCAAGCCACTGCGCACCCGATTTACATCAGCTACTAATAACTTTTACTCAAACCGCACCACTTGCTCTGTTCTGGCTGTTCACACATTTACAGGATTTTCCTTGGACTTTTCACATGCTGGCAACATTCATTTAATTACAGTCCCTTAAAACTTCAGGTTTCAGCACAGGATTGCCTGCTTCTACTAGTGTTGCACTATTTACAACCCCAGTCTCTCTGGCTGCAAACTTTAAACTGAGGCTACTTTCATTGCTATGCACACATTTAATGGCTTTACAGACTTGCACTTGCCAGCAGGACATCACACAATCGCTACTTGCAAAGCGACTATACAGCTGCACACACATTTTATATGGCATTACTGAAAATCACTGATTTGAGCAGTTTTAATTATTTACTCACTACTATTGTAGCAGATTGCTGCAATGGGGTAAAACGGCCTGCAGCCAGATATTTGAAGGCCTCAGAATGCAAACGGGTGGGCAGTCTCCACGATCGTCGTTTTAACCACACAATTCACTGATCCCACGATCGATATGCAGGTTGAGCCCGATTTTTAACTAGAAAGTCACTTTTTTACTGTTTATAGCGCTTTGATTACTTCACGAACGCTCCTCCACTGCCAGTACACGCACTACTCTCTGTCTCCCTCTCGAATGCTGAAGCAGACTCAGAAGAGCTGGCTGAGGGGCGGGACTAATGGCAAACTGACCAACCACACGATGCCATGCAAATGAGCCTCTTCTTCCTCGCGAGGGCTCCTCTCCTCACGGCGATCGTCGAGCAGGCAAATTTAAACTGAAAATGCACTTTTTTTTCTCAACTGACTCCACGGCGGGAGCCCATTTCAACCATGTAACATTGCCATTAACTCTGCAGTCTCTAGCATTGCACAGAAAGCATTTCCAACGTCCAGGGCATAATTTCTCTGTTGCTACCCCTAGTTTTCCACACTTTCCTTCACAGAAATTCATTTTAAAAGCATTTCAAACGTCCAGGGCATATTTTCTCTGTTGCTACCCCTAGTTTTCCACACTTTTCTTCACAGAAATTCATTTTAAAAGCATTTCAAACGTCCGGGGCATAATTTCTCTGTTGCTAACCCTAGTTTTCCACACTTTCCTTCACAGAAATTCATTTTAAAACTGACAAAAATGCTGTAAACAATTTTTGATGCAGGACAAGGACACACTCTTTGGCTTTACAGCTCCTTGGTAAACAGTTGGCATTTTTTAAACAGCAGCACAAGATTCACAGCACACAGCAACACACTAGGGAAATTGCTTCAACTTTTTTGGGCTACCGACTGCCAGATAGCCAAAACGCTAGCCTACTTGCCCAAGCACCTTCCTTCCCGAACAAATCCAAAGTGGTGCCTCCATTTTTGTAAGGGACCCACCCCTGCCTTTTTACTAAAACGACAGGTGGCATGCTGTTAGCGCTGGCAGCAATACCTGGTGGGGGACCTGGGTTCGGGGAGGATGAGGTACGGCACAAGGACCTAGGTTTGGCTACTCTGCACAGGGCACCCAGTAAATCCAACTACAGGAAGCAATAACTGTAATGTCCAGAACCAGAATTGGGATTTTTCAGTGTGGCTTTATTTATTAACTAACTGAACATAAACAAAGCATTGCATGGTCCCCCAAAGGGCTACGTTACTGTATGTACAGATTAGAGGTTAACCAAGCGGTCCATTTGAAGAATGAACACATTACTACAGTTGTCTGGCTTTGGACCCACCAGGCACTCAGCCCGGACTTTGCATTCGCTTTGGATACATAGCCCGACTGGCACGGCTCCCCTGCCGGCCACTTGACTGACGGTCCACTTGAAGAATGAACCCAAACTTTACTTGGAAAGACATCCCATCAAACAATGAGACTCCCAAACTGTGGCTCCCCACACCACTTAGAGTCTGTGACTCCTAGAGAGATTTGTTTTCTTACTTCCAATCGAACTCCCATCAAACAAGGAGACTCCCATCCAACAAGGAGTAATTTTCCCAATCTGTGGCTCCCCACACCACTTAGAGTCTGCGACTCCTACAGAGATTTTCAAGTTGTGACCCACGTCTGGGTACCCACCCCATCACTGGCCAAGTGCATGAGGCAAGTAGCAAAACACAGAAGAAATCCGTAGTGGTGGACCTGGTTACTAAAGATGGGGGGGGGTTTCCCACCTCCAGCTCCCACAGCCCATACCCAGCCATTTCTCTGGATACACACAGAAAACTTTAGAACTTTAAAATGTAGATTGAACGGTGGATGACCTGAAGCACCCCCTCTACAGCATTACTTGAAATCCATTTAAAACTTTAGACTGTTTGACTGCTCCATTTGTTCGTCCTAGTAACATAGTCCTCCCAAATAGCAGTCCCCATTACTTGAAATCCATTTAAAACTTTAGACTGTTTGACTGCTCCATTTGTTTGTCCTAGTAAACATAGTCCTCCCAAATAGCAGTCCACATTCATTTCCCAACTGAAGAAAACAATTTGTTTGCCCCTTCAAATGCAGCCAAATACTCACCCATTCGTTGCAGGTGCCCCACAGGCGAAGTAACACTTTCTTTGCTGTTATACAAGAACAGACTAAATAAAACCAGGCAGCTTCCTTCCATGGTGGGAGAAGGGGATTACCCCTGGAACCCACAGAGAACTTTTCCTTCCCCCCCCCCCGGAGGGAGGGGGGCACTGAGACCGGGGGAGCGGTCTCCACCACTTTAAAAAAGTTAAAACACAGGAACACTTCCTTCTTCTTTGAAACAAACTGAAGACTGACTGACTTCCTTCCTGTTTGCTTTAGGACAAACTGAAGAAGAATGCCCTTGAATTTCCCAAAGTTCTAAACTCACTCCCTGAGCTGTAGATTCCAATGTGGCTCATGCAGCTGCGACAGTTCTATAGTGATGTCATCTCTCAAGTCTCAGCTGTGACTGAGGACAGAGTGAGACAGTGTGAAACCCATTTAGCTGGAGTTTCACAAGCTGCCTTCCCTGCCTACCACTAGGTCTTACTGGGATTCTAGTAACCCCGGGTAACAAAGGGGTTACACTTTGTATTAAGAAGCAGTCCTGCATGACTTCTAACAGCCAACCCAAAGACACCAGTGCACCCCCCCACACACACAACATAGCATATTTAAACTTTCCACTGCCAACAATGGCTATATTTACTTTGAGCTCCATGTGAGGAGTGGGTCCTCTTGGTTTCAGACTGGTATTCCAGTATGAGTAAGCTAAATCACCATCGTCAAGGTGGGACCCTTGATTTAGTCCCTAACTTCCAATGCCTCAATGGCTAATGTGACTAATTGGCTCCTTTTATACACTGTGCTCCCATCAAGGATTTTACACAGGTGTTTCAAAGGGAGCATGCTATGAAGGAATACCACAAACTCCTAAAACTCAAACAAATCCAAGATAGCATGCTATTTTGGATTTGTTTGGCTTCTAACAGCAACTGACTCTTTCCACCCCTGACCGTAGGAGTTGCTCAATCAACACCCAGAATATTTAGGTCACCAGCTATCCTGCTTCACCCTTTTCTGACACCCATGATGATCTCCTCCTCCAGATGTCTATATCCCTCCTCACTCTAACTGGGTGGTCTGTTGACCACTCCCAGTCCAATCTCCCCGCAGTGTTTGTAATTATCCTTGAATTGATTCCACCTCCCTCCCATCCTTGACAGCTGAGTCCTCCATGATCTCTGTTCTCTCACTCATGTACAGGGACACCCCCTCCTCTTCCTATCCCCCATCCCTTCTGAATAGGGCACAGCTCAGGATCACAACATCCCAGTCATTGTTCCCTGTCACCCATGTCTCTGTTACAAAATGTATGTTGAGATTTGTCTGGTGCCACCTCCTGGAGTTTGCTTATATTGTTACCCAAACTCCTGGCATTCAGGTTAGTTTCCTTCTAACCCCGCATATTTCTGTCTGTTCTTGCCTTTTGTGCCTTGTTTATATCCTGTCCACAACCTCTCTTGTAACCCTTGTTGGCTTGTACCTATACCCCCCATCCCTGTCCTCCCTGCCATCTCCTGCAGTCTTATCCACTGCTCCCTGACATAGTGCTACTTTTCATGCTCCTGTTTTTTTTCATTTTGGTGGAGCACTGTAGGAAAGTTAAACTAAGATGCAAAATATTTAATTATTAATTATTCATAGTTAACACAGTGTGGTTATTTTTTTCTTTATCATTAATTATGCCTTAGCAAAAATATTATGATGAAAGAATTCCTGTGCAAACATGCCAAAGGACTTTGGCTATCCATTTTTTCAAAATTGGTTTTATATGTACAGTACTGAGGCCATAGGACAAAATACTTAATTTAAAAATATATGGACAATAATGCTGAACTCAGGCTGAGGACATGACAACTTGCTGAAACCATTTCAGAATAGCAGTGTCTTAAAAATACTGTAACGAATCTACTCGGGTGGACTTGCTCCTGCGCTCAGAAACAGGCCCGCCCCTGCGCTCAGAAACATCACAGGAGAAAAGACTCCAGGAGGTTTCGGAGGAAAGGATGAACATCTGGTTCTGGCACTTTTTGTGTGCCCTGTGGGCTTCTGAGTTTCAGGAATGACAGCCCCAGGCACAAACCAAGACAGACTGTGAGTAGGGCCTATAAGGGCAGGACTGTTGTGGAGGAGGGCAGATCTGATGGAGATCTCATGGTGTATAGAAACATAGAAACATAGAATTTGATGGCAGATAAGGACTGCTTGGCCCACCCAGTCTGCCCATTTCCCTACCTAATGGATAAGCTGCATATCCTAGCTAACCAACAGCCTACTTCTTCCAACTCCACCCCTAGAATTGCCTTATGCCTGTCCCATGCATTCTTGAATTCCACCACTGTTTTTGACTCCACAGCCTCCTCCAGAAAGCTGTTCCATGCATCCACAACCCTCTCTATGAAAAAATACTTCCTCACGTTACCTCTGAGCCGTCTCCCCTCTAGCTTCAAATTGTGCCCCCTTGTTCTTGCACACCTCTTTTTCTGAAAGATGCTACCCCTTTGGACTTTGTTGATTCCCTTGAGGTACTTGAAAGTTTCTATCATGTCCCCCTCTCCCTCTGCTCCTCAAGGCTATACATATTAAGATCCTTAAGTCTCTCTTGATGTGTCTTCTAGTGCAGACGTTGCACGATTTTAGTTGCCCTCCTCTGGACTGCCTCCATCCTGTCTGTGTCTTCACGGAGATTGGGTCTCCAGAACTGCACGCAGTACTCCAGATGGGGTCTCACCAGCTGTCTGTACAGGGGGATAACAACTTCCTGTTTTCTACTGGTGATGCCTCTCCCTATGCACCCCAGTATCCCACCAGCCCTACTTACTGCCCTCTCACATTGCTTGCTCACCTTTCGGTCATCTGATATGACTACCCCCAGGTCCCTTTCCATTTTTGTTGTTGTTAGTATCTCACCCCCCATTGTGTACTCTTCCCCTGGGTTTTTGTTTCCCAGGTGCATTACCTTGCACTTCTTAGCATTGATTCTAAGCTGCCATACATTTGACCATTCCTCCAACCTTGTCAAGTCCCTTCTCATCCTTTCAACCCCACCTTGTGTATCAACTCTGTTGCAGATCTTTGTGTCATCTGCAAAGAGTCATACTTTTCCTTCCAGTCCCTCTGCAATGTTGCTTATAAAGACATTAAAGAGGACTGGTCCTAGTACTGAACCCTGCAGTACCCCACTAGTAACCCCCCCTTTCTTCAGAGTGGACTCCATTTACTATTACCCTCTGTGTCCTGTTCTCCAGCCAATTCTTTACCCAGGCTACCACCCTGGGACCCACTCCCAGACTGGTTAATCTGACTATTAATCTTTTGTGTGGGACTGTGTCAAATGCCTTGCTAAAGTCTAGGTAGGCCATGTCTACAGCCCCTCCCTGATCTACTACTTTGGTCACCCAGTCAAAGAAATCTATTAGATTCATCTGACATGATCTTCCTGCTGTGAATCCATGCTGCCTTGGGTCCTGCGCTCCTCTGGCCTCTAGGTATTCAATAATTCTTTCCTTCAGAAGTGATTCCATCATTTTCCCAATCACTGAGGTTAAACTAACAGCTCTGTAGTTTTCTGCTTCTGCTCTGCTCCCACTTTTGTGAAGTGGAATAACATCTGCCCTCCTCCAGTCTTCAGGTACCACCACATCCTCCCATGATTTATTAAAGAGGGTAGTCAGTGGTGTCACTAATTCTACTCTTAGTTCTTTTAGAATTCTGGGATCTAGCCCATCAGACCCCATTGATTTGTCCACCTTCAGTTTTAAGAGTTCCTTCAGAACCCTTTCTTCTGTGAAAGGGCAGGTGTCAACCCTCGTATCCAGCGTGTTTCTATTGTTTGGTTTAGGTACCTCCCCCTCTTCATTTGTGAATACTGAGCAAAAGTATTTGTTTAGTATCTCTGCCTTTTCACAGTCACCCTCTGCCGACCCCCTCCCCTTTATTAAGCCTCATTATCCCTCCCCTTAGTCTTCCTTCGCTTCCTGATGTACCTATAAAAGGTTTTATCCCCCTTCTTAACTGAGTTGGCTATTTTTTCTGCAGTGCTGGGAGTGGGTGCAAACTGTGTCATCCCATGCCTTAGAAGTGGAGTGCAAACTGTGAACAGAGCTGCTGAGTTCCAGAGAGAATAAGAGTGGCACCCACGTACAAGCCAACGAGGGGGTGATGGTGAAGATACAGTGTGGAGAAAAAGATCAATGGCTGCTGATCCAGGTTCTGTAGCAGGCACAATAGCATGATACCAGGCTGCCTCTGATCTAGGGGTTTGGAAGCCAGGAAGTGTGAGGGTCAGATTGGGGCCTTAGCAGTCCGGAATGAGTGGATGGCAGTTGGAAGAGCCTGTAGCTCGTGTGCAATGTAGCCAGTTCTGTATGGAGCTGAGGAAGGAGGTCTATCTGCATCATAGATTCTTTGAGAAATCAGAGAGCCACTGGCCTGCTGCATCAGGAGCAGCCATTTGGGTCCAGGAGCCATGAGTACTCTGCAGCGTGGCATTGTTTCAAGAGGCAGTGCATGTTGTTTCACTGTGTTTTGCAGTTTGGATTACAAATACCTCATGTTGATGGCTTTTCCACCATTTAAGCAATTGCATGGCCTGTGGGGTTTGGGGAATTGAGCACATTGTTCTGTTTAATGTGTACCAATGAAGGCCAACCCACAGCAACACCTACAGGCTTGCAGCAATTCTACACCTGCAGTACCCATTGAATGAGTTGAGACAGCTCCCATTTGGGTCTGTGTAAAAACTGGCTTAGGGATAGGACCCAAACTGTGACAATTAGAGGTAGTATGTCCAAGAACGGAAGGGTTGCCAGTGGGGTACTTCAGGGCTCCGTTCTTGGACCATTGCTGTTCTCCATGTTTATTTCTGATTTGATAGCTTGCAATGGAGCCTTCTGTACAAAGTTTGCAGACGATACAAAAATCCTTATGGAAGTGTCAAGTATAGATCAAGCAGAAAGACTGCAGGCTGACCTTAATGAAATGCTGGCATGGGCCATAAAAAATGAAATGTAATTTAACATGGAGAAATGCATGATGATGCACCTGGAAGCAGAAAATAGAGGACATACATATAAACTAAATGGTATTACGTTGAATGTGGTGGATAAGGAAAGAGACGTGGGGGTATTAGTAACAAATTATCTCTCTTTTGGAAGCCACTGTAATGAATTGGTAAAAAAAGCAGGACAAATAATACGGTCTATAAGAAGAGCGTTTGTTACAAGACATAAATCATGTCTCTTACCGCTATATAAAAATCTCATTAGGTCACATTTGAACTGTTGTAGCCCGTTGTGGAGTCCATACCTAAAGAGGGACATTGGTGTCCTCGAAAGGGTTCAGTGTAGAATGACAAAAAGTATCTCTGGATTCCAACACCTTACATATAAAGAAAGGATGGCTAAATTAGGATTGTATTCAGTGGAAAGAAGGAGAATTAGAGGGAATTTAATGCTAATGTACAGAATTATCAACGATAAGAAAATGATGACTAGCCTAGGTTTCCAACTAGCAAACAGAATTGTTGCGTTAAGAAGTCATAATGCACAACTGAGTTTGACGTATCCAAGAGAAAATAAGAGGAGGAATTTTTACACCCAGAGAGTCATTCCATATTGGAATAGACTTCCAGAACAGATTGTGGCAGCTAACACATCAAATTTGTTTAAGACAAGATGTGAGACATTCCTATTAGCTACATGAAGTATATACCCCTTACCGTGGAGACAGGCAAAAATGGGCATTTGGCCTTCTACCTATCTTACACTATCTAGTACAAGACCTAGTATGAAGTGGGAAGGGGTAGATCTGGCTTGCCTAGGAGGACACCTAAAAGGGCCATGTTTAAAGTTGACATTTGCACTAACCCTCCTTCTTGCAGGTGGTTGGTGGTTAATAAAGCTGTGTTATACCGTTAAGCTTGGGCTGGTTATTATTGAACCCTCATACGGTAGAGAAATTAGTGGTTTCTTTACCAAGTTCACCAAAACCCAAAACCCTTGTGGCTCAGTTGATTGGAGTATTTCCAGCACTTAACCTGAACCACAATTTACTGGACCACACTGGTTTACCAAAGGTGGTGGCAGTGCCACATTTACAGCCCGAACATGCCTTGCTTCAGGGCCTGTCACAGACTGGTGGTAGCAGTGGGATTCACTATGAATACGTTTGCTGGGTAAAAGAGAAACTGTTACTGTGCGAAATATTGTTATTTTGTGTTGCATTTAAAATTAAAGATGTCCCAACCAGATGGAGCGCTAACCCACAGATACCCAGGGCGGGGAGAGGTGTGAGATGACCTGCCTTCATGCCGATTCCTTCGATGGAGAGAACTGGGAGTGGATTGATTGGTTGGAGCCATTTGAGGTTGCAGCTGAGTTGAATGAATTGGATGCAGCAGCTAAGCAAACATTTCTAGGACTTTTCTTTTGGGGAAATGTGCGTGAAGTGTATCAGTGCCGGGAGTGTGACGTCAAACAAAATTATGCTGCTCTGGCAGTGGCCATGAAACTGTCCCCTGAGCCTTCCAAATGTGTGATCTTTAACAGGGTGTAGGATAGATAACACAAGCACAGGAAAATGCTTTAAAACACACAGAAGTGTGATATTTATTTTCTCCAAAAATAATAAACTAAAATACAAAAATAAGCAAAGCAAATCAAATTCTGCTATAACAGGTAGCTTTCCACAGTACTGGTCTTTACATCCAGATCCTTCCCTCTGTGGTCAGTCCTCAGCTACTTCTCCAGCAGCTCCTTGCACTGTGATAGTCAAGGCACATCTGCCTATCCTCTCCACTAGGAGGGATATTTATACTGATTAGCTGGGTCACCTGACCTGCCCCTTAACTAAAACATACAGTTTTCTAGCATTAAAATTAAACATTCAGGTAGAATGACCCATACACATAAACATCTGTGTATAGTTATTTAATGCAGCAGGTTTTTGTTTGATAAAAAAATCCAGTACCAAGAAAAACAGCCTTGCATATTTAATTAAGCAATAATGAGACCTTAGTCCCTCCCACTCTTTGGAGAGTGGCAGCTCTATACAGTATAAAACAGGGAATGAGAGGACGCTGTTTTCCCAATACTGCTAATTTTTCTGGCTCCTGGATTCAGGTAAGTCTTGCACAGTGGCATGGGTAAGATATGGAAAAACAGATACCTATTTATAAAACCTGTTTTTACTTTCCTCAAATGGGTGTGTGTGTGTATATATATATTTTATTTTATTTATTTATTGAGATATTCAGAAAAGACCTTTCAGTCAAAGACTCATTTACAAAGGTTCCACGTCATACAATAGGAGAGAGACAGGGACAATATTTTTTTACAGAGTGCTGCACATAACATTATATTACAATTCGCTAACATGGTTACCCATTTGTTCAGTGGGTGCACTATTCGTTCAGGATACATGATTTTCTACAAGAGATTAGCACAGCCATAAGGTAGCAGAGAGGTATTGACGGGGCTGCTTGTCCAGTAAAAAAAGGTTTGCTCATAGAGGCCATTGGCATGGAGGACTCAGAGATGCTCTGGGTCAAGTACAGTCACAAAGGTTGGAGGCCAGTAGGTGATTTCTTAGCCTGGTTTTGAAAGGGCCCAGCATAGCTTCATCAGTTATTTGGCAGCGGAGCACGTTAGTCCAGGAAGGGGCTCTGTAGCTGAAAGTTTGGTGGAATTGGGATGTCCGGCCACGGGGTACACATAGCAGCAGTTTGTTCGAGCTATGGGTAGTTTTGCCAGGTGGTGTTGGGCAGATAATTTGGTCCAGAGCAGGGGTAATGAGGCCTTGGATTACCTTTTTGGACATTATGCAGGTGTGATACCTGATTCTGTTATCCGGGTTTAGCCAGTTTGTGGCACTGTAGAGGGAGCAGGTGTGTGTGAAGCGGTCACATCCAAGGATGAGACAGCAGGCTTTGTTGAGCACAAGCCGGAGTCTGTTTAGGGCTGTGGAGGGTGCGGCACTGTAGACTAGAATGCTGTAGTCTAGCAGGGAGAGGATAGAGGAGTTTATGGTAAGTTGTAAGGCTTCAGGGGTGAGGCAGTGTTTGTACCGGTAGAGTACGCCTAGCCTGGAGCTAAGGGCTATTGATAGGTGCAAGATATGGTGATTAAAGTTGAGGGCAGTGTCTAGCATGATCCCTAGATATTTAAAGTTGCTAACTTGTTCGGGGGGGGGGTTATGATTAGCAGTGAGAAACTGAGAGCAGAGTTTTTTGAGTGGGTTCTGGGGATGGGAGAAAATCATAACTTTGGTCTTATTTGTAGTTAATTATAAGACGCTGGGTGGTGAGCCAGTGTTCGATTTCACGGAAAGAGTGTTGGTGAGATTGGTGGAGTTTGAGGGGTGCAGGATCAGAGGTGAACAGGACTGCATCATCTGCGTACAGGACCAGGTTCCTGGGGCAGGCCGACGGGAGGGAGGGAGTTAAGGTAAAGGCTGAAAAGTAAGGGGCCAAGTATGGAGCCCTGTGGGACACCAGAATGGATTGGGAGGCGGGGGACAGGACAGGGCCAACCTTGACAATCTGAGTTCTATTGGAGAGATAGCTGGTGAACCAGTTTATGGCATCATTGGAGAAACCCGTGTAAGCAAGGGTGTTCAGTAAGAGGGCATGGTTTATGGTATCAAATGCCTTAGATAGGTCCACGAAGATGGTGCCTGTGAGGTGGCCGTGGTCGAGGGCTGAGTGGACATGGGAGGTAAATTCAAGGAGGGCAGTGGTGGTACTATGACCCTTATGGAAGCCATGCTGCTGTCTGGATAGAAGAGTGTATGTATTAAGATGGTCAGTAAGTTGGTCGGCTACTATGCGTTCTAGTGCTTTAGAAGAGGGAGGTAGAATAGAGATGGGGCGGTAGTTGTTTGTGGATGTGCGGTCCCCACTTTTATGGATGGGTGTGATGTAGGCCGATTTCCAGTGGGTGGGGAATTTTCCTTGACAAAGGGAGCAGTTGAGAATGTGGGTGAGTGGGGCCAGGACCTCCAGGAGGGTGAGGCGAAGAAGTCTGAGGTCCAGGGAATCGTGACTATAGTGATAGTGGCTAATGGCTTTGGTTAGGTAGGGCTTAGCTGCCTCCAGGGTGAGGATTTGTAGGTAGAAAGGTGGAGCAAGGGGAGGGTGGGGCAATTCGGGCTGGCGGGGGATAGAAGAAGTTTGGGGGGAGCACATGGGAGAGATCAGTGAAGGTGGAGTTTAGGGCCGAGGCTATACTGAGGGGGTCGGTGGAGAGGCTTCCATCAATATGCATTTGGTCAGGTGGCAGATTTTGGGCTTTGCCACAGAGCTCCTTAATGTTTTCCCAGAACTTGCATCCAGTGCCCCAGGTGGAGGTTAAGGTAGCTTTGTAATAGTTTGCTTTGGCAGTGCGCATGGCCCAGGTGCACTTATTTCGGGCCTCCCTATATCGTTGCCTGTCCAGAGGCCGTTGGGTCTCATTGGCTAGGTGACATAGGGTGTCATGCTGTCGTAGTAGGCCTTAGAGGTGGTCCGAGAACCAAGGGGCATGATTTCCCTTGGACATAGTTTTGGTGAGGGGGTGAACTTGTCACAGGCTGCGTTGAAAATGGTGATAAATAGTTTGAGGGCGTGGTCTGGGTCGAGGGTGTTTGTTAGGTGTGTCCAGTCCCAGTCTCTGAGGTGGGCCTTGAGTTGGGCTAGTTTACCAGGCCCTAGTTTGCGTTAAGAAGTAATTTTAGGAGGGGTTTTGAGGGGAGTACCAGACCAGTAGCAGAGTACTGGTGAGGACTAGGGTGCTGGTTATTTTGTGGGGGCGGTTGGTGACTACTAGGTCTGGTAGGGAGGATGTCCCCATGCGGGCGTGTAACCGGGTGGGGGTTTTGATGACCTGTGAGCGATCGAGAGCCGCAGCCTCATTGATGTATGGGGCAGCTGTTTTGGCCAGCCAATTTATGTTGAAATCCCCCTATAGTATTTTTTCATGCTTTGGGGGAAGGGTAGTGAGGTAGGACATGATGGCTTGGAAGGCTAGCTTCTGGCCTCAGGGGAGAGACATAGGCAGTAGTGAGGAGAAGAGGGGAGGTTGACTTACCTAGCATTAATTTTAGGGTGAGGGACTGAGCCCTGGAAGTTAGTTGGGACAGGGGTAGTAGGTGGCCAGAGAGCGAGTCCTTGAGGTAGAGAGCGCAGCCTCCCAATTGCTTGCCCACTCGGTCGGAGTGATAGAGGAGGTATCAAGGGAGGTTAACTGCCGAGTCGGGGACAGAGGGAGAGAGCCAGGTTTCACTCAGTGCAATGATATCAGGGTGATGCTGGAGCACCCACCCCTGAGAGGGGTCCCATTTTTTTTGAAGGCTGCAGATGTTTAGTGAGGCAATGCGTAGCCTGTTTCCTGGAGATGGGTGGGACAGTAGGGAATTTAGTGAGCCAGGGTTTGGGTGGACATTTCCCGTCAGAAGCAGGAGTATGAGTGATCTGAGGTGATAACTGCTTGCTCGATGAGTTTGTCTATGGCATTTATGCTGCGTGTGTGCCATGGTGGATATTGGAAGTTTCAGGGTAAGGGTTGCAGATAGGAGGGGTAAGTGGGGAAGGGGGGTTCGCTGTAGTGTGAGTGTGGAGGGAGGTTGGCAAGAGAAGGAGGGGCCCCAGAGGGTTTCTTGCCGTTGTAGATGGAATCCAGGGGTGAGGGTGTAGATGTTGAAGTATCTGTGTATGTATGTGGTGTGGGGGGGGTGCTGTTGACTGATTTTTCCGCTTGGGCTTGTACAGGCTGGTAGTACATCGTGGTGTGGGGTGGGTAGGGTTGGGAGCACCAGGCTACATGGGGATAGGATGTGGCAGTTTTGCTCCCCTTTGTCGCGTTGTGGGTGGGAGGATGAGATGTTTAGGGAGTAGTAAGAGGAGAGTGATGAGGGTGAGTGGCAGCATGGATGTGCTAGAGAGCTTGATGTAAGAGTCAGGTCTGTAGTATGAAAGAAGGGGGCCTCTAGTGGTGGGAGAAGATAAGCTGCAGGTGGGAAAGTAGACTGATAGGTTATTTTGTGATCATGTGATCAGAAATCTACCTATATATTGGGATGCCGACCAAGTGTGGTGGTAAGGTGGTGGGGAGCCGAACCCATAGCATGCGGCGGGGCAAGTCCAGCGGTTGCTGTAGATGGCCGCAATCAGGGAGGCTGCTCCTGCTGCATTAGTAAGTACCTGCAGTGTGATTTTGGCGCTCCGGTTTCCGTGGGGTGGGGGAGAGCTGGCTGTAGCCCTTGCGACCTCCAAGTGTGCATATATACTGTGTATATATATATATATATATACACACACACACATATACATATATATGCCAGCAATAAGATACGACGAGGTGTGGGTTATGGCCTGATAAGAGCACTCTCCAGCGCCTCGTGCCTTTAGCACCTGGGAAGTGCTCTCATCAGGCCATAACCCACACCTCGGAGTGTCTTATTGCGCTTATAAAATTGGCCCCCTCATAACTCTCCAGCAAAAAAAAAAATAAGATTTACATATTTAAGAAATATGGTAAAAAGTATAAAAGATGGAGAAGATTGAAAAATAGTCCCTCAGTTATGCAGACCATATGTATCATTCACTGTCTGTCTCTTTCTCTCGTCTCCCAAATCTGTGTCCCAATCGAGAAAACATTTTTTTTTACTTAGTTTATCTTGGTTTTGTTTAGCCTTTGTTCTTGAGTTGCAGGCGCTGGCCCCTTTGACTGTAAATGAGCGTGTGTGTTACTGCCCCGCCCCTACAGAGCGATTTCCACCGTGGTACCTGTCTCTCTCCTATCAAGTTTGTCTCTGCCACAACACACATACACTTAATTTTTCTTTTTTGTTTCTCATTTTACTTTATTTTGTGTTGTTTACAGTTTCTGTTTTACTAACAGCCACTGACTCGACTGTTAGCAAGCATGTCCCTTGATGGCCACCGTACAGAGCAGTTTTCACTCAGACTGGGCTGTGTAACAGCACTGCGCTGCATTAGGGGATTTTCACTAAATCAGCTAAAAGCTCTGACCCACCGGTACGATGAGTGCCTTCCTATCAGCAATGTAACCCCCCTGCAAATGGGGGTTCCCAAAAGACTTCCAGGAGCTTGCTTGAATGCTCCAAGCCTGAATGGTGTTTGGCATTTAAGCCATTTATCAGTGAGTGTTTTTAGAGCCTCTGGTACTGTCTCTTTAAGAGCTGTCTGCTTGCAGACATAATTAGTTTGTATGGGGGACTGTGTGCTTCTCTGAGTACCACCTCAGCTGCTGCCAATTCACTTCATTTTGCAGTCACTAGGAGTGCAAAGGGAACCTATCTGAAAGATGTAACTGTTTGCCAGAAATTATTTAGAGTAATAATGAAATTACAGTTTGTCTAACCTGCTTTCTTTGCAGTCAGAACTGTGTCTGCTAGTTCCCATTCTAGTTTTGAACTGCTGAACTGGACCAATCAGTGTGGGGTAAGCTAGCTCTAAAATGATGCCTTGGACGAATCAGAACTTGGACTCATAATCTGAGCCAGCCACAAGAGGATTGTATGGGCAGTGACTCTGGGAGATGTAGTTTAGACTTCAGTGCCTTTTTGGACCAACAGCAGCAGTCTATTGTGAGTGACAGCCAATCCAGTCAAGAACTGGGAGGAACTCAAAGGAAGTGCCCGGTTTCGTCAGTTGGAGTTCAGTTGAGCTTTGGCAGTGAAGAAGGAAGGAGCCCTGTGCTTTTCAGTGTGCAGTTTTAGTCAAAAAACGTGTGTAAGGCCCAGAGTTCCGGTCTGCAGCTTGTGTAACAGCTTGTTAGGACTGAATCCGTCCTGTGAAAAGAATCAAAGGATCTCTGAAGAGTAGAAACCAGGCTCACCCTGTAGAAGACTGGAAGAATTGCTGAAAATTGTACTTTCGGTCTGTCAGGAACTGAATCTGCTGTGTGTTCTCCGGTATTGTGCAGTAATTGCGATCGGGATACAGATGCAGCCTGCCTGGTATAGTACTTTCTTTTATATGGATGTGTGAAGAGGTTTGTGTACCTCAAGTGAGCCCTGCTGACATTGAAGGACCCTATCTTATTTGGAGGTCGTGAGTACTAATTCAGGGTTGCTCCTGTTGAATTGCCACATTAAATCCAAATGGAATTACTGTACTATTGACTGTTTAATTCTCCCTTTTCTCTGTGAAAGGGCCCTACCAGCTGCCACGGTTTGGACTAGCCACTAGGGCTTGGGTACCCAGGGACAGTAACTGATAGGGATAGGCCTGTGCACAGAGCCATAGGTAGATTATTAGAGTGATAAGCTAATTAACCTGATTTCCCCTGTCCTTGTTATATCCCCCTAAATAAATCAGAGCTGCTTGTTTCAGCAAAGTTATACTGCCTGAGGTATTTGTCTATGTTAAAGTACTGTACTGTGATTGTTGCACTGTATCTCATTTCACAGGAGGTCCCAGTGCCGGAACCAGACCTGGGGGTAAGTGTATACTGTGAAGGTAATTCTGATATATTGTGTGGGCCACTAGTGGGAAGAAAGGGGGGTTGCAGTGTCCCAGAGGGCTGTGACCAAGTTAGTTTAACTATTGCAAACCCTGACCTCTGGGTGGAGGCACCCGCCATTGGATCCAGGCCCCTCAACCTGTTAGTGGCAAATCAGGCAGGGGTAGTAGCCCCTGGGATAGCGCCATCTAGGGGTTACATCTTGGAGGCTCACCGCTGGGATTGTGTGTCCTCTAGTGGCCATATTTACGAACCACTGTTAAGAAAAAAATGGGTACCCCGACAGAAGTGGCTGTGCACCGGCTGGTGGAGTGGTGTACTGGGGAGGAGATCGACCCCCAAAATGCTATGCTTATCCTGGACATCCCCCTGGGTATCAATACGGACACTGTGCAGGGAGTACTTTCCAAGGTGGAAGGTTTACAAAACCCTGTGGTGGTGGGTCGGCATGCTAATCTGCTCACCCACACTTTCCTGGCCCTAGTAGAGTTTAAGGATCCCATAGATAGCTCCAAAGTGCCACAGACCATTACCCCAGAGGGAGCCCTCACTGCTTGGAGAGTGATAACTAAGGACAGTAAAGACCCGGGGGGGAATCAGCCCCCACCACTATCTGAAACTTTTGAGGAGAAATTTGCTGAATGGTTGCTGGGAGAGGGGAAAACTGTGGAGGACTTGAAGAAACTATTCTTGCCACCTGGGGGTGTTCCTCCCCCAACACCCTCTCCTGCTCCAGTGCCCGTAATGGTGGCTGAACCAATGCAGACTCCTATTTCTGCACCTGCCATTAGTCACGACTCTTACCGAAGGTTGAGGATCTTCTCTGGCACCTTCCCCACCCCCCAAGGGGAGGATGACTGGGAGACCTGGATAGACTATGTTGCCCCCCAAGTGCTAGAATGGCAATGCTCGGAAGGTGAAAAGCGAAAGAGGGTTAGTGAGAGCCTCCGAGGTCCTGCCCTGGCTACCATCCGTAGCTAAACGGGCCAGTAACCCTGAAGCGACTGCACAGGCCTATCTTGAGGCCTTGGAGAATGTGTATGGGAGCCCAGATTCTGATGAGGACCTATGGTGGAGAGTAGAGATGCACAACAGTACCAAGGGAGTTGTTGTCTGTGTATGTATCTCGCTGGAAAAATTGTTGCAAGAATGCCTCAGAAAAGGGTTTGCCAGCGATTGAACTGGACGAACCAGGCTGGACAGGATCCTTAAGTCTGCCCCTTCTCAGAACTGCTGTTGCTTCAGTTACACCTGGCAGATCGACTGGAATCCCACCTCCTATGATGAGTTAATGAGAGAAATTCGAGGAGCTGAGAAAAGACGACCTGGAGGACCTGCACCAATAGCTGCGGCTACGACCGAGTGACTGAGGGTGACCCATCAAGTGAAGTTCAGGGCAGAGGCTGGCAGTCAATGAGTGCTCTGACAAGGAAAAGATATGTCACAATGGGGCGAACTGTAGAGAGAGATCCGGAATTCAAAAACAGTCCTTTATGAAGGCCACGCCTGCAAGTACGGGCCCTGACCTATATCCGACTGCATCTGCTATGGGGTGGGGTACCCACCATGTATCTCCTGCTGATAACAGCTCCGAACTCGATTCCTTGACCATGGAAGTGGAGAAACTGACGAGATGTCTCCAAATGCTTATCACGCCAGACAGAGATGGCACCAAGGTTTCCAGTTAGTAATACCCCGCCTCTGGCTCCCAGTGTGGCGCCCGGCCAGCTCAAACTCCAGGAAGTATGTTTTGCTATAATTGTGGGAAAGATGGGCACATGAAAGGGAATGCCAGTCCCCAAAAGACACTGACAAAGTTGCATATAGGCTACAAGGAGAGCTTCGGAGAAGAAATCAGTGGTTAAGAGGTGCACGACATGATCCCAGTGAGGGCACCAAAAATGCTAATTCACGTCCTTTTGTGGCAAGGTCAGTTGCCCAGGCCCCACTACCGCCTCTCCAGACTGGTCCAGAATAGTGGGTCCCTCCATGGAGAACCACTGTAAAGGTGAACGGAGTGTCTACAAGAGCTATATTAGACAGTGGCTCCCAAGTGACAATTATGTTCCAAGATTGGTATCAGAAGCATTTGTCAGACGTACCCTTACAACCATTAGAAGGATTGCATGTATGGGGGTTAAGTGAGAAGGCCTACCCCTATTCCGGGTATATCCGAATTTGGCTGTCTTTCCCCACCTCCGTGGCTGGAGTGGCCGAACAAGTAGAGACCCTAGCCTTAGTGTGTCCCCCACTGGACTGTATGATGGTGTCCCTTTGTTGATTGGAACAAATGCTCATATGTTCGAAGGCTGGCACAGTTGTGTTATGAAAACAGGGGTCAAAGACTAGTAGAGCTTTAAGAGTTCCGCTTTAATTAAGAAGGCCTATGAGGCACAGAGAGATGCTGAAAAACAGAACCAGAGGAACCGGTCGGAATTGTATGGAAGAAGGATCCTGAGTCTCTGATCCTGGCGCCAAATGCCCAGTGTACCTTACAGGGAGAGGTCCGTATCAGAAAGGATGTTAGAATAAAATATTAATGTTGGATGCACCAGGCGATGGAAAATTGCCAGAGGGACTGCTGGTCAAGCTTAGTATTTTGCCCGCTAGAGCCCATGCTTATGCCAGAAGGGTAATGGTCCAAGTTCATAATGTGTCTGAAAGAGACATTCGAGTAAACAGAGGTTGCATCCTGGCTAATGTGCATTGTGCAGACACTGCAGTGCTACCCAGCAGCAAGAGTTCAAGGAAGAATGACAGAGTAACTCTGACTTGTTTGATTTCGCGACTCCCCGCCAGCTGAATGGAAAGTGAAGATCAGTGAGAAGCTTGCCCAGAGAGACCAGGTGTTTTTTTAAAGGAATGGGATGTAGATGCAAGGAGCTGAGCACAATATCCGGCTGCATGACGAAAGACCATTTCGTGAGAGGTCTGACGCCTGGCACCTGCTGACATAGATGATGTGAGACGCATCTGCAAGAGATGTTAGCTGCTGGTGTAATACAAGAATCCAGAAGCCCTTATGCTTCCCCATTGTGGTAGTGAGGAAAAAGAATGGAACAGTAAGGATGTGTGTGGATTATCGCCCTTAAACCGCGGACTATCCTGATCAGTACACAATGCCCTGCATTCAGGATGCTTTGGACTGCCTAAACGGGAGCAAGTGGTTCTCTGTGCTGGATCTCCGCAGTGGGTACTATCAGATCCCGATGGCGGCCCCAGAGGACCGTGAAAAGACAGCCTTTATCTGTCCGCTTGGCTTCTATGAATTCATGAGGATGCCTCAAGGGATTTCAGGTGCCCCAGCCACTTTCAACGATTGATGGAGCGGCAGTGGGGACATGAACTTACTAGAGTGCCTGGTATACCTAGATGATGTTATTGTGTTTGGCAGCTCACTGGAGGAACATGAGAGCAGATTATTTAAGGTATTGGACCGACTGGAGGACTTTGGCCTTAAACTGTCCATTGATAAGTGTCAATTTTTTCAAACATCAGTAAAGTATGTGGGACACATAGTATCCACCGAGGGAATAGAGACCACCCAAGTAAAGTTGAGGCCTTGACCACCTGGCCACAGCCCAAAATCTAAAAGAACTGCAAAGATTCCTGGATTCTGTGGTTATTATCGGCGCTTCATCAAGGACTATTCAAGAGTGATCCGCCTTTACTTAACCTTACTCAAGGGTATCCCCAACCCACAAAAATACCAAAGTCAGCATCCTCAAGACTGAAAGAGTGTATTTTCATCCGAAGGAAGTATTTGCCCGCTGGACTCCTGATTGTGAGACTGCTTTTCATGAGATCATATATCAACTTACCCATGCTCCAGTGCTGGCCTATGCCGATCCAAGAAAACCTTACGCCCTGCACTGATGCTAGCTTGCAAGGGTTGGGGCTGTGTTGTACCAAGAGCACGAGAATGGCCTGAGACCAGTGGCCTTTGCCAGTAGAAGCCTGACCCCATCCGAAAAGAACTATCCTGTACATAAGTTAGAGTTCCTAGCTTTGAAGTGGGCTATTGTTGACCAATTCCATGAGTACTTGTATGGGCTAAAATACTAGTAAAACTGACAATAATCCTTTGACCTATGTGCAGACCTCAGCTGTTGGATGCCACTGGCCATAGGTGGCTTTCTGCATTATCTACATATGACTATGCTCTCGAATACCGAGCAGGTCTGAACCACATAGATGCTGATGCTCTCTCCCGGAGGCCTGTTCCCAGAATGATTGGGTCCGACTGGCAGAACCTGACATTCGGGCACTCTGCCGGAAGTTTGACAGGGAGGAACAAATGTCCACGGACGCAGTGGACTGCATGGTGGATTGCTTGGAGCCTCTGAGAATTGCATACCTGCTGCTTATTGCCACTTTTCTGCAATAGACATTGGTGCACTGCCTCAGCTGGACAATGAAGTATTCGCGGGCTCAATCCCGCCGATCCCATGATCAAAGCAGCTTTAGAAGCCCCTATGCAGGAAAAGATGTGTCCAAATTACGCCCACTGATTTGAGAACTGCACTTGTTATACAAAGAAGGTCCTAAGTTGAAACTGATCAATAAACTGTTATACAGAGAAACAGTAGACAGAGGGGACAAGTAGACAACAACAACTAGTGCTGCCCACTGCCTTCGAGACTCAGTATTGAGGTCCTTGCACAACCACATGGGGCACCTTGGTATAGACAGAACACTTGACTTGGTGAGATCCAGATTCTATTGGCCTAAGATGGGGGCTGATGTGGAGAACACACTCAACTTGTAGTCGCTGCTTACAGAGGAAAGCTTTGCCCAGAGGGCTGCCCCTTGTTAACATAACCACCAGTGCACCCATGGAGCTGGTCTGTATTGATTTTCTAAGTTTGAGTCAGATCAAAGAAATATCAGTAATGTGCTGGTGGTCACTGACCATTTCACAAGATATGCCAGCTTTCCCACCAAAGACCAGAAAGCATCCACTGTAGCCAAAGTACTTGTAGAAAACTTTTTGTTCACTATGGGCTCCACAAAGAATCCATTCTGATCAAGGAGAGACTTTGAGAGTCGCCTGATCAAAGAGATGCTTTCTCTGTGGGAGGCGAAAGTCCAGAACCACTCCTTACCACCCCAGGGGACCCACAGCCTGAACGCTTCAACCCAGACTTTGCTAGATATGCTAGGCACCCTGCACCCAAAGGACAAGCCTAGATGGAGCCAACAAATTAGCACCCTGGTACATGCTTATAACTGCACCAAAAGTGATGCCACTGGATTCTCCCCTACCGCCTGATGTTTGGAAGAGAAGCTCGACTACCAGTAGATGTGTGTTTTGGGGTCTCCTGATGGGGTCAAGCTGACAACTATTTACAGTATGTGCAAAAGTTAAAGGCCCAGCTAACTCATGCGTACTCAACTGGCTCAAACCATGGCTGCCAAAAGAAATCTGGCCAACAAAGAAAGGTATGATAAAAAGGTGAAAGCACAGGAACTCCAGGAGGAGATCGGGTATTGCTAAGAAATCTGGGACTGCATGGCAAGCACAAGATTGCTGACAGATGGCACCATCTCCTCACATTGTAGTGGGCAAACTAGATGATCTGCCAGTGTACAAAGTAAGGCCTGAGAATAATTCAAAAGATGTAAAACAATGCATAGAAATCATTTACTGCCCATTGGACAAATCTTAATTGAGTCTGAGCCCCTAGAAGATGCCCCCTCTGGACCAGTGACTAGAGCTGCTGCTAAGAAAAGATCAAGAAAGTCTGCACCTACAGAAGCAAAGTTAAAGTGTTCCCCTCCACAAGTCCCAGTTGAGCATGACTGTCAGTCCATATCGGAAGAAAGTGAGAGTGACTTTGAATACTATCCTTCTTACGAACTGAGTCAATTGTTTCTGGGCAATCCCCTAGTCAATACTGGAGACAAAGCTGGGCCTTCTGGACTGTCTAAGCCCCCAGCTTCATCCCTGGAGCCAATGCTCCCAGAAAGTGAAGTGCAAAGCATCAGATCAGATGAAATGGAATCATTGTGCATGGTTGAACTGTTTGAGCTTTCAGGGAGGAAATGATAGATTGGGGCAGACTGGTGATACACTCAACAAGAAGAGTATTTTGAGTGCCCTGACAGTCCACTGCCAGTGTCCGAAAGCTCTCCATGCGAGCCAAATGTTGTGGACTCAGGAAACTGTAACTCCTGGAGCTGAAAGTGCCCCAAGTTCTAGCCTCTCTACCCCATGGAGACTCCTTGACAAGTGAGGACAATGCTGAAAATGAGGCTCAGAGTGCAGAGACTATAACAGTTCCCCTAGAAAGACTGGTCGAGCTGTAAAGCCTGTGGTGCACCTCAGTTATGATTCACTTGGGAGGCCTGTGACTTGCCTCTCAATGTTGTCCATAAAGGAGTGTATGTGTCCCCGAGCTCATTGCCCAAACTGAGCATCAGTGCTAACTCCAAGTTACTTGTGTTGCCCTTCTATATGGTGCCCTTGCCCCATCCAGCCCCCAAGGTAACTGATAGGAAGGGCCCTCTCTTCAGGTTTCATGTACAAGAGGTAATAACTTGAGTTATGGTACAATGTGTATGTAATACTGTGTAAAGAGGACGTACTGCAATGTTTCAGAAATGTGTTCTTGGTAAAATGATATATTGACTGATGATTACATGTGCGAGCCTAATGCAAATGTATATGGTTGCAGTTGAAACTTATGGGGTACTTGCTTGACGCGACGCCAAGCTTTCCCAAGCCAGGAAGGGTGTAACCCCTGCAAATGGGGGTTCCTAAAGACTTCAGGAGCTTGCTTGAATGCTCCAAGCCTGAATGGTGTTTGGCATTTAAGCCATTTATCAGTGAGTGTTTTAGAGCCTCTGGTACTGTCTCTTTAAGAGCTGTCTGCTTGCAGACATTAGTTTGTATGGGGACTGTGTGCTTCTCTGAGTACCACTCGAGCTGCTGCCAATTCACTTCATTTTTGCAGTCACTAGGAGTGCAAAGGGAACCTATCTGAAAGATGTAACTGTTTGCCAGAAATTATTTAGAGTAATAATGAAATTACAGTTTGTCTAACCTGCTTTCTTTGCAGTCAGAACTGTGTCTGCTAGTTCCCCATTCTAGTTTTGAACTGCTGAACTGGACCAATCAGTGTGGGGTAAGCTAGCTCTAAAATGATGCCTTGGACGAATCAGAACTTGGACTCATAATCTGAGCCAGCCACAAGAGGATTGTATGGGCAGTGACTCTGGGAGATGTAGTTTAGACTTCAGTGCCTTTTTGGACCAACAGCAGCAGTCTATTGTGAGTGACAGCCAATCCAGTCAAGAACTGGGAGGAACTCAAAGGAAGTGCCCGGTTTCGTCAGTTGGAGTTCAGTTGAGCTTTGGCAGTGAAGAAGGAAGGAGCCCTGTGCTTTTCAGTGTGCAGTTTAGTCAAAAACGTGTGTAAGGCCCAGAGTTCCGTTCTGCAGCTTGTGTAACAGCTTGTTAGGACTGAATCTGTCCTGTGAAAAGAATCAAAGGATCTCTGAAGAGTAGAAACCAGGCTCACCCTGTAGAAGACTGGAAGAATTGCTGAAAATTGCACTCCGGTCTGTCAGGAACTGAATCTGCTGTGTGTTCTCCGGTATTGTGCAGTAATTGCGATCGGGATACAGATGCAGCCTGCCTGGTATAGTACTTTCTTTTATATGGATGTGTGAAGAGGTTTGTGTACCTCAAGTGAGCCCTGCTGACATTGAAGGACCCTATCTTATTTGGAGGTCGTGAGTACTAATTCAGGGTTGCTCCCTGTTGAATTGCCACATTAAATCCAAATGGAATTACTGTACTGTTGACTGTTTAATTCTCCTTTTCTGTGTGAAAGGGCCCCTACCAGCTGCCACGGTTTGACTAGCCACTAGGCTTGGGTACCCAGGGACAGTAACTGATAGGGATAGGCCTCTGCACAGAGCCATAGGTAGATTATTAGAGTGATAAGCCAATTAACCTGATTTCCCCTGTCCTTGTTATATCCCCTAAATAAATCAGAGCTGCTTGTTTCAGCAAAGTTATACTGCCTGAGGTATTTGTCTATGTTAAAGTACTGTACTGTGATTGTTGCACTGTATCTCATTTCACAGGAGGTCCCAGTGCCGGAACCAGACCTGGGGGTAAGTGTATACTGTGAAGGTAATTCTGATATATTGTGTGGGCCACTAGTGGAAGAAAGGGGTTGCAGTGTCCCAGAGGGCTGTGACCAAGTTAGTTTAACTATTGCAAACCCTGACCTCTGGGTGGAGGCACCCGCCATTGGATCCAGGCCCCTCAACCTGTTAGTGGCAAATCAGGCAGGGGTAGTAGCCCCTGGGATAGCGCCATCTAGGGGTTACAGCAAGATGCCCTACACAACAATTTGACAGAGAATATACCCTGCTAATCAAACAGAGAAAAATCCAGACATCCAAGTCAGACACAGGTAAACCTCCCCTTCAGCTCCTTTAATCTTGTTATTTAGCTCCCTCTCAGTCTCCAAACACGCCAGGGGACAGGGAAGAAGGAAAAACGTTTTCGGGGAGCCAAACAGTTCATTTTGGAACACAGAGTGACAGCGGCTCTGCTGCTCTGTTTCCAAACCGCGCTAACTTGCAGATGTTTCTTTTCCTTCAGGTGCTTCTACTTCATAAGACTGCCAAAATGAGAGCGTCGGGGTTTTCTTGCAATGTCATTACCACCAGCTCTCTCCAGTGTATTGCCTTACTAAAATTATTTTATTTATGCAGTCGGGAGAGCAGACTTAGAAAATTAAAAACAAGAACAACCGCTCAACTCCTGGTTTTACTTTAAACCTGTTTTTTTTATAATGGCAAGCCAACAGATTCATTTTCATTAGATTTCCTGCATGAATTTAGTCGGGAGCCTTTCTTATGACCTGCATTACACATAGAAACACAGAATTTGACAGCAGATAAGTACCGCTTGGCCCACCCAGTCTGCCCATTTCCCTACCTAATGGATAAGCTGCAGATCCTAGTTAACCAGCAGCCTACTTCTTTCTACCCCACCCCCTAGAATTGCCTTATGACTGTCCCACGCATGCTTGAATTCAACCACTGTTTTTGACTCCACAGCCTCCTCCGGAAGGCCGCTCCATGCATCCCCAACCTCTCTGTGAAAAATACTTCCTTACATTACCTCTGAGCCGCCTCCCCATCTTCAAATTGTGCCCCTTGTTCTTGCACACTCTTTTGAAAGATGCTACCCTCTTGACTTTGTTGATTCCCTTGAGGTACTTGAAAGTTTCTATCATGTCCCTCCCTCCTTTCCTCGAGGCTATACACATTAAGCTCCTTTAGTCTCTCTCTCTTCATATGTCTTCCGTGCAGACCTGCACCATTTTAGTTGCCCTCCTCTGACAGTTTCCATCCTGTCTATGTCCTTGTGGAGATTGGTCTCCAGAACTGCACGCAGTACTCCAGATGGGGTCTCACCAGCTGTCTGTACAGAGGGATAACAACTTCCCATTTTCTACTGGTGATGCCTCTCCCTTTGCATCCCAGTATCCCCCCCAGCCCTCCTTACTGCCCTCTCACATTGCTTGCCCACCTTTAAGTCATCTGATATGACTACCCCAGGTCCCTTTCCATTTTTGCTGTTGCAAGAATCTCACCCCCCATTGCATACTCTTCCCCTGGGTTTTGTTTCCAGGTGCATTACCTTGCACTTCTTAGCATTG
The DNA here is from genome assembly GCA_016271365.2 of Neoceratodus forsteri. Classification (NCBI taxonomy): domain Eukaryota; kingdom Metazoa; phylum Chordata; order Ceratodontiformes; family Ceratodontidae; genus Neoceratodus; species Neoceratodus forsteri. The sequence continues at coordinate 1,143,271,370 of CM057450.1, read as the reverse complement.
AATCTAAGCTGCCATACATTTGACCATTTCTCCAACCTTGCCAAGTCCCTTCTCATCCTTTCCACCCCACCTTGTGCATCAACTCTGTTGCAGATCTTTGTGTCATCTGCAAAGAGACATACTTTTCCTTCCAGTCCCTTTGCAATGTCACTTATAAAGACATTGAAGAGGACCGGTCCTAATACTGAACCCTCGGTACCCCACTAGTAACCCCCCTTTCTTCAGAGTGGACTCTGTTTACTATTACCCTCTGTGTCCTGTTCTCCAGCCAATTCTTTACCCAGGCTACCACCCTGGGACCCACTCCTAGACTGGTTAATTTGACTATTAATCTTTTGTGTGGGACTGTGTCAAATGCCTTGCTAAAGTCTAGGTAGGCCATGTCCACAGCCCCTCCCTGATCTACTGCTTTGGTCACCCAGTCAAAGAAATCTATTAGATTCGTCTGGCATGACCTTCCTGCTGTGAATCCATGCTGCCTTGGGTCCTGTGCCCCTCTGGCCTCTAGATACTCGACAATTCTTTCCTTCAGAAGTGATTCCATCATTTTCCCTATCACTGAGGTTAAATTAACAGGTCTGTAGTTTTCTGCTTCTGCCCTGCACTTTATAAGCACTTTATAAGCCTACCTTTAAACATTTTATCCAAAAAGTATATTTTTAAAACCTTTTTATCAAGGCTAGCAAAAAATGAATTTCAGCAAAGCAAATAAGTCAGCAAATATCTGTATTTATCTTTTTATAAGCCCTATTTATTTTCATTAGGGGATATCAAGTCCTACAAACATAAGCAGGATATACCTACAGATACACGTTAACTGTAATTAATACACATTAAATGTATTTAATGGTTTCAGCCTCTTAAATAGGCACCATTATAGAGTGCACTTGTCCCTTAAGCCACTATTAATTATCTTTGCATTTCTAAGTGCCTTTCATACATTCCTTGGCACTTATTACACAGGACCCCAAAGGAAGGAATTTAGACAAAGAAGGGATACAAAATGAAAGAATAAGTTTTAAGGGGATAGGACAGGGCTGCGGTAGGTGGCCAACCCACCATAACCTGAAAAAGGTATAGACAGACATAGAGACACTACTGTGCAGTAGATTTTAAGGGGAGAAAGATAGAAAATGTAGAGAATTATTTCCTAGGGTCCATTCAATCTCAGAGGTGGAACACAGGTCCGCCACATGATCAAGAAAGAACTGTCCTTTTCAGTAGAAAGATAGAAAAGGGGGAATCTGCTTGAGACTTTGGAAGACCCTGTTACGTCTGATAATCAAGGCTTTTCCAGAGGCTAGCTTGGCCACCCAAGACCTGCTAGCCTGAGATCATTTCATTGCTCACACGGAGAGTGGGGAGCTCCATTTCCAGCAAGGCCTACTGAAACCCTTGGTGCTAGAACATGCAATCCAGTATGTCACTGAATTGGTGGTTATGCGAAATTTGAATTGTCGTCAGACTCCAAGTCCTCAGATTCAGGTATATGAAGCATCCCTAGACTGTTATTCCTCAAGAACTGAATGGTGCCATTGTAGGGGTACAATAGGAAATTAAATGGGCTTTCACAGCTCTGCACATTGAACCTGAAAAATTGAAAGTGAAGCTCAAGACTCCTAGGGCTCCACAGTCAGAGATACTGACTCGGCAAAAGAGACTTTTAAGTCAGTGGATTTTCAGAATAGAAGGTTAGATGGTTGGGTGTGTTGGAGGTGTGGAGGCTGGAACCACTATGAAAAACAGTGCCCCAGTGGAGAGATTTGTTTGGACCTGGAGCCATGCGGACTGCTGTTGAGGTCCAAATGCCTGACAATGAACAAAGGGATGCCCCCAGCTAATTTATATCTGTTCTAAAGTGTGACTGGGCTACTAGCTACTCAGGAAATAGAAGGTGTCCCAAAAAAGATTTTGTTTGATTCAGGTCCAAAGGTGTCCATTGTGAATGCTGGAGTGTGGAAAGGAGCAACTAAAAGATCCTCACACAGGTTATCGTCTTATGAAGGAACAGTTTGCACAGTGAATGGAAGTGCCGTCAAAGTGTTGGGAGTGTGGCAAACACTGATCAGCCTAAAGGAGCTGCAATTAACCTGTGAATTCTTAGTGAACAAAGGGACCCAAACTGCACTACTTGGGAATGACTGCTTGCTGCAATACAGAACAACATTGAACGCTGCCTAAAGTGTCTTTACTGTACTGGGGAGGAAGTTTCCCCTGATGTCCGACAGTGAGCGGAAAGAGGTCCATATGACTGTAGCAAGCAGCTGTGTGACTGTTCCACCAAGAAGTGATGTACTTATCTTTGACCAGCTCAGAGAAGTTGAGGCTGAAGACTGAGAATGGCTTGTGGAATCCCAGCAAAAAGAAAGTCATGACTTCCTCGTAGCTTGGTCAATGAGTACAGTAAAACACGGACAAGTGCCAGTGTGGGTTGCCAAAGTGATGACAGATCCACAGACCATCTACCAAGGAATGGTGATTGGCACCTTCCACTCTGGGATGATGATACTGCCTTACGATCTGACCACAGTTCAAGGCTTGCAAACCAGACCTCCAAGAACCCCAAAAGGAGAATGAGAGCCAGGTTGGATGTAACAGACCTTATCTCAAAAACTCCAACTCAAGGAATGAGAACTGATGCCACAACAGATGTGAGCAGCCTAGCTGTGATGTTGGAGTGTGCAGATGTATTCAGTTTGGGGGATCATGGCCTAGGATCTATAGGGCTAACCAAGCACCGACTGACATTAGAAACACCCATCTGATCAAGCAAGGACCTCAGAATATCCCATTTTATTATCGGGGCAGTTCAAAGAACAGTTGCAACAGATGAATGACCAGGGAGTTATTTGGTCCTCCACAAGCCCATGGGCTGCCCCTGTTGTCCTGGTACAGAAGAAAGATGGAGGGTGCATGAGTGTTTGAACAGTTGCCACCTGAATGAGGTTGCTACAATGGATGCATACCCACTAACTTGTATCAATGACAGCCTCGATCTGTTGGCAAAAGCTCACTGGTTTTCCACCCTGACCATGGCTACTGGATAATGGCATGTGGAGGCTTGCCCCAAAGACTGGCCAAAGACTACAATCACAACCAAACAAGGACTGTTTGAGTTTCACGTCATGCCTTTTGGATTGTGTAATGCTCCAGGGACATTTCAATGCCTGATGGATGTCATGCTGGCAGATTGACAATAGATATCATGCCTGATATTCCTCAATGACATAATAGTCATTAGCAGGACTTTTCAAGAGCACGTTCACAAGTTGAAGGCAGTTCTGAGGAAGCTGGGGGCTGCAAAGCTGAAAGTGAAGCTGTCTAACTGTAACCTCTTCTGCAGCAAAGTGAAGTATCTAGGACACTTAATCTCATCAGAAGGAGGGGGAACAGACCCAGGCAAAGTAGAGGCACTGTGGTCCTGACTGGTACCTCATTCACTGACAATGGTGAGGAGCTTTTTGGGACTGGTGTCATACTACAGAGGGTGCATTGGGGAGTTCACCACCATTGCCCAGGCATTGCACAGTCTCTCTGAGAAGGGGATACAGTTCGCCTGGGCAGACTGCTGCCAGGAGGCCTTTGTGGAACTGAAGTGACAACTGATTTCTGCACTTATCCTAGAATATCCCAACCCACAACTGCCATTATCCTCAACACTGATGGCAGCGAGGTGGGCATTGGAGCACTGTTGGCCCAGGTGGTAGATGGTAAGGAGAAAGTGATTGCCTATGCAAATGAGGCTCTAACCAAGGCAGAGTGCAAGTCCACTGTGACAAGGAAAGAGCTGTTAGCTGTTGTAACCTTTACTCACTATTTCTGCCACTTCTTGCTTGGAAAGATGTTCACACTAAGGATGGACCATTCCTCGCTCTGCTGGCCACACAACTTCCATGAGCCTGAAGGACAACTTGCTCATTGGCTGGAAAAGTTGGCACAGGTTGATTATCAAATCATACATCTCCCAGGGAAGCAGCATAATAATTCAGACATCCTATTCTGGAAGCCAACATTGAGTGCCGCAATGCCAGAAGAGGTTCTTGGCCTGGGATGTACTGAACCCCCAGCCACTGCAAATACAGAAAAGGATACAGAATGGCAAAGTTTGCTGGACCATCAACAGGAAGATCTAGTGGTTGTCAGATTGATGTCCTGGTTGGAGAAAGGACTTACTGCATTCCCCAAAGAGGCCTGACATAACCGCGAACTTTGCATGTGCTGAGCGGTATGGCCTTACCTCCATGTACAACAAGGACTTTTGGTGCTGAAGGTTGAAGATAGTGACAGCAGGCCTGATCATAAATGCATAGTAGCCTCTAAGATGGTGGTTTCAGAGGTTCTTGAAGTATTACATGACACTGTTACTGGAGGACACTTGGGGAAGAGAATCTCACACAGAAAGTGCAGGTCAGGTGCTACTGGCTAGGGTGCAGAAAGTTTGTTAAGGAGTGGTGTAAGGCCTTCCTGATCTGTGGGTCCTGGAAAGCTGTAGGTGCCATCGCTAGAGCCCCAATGGTCTCATCCCAAACTAGTCGGCCCTTAGAGAGGGTAACAATGTATATCCTGGGCCCCTTTGCTACTGAGCCCTAGAAAACACAGGCAGTGTGGACTGTTTCACACAATGGGCTGAAGCCTAACCACTGCCTGGTCAGGAGGCTCAAACAGTTGCTAAGGATTTTGTGTAAGGATTTGTTTGAAATATGGGGCCCCAGAGCCATCCATATGGACCAGGGATGGAATTTTGAGTCAAGGTTGTTCAAGGTGTACAAACTCCTGGAAGTACCCAAAAATCAGGACCAGTTCATACCACGTACAATCAGATGGACTGGTCAAGTGGTTGAACGGCACACTCCTAGCCATGCTGTCCTTCTGCATGCAGGATAATCAGACTGAATGGGGTAGTCTGCTGCCAGTTAAGCCACCAGGATGAAGCGCAGCACTGCAGAATTCTGCAGTAGAGTTACTGCAGCAAACAATGCAGTTTCAATGGAGTTAATCCCTTTTGTCATGCAGTAAACCTGTGACACCACGCTTCATCCTGGCGGGCTTCATTGTACATCATGCTGGCTTACAGGAGTAGTGTACAGTTCATGATTGGGTATACCCCATTTATGGTGATGTTCAGTCATGAAATCACACTCCCAGTGGATCTGATCAATAGGGCAGATGTCCAGGAAAGGTTCACTGATCCTGATTATTATGTGACTAAAGTGGTAGGGTACCTCAGTGCAGTGGCTGCAGCAGTAAAAAGGCACCAAGAGAAGGCCACAGGTAAGCAGAAAGAGCAATACAACCTTAAGGTAGCCGGCCAAGTTTATGCAGAGGGTGACTGGGTGTGGGTTAAGAATCAGAGTCATAAAATGGATGCTTGCCCCAAGCTGCAGCCGTAGTTCAAGGGCCCATATCAGGTGATTAAGATGGTCTCTGATGTGTTGCATGAACTGTTATCTGTAAATGGCAGACTACAGTATGCATTATAACTGAAACCTTATCACAGGGCCAGGGCCACTGAGGGGACAATTGCTAAACCACAGCCCCCACTTGAACATCAAGTGACCAGGTGACTGCCTAAAACCCAGAGGCCACAGTGGTGCCACCAGCAGAGACAGGAACTAGTACAGGACCCCTGGCTTACCTGTTTTCTGAACAGTGACGATTTCAAAGATGACGATAGAGATACTGGTCAGTCTGGAAGGATGACTCTCCTAGCAGCCCCTAGTGCAGCAATTGGGCCACCAGACCTTGAAGATGAAGAGGCTGACCCTGCCAAATGTGGTGAAGGGCCTAGTTGTGAGACGGCGAGAGATAGCCTTGCACTGCCAGTGGACAGAAGCAGCACCAGACCGCAGAAAGTGTGAAGGGATACTAGTTGGCAGAAGGACTATGTTATGGGCAGTGGCTCAGACCCTGAGCTGTGCCAGTGGGATGTGGGGAACATATCCTCAGATGGAAGGGGTAGTGTAATCGATCCACTTGGATCCCTGCAGTCATAAACCTTGCAAGGGAAGGGAATTTAGGAGGCTTCTGGGGAAAAGAGGGGCATCGGGTTCTGGCTCCTTTTCTGTGTCTTGTGGATTGTCAAGTTTCTGGAATGACAACCCCAGACACAAACCATGACAGACTTTGAACAGGGCCTATAAAGGCAGGACTGTGCTGGAGGAGGACATATCTAGTGAAATCCTCCTGGTGGAATGGTCTGCAGTGCTGGGAGCGGGTGCAAGCTGTGTCATCCCAAGCCTCAAAATTGGAGAGCAAACGGTGAACAGAGTTGCTGAGTTCTAGAGAGGACAAGAGTGGCAACTACATGCAAGCCAGCATGTGAGCAACATTGAAGATATAGCATGGAGAAAAAGACCAAGGGCTGCTGATCCTGGTCCTGAAGCAGGTACTACACCATGGTGCTGGGCTGCCTCTCACCTAGGGGTTTAGAAGCCAGAATGTGTGAGGGTCAGATTGGGGCCTCATCAGTCTGGAACAAGTGGAGGGAGGTCAGAAGATCCTTCAGCCAGTACCCAAAGTAGCCAGTTCAGCATGGAACAGAGGAGTAAGCCTACCTGCATTGTAGATGCCCTGGGAGAGCAGAGAGCCAATGGTCCGCTAGGTGTTATTTGGTTACAAGAACTCTGAGTATACCACAGTACAGCATTGTTTCAAGGGACAATGCCTGCTATTTCATTGTGTCTTCCAATTTGGATTACATATACCCCATGTTGAGGGGTTTTCTGCCATTTAAGCAACTGCATGTCCTTTGAGGTTTGGGGAACTGAGCACATTGCTCTGTTTAAAGTGCACCATCAAAGGCCAACCCGCAGCAACATCTATTGGCCTGTAGCAATTCTACACCTGCAGTATCCATGGACTGTGTTAAGGGAGCTCCCATTAGGGTCTGTGTAAAACTTGGTACCAGTTGGGAAGGGGTAGATCTGGCCTGCCTAGGAGGGCATCTAAAAGGGCCATATTTAAAGTTGACATTTGCACTAACCTTCCTTCTTGGTGGTCGGTTGGTAATAAAGCTGTGTTATACTGTTAAACCTGGGTTGGTTATGGGTTGGCCCGATGGTGCTGAGGGTTTAGGCACTGGATGCCACTTCTCATGCCATACCAGCGACCTGTTTGGAAGCAAGCTCAGACCACCAGGGAGGTGGGAGAGGACTGTAGCGGCCACTGGGCTGCACTTCTGTCCTGGATCGGGGAGGCTAGCCACATTGCTCTCAAATGACACCCAGTGGAGGCTAGATGTCAGATCAATGGAGGTCTGGGGGACTTACGTCGGGAGGGTGGATGAAGCGTGGTTTCTGGGAGAGCGCGCATGCCTCCATGTACACGTATTTGCCTGTGTTTGCCACTGTTCTGGGAGGGACAGGAGAAAATTGAAAATGGGGCTCCGTGGCAGGCTTAATGAAGCCTTGAAGTCAATACAGGGTGGATTGAGATCCTCTGAGAGAGGACCACAGCCCCGTTGGTAGAAAAACCTATATAAAAAAAAAAAAAAACTTAGGCTGGGTATTATTGACTCCCCATGTGGCAGAGAAATTAATGTTTTCCTTACTGAGCCCACAATCAATCAATCAATCAATCAATCAATCAAAATCTTTATTTAGTCAGGCGAACATCATTGAGCGTAGCTCATTTGCAAGATGGACCTGAGTGGTCATACAAATAAGAGTACAAGTGTTTTACAAGGACATGAAAATAGCATAACATTAGTACAATGAAATAAATAAAAGAATATACAAAATTTACATATATACAAGGCACAGTAAAAATAACTTAACCTGTAAAAATGAAGGGGATAATAGATATAGCAGTGATAATGAACAAATAATAGGGCTTTTGTTGGCTTTTATATGAATGTGGTAGCTGACTGGATAATAGAGGGAAACTAAACATAATGGATTACAGAAGGGGGGGTGTAGGTTGGATGGGAGACTAGGCCTCACAAACAGCTGAAACCCTTGTGGCTCGGTTGATTGAAGTGTCACCAGCACTCCCACCTGAGCTGCAATATACCAGACTGCACCAGTTTGCCAAAAGTGGTGGCAGCACCATATGTACAGCCCGGGCATGTCTTGCCACAGGGTCCATCACAGTACAAAGGGGACTGGACCAGATAGCTTGCATTTATGGCATGATGCCTCTCACCTTATCAGATAAACAGCTATAAATCCAGGCCAACAGTCACTGGAAGCCATGTCCTTCTCAAAGTGTGTGTTCAATGACCATAATGAAACACATTTTTAAGACTAAAAAACACATAGAAACTGTAAAATCTTTTAGTATTTTATTTTTTCCCTTATTTTGTGGTATTAGGTTTATTTATTTATTTATTTATTTGTACAAGTCGGATTTACAACCTTTGAGTCAGGGACTCATTTACAAAGGCACCTTGTCGCAGGGAGGGTAGACAATGTTACATAGTGCAGATTACAACAGGGAAAACAGTACAGGCGCAAAACATTGAACAAAGAGTACATTTAAGTTGCATGTGGTTACATAAAATAGGTTACAGTCATATACGTACTAGGTCCACAGATGTTACAGTGGGGGTGCAACCCTGTATATACCTAGCGAGGGTAAGATAGAGATGGAGATGGGGTGAAGGGGGGGAGATAGGCTGTCCATTGGACGTTGTCAAGTCGGGAGGCCGGAAGGGAAGGTCCCACAGAGGGGGACGGGGGGGCAGGGTTAAGTGCATCTACAGCAACGAGCATCGAAGAGATGGTTCCAAAGGGTGGATTTGAAGGGACCAATTTTGGCAATGTCAGTGATACAGAATGGGAGGGAGTCGAACCAGGTGGGGGCTCGGTAGTAGAAGGACCTCTCTGCTAGGGAGATCTTGGTTCTGGGCATCAGGAAGGTGGCATTAACAGAGTTATGGGTGGCAACAGATGAGGACGCTCACCGGAGAGAGGTAGAAACCCCGGGGGGATAGCACAGTCGCTCCTCAAAGTTGAGCAGGTTGGCAGTGGAGTAGATCAGGCAGGTGTGTGTGTGCGGCTGGAGGCTCTGGTCAGGAGCCTACAGGCCTTATTGATGGAGAGCTGGATTTTGGTGAGGGCAGTATTGTCAGCCACAGCGTAAATGGGCAAGCCATTGTCCACTAGGGACAAGATGGAGGAGGTGATGGCCAGTCGGAGGGCAACTTGGGAGAGGCACTCTCTGTGACGGTATAGTAGGCCTATCCGAAAGTTTATGGCAGAAGAAAGGGCATTGATGTGGGTGTGGAAGGTGAGGGCAGAGTCAAAGGTGATGCCTAGGTATTTTTAGGTGGTCACTTGCTCTAGCAGGTGCAGTGTGCTGGGGAGAATCGAGAGGGGGGCATTTTTGGCCTTGTTTTGGTGGTGGGAGAAGAGCATTGACTTGGTCTTCTTGAGGTTAATGACAAGTCTGCGATTAAGGAACCACCTTTCAGCTTGGTTGTAAGTGTGCTGGAGGGATAACTGGAGAGAGGAGGGATTGGGATGAGAGGCAAAGAGAACAGCATCGTCAGCATAGAGGAGCATTTTTCCAGTACAGGAGCTGGGGAGAGTGTTGCAACCCTAATTGGTGTATTAAAGCATTTTTTGCAATGAGTATATTGGGGCGGTAGCACCAGTATAGTTAGGGTTGGGTAAGGTGTTTAATGTTAAACCCCAATTTTTACACCTTAATAACTTTTGTGGCATATGACAAAATTACCCAAACTTTGGCATGTGTGGTCTGGCTGGCAGGGTCTCAGGGTCTCAGGATGTCCAGAGTTTTATGATGGCATCTTGTGTGGTTTCCGAGATATGGAACGTTGACTTTTAATGAAGAGCTGTATTTTTTTATACTTAATGCACATTTTTTGCTCTCATGTACAGGCCAGATGGTACAGAGTGCTTTCTGAAACTTTTCAGGAAGAAGCGGCTATGCCAAGGTAGTTATTTTTCAAGGAAGGAGCACTGGTTCAAAACCTGGAGCCACCAGTGTAAATATCGCACACTCATTTCAAATTCAGAAGCCAGGCTCACAGGAAGGACACAGGAATCCAAAACTTTGGAATTGGTTTAAAACATTTATTTAATGTAAAAATAGAGCAAACGCAGCCCCAGCCACCATCAACAAATGTTTCACATAAAGTGCTCTTTCAAGGCGCTAAGTTTTGAATTCCTGTGTCCTTCCTGTGAGCCCGGCTCCTGAATTTGAACTGTGCCAAGGTAGTGCCTTTCGAAGGTTTCGTGAAAAAATGTTAATCAGCTCCAGTGTTATCTCAGTAGGGTTTTTGGATAAACCTCTGATAAGAACCATATATTTTTGACTCATGAGAGTATTTTTGGTTTGCATCACTAAGTAGTCATGAACCAAAAAATTTTTTTCAGTTCATGATGGCTGCCATCTTGGGGTTTTTTCCAACTAAAAAATATGGAAAATACTTAAAAAATTCTGTGTTTAACAAAAACACCTGAACCTAGCTAAATGGGACCCATTTAGCTAGATTCTGGTGCTTATTTTTTTTAATATAATGCTGGAAATAAAGTTTCTGGGCACCCGAAAATCCTGTGTGTCCAGTAAGCAAGAGGATCCATTCATCCATGTTCTCTGTATGAGAACGGTGGACTTTCCTGACATCTGCAGCTGTAGATGGAGATGTGCTGCCAGCTTGAGTGACAACAGTGAGACAATGATTATGACTCTCTTTCTCTCCCTATCTGTCTATCTAGCCATCCATATATCTAGCTAGCTAACTATGTTTTTTATGTTTTAATTCCTTCCCCCTCACAGCTCAGGCAGCCCTCCCTCATCCTTCCCTGATATACTGTAATATACAAAGCAGATCAGTGTGCCCATCCCTGTTACCACTTACCCAACTCCCTCCCTTCCAGGTTGCCCACCCCCCCAATGCATGGGTGGCGACACTGGGGTGCCCACATCTGGTGCTGCTGTAGATTAAAATCTGACACTGAAGTGCCCAACCCTGTGTCAGGTCCAGTACAGTAGTAAAGCTGAAAAAAAGAAAACAGTCCCTCATCTTTTTTGTGTTTTTTTAAATGTCCTGTAAATAAGAAAACAGTCTGTCACATATAAGACCCCCTACACACCCACTCTACCCCGACCCCCACTCAGCACCCACCACCCCACACACACCCGGACTCCCTCACTCACCTAAAACTATCCCATAGTGTAGATCCACTCTTTGATCAAAAAGACATCTTGCTGCTGGAACTGGCAACTCTGATATAAGAAAACAAGGTAGGTCTGTTTAATGTCCAGTATTTCAATGCATTTTGAACTTTTACTCATAACATTGTCATTTTCAATATTTTTACACCAGATTTTCAACATGGCCTTTTTGGGACTTCACCTCATGAACAAGGTAGGTGACATTTTTCAAGGAGATTTTTGTGGTCATGCCACAAAATCCCCTTTCAGGTGGGATTTGAACATTTTCACCTACCAGGTTCATAAGGTGGGGTCATAAGAAGACTATGTTGAAACTTTGGTGGACAAATATGATAAAATCACTAAGTTATGAGTGAATATTGAACCATTTCATTGTTCACTCATAACCTTTCTAATTTTCAATATTTTTCCATCAAACATTGAACATGGCCTTCCTGAGACCCCACCTGATGAACAATGTAGGAACAATTTTTCAAACCTATACCGAAAAAGGATGTTGCAGTCACTCCACAAAATTACCATTTGGGCAGGATTTCAAAATTTTCACCCACTGGGTTCATGAGGTAAGGTCATAAGAAGACTATGTTGAAACTTTGGTGGAAAAATATGAAAAAATGACCAAGTTATGAGTGAACAATAAAATATGTCAATGTTCACTCATAACTTCGCTGATTTTCAATATTTTTCCACCAAACATTCAACATTGCCTTTTTGGGATCCCACCTCATGAACAACACAAGTGAAATTGTTCAAATCTATGTCAAAAGGTGATTTCACAGTCGCTCTGTGAAATCGTGTTTCAGGCAGGATTTGAAAATGTTCACCTACTGGGTTCATGATATGGGGTTATAAGAAGTGTATATTGAAAATCTGGTGTAAAAATATGGTAAAATGACCAAATTATGAGTGAATGTTAATAGTTCAACATTGGATAGAAATAATGGGGTGTGGCCATTATATTTAAATCTGAGCTGGGCCTTGTGGATGTGCCATTGGGAAGTACCAGATCCTTCAAGTGTATCCTGGGTGAGGGTGTAGGCTGCAGGATACCCCTCATCTACCGTCCACCAGGAGATGGTGGAGTATTCCTGCAGGAAATACCGGACCTCATCGTCGACATGGTGTTGAGGTCCCACAGATGTATAGTTCTGGGGGACTTCAATGCCTGGGTCAACGATGAACTCTCACATTTTGGTCAAAATCTCCTCCAGCTTATGATAATGCCGGGCTTTACACAGGTAGTTACCTCCTCAACCCATGTAGGGGGTCACTCGTTGGATCTGATCATTCTCTTGGGTATGGAGATAGCTTATTTGGGGGTGGAACCAGTCAGTTCGTCTGACCATCACACCATAAGGTACAGCTTCAGGGTACCCCCAATAGGTCTGCCCCTACGGAGATGGTCCAGTACAGCCCTTTGAGGGGAGTTACCTCAGTGACCTATCAGCGGCACTGGACCTACTGGGTTTGTCAGGTGAATGCATGAGCCCAGGCAATCTTGTATCAGCCTATAATAAGGCTGTGGGAGATGCCCTGGACAAGATTGCACCTGTTCGTGTTCAACCCCTCACCCTTCGCCCTAGGAACCCTTGGTTTGATGGTTCCTTGAAGGAGTTGAGGCGAGTTGGTCGAAGGATTGAGAGAGCTTGGTGAAAGTCTGGCCTTGATGCTGACAGGCTTAAGCTGATGGCACATTATGATGGCAATCAGCTAGAAATCTCCCGTAAGCAGGCAGAGTTCCTGTCCAGGGAGATTTCTGCGCGCAGAATTGACCAGCTCAGCTTTTCCGGACCGTTGACAGATTGTGCAATCCAATCTGTCTTCAGCCCAGGGAAGCTTTTTCCTCAGCTGAAATGCGAGGAGTTTGCTCGATTCTTTGTGAATAAGGTTGCCAGCATCAGGTCTAGCATCGGCATAGATGAGGAGTCGTGGTGATCGGTGGGATGTGGTGTGCACTCGGTCTCTCTGGTCAAATTTCTGCCAGCCAGAATTCATAGATATTATGATGATCATCCAGTCAATGCACCCAACCAGTTGTAGTTTGGATCCGGGCCCGACACCCCTTTTATTGGGATGTGCTGATGTTATCTGCCCGATCCTTGCTGAAATTGTCTGCAGGTCCTTGGAGACAGGGGTCTTTCCAGAACCCCTAAAGGAGGCGGTCATTCAACCACTCCTTAAGAAATTCTCCTTGGACCAGGACTGTCCACCTAACTACCGACCTATCGCTAACCTGCCATTTGTTGGTAAGGTTATTGAAAAGGTGGTTGCGTTGCAACTGGATGATCACCTTACAACTCACAAGATCTATGATACTCTCTAGTCCGAATTTAGGAAGAAGCATAGCACGGAGACTGCACTTGTCCGAGTATTGAATGACCTCCTGATGGCTAGAGATCGAAAGGCGTGTACAATCCTGGTCCTTCTTGATCTCTCCGCAGCATTTGATACTGTAGACCATGGTGTGCTGTTAGAGCGCTGCAGCTGCTTTGTGGTCTTTCTGGTACAGTCCTCAAATGGTTCCATTCTTTCCTCACAGACAGGCTTCAGAGAGTTACCACTGAAATTTACTCCTCTGGCACTTATTTCCTGTCTTGCGGGGTGCCACAGGGCTCCATTTTGGCCCCCATGTTGTTTGCAGTATATATGCTGCCATTGGGAGATATAATCAGGTGGTACAGTTTGAGTTTTCACTGCTATGCAGATGATACTCAACTGTATATGTCCTTTCTGCCTGGACAGGATGTTGCACTCTCTGCACTAAACAACTGCCTTACCGAGATCAGAACCTGGATGAGTACTAGTTGGCTGAGACTGAATCCGGATAAGACTGAAGCGTTGATTCTAGACCCTGGTCATCCAGGGGCAGGTATGGGAGCTGGCCAGGTATCAGGTGTTTAGATTGATGGCATACAGCTCACTACCTCAGACTGAGTGCGTAACCTCGGCGTTATTTTTGACGATGGCCTGACACTAAGATCTCAGGTGTCGGCTGTTGTCAAATCCTCTTTCTACCACCTGAGTAATATCGCCTAAGTGAAACACTTGGTTCCTCCGGATGATCTTCCAACACTGGTCCACGCCTTCATCACTAACTGCCTTGATTACTGCAATTCTCTCTACCTAGGGCTGCCAGGGGTTGATATCCACTGCTTGCAGCTAGTGCAGAACGTGGTAGCCAGGCTTTTGACTGGGACTTCTAGGTCCAGTCGTATTACCCCTGTGCTCCACGAACTGCACTGGCTGCCTATTCAGTGGCAGATCACTTTTAAGGTTGGTTTGCTAACCTTCAAAGCCCTACATGATCAGGGACCCGGTTACCTGCAAGGCCTCTTGATACCCTACTGCCCCTCCCGTTCTCTCTGATCCATCGACGAGGGAGTGCTAGAGATTCCCAGGGTACAACTAAAAACATCAGGTGCCCGTGCTTTTGCTTTTTCGGCTCCAACCCTGTGGAATTCTCTACCTCGCCGGTTAAGAGAATGCCTAACCGTGGACAGATTTAAGATCGAGTTAACAACGTATTTATTTAACTTGGCCTTCCCTAATGATTAATGTATTTTATCTTCCTGTTTTAATTTTATATTTGTATTTGGTTTTTATATGCAGTGCCTTGGTTTTTGAAAGGCACTATAAAAATAAAATTTCATTTGATTGATTTGATTTGATTCACTCAGAGATTTGCTAATTTTCAATATTTTGACTCTAGTCTTTCAACATAGTCACCCACCACGTCACAAATGTGCCAGTTGTCATTTTTTAAATCCTGAACGAAACATGTTTTTGCACTTATGGTGTGAAATGAAGTTATGGCCATTATGCTGTAAATGTCACATGTCATTTTTATAAAGGGGATTCATAAAATGACTATCTGGAAAAAGTGGGGCAATATTTAAAATGCATAATAATTCTTAAAAAATGTCTTGTGTAGTGCCAGCCTTGACCCTAGCAGGTAATGCTTTGTAATCCCATGCTGGTGTTTTGAGTTCAGTGGTGAGCTCAGTGAGCCAGAGGGATAGAATGAGGCTAGGGGGATGGTGCTGTCATGGAATTCCCCCCCCCCCAGCCTGGGAAGGGAAGGTGCAGGACAGCCCATATAGCTCAAAGTACCATATAGTGAAGAGAACCCTTCTCTTGGCATAGGACCCTTCTCCTCTGCACCCATGGGCACCAGAGGGCAGAGGACCCCATTATTTCAGCTGACAGATCAACTCTTTGCCTGATACATCAGTACCTGTGGCCGCATGGAAACTTGGTACCCAGACAGCCATGTGCTTCCACAGCCCACCAGACAGCCTCATGAATTCTTGACATCTTTGCTGCACAGGGCCCTGCCCTTCCACAGGTGATTGGAGCCTTCCCTTGGTGCACGGCCCCCTCTGCATCTTCTCATGCAGGTCCTGCAACTGTTCATGCACGTCCTGAAGGGACCTGCATGAATGAGAATACCATTCCACTAGCTCAAAAAGAAAGGACATTTTTTGGGGAAAAATATATTAATACACCAGTTAGGGTTCAACTTAGTGCAACAAAAGTATGGAAATGAGGCATTAGGGTTTCAAACCTTAACTCCCAACCCCCCAAGCAGCAAAAGGACAAGACCACACAAGCAACCGCAGACAGCCATCATCAGGTAAAACAAACAAACATACAACTGTTTCCTGATGACACAAATGCAGTACCACCACTGATGGGCTACCTTTGTGGATTTGTATCTGTGGCAAGCACACTGCAAGGCATATACACTCACTTGTGGCTGCACATAGAAATCCATGATACTAAAATCACAACACTGCTTCTGTATGCAGAGCACAGGCCCTGCAGCCACTGATACAATTCCATGATACATTTTTTTGCCTGAAGACCCAATGATGGCTGTCTGTGGTTGCTTGTGTGGAGATGATACAAATGCAGTAGCACTCATGTGCTACCTTTGAGGATTTGTATCTGTGGCATGCACACTGCAGAACATACACACTCATTTCTGGCTACAAATACAAATCCACAGTGCTCAAATAAAAACATTGCTTCAGTCTGCAGGAGCACAGGCCCCTGCAGCCACAGATACAAGTCCATAATACTCAAATGACAAGACTTATTTTGTCTGTAGAAGCACAGGCCCCTATGGGGCCAGCCCTACTATAGCCACAGGTACTCATCCACACTGTAAGACATGCAACAGATGGGAATCTGGATTAGCCAAGATAAAACTACTATCTATTGACGAGCTTACAAGACAGGACTACTATTCATTTAGAAAATGGGCAGACTAAAATGTGAATTTTGATTGGCTGAAAGCACCAACCATTTGGCAACAAGCACTGGGAAACAATGAGTCCCAGTCTCTGTTTGCTTCATATCATCCCAATTACATTCCAAGATTACTGTGCCATAGAATATTTAAAAAAAAAAAACTCAGCTATTTTTTTTTCTTCTCGCTTAGCAAGCGAGAGCTCCCCTCCCGCCCCAACTTAAAGTGTCACTGGCCAATTGCAGAGTTACTGCTATTACTGTGTTGTTTTTTTTTCTTTTCTCTTTCAGTCAAACTTAAACACATTACAAGACCGCCGGTAGCACTACCCGCTTGCATTGGAGCCACTCGCTTAAACAGTCACTGCCTGTGAATAATAGTCGCAATGTATTTCAAACTACGACCATTCCCAATGGAAAACTTGTTTTCTTAGTCTCGCAACACTGCAACACTACTGCAGACTGCTACAGCTCACCTTAAGAGCACTGCACACAGCTTAGCGTTCACCATTTGACCCTCTCCCCCATGGGTCCCAGTGCAAGCAACAAAATTACAAGACCGCCGGTAGCACTACCCGCTTGCATTGGAGCCACTCACTTAAACAGTCACTGCCTGTGGACAATGGTCATGATATATTTCAAACCACGACCATTCCCAATGGAAAACGTTTTTTTCTTTGTCCCGCAATACCACAGCACTACTGCAAACAGCTGCAGCTCACTGCTTGAGCCTCCATCCCACCCCACCCTCATGGGTCCCAATGCAAGCAATATGCTCAGAACTTTTTGAAACAAAAAGTAAACATTTAAATTATTTTTCTGTTTTGTCAGTTACCTGACCAGTCATTCGGAATAGTTGCCCATGATACTAATTCACCCATCATTCTCTCCCTGTTCCTTCACTTCTGGGCTCACACAGCAGGTCCAACAATAGCTGCTGATTCATAGCAAGTCTGCCTCGGCCATTCTAACACAAGTGTTTTAACAATTTTAAACCCTGTGTGTGTGGGGGTGTGGTAACCATGACAACCTGCTCCAAAGACACAGTACAAAGGCTGTAGTAGGACAAAAGTCCATAGGTCAGAAAGAAAATCAGTATTCCAAAGCAGGCATAGGAACTATTTTATTACAAAAATAAATGAAACAGCTAAGAGCTTTAACATTTAAATATAGCATTTTTTCCAAGCATATATAATGTAGAGGCCCAATTTCTAAGCACAAGAATACCATCCAAGATGGGCAGTATGGGCTACACTGGACCCTCCAGGGACTGTAAGACCCTCCACCTGTGACATTGGGCCTCATTAAACCCCTGGGCAGTCCAGTATAGCCCAATACTTCCCACCCACTCTGTCAGGTATTATTGCTTACTGTGAGAAAGCTATGGTGAATTGAAGATGCTATCTGTCAGGCAGAGTGGCCTAGTGGGTAGAGAGGTTGCCTTTTGTAGGAGAGGTACCAAAAGTTGAAGGCTCAAAACCTACTCTGGGGAGTTATGTCCAATAAGTGGAGGAAGGAAGGAAGGGAGAACTGGAGTGTGGGTAATGCGAGGGGCTAGCATGAGGGGCTAGTAATAGGTCTTGATTAAAGTTTAATGTTACCATTGACTGAGAGGGCACAAGTGACCTCTGGTGGTCCAACCTTAGAACCTGCAGTTGGAGAAATTGGGTGTTTGTATAATCACGATATAGTCACATGTGGGGGGAGCTGGGCTTCCTGTAAGTGAAGTGTCCGCGAAGGGTAGGGGTGGGTGGGGCAGTCGCCACGTAAGCGGCAGTGGGCAACACTGTTCCACTGTCCCCAAAATACTGGCGGTGGTTGTTTCCAGGTGTCCAGTTGCTGTTGGGAGGGGGGCAAGCAGCGTATGCTAGCAGTGATGTCCGTGGGCTGAGTAAGCCAAATGCTGCCTGCAAAAATGGAGGAGACAGGGATTAAAGAGATCAAAGGAGAGGTCGGGCTGGAAACAAGAAGAGAGGGTCAGGGGGCACCAGAGAAATGGAGACAGAATCAGCACACAGTAAATGCATACATGATCCTTTAAAGTACCCGCTGCATGAGGCCCCAACCCACAGTACTACCAGCACAGAAATCAGGTACAGGAATCAATCTGTACTCTCCCTCCAGTAATAAACAAGTGCATGAGGCCCCAACCCACGGTCCTACCAGCACAGAAATCAGGTACAGGAATCAATCAATACTCTCCCACCAATAATAAACAAGTGCATGAAGCCCCAACCCACAATCAGGTACAGGAATCAATCAGTACTCTCCCTCCAATAATAAACAAGTGCATGAGGCCCCAACCCACGGTACTACCAGCACAGAAATCAGGTACAGGAATCTATCAATACTCTCCCTCCAAAAATAAACAAGTGCATGAGGCCCCAACCCACGGTACTACCAGCACAGAAATCAGGTACAGGAATCTATCAATACTCTCCCTCCAATAATAAATAAGTGCATGAGGCCCTAACCCACGGTACTACCAGCACAGAAATCAGGTACAGGAATCAATCAGTACTCTCCCTCCAATAATAAACAAGTGCATGAGGCCCCAACCCACAGTCAGGTACAGGAATCAATCAGTACTCTCCCTCCAATAATAAACAAGTGCATGAGGCCCCAATCCACGGTACTACCAGCACAGAAATTAGGTACAGGAATCAATCAGTACTCTCTCTCCAATAATAAACAAGTGCATGAGGCCCCAACCCACAGTACTACCAGCTCAGAAATCAGGTACAGGAATCAATCAGTACTCTCCTTCCAATAATAAACAAGTACAGTCCAAGCCATGAATTCTTCAGAAACACTGTTCCACTGTCTCCAAAATAGCTGCAGCAGCTGTTTCCAGGTGTTTGGTTGCTGTTGGGAGGGGGGCGAGCAGCGTGTGCTAGCAGTGATGTCCGTGGGCTGAGTAAGTCAAACGCTGCCTGCAAAAATGGAGGAGACAGGGATTAAAGAAATCAAAGCAGAGGTCGGGTAGAAGCAAAAAGAGAGAGGGAGGGGGGGCACCACAGAAATGGAGACAGAATCAGCACACAGCAAATGCATACTAAGCAGTAGGTAAGGCTAGAGGGATGTTGGGGTGTATTAGTAGGGGTATCACAAATGGTAAGAGGGAGGTAATAATCCCTCTTTACAAGACACTAATTAGGCCCCATCTGGAGTACAGCGTGCAGTACTGGAGGCCACACCTGCACAAGGACATTAACAAAATGGAGGCAATCCAGAGAAGGGCAACCAAAATGGTGCAGGGACTGCATCAGAAAACATATGAGGACAGATTAATGGAGCTCAATATGTATAACCTAGATCAAACGAGGGAGAGAGGTGATATGATCGAAACATTCAAACATCTTAAGGGCATTAACAAGGTGAAAGAGTCTAACGTGATTCAATATAGGAAAAATGGCAGGACAAGAGGACACAGCATGAGATTAGAGGGAGGCTGATTAAGGGGCAATGTGAGGAAGTTCTTTTTCACAGAAAGGGTGGTGGATGCATGGAACGGCCTACCTCAGGAAGTAGTGGATATGAATACAGTGCAGGGCTTCAAACAGGCATGGGATAGGCATAAGGGAGCAATACAGATGAGTATGAATAGATAGGCCATTGACAGGGTACAGGCCTATGGCACATTCATAAGGTAGAAAAAATGGGCAGCCATCACCGTCTATGTTTCTATATAGTATCCCTTAAAGTACCGACTGCATGAGGCCCCAACCCACGGTACTACCAGCACAGAAATCAGGTACAGGAATCAATCAGTACACCCTCCGATAATAAACGAGTGGAGTCCAAGCCATAAATTCTTCAGAAACACTGTTCCACTGTCCCCAAAATAACTGTGGCAGTTGTTTCCAGGCATCTGGTTGCTGTTGGGAGGGGGAGCGAGCAGTGTGCACTATCAGTGAAGTCCATGGGCTGAGTAAGCCAAACACTGCCTGCAGCAGTTGTTTCCAGGCATCTGGTTGCTGTTGGGAGGGGGCGTGAGCAGTGTGCACTAGCAGTGATGTCCATGGGCTGAGTAAGCCAAACGTTGCCTGCGGCAGTTGTTTCCAGGCATCCAGTTGCTGTTGGGGGGGGGTGGTGAGCAGTGTGCACTAGCAGTGATGTCCATGGGTTGAGTAAGCCAAACACTGCCTGCGGCAGTTGTTTCCAGGCATCTGGTTGCTGTTGGGAGGGGGAGCGAGCAGTGTGCACTATCAGTGCACTCCATGGGCTGAGTAAATAGCTGCCTGCGGCAGTTGTTTCAGGCATCTGGTTGCTGTTGGGAGGGAGCGAGCAGTGTGCACTAGCAGCGATGTCCATGGGCTGAGTAAGCCAAACGCTGCCTGCGGCAGTTGTTTCCAGGCATCTGGTTGCTGTTGGGAAGGGAAGTGAGCAGTGTGCACTATCAGTGATGTTCATGGGCTGAGTAAGCCAAACACTGCCTGCAGCAGTTGTTTCCAGGCATCTGGCTGCTGTTGGGAGGGGGCGTGAGCAGTGTGCACTATCAGTGATGTCCATGGGCTGAGTAAGCCAAACGCTGCCTGCGGCAGTTGTTTCCAGGCATCTGGTTGCTGTTGAGAGGGGGAGCGAGCAGTGTGCGCTATCAGTGATGTCCATGGGCTGAGTAAGCCAAACGTTGCCTGCGGCAGTTGTTTCCAGGCATCTGGTTGCTGTTGGGGGGCGAGCAGCGTGTTCTAGCAGTGATGTCCATGGGCTGAGTAAGCCAAACGCTGCCTGCAAAAATGGAGGAGACAGGGATTAAATAGACAGCTGGATAGATAGATAGATAGATAGATAGATAGATAGATAGATAGATAGATAGATAGATAGATAGATAGAAGGGCTGTATGAATACCTTTCCCGAATGTTCAGAATTCGGGTCCCAGGTATTTGTTATTCGGTATTCAGTATTTGGCCAGAAAAGGTGCTTTTTTAAGGATAGCTTAAAAAAAGCACTTCGGGAGCACCATTAATCACCCACTGAACCTGGTGTACCATATACACCTCAATGACACTTCAACCACCAACACAGAGCTCTCACTAATGCAACACAAGCCGCATGTAGCAGACTTGATCCACCACACCACACACATAGCACTCCAGAAATTATATCAAACATTGCAATGGGTCAGCACTGGAGGGTGTTAATGGTCACAGACATGGGGTAGAAGGTGCTTTGGCCATGGGCATAGGAATAGTGGTAACAGTGGCTGCAGTAGCGGTGGCAGTTGAAAGGGTGGCTGCTGCAAGAATGGCACCAGTGGTGGTGGGAATCACTCTGGCTGTGGATGTAGCAGCCATAGTGGTAGCAGTGGGAACACTGGTGGTGGTGTCTGCTGCTTCCTGTACAAAGCATGTATGCTGAAATGCCCTCCTACTACTGCACAAAAGGATGTGACAGTGAACATACAGATGGAACAGGTGGTGACACTAGCAGTAGTAGTACTACTGGTGGTATTAGTAGTACTATTCCCAATGCTACAAGAACTAAAAGGCTTGCTTGGGGAGAAAAATATTTGAGCCCGCCGAATACAGAGAGACACCCGTCTGTCATTGTCTATGTAGTCCATCTCACCACCTTCTCTGGAATTGTATTATGTATCAATAATATACAGTGGAGCAAGCAAGACGAGATGCAGTTCAATACTTTTTAGTAAATGACATGTTGCAAAATACTGGATGAAAAGAGGGCTTAATTGCCATTGAATTACACTGCTCCTTGCAGCATACTGCCGCATTTTGCAGTAATTTTGCAAGATACTGCATTACATACTGTCTGACACCACTGTATGAGCAATGTTTTATAATCTTGAAGCAGTGTTTCATCCTTGGGCATGTTAGTTTTGGATTGTTTTGTTACAAGGGCATCTCAGTCTCATTTATTATAACGTCACTTATTTATGGTGTGTGTTTCTCTAAGGGTTATATATTCATAGTGTGTTTGTATGTTGCTGACATGCCCCCTGACAAAAAACAGGTTCTGGTGAAAGCACCAGGGCTTCATTGGCATCCTCCAGCCTTAGCACAAACAAATAGATTGGCAACTTTATGCTCCACTGCTGTTAACTGTATTTTGTTACTTCAACCCCCCCCCCCCCCAAGTTTTTTCTTTGTTCTGCATAGATTGTTTGGGGTTTTGGCAGCCCAGGAACGACACTGGCAGTAATTGCTTGGACATGCTGTACATTTGTGGGTCTATCATCCTGTCCCTCACCACTTGGGGACAGTGGTGCTGGTGCTTTGCTGGGGCTGGACCAAGCATGTTTGCAAGGTTGCCAAAGACATGCTGGATCAGGTCACTACTGGTTACTGTATAAAACACAAACTATTACTAGGTAGTGCCTGTGTGTGTGATGCTTTACTTAGTGCTCGTAGAACTACAGTAATACTCATGCCGACCTTAGCAGTTATAGTGGACCACAAAAAAAGCAGCAGCAAATAAAAAACACTGCTACTGAGAAGGGGAAGAAGAGGGCAACCTTTTCAGTCAAACATGGAATCGAGCAAGGAACTGACAGATGGCGTGCGGTAAACTCAGTGAGACAAGCCTGCCCCACTAAGTGCAATGGTTTAATTAAAACAACAACAACAACAACAAATGCATGTGCACAGCTGTGAACACAAGGCACAAACTTGAGGAAAAAATATATTTCACATGCACAGATTAATTGTGTGCAGTGGGCTGTGGAAGTGTGTGCGTGTGTGGGGGGGGGGGGGAGTCAGCCAGCCTACTCCTCATTTGTACAGGGATTCAGGCGCAGAACCAGAGGACTAACAATAATAATTCAGTGAGTCAAGCCTGACTAGCTTAGAACTGAAGAACTTTATTTCAAAAACTGTGTGTACACGGTTGTGTACACGCAGGGCCCAGCCTCATGAAAAAAATATATTAAGTATGCGCATGTAGGGCAAAGTTTCACAAAATCAATATTGTGCACATATAGGCAAATCACGGGCAGTGACCTACAGGAGGGGGAGTTAGCAGACACCCTCATCAGTTGTGCAAGGAACCGAGTCTGGAACCAGACAACAGCAAAAAAAAAAAAAACAACATAAAAATAAAATGTGCTTCATCAAAAAAAGAAGATCACACTGGAGCTATATCAGAGAGCAGCAGAGAAGGGGTGTTGGCAGACAGCTCTCCTAGTCCCTGTAACTGAGTACAGCAATAAGGACAAAAATACCTGTCAGAAAGCCAAACATAGCTTTTCTGACATTGATCAAACAAATTACACTGACCCAAAAAAGCCTGTGGAGCAATAAACTATTTATTTTTTTGGCAAGTTTAAGGTCTCAGAAGTACTGCAAAGCAGCTCTCAGAAACCACTGTCTCCTGTCTTCTTATCAGCTCAGAGTGAGGAAGTCACATGGTGTGCTTGCCTTTGAGCTCCAGGAACAGCTTTCGATAGGCCAACAAAGCTCTGCGAGACTTGGAAATCTCACTGAATGCTAGTTTCCGAGTAATGGCTGAATAATAAACTGTCTGAAAACGCATCTGAATATTCGGGAAGCCTGCTGTTCATGGTATTTGGAAAATACTACTCAGCCCATGCACAGCCCTAATAGATAGATAGATAGATAGATAGATAGATAGATAGATAGATAGATAGATAGATAGATAGATAGATAGATAGATTGATTCAGAAAGATAGACATGTCCACTGAGCCTTGCTGACTGGATAATGGGATGTTCCTCATTGTTTGAATGATCATACAATGCATTTTGGCATTACCCGAACTTCAGCACCCTCCCTTCAAGCATTGGTTTTGAATTCAGTATTTTCTTTGTATTTGGAAAGAAGTGTCAAAGTTAAGGTAATGCCTATGCTGTACTGCATGATCATTAAAATGTTGAGTAGCACCACATTACAGATTCTCAAAGGCTCAGGAGATTTTTTTTACCCTAACATCACATTTCCTTACTTTTGTGGCATTTAGGACCAACCTTACCTGATGTCTACACATAATGTTTTGTAATGAGTTTCCTTACATTTTTAAAAAGAAAATTTAATACCAGATAAATGCCACTTTTTAGCACTACTTTTAAAGGCAAGCAGTACCCGGTCTCAGTGCCTCTCCCCATCTTTACTCCACTCTGTGCCAAAGAGTCCCAGTACTACATTGGCATGCCCACATTCACCTCACCCCTGTGCAAGCTGCCCTTGGTGTCCATTGATATTCCCTCTTCCTGAATCTGCCTCTGTACCAAGCAGTCCCCAGTGTCCAGTAACTCCACCCCCACACCTGTCCCCATATCAACGTATCTCTGGTTTCCAGTGGTACCCCCTCCCATACCCTACCCCGTATCCAAGTCTGCCTGGTGTATAGTGGTACTCTTCCACCATTTCACATGTTCTAGTATCCCTGGTATCCAGTGGTACACCTTCCAACACCCTGCTCCATATCCAAGTACCCCTGGTACTGTATCCAGTGACAGCCTCCTCCCACACTCTGTACATCTGTCCTTGGCATTCAGTGGTACACCCTACCCTACCAAATGTCCCTAGTATCCCTGGCATCCAGTGGTACACCTTCCAACACCCTGCTCCATATCCAAGTACCCCTGGTACTGTGTCCAGTGACAGCCTCCTCCCACACTCTGTACATCTGTCCTTGGCATTCAGTGGTACACCCTACCCTACCAAATGTCCCAAGTATTCCTGGCATCCTGTGGTACCACTTCCAACACCCTGCCCCATGTCCAAATGTCCCTGATATCCAAGTGCACCCCTCCCACACTTTTCCACATGTCCAAGTATCCATGATGCCCAGTGGCACCCTCACCCAGCCTCCATTCCAATATCAGGAGCCCAAACCCAGTGTCGGATATGTGCCATAACAAAATGTGGGAAGGCATGCTTTATTTATAAAGTGCCCTTTCCTGAAGGCACAGGGTGCTGTGCATACAATTTAAAAAAATCTCCATTCCTCCCGCCCACTAGCATCTATCCTTCCCTCTTCCCCTTCCCCACCACTCTGCAATGGAGCCCAGATTTCCTAGCCCACTAGCACCCCCATTCCAGCTTTCCTCCTCCATGCCACCCTTAATTAAACTAATAAAGGACAGGGTGATGGGCACAGCCCTCCTCTCACCTTCTCAGCCAGCCACCATCTGAATGAATGAATCCACCACTGAAATGCTGACCACAGAGGATAGGGAAACTGGATGGCTCAGTGAATTGGTAGTGGGTCAAGGAGCCTTCCACCTCTAGTTCACTGGTTCAAGTCTAGCACAGGTTGGCAGTGGCTGAAAACCATTATCAGCTGAGGGATATTCAGTGGCCTATGTGAAATGAGTTATAGTCTCTACCCAGTTCTCAGCAGGCAGGTGTCCACATCACAGAACCTTCAACACAATTAACATTAATTGGCACCATTGATGGCAGTCTCACATGAGAGGCCAAGGACTGAATGGGCATGGATCTGAACTACTCTATCACCTACGTGATAGTCCCTCCATGGCAGGGTTAAGGCACATGGGTGGGGCAGTGTGGGGAAGCTTGCACTGTGAACTCCTGTACTGTAACTGTCATATGGACAAACAATGGACTTTAGAGTTAAGTTCTGTCAGTCCAACACCTTTCATGTGCACTAAAATTCTCACACAAAAAAAGAAAAATAAAAGTTTAAGATTTTAAAATGCTGATCACAGTTTTATCCATTCAGATGGCAGCTGGCTGAATTAGAGAAAGTAGGGCTGCACCAGTCACTGTCTCCTTCTTTTAAATGATGTGTAACATTGGAGAGGAGGGTTAGATTGGGGGCTGGGGGTAGGGGGCTTATATTGTAATGTGGTTTGGAGGGGAAAGACGGAGGGATGGGTGCTATTAGGTGGGGGAGGAAAATTGCCTTTTAAAATTTTAGTAATAGTATGTCCGACACCAGGGTTGGACCCCTGATGTCAGAATGGGGGTATCTTCAGGGGCACCAGGGTTGGGTTCCTGGTGGCTGCAAATTTCTTATATTTTTTAATGTCTTTGGGGTAGATGGAAGTGAGAGAGAGAGAGACACAGCCGCAGTGACAATACCATCACCGGGGATAGGCTCTTAACCACTGGTCATGTGATTGAGTAATGGTGGCTTCACTGTTGATCTAAGCCTCAGTAAGAACAGTAAGTTAATGTTTTACTCATTGTTCTTTGCAGGTTAGAGGCAGCAGTGCATGAAGTACCCTCATCAAACCCAATTTCCATATTGTTCCAATTTTTTGCCATGAACTGGCCCAAAAAACTACTAAACCAAATTTCATCAAAATTGACATATCAAGAGCTCTTGTGACAAAATTCCTGCTTTCAAAAATTTGATGAAATTCAGACAAGGAATCGCTATGATATAAGCAGGTGAAAATTACCATTTAACACTGAAGTGTCAACCCAACCCTAACTCTACTGGCACTATGGTACGTATAATGTGGAAAATGTGAACAAAATTGAAAAGTAGCGTATATGTGAAAATAATTCCATCATGGTGGTGTGATGAGACAAAGTATTATCTCATCAGACCACCAAGATGGAATTATTTTTCAAGTATATGGCACTTGCTAATTTTAATAGTATATCATACATTTGCTTAGCAAAAAATTACTTTGTTTGACTTTAATTAGAATTTTAAAAATGTCCAGGGGTGTAGGAATTAACTTTTCTCAATACATTGCTGATTTCGAAGGGATAAATCAATTGCTGTCCAGTGTCTGCATTTTTTCAGCAAAGACTAACATACTAACATACTAAAATGCCAGCAGAATAGGCCTAACGGTCTTTTGAGTCTGCTCGATTGGTCAGCCCCCACCCTGGGTGCTGACCTTACTGCCCCCCTTGCCTTCTCTGGCTTCTCCCTTCCCAGTTCCGGATATTCTTGCTGCATTGGATTTTGCTTCCAGAACCATCCCCCTCTACCTGTCCCAGCCCCTCTTGAACTCCTCCACCATCTCTGCCTCCACCAGCCCCCTAGGTAGTGCATTCCATGGCTCCACCACCCTCTCAGTGAAGTAGCACCTCCTCCTTTCTCCCCTGAATCTTCCCCCCTCCAGCTTCCACCCATGCCCTCTAGTGGCCCCCTCCTCCTTCCTTCGAAGCACCCTGACTGTTCCTCCCTATTTACCCTCTTCATGTACTTAAAGACCTCTATCATGTCCCCCGGTCCCTTCTCTCTTCCAATGTGTACATATTTAGCTCTTTGAGCTTCTCCTCATAGGTCCTGTCCCCATGCCCCAAATCATTTTGGTTGCCCTCCTCTGACCTTCCAGGAGTTTAATGTCCTCTTTAAGTGTGGCTCCAAACTGCACGTAGTACTCAAGGGTGTGGCCTCACCAAGAAGTTATACAGAGGGAGCATCATCTCTCCTTCTGAAGTGATCCCTAGCGATGCATCCCAGCATCCTGTTGGCCTTGGCTGCTGCCCTCCTACAAGTCTCGGAGTTGTTCATTTTGACATCCACCACCACCCCAGGTCCCTCTCAGCCATCGAGACTTGTAGCATTTCCCCAGGGTGTACACTTGGCCCGGTTTCTGCCCCAGGTGGAGTACCTTGCATTTTCCTGCATTGAACCTCAGCTTCCACTTTCTAGACCATCTTTCCAGAGCCTCCAGGTCCCCCTGAGGGCCACCTCCCTCCTCCCCATCCACCACCGCCTAGTTTTGAGTCATCTGCAAAGAGACTCATCTCACTCCTGATTTCTGTCCTTATGTCAGAGATGTAGGCGCTGAACAGGAGGGACCAAGGACTGATCCCTGTGGGACCCCACTAATGACCCTCTTTGGGGATGAAACTATCCCGCCAACTACGACCCTCTGGGTCCGGTCATGGAGCCAATTGCCTATCCATCTGATCATCTGGTTCCCAACCCCCATTTCTCCCAGCTTATCCAACAGGCCCATGTGAGGAACAGAGTCAAATGCCTTGCTGAAGTCTAGAAAGAGGACGTCCACTGGTCTACCAAGGACTATTCAGTGTTTTGTTTGACATGGAGCACAGCATGGTGCTACAGCTCCAAAGAGATGCACAGCTTTGTGTTACAGCATTGTCCTGTTCAGAACTTTATAAGCATGCAATAACACATGACGAGGTGTGGGTTATGTGCTTATAAGAGCATGCCCAGGTGTGTTATAAGACATGAGGCACTTGCGCTGAGTGCCTTATGCACCTGGGTGTGCTCTTATCAGCATGTAACCCACACCTTGGAGTGTGGTATTGAGCTTATAATATGGCCTCTTCCAAGTAGAAATTTAAAATATAAAAAGAAAAAATGTGAAAGTGAAAAGATGAGGGAAAGAGAGTTTTTTTGGGGTTAGCAAGATAAAGTAGTCCCTCTATATCCTGTTAGCTTGTTCAGTAGTATAGGTGCCCCCAGCCGACATTCTGGTCAGGTTAGGTTCTTGTCTCCCTTACATCACCCCCAAATAAAAAGGCAGAGATACACAGACACATACTGTATGTTTCTTTCTGTAGTGGATCGCAATGAAGCCATCGAACTGAAAACTGAATGTCTGCACATTTCCCCAGCAGAACGAGAAAGCAGTGGTGTTTAATAAAATTGTATGATCCATTTATAAAATTGCTTGAATCAAAAATATATACAATATTTAGTCTGACTCTGCATTTCTTTCGCTACCTCGTTTCGATTGCACTTTGAGCAATCTGTTGCTTCGCGATAATGGTGGCAGCAAGAGCCGAGTGGAGGACCTGTCACTCAGCAACGATCATACTCGCTTCATTTCAGCAGACTTCCGTGAGAGCTCTCTCTCCAGGACCGCGAGCTGAAGCATAATTTTCTGACTCTCGAGTGCCAGGACTTTGGCTGTGTCTCATGTTTCTTTGTCGTTTCTCCTGGGCAACAAGCAAAGTCAATAATATGCTCCAGACTACGATTCAGGGTGAAGGTCGGTTACCGCCTGTTTTAAGCTTTCAGTGGACATTGGTTGATTACCATGCGGCGGGGGGAGGATTTATGAGAGGCTTCTGGACATTGAGAGAAAGTAGTGGGAGAGCCACAGAGGGTCGGGACAGGTTCCCGCTGCCGCCTCAGTGAGCTCTGCCAGCCAGCGTTTCTATTTACGCGTGGCAGAGGTCACTGATTTCTTGCTGTGATGGGGCATGTTGGTGGACAGTAGTCCTGGTTGGCTACTATATCATCTGGTAAGGCCATGGCTCAGATGATGTAGTAGTCAATCAGACAGTTGGATTTCTTAAGGCCATTTTATAAGACACATATTAGCAAAACTACCTACACTACGAATTGCAGGTAAGTCCATTCGGTACTCACAATTCCAATATCCACAGGAGCAACCGGCAATGCTCACTGAGAGCAGAATCCCCTGATATCAGGAAACAGATGTGCAGCTTACATTTCAGTTTGGCTAACTGGCCTTGCTATCATCTCGATCTGGAACAATCACACAGGGCAGAAAGATATGCTCCCTTCAGAGTTTTCCTTCTGCAGCAACTTATAGCTCTTTTGGTGGAGCCCCAACCAAACTCTTCTTTGTCTTGCCATATAGGCAAGCTCAAACCATCACCATTTATGGGGTAGCAAAGGCTGGAAGGCCTTTTACCTATGGTAGTTCTAAAAGATAGCTCCCCCTCCTCCTTCTCAGATAGATATGGGCAAAAGCTATTGGTTGCAGCTACTGTACTGCAGTCTCAGCACAGTGCTCTAATTGGCAGCTTAAATTGATAGAGTGAGCTTTGAGGCAAAGGCAGCTTCCTTTTTGATCCTTAATTTGGGGTAATTTCCTGCCTTACTTGCCACAGTTCTGTGTCTTTTCCACACACTTGCCATCCTCTTATTGGTTGCAATTCCTGGGCTTAATTTGCTCCTCTCTTGTAGTGCTCTTGTGAACATCTTATATGTCCTCTGAGGTCAGAGGACATGGTGGCATCCATGGCTGACTGCAACAAAGCCCCTTCTGACCCAGTGGTAGCCATAGCCACTGTAGCCAATATTCTCCTGTGCAGAGAAACAAAAGAACTTGCATTCTCTACCTCTCCAGTTCCCTTCTGTTATCCATGGGAACCATATAAGATGTTCAAGAGAATGCAGCAGGTACTGTAATTGCACATGCAGCTGGCAGCCCTGGCCTTGATGCTGTATGCCCTTTTGCTACTAAAGAAACACTGATGTTCTCCTCCTGATTTCTTGGTCCCCCTTTTTAAGTACTATAATGGCTGGGAGAAGCATTGGTGGTGGCATCTGTGCCTCTCTGGGTTGTGTTTGGGTACAGCTTCCCCGCCTCGATCTGAGGCAGTGAGAGTAGGGCTGGGTGGTTGCAATTCAGTCCACTCCCTTCAAGCAAGCTCATGTGAGCCCCATTGTGAGGGGATTACACTGAAGAGAAATACATTTGCAGCTGCGAACTTCCTACCTCTGGGAACCAGGGGCCCAATTCCAAGACAGCTTATGCATGGCGCAAGCCGATTTACACCAAACTCCATGGCGTAAATTGCAACTTGTGCCATGCATTAAGCCATTCCCTATTCCAAAAGGCACCTTGTGCCATGCCATATGTGGGTTGCACCAAATGTGGGTTACGCCACTCACTATGCCGCAACTTGCAATGGCATGGCGCAAGGGTGGGTTATGGCAGCAGCTGCGCTGTATTCCAAAAGGGTGGCTGTCGTAACCCACTTATGCTATTCTAAGAACCACACTGGCACAGCAGAGTTAAACCATCATGGAGATGGTCTAAGGGGCATCTATCTGTGCCAATCGATGGATGCCCACTCTGCAGCACCATGACAAAGTTCCTGCAGTGCTCCCTTCGCCCCCCAAACATGTTCATGCCCCCAACCCCCAAATGTCAGGGACCCCTGGGGTCCATTCTTTAAAGTGCCCCCTGGATGCCTGTGCCACCTGTCCAGCCCCCCCATGCCCCCTGGTGCTTGCCATGGTGTTCTGGGGTGGGGGGGCTCCAGAAAGCAGTTTGCAGTGGGCTGCAACTTATGAGCTATTGCGCCATGCCCGTGGCGCCAATCTACACCTGACACAAGTCACAGGTTGTAGGTGCTGGGACCCTGCCGCTCTTAGAATATGGCGCAGGGTCCCCGGTATAGCGGCGAATGTCACAACTCGCATACGCCTGCAAGTTGCAACATTCATCTTGGAATTGGCCCCCAAGTGTTTCAAATCCACCATGCACTCAGTCCACACCAGTCCCAGGGTGAATTAACTCACGTTGGGTCTTTATTGCGATTTGATCAGCTGATGAGAGTGACTTTAAAAAGCCACTGACGCCTTGAGAAAAACTTTCAAAAACATAATATTTGGACACAAAGCAGCTTATATTTCTTATCAGCTCAGAATTTCTTATCCCCATTACTTATTACTGAGGTAATTTGCTTCAAAAACAGGATAGTTATTTCTTGAGAGTTCATCAGCTCCTATAGCTTCTTTCCAACCTGATGTCATTATACTCTGCTTTTGACATCACGGTTATTCCCATATCAACAGACTGTGATGTCACAACAGGCATTATGATTTCAAGTAGGGAACAAGCTATAGACGCAGATGAACTCTAAGGGATAAATATCTAGTTTTTGTGGGGATTAGTTCAGTAATAAATAATGGAGAGGAGAAATCTGTACAAGGTATATGAAATACAAGCTGACTTGCATCTGAATATATATTTTCCAAAGTTTTCCCAAAGGTGTCAGCTGCTCTTTAAGAAGACAATGTGTATTTCCTTTCTGTGATCAGTTTCACCAATGGTGTCAGTAAGTCATTCTACTTTCAGGTGGTGGCTAGTAGTGGGTGGTGACCAGTCTTCTGTTTGGGGGTGAGCAGCCGATTCTGATCCCCCCAGTGTCACACTCACAACTAACAAGTTGGAGATTTGCCATTACCTGAACTGGTGACTCACCCATGAACGGACTGTTTTTTTAAATACAAAGGTTTGGTGTGCATATATTCAGCCAATCAATCAATCAATCTTTATTTAACCAGGCAAAACACCATTGAGAAAAATGTATTTGCAAGGTGGACCTGGGCAAAGTTTACCAGAACAAAACAGTTATATATATATATACATATATATATATATATATATATATATATATATATATATATATACACACAGACAGGGCCAACAGTGGAAACAAATTCTAAACAAATATTAGAAATAAAAGTTAGACGGAAAAACAAAATGAAATGCCCTCTCTAGTATTCAAACCTGCACCTGCTCAGAATTTCACTCCCATGTTTTACCAGTTAAGCTACCAGGACAACTGAATAAACTGGGACTTCTATAGACATGACTCTTTCTCAATGCACAACCTGGACCTACAGAAGTTTAAATGACAAAGTGGGCATCATGGATATCAAAGTGTGCATATATTGAAAATTACAATTTAGAGGCGACAAAGACATTAGGTGCTCTACAGTGGTGCCCAGTGATAGGTTCCATTAAAGCTGAAGATATCCTGATGTTATTATCATAGCCACTGACTAGCTATAATACAAGGGATTTCTATTGTTGGACTTCCACCAGTTCCTGGGGTTGGAGAAAATGCATGAAACAGCACAAGGTGCAGTACTTCAGAATCCCAATAATTATGGCCCACAATCAGCAGGACCATACCAGTGGCCTGCTGCCTGCTGGAGAAATTGTAGGTAACAAAGGGTGGGTCATGCATGTTATGTGGGACTGTACAGCATTACCACAGTTAAGACAGAACTGGGACGGGAACTTGAGGAAATCATGCAACACCTGGAGCTCCTAACTCCAACCCTGTTCTTAATTCTTACTTATCCCCTGGTAGTCGAGACTGTCACAATAAATTTTTGTTAGGAATATTGGGGCCTATTCACAAAGTGCAGAGTGGGATACGTGCCATGCATCTCCAGTGCATAGCCCACTCCACACTTGCCAGCCCCCTGCATGCATTCATGATTGAGGTATGAGACCCCTATGTACTCGATCCCCCAGCTGAATGTGCAGCTCCGCATTGGGGCGGCCCAAGGGGTGGGGGCTGTGCCAGCACTCCGTGCGATTATCAAAGCCATGGACTGCTGCACATGGCACCCAGCAGCAACACGTCCTTGAGGCAGTTGTAACCCGAAGTGTCCAGTTATGTGCCACCTGGGGAAGCAGTTGCTGGCCACAGCAGACACGGTGGGGAGCATCAACCCCCCCCAATAGGGATGCCCCTGCCATCAGGGCACACCGGGAGGTCAGGGGCAGTCAGCCGGGGAACCCCCCTCAACATTATGGTCGTCACTCTGCGTGCTGGCCAACATCATGGTACCCCACGGGCACATGGGATCCACTGTGGGACCCTGCCCAGGCAGCCAATTGGCTGCCTGACCTGATCCACCACTTAGCACTCGCCTGCCCCCTGAGGACCTGCATGTCAGGGGGCCGGGGCAACGTATGGGAGACAGGTGGGGGCTGGTGTTTGTGAATGTGGCCCTCGCATGGACCTCCCCAGGGTGCAGAGCTGCACATCCAGATATGTGCCTTCGAGGCACACACTGGTGAACAGGCCCCAATAATTGCAGTGGCCAAGAAATGTATTACAAGAAAATGGCTGACCCTTCTACCTCTATGATAAAAGTTGGAGAGACCTGGTATACTGTATCTATAAAATGGAAAGGATAACCTTTTCATTAAATGACAAGGGAGAGCAGTTTACTTTCTGGTGGGATAAATGGATAATGCAGGCCATGACCAAAGATGATGCTATAGTGCCTTAAAGATGGAAGGAGGGAGCACTGTGAGTACCTCAGTGTTCCTCCAAAGTTTAAAGAATGGTGGTGACTCATACCACCACCTTCAAAAACTCTGTTCCTTCCTGGCCCTTCTCTGGGGTATAATTGGACTCAGTATCCATATTGCTAAGAAGTCAGTGAATGCAATACCCTATAATTGTATAATCACTGCCTTGTTCATGCAATAGATATGATGACATCTATTGTTGTAACTTCTATGTCGATACACTGTAATAAAAATAAAGTTGCAAAAAAGGGATTGTTATTGTTTAAAATGCATCGAGATAATAAGATTATCAATTATAAACTGGAGTTACTGATGTACCTGTCTAAAAAGATTGGCTACATCCTGACACATAATGCATAACAAGGGGCTTAGAGCATTTGTCCTTTGGAAAGGGCTTGTAGTTGTAAAACATACAAACATAAAACAGAATAATGCATTGCATAGGCGACTGCACGTTATGAAATTTTTTTTACACACCCAAGGTGTGTGATGCCTGTAAGCCTCAAGAGTAAAGCCATTCTTCATAAGCACTCAATCACTTATGTTTTATTTTTTATAATAATTGGTGCAGGGAGATGAACACAAAAATCAAGTTTCTCAGCAGGGAAAGTGAAGCGAGAGCACTCCAATGCCATAATAGCTGGGTATGATATTACCTGGTTATTATGGCATTTGATCACACTGATAATCATTGTGATAAAGGGGGTCATCAGTTATTATAATTTGTTTTCAAATGGTGCGGTGCCTCTACTCAAGGTGGTATCTTTCTTAGGTAACCTAGGGATGCTGCCCCTTGAGAAATGTGCAGTTGGCATAATAGGACTTAACTCTTCCTGTTCCAGGAGGGAAGGAGGTCTGGTATAAATTCTTCAGTAAATGTTCTGGCTGGGCACTTTATATGCCTTTGGTGACTGGCTCAGTTCTTCATTAAATAAAAGTTCCCTAATTTACCTTTTATCTTTGGTGCATCTCAAAGATCCCTCGAGTCACTGTTCACTGCATTAAACAGGGCCTGGTCCCTATAAATGAGATGTGTACTTTAACCAGGTATCTGCCTACACATTTATTTGTATATTATGGTTCTATGTCAAGTCCGCTGCAATATGTGCTTAGCACTAGAGGTCAGCCACTGCTTTCACATGCGGGAAATCTTTACAGAAAAGAACGCAAATACAGGGAAAAATAGTACTGGAAGTGCTTCCAGTATGATGCCTTTAAGTGTCCCGCAAGATGTCATACTTCGGCAGACGAGATTATTCATTTCATTCAGGAACATAATGATGTTCCTGATGCGGGTGCAACTGAGGTGAGGAAGGTCACAAATGTTATAATGGAGCACGCAGTGAGCTCGCAGGAGACCACATACCAAGTTGTCCCCACTGCTGTTAACAATTTAAGCCAAGCAGTGTGCGATAACCTGCCCTCTGTCTTAAACAGACAACCCAGAGAGCTAGACAAACTGTTGTAGTGGCTCATAGTCGGCTCACATCCCTAGCTGATCTGCATATACCTGCAGAGTATATCAAAATGGATTGTAGGGACCTTTCTTTGCTCTATGACTCTGGGAACACTGACAATGAACAATTTCTCATATTTGCGAGTTGTGGGTGCCATAGACCACATTTCTCAATTGAAATCTGGAATTGCTACTCATCCATTAAAGAAGGGCTCCCAAGAACAATAAACTCGATTGAAGGGTGGCACCAAGCATTTAACAATCTGCTGGGGGCATGCCACCCCACAATATGGAGGCTGATAAAGG
The DNA here is from genome assembly GCA_016271365.2 of Neoceratodus forsteri. Taxonomy (NCBI): domain Eukaryota; kingdom Metazoa; phylum Chordata; order Ceratodontiformes; family Ceratodontidae; genus Neoceratodus; species Neoceratodus forsteri. The sequence continues at coordinate 1,143,235,515 of CM057450.1, read as the reverse complement.
CCCATGAATGTGGAGCAGAATCTAAATGAATTGAAAATGGAGCAGTACATGGCAGGGTTTAAGCCACCAGCTCCACATAAAAAATACAGAGACACAGCTGAGAGAATTGCCTTAGTTGTGGATGCCTATGCTGACATGATGTTCTTGGATTACCTGCGAGGAGTAACACACAATTTTCAGCTGCAAGTTTGAAGCTTCGGAAGCAGTGCAAAGTTTTGGGAATTTATCTGATGGAGAAACCCAACCCCAAACTCCCCTAACTCCGAACATGATACAGTCCACTGATCACGTGATCCTGTGATGAATGCAGACATTAGACGCATCAACTCCTTAGTTCAGTAAGAGAAACTTTTTCAAAAGCTTTACTTTAATATATTTGTTGCGCATTTTGGTAGCCCTATTGGTATTAACATTTTATCTGCTGCATTTCCAAAGCTTTACTTGACAGTCCACAGTTTGCTGTATGCCTTAGCCGTTTTATTTGCTTTACATGACAGTCAACAGTTTGATGTATGCCTTAGCCCTTTAAGTAGTATTTGCCCCTTGTGCTGAAATTGCAGTATGGCATAATGTTGCTTTAGCGCTTAAAGGAGAAGTCTCCCATAGTTTCACACCAATATTTTCCCAACTCCTTATGTGTAACTGTTGTGTGCCTCCTCCAGTTGCCAACAGTCCTATTGCTGTCCAAATCTGGATTATAAATAAAAATATACAGTCCCCAGAAGTTATCAATGTGTTTGTCCTCCATTTTAGTATCAGTGTTGCTGGAGGATGATGTCATCAGAGCAACAGATAATGGTGCTGCACTAAATGCAGTTCCACCACTAAACCAAATCCACAATGTTCAGTTCCCCACTTGAGTAATGGAGGAACCCTTTAAGTGTTGTGCACATCCTGAAGTGCAGGTCTAATAGGGACTAAGACCATGTGAGTGTGATGCAGCACTGATTTGAGGTATATACAGTATTCATATAAGGAAGTGCCTGTATGTGTTCTGTTGCTGTTTCTGTTGGCAAAAAACAGTTTATCCAATAAATGACTCTGGGTACAACAAGAGTTTTAAGTGGTATTATACAGCTGTTGTATTATGTTGTGTGTGTGTGTGTGTGTGTGTGTGTGTGTGTGTGTGTGTGTGTGCGTTAGCATTCTCTGTTTTGATTGACACCAGCAGTGAGAAAAATCTTGCAAATATGCCCCTTTCCCTTTGTAACTAGGCATTCAGCGATTGGATGGCTGCTGTAAGGCAATAAAGACTTCAGCTATAACAAGGAATAGGTTACCAGGAAAGCATCAGCTGCAGCATATGGAGGAAGGGTAATCTAGTGGTTAAAGCACAGGCACAAGAAGTGGGAGACTCTGGTTCAAATCCTACTAGAGTCCCTTACTTTCTGACCCTTAAGTTCCCCTAACCTCTTTGGGAACTGTGATGGCCCCTCAGGTCCATGACTTTAAAAGTACCCCCATTCCCCTTATAAATCATTAGCAGTGATGTGAGAGCTACAGCACTTCACTTTCAAGGTACTAAGGAAAAGCTGCTGCAGCCCCCCTCCCATTTTGTAATGCCAGCATTTGAAGTAGGATGTCCCTCACAAATCAGATGGTACACCTCAGCTATTGTAGGTAAAGAAACTAATCAGTCTCAGTGTTTGTAGTGCTCTGTATTTGCTTAGCTCACTCCTCCCATGTCATATGCATTCTGTGTCTTGGTATTTCCAGTCAGAAACTCAGATTTAAGGGGCATTTGAAATGTAAAACAATACACTTTATAAAGTAAATGATCTAGCTTTCCACTTTCAGGCTGCTGAATGGGGATGTGTATAATTCAGTCTTGTGTGATCCTTTGGTAAACTGCCCAGGCACACCTTGTAATGAATCTTCTCAAGGGTGTTCACCTGGTTCAATACAGATTGACTGATTGACTGCTTGATTGATTGATTGATTGATTGACTGCTTGATTGACTGATTCAGTCTACTGCTCTCCACAACATATTACAACTGTCTCACAGAGAGAAATGAGCAGTACAAAGAAACAGATTTTGTTTCCTGTGAATGCAATACTATTAGAGGCATTATTTGCTCTACACATACAGTATTAAGGCTACAAGTACTACTCCCTGTGTGAGTTGCATGACAGAACTGCCTTAAGCCATTGCAAACTTAAACTAAAATCAGGCTAGACAGCATTGATACCCTTATGTTTTGTTCTGCACTGTTGCTGCAGTGACATCAAGGAATGGGAGGGGCTGTATTACAAGTGACTCATTTGCATGTAAATGGAGGCTTGCTTGACATTTTACGACCTTGTGTCAGAGCCTCAAACTCTAGATGTGTTGCAACAGAAGAAATGGCTGATCTCTTATTGACATATATACAGTACTTGATGCAATGTATAATAAATACATCAGACATATCCAAATCATACATATACAGGAGTCTTCTCCTTTAAGCTGTTCGCACAACGGGTTATGTTCAAATGCTCACGCTGAAAAGGTTGCACAGAAAAGACGTGATACCGTATATTATTAGTTTGTTTCTATTTTGTACAATTTTGTGGTGCACTGTCTTTTCACTGGGACCATGCAAAAAGTCCCCCTATGTATTCCTCATTGTTTATAATGTTCTTATCCCTTGTCATTTTGACTTTGTATATAGATATCTATATCTATATCTATATTTAGATAGCTATATATATATATATATATATATATTTGGCTCTGTATTACAGTATTACATGCCTTGTATTGTTTGTTATTTAGCATTCCTGATGTTGTTTGTAGCCCCTTCCTTCAGGTCACAATTAGAAACGAGCCAGCCCAGCTTCTGTTTGCTTACCTGGCAAAATACATTTCAAATAAATAAAATAAACAGTGTATACAGACTTTCCACTGGACTGAACAAAGAACAAGTTTACTATCATTTATTGTACACAGGCCTCAGATGCAATCATATATCAGATAGTAAATATTGTCAACATAGCTTTTGTTCAGGGTACCCTCTCTCCACATATGCAGCAAAATAACAGACATTGGACTTTGTGGATTATTACTGCCTGTCAGAGGCTAAGGCATGCAGCTTCTGTGATGAATACCAGAAGTCCATGGTAGGGCTAATGGAAAAACACTTGCAGAGTTAGTATCTCTCTATCACAATCCTCAGAAAGGGATTAGTAGCACTTCCTCTCCTCACTATTTATTTATTTTATTTATTTAGTTTTTGATTACCGGGTAAGTGCTCTAAAGAAATTGACTATTTTCAGTCATGACCCGGGACAGTTACAGACATAGGTAAAAGCACATCACATCACAATGGTTACTATTACATAATACAGACTTGGGTCAGACAGGCACGGTGATACCTACTGCACAGGAGAAATTAGTCATTGCACTAGGCTATCCATAGATACAGGGGAATACACAATACAGTTTTAAGGAGATAGACAATACGGTATAAGTAAATAGAGAAACTATTCCAGACAGTCTTGCAGTGGGTGAACTCACAGCCTGTTCTTGCCTGCTATTTAAAAATGGGTGAGAGTGATAAGTGCCTGAATATGTGCTGAAGGGACATGCAAAGGAAGCCTAACTAGGTGTCCTCCCCAGGAGTTGAGTCACAAGTGCATTTGTCAGAGGCCAGGAGGCAGGCATAGAGCTCATTTTTAAAGATCAGGTGTGTAGTGGAGTGCCTCACAGTTGAAGGTAGGGAGTTCCATAGCTTTGGGGCAGACACTGCAAATGCCTGCTCACCCATCGTAGTGGCGCATTTGGGTGTATTAAGGAGCGACTTTTCAGTAGATCTCAGCGGGTAAGTCTGATGGGCCGGGTTCATCAAGCATGCAAAGGACATTGGTGTTCCAGTTCTGATGATACTGTCAACTGTGCATCTTGTGGTATAGACCCGAAAAGAGGTGGGAGAGAGCCAGCCCAGACTGGAGTAAAGTACACAATGGTGGGTGCACCTAGGTACTGATAGTGCGAAGCGACAGATACTATTATAACAGGTGTCCCAGTTCTGCAGTAGTCGCTTGTTCGCATCTTTATAGGAAGTGATTCCATAAGTCAAGCTGGGTCGCAGTACCCCCTGTGCGATGGCTAATTTTGCCTTAGAGTTTAAGGATGCTCTGACTTTGTAGGCCAGCCCCAGCTTGATACTGACTGCCTTACAAGTGTTAGTGATATGGGAGCTGAAATCCAATGAAGGGTCGAGGGTTATACCCGAGTATCTGAAACAGTCCACCAAATCCAGGTGCGAGCTGTCTGAGCCATGTATGACCAGTGTGGCAGAGTTGGCTTTGACTCTTGGTGCTGATCCAAACAGCATTGTGACTGTTTTATTGATATTCAGAAGAAGTTTGTTTTGAACTAGCCACTCACATAGACAGACAAAAGTCCAAGTCAAGTTTGGTATTAATGGAGACGATGTCCTTGGCGCCAGTGTATAACACCGTATCATCCACGTATAAGATGGTAGAGGTAGTGCTCGACATTTGAGGCAGCCTAGTCACAAACAGTGAGAAAATTAGTGGTCCGAGAATTGAGTCTTGTGGTACACTAGACTGGAAGATTGTGAGGGCAAATCTCCACTGGGGTTTGGGGCATTCTATGATTACCACATGTCTGGCACATTTCTTATACGCCCCCCCAAACACACACATACAGAGGCCTAAATCTGATCCTTCCTCCAGCCCACAGAGTGTCATCATGTGGCAATAATAGCACCCAGTGCATCTCTGCATTCTCAGCTTACATCTCCGTCACCCTCTGGGTGGTTGCTCCTGACCACAGTCTTACCCAGGCAACTTTCCAGACAAGCAGACCTTGGATCTGGGCTCTAAAGGGTTCTGATGGAACTTCAGTTCACAGTCCTAAACATTAACCTTGGCATGCTCATCTATATCCAGAGCACAGACTCCTGTGCTAGGGGAGAGCAGTATACCTTAATCTGTACCAGGTCCCAAGGCTTTACTGGAGCTTCTGACCATTCGGTGACATAGGATCAAGATCAAGGCAATGATGTTTATCGATTTATTAGAAGATTGGTAATCAGCCAGCCCATTGGCACTGAGGGTTGAGACGCTGGACGCCGCACCTCACACCATGCCAGGGACCCGGGTTCAGGAATGACCTCAGATCACCGGGGAGCCAACTGGGGGGAGGGCTGGAGTTTCTCCTCCAGGGGTGGATGCCCTCTCCTCTGTAGTCCTGCAACCATCAGGTGGAGGTCCAATGGGTGTGTAGGTGGCAGGAGCGGCGACGCAAGTCTGGGGTGGGGTGAAAGGGGTCACAGAATCCTGGCAAGTGTACGCCATAACCCTGGGAAGGGGAGAAAATTAAAAAACAAGAAAATTGTACTGTACATGAAAAAAAAAAAAAGAAGATTGGTAACCAGCAGAGGCACACTGAGTCAAGGCTCATTTTCAGGTGTGACCCAGGGAAGGGGAACAGTGGAAGAATAGCAGTACAACACATAATAACAAGTAAGTCAAACAACATTTGATAATATAAGTTGGTACAAAATTAGATGAACAAAAATAATTGTAGGTACAGTACAGAGAATAGAGTGTGGCCGTAGCTCATTAATAAACACCTATACAAGTGCGATGTAAAAGTGGCAGCAAATACACAGTGAGAAAGACAATACTGATAACAGGTGAGTAATCTGTAGGACAAGTTATTTCTTAGCCTCAGAGTGAGAACAGTGGTAAAGAAGAAGTGAAACCAGAAGGCAGGTCACGGGGGCACAGCCAAGGAAGGTTAAGGGTCAGGCTGGGGAGGTGTCAGAAGGAAGGGTAGCAGGAACAGGTGGGGTGAGGCTGGAGAATCAACTGGTGCATGAGGGAACCAGGGAAAGAGGAGAGGTGGAGAGAGGAAGGGAGTTGGTTTCAAAGTGAAGGAAGCTGATATGAGAAGACAGATTGCCCAGCAGAGGAGCAGGGGTGAGGAGTGGCAAAAGTGCAGTGGTCTCTGGAACAGAGGGAACAGAAAGTAGGAGGGAGTTTGGAGAAGAGAGAGAGGATATGTAAGAGGCAAGGAAACCAAATCAGTATTTGGATGCAAAGGAGGTACAGTGAGCCTGGTGACATGAGGGCAGAGAGAGGATGGATAGGGAGAAATAGAGAGCAAGGGTGGGTATGGGTGGGGAGTTTGCAGCAAAGTGGCCAGAAGAAGTTTCCAGATGGTGCCCAGTCTGACAAGAGACATGGAAGGAGTGGTGCCATAGACAAACATTGACATAGTCTAAGGCAGGGAGCACCATTCTGGTAACACGCTCCCTGTGGATATGCCGAGTTAAGCAGTCTTTCTTGTGGTACAGGGCACCGAGCTTGGGATGGAGTTTTGCATAGATGGCATCAGTGTAGGCTGAGAAGCTAAGCTTACTGTCTAGCCACACACCAAGGACTTGAAGGACTTAACTGCTTCAAGAGGCATGCCATCCAGTGTGGTGAAGACCTGAGGTGAAGAACAGGGGGACAGTGAATTTGGCCAGTTTCTGACTGCTAGAAAAGGTCATGGACACAGTTTTTTAGTGTTGACTCTGAGTTGGTTTAACTGGAACCAATGCAGAACGTTGCTGGACGTCCTACTGGAGCAGGTCTTACACAGCTGCAATGTAGGGACCAGAGGTGAAGCTGACTGTCATCTGCATATATGTGGACATGCAAGTTGGCACAGAGAGAGGGAAAGTTGTTCAAGAAAATGAAGAAGAGGATGGGACCCAGGATGGAGCCGTGAGGGACCCCAGCCTGGACGGACAGTGGGAGTGACAAGACACCTCCTACCTGTACCAATTGGTGACAGTCCATGAAACAGGAATGGAACTGATCAACAGTGGGAACTGAGAGGCCAGCGAATCTCAGTTTTTCGAGAAAGAGTAAATGGGACACTGAATCAAAGGCTTTGGCAAGATCAATGAACATGGTGGCCATTGTGTGCCCCTGATCCATCCCAGAGAAGATAAAATCAGTGACACGCGACAGGGAGGAGATGGTGGATGGTGCTGAATGGTGTATCCATTTGGATGAAAATCCTTGAAGCAGGAATTTCCACAAATGCCCATCACCATACTGCCAGTTTTATATCTTCTTTGCATGCAGGCAGATATAACATGTACTGGACCCAACAAGAAACCTGTACCACACCTGTACTGAAAACCCAAGTTGCCACCCCCCAAGTCTGCCATGTCCCTCAGGTCAATTGCAGATGGCTCTGCGGGCTAGGTCGAACGTCTCAGGGGGTGGTCTCTCCCACAGAATACCCCCCTCTGATTTTTGTCAAGGTCATTTATGTCAGGGCCAGGCCAGAATTTATCTTGGCAGGGCCAGGCCCTGCCAAAGTGAGAAACTGGATGCTGCTAACAGTCCCACATATGTGCGGTGTATTATACTGAAGGTTATTACTTGGCACGTCATGATGACACAACCTAATACTAAGCATTATCATAGCATGAATCTGAAGTCAGGTCTGGAGTCTGGATCCAGAAGATATCCCCAGATAATGGACAATTCAAGCACATACAGCATGTAATATGATTGCATTGTTTGACTTGGACAGCCTGTTTTGGGGCAAAAATAATCAGGAGACATTCTGGAGGATGCGGTGTTGTCCCATCTGCAGGCAGCTGTCTGGGCTGAGGGAGGAGGTTGCTCATCTCCAGGCTGAGTTGGCCAGGATTTGTGGGACCTCCTCTTCCATCCAGGGACCACTAGTGCCACTGCCGCTGCCTCAGAGGTTGCAAGAAAGAGGAGTGGTTGGACCACAGTGGGCTCAGAGAGGGTGAGGGTGGTGGAACTGAGGTGCGTCCCTCCAGTTGTACCTCTCCACAATTCCTATGCCTTTCTGGCAAAGTGTGGTTCCTCTATGGAGGCACCTGCAGTGGAGACCAAGGAGAATGCTGGGAACCTCCACAAAGGAGACCCACAGGAGGGTGGCACAGGGGAAGGAAACAGCTCCTGGTGGGGGACTCCATTGTTAGGAAGGTAGAACTGGGGGAGGAAGGGGAGAGGGAGGTAAGGTGCCTGCCTGGCGCCATGGCTTGGAGGGACAGGGAGCATATCCTCAGGATTGCCGGAGCAGCTGCACAGGGGAGGGAGCTGGATGTCATTGTCCACCTAGGGACAAATTACCTGGCTAAGAAAGGGATTAGAGCAGTGCAGGAAGAGTTTGTGGAATTGGGAAGGGGCCTTAGGCAAGTAGTATGCATGGTAACCTTCTTGGAGGTGCTGCCCATCTATGGCGTAGGAGAGGCTAGGGTGTTCTGCACCATGGGATTCAATCAGTGGTTGAAAAACTGGTGCAGAGCTAAGGGATTTGGCTTCACTGGGGACTGGGGGTCCACCTGGAGTGATGCAAGCCTATACTGGCATGATGGGCTGCATCTGTCCAGGAGGGGAACCAGGATCCTAGATGATAGGTTTAAATGCTTCATTGGCAAGCATGTAAACTAGCCAAGGGGGAAGGCACTGGAAAGGAGCAGGGAAATCCTAGCCCTCCCCAAAATCACGGTAGTAAGTGCGGTAAACACCAACATAGAGGTGGCGATAGGGAGAAGGGCAGGGTAAATGGGAAAGTGACAAAGACAAGAAGGACAGGATGGGGCAAAAGGAGTAAGGCCATCAGGAAATGGAGGTAATGAGTACCAATGCCGCAGTCTGGGCAACAAGCTCCCTGAGCTGGTGGCCTTGATGGAAGAGGGATGCCTGGATATCGAGCAGTCACAGAAACATGGTACACAGAGAACCATGACTGGGATATTAACATACCAGGATACATAACCTACAGGAGAGACAGACAGGAGAGAAGAGGGAGGACTAGCTCTCTATAAAGGAAGGATAAAAAGCAACTGAACAATAGAGTAAACAGGGAGGGAGGAAGCACTGTGGGTCACCTTGGAGACTGGAAAGGGCACCACAATCCGCAGAGGGGTTGTGTACAGACCCCCATGTCAGGGGGAGAGAATGGACAAGGATATGACAGCAGGCATTCTTAGGATGGCAGAGAAAAGGGAGATACTGTTGAGGGGGGACCTGAATATGCCAGATGTTAACTGGAGCACATTTGCTGCAGTCACATCCAAGAACAGGGCCATTCTTGATGCCCTACAGGTGGCAGGCCTCAGAAAGCTAGTTTCGGAACCCACTCATGAGGGAACAATCTTAGACCTCGTACTCTCAAATGGGGGCAGTGAGAGGATCTCAGCTCTAGAACTGGGTTGCCATCTGGGAACAAGTGACCATCAAACAGTGTGGTTCACGTTAAACTCAGCTACAGAGTCAAGCCATACAAAAGTGAGGGTACTGGACTTCAGGAGGGCTGACTTTGGCAAGATGGGAGAGTGCCTTAGAAACGCACTAGCAAACAGGCTAGAAGGAGGGGTGGAGCAACAATGGGGAATCATCAAAACTGCCATCACAGAGGCAACAAGCCTTTGTGCGAAGCAAATAAACAAATCAAAATGAAAGAAAAAGCCACTATGGTTCTCAAAAGAGGTGGCTGGGAAAGTCAGGGAGAAAAAGATATTTTCAGGAAGTATAAGGAAACACAGAAGGAGCAGGACAGAGAGCTATACCAGTTAAGGCAGAAGGAAGCAGTGAGGGAAGTCAGAATAGCAAAGGCCCAAACTGAGGAAAAGATAACCAACTTGGTTAAGAAGGGGGATAAAACCTTTTATAGGTACATCAGAGAGCGTAGAAAGACAAAGGGAAGGATAGTGAGGCTGAATAGAATGAATGGTGGGTGGACAGAGGGGGACAGTGAAAAAGCAGGGATACTGAACGAATATCTCTGCTCAGTATTCACAAAAGAGGAAGGGGACGTGCCTAATCCAATTAACAGAAGCACTTTTGACAGGGGGGGTCGATCCGAGCCCTTTCACAGAAGAAAGGGTTCTGCAAGAACTCCTAAAACTGAAGGTGGACAAAGCAATGGGGCCTGATGGAATTCAACCCAGAATTCTAAAAGAATTAAGGGGGGAACTAGTGAAACCACTGACTACTCTTTTTAATAAATCATGGGAGGATGGTGTGGTATCCGAGGACTGGAGGAAGGAGGGCGTGATTCCTCTCACAAAAGTGGGACCAAGACAGAGGCAGGAAACTACAGACCTGTCAGTTTGACCTCTGTGGTAGAGAAAGTGATGGAGTCACTTCTGAAGAAAAAGAATTGTTAGTACCTAGAGGCCAGTGGGGCTGGGACCCAAGGCAGCATGGGTTCACAGCCAGGAAGGTCATGTCAGACGAGATCTAATAGATTTCTTTGACTGGGTGAGCAAAGTAGTAGGCCAGGGAGGGGCTGTGAACATGGCCTACCTAGACTTTAGCAAGGCATTTGACACAGTCCTATACAAAAGATTAATAGTCAAATGAACCAGCCTGGGAGTGGATCCCAGGGTGGTAGCCTGGGTAAAACATTGGCTGGACAACAGGACACGGAAGGTAATTGTAAATGGAGTCCACTCTGAAGAAAGAGGGGTTACTAGTGGGGTACTGCGGGTTCAGTACTGGGTCCAGTCATTTTTAATGTCTTTATAAGTGACATTGCAGAGGGACTGGAAGGAAAAGTATGCCTCTTTGCAGATGACACAAAGATCTGCAACAGGGTTCATACACAAGGAGGCATGGAAAGGATGAGAAGGGACTTGGCAAGGTTGGAGGAATGGTCAGAAGTATGGCTTCTAGGATTCAATGCAAAGAAGTGCAAAATAATGCACCTGGGAAACAAGAACCCAGGGGAAGATTACACAGTGGGAGGGAGGGGGTAGTAACAACAACAAAAAAGGAAAGGGACCTGGAGGTAATCATATCAGATGACCTTAAGGTTAGCAAGTAATGTGAGAAGGCAGTAGTGAGGGCTGGGGGTATACAGGGATGCATAGGGAGAGGCGTCACCAGCAGAAAACAGGAAGTTGTTATCCCTCTGTACAGACAGTTGGTGAGACCCCATCTGGAGTACTGCATCCAGTTCTGGAGACCCCATCTCCGCAAGGACATAGACAGGATAGAGGCAGTCCAGAGGAGGGCAACTAAAATGGTGCAGGGTCTGCAAGAGAAGCCATACGAGGAGAGACTAAAGGAGCTTAATATGTATACCCTTGAGGAAAGAAGGGAGAGGAAGACATGATAGAAACTTTTAAGTACCTCAGTGGAATCAGCAAAGTCCAAGAGGGTAGCATCTTTCAGAAAAAGAGACGTGCAAGAACAAAGGGACACAATTTAAAGAGGGGGGGGTGGTTCCGGGGCAATGCGAGGAAGTATTTTTTCACAGAGAGGGTAGTGGATGCATGGAACAGCCTTCCTGAGGAGGTTGTGGGGTCTAAAACTGTGGGAGAATTCAAGAATGCATGGGACAGACATAAGGCAATTCTTGTGGGGGGTAGGAAGAAATAGGCTGTTGGTTAACTAGGATCTGCAGCATATCCTGTAGGTAGGGAAATGGGCAGACTAGGTGGGCCAAGCGGTCCTTATCTGCCGTCAAAGTCTGTGTTTCTATGTTTCTGTTATCCAAGGCATGCACTGGCTGCCACAGATTATATGAAGCAACTCTATTTTAATGTCATGATCAGGGTTTAGACTGAGACTAAAGTCACTATTGGGAATCAAACCCATGACCAGTCAATACCAAGGACATGAGTGGTGAGCACAATGCTATTTCTCTGGTGTGGTCATGGGTAGAATAAGTAGAACAATCTGACATGTGTCAATGTACTCAGTGAAACATGATTTATTCAGTTAGCAGATTATGGATGTTCCAGAGAAACAGAACCACTGTGTAGGAAATATATGTGACTATCGTGTGACTCGGATACAGTGACAATGGAAATTTTGTATCATCTACAAAAAGAAGGCATATTACCAGGAAGTGATTACCATTGCTTCCAGAGTTGCACTATAGGGTTTAAATTATATTTAGCCTAAAGCAAAATACAGCATGTTAGCAGTCACATTTGCACTTTGCAAAACTGGAAAATCTATTTATAGGTTGTCATTGAAGCAGTGCCAACGCCACACCTAGGTTAAAGAATGTGCGAATAAAAGACTGAATTAATGAATGATAGGCACACAAAGACACCAACAAGTGATTACATTTCTGTGGAGTATTTTTAATTTGATGAAATGACTGTAAAGCAGTGACATGATGTGGTTTAGCGTTTCTGTACATATTACAGCATTGTGAAAAAAAACCTAACTGAACAATGCTTTAGAAAAGTGACATTCTAATTGGTGCACAGCTGACAATTAAAGCTTGTTGTGTTTACAGTGAATCTTGGTAGGTGTCTTAGGCTAAATGTTTAAAGTCGAATGCAAACCATCCTTACTCTGTTCCCACAAGGTATGTGGCTCTGTTCTCTAATGATTTGGAGGAAGCTGAGACCTTTTAACCTTCGGGGAATTGACCTGAATTCAGATGTTAATAGATGGGGAAATAATGCCTGCACCTGGGGAAGCCCCTTGAAATACCTGCTGTCGCTCAGGATGTTACCCCACCAGAAAATAATATACAGTATCTAGCAGTCCCACCTCACAATCCAGTAACACAGTGACTAAGCAATAAACAGTAGTGCACAGGAAAAAATGCAAGCAAGGGATAAGGCATAAAAAAACAAAAGACCGGTGCTTGGTCCCTTGCTCAAGACAATCAGGTACCATGCTACTTACCACTCGGTTATACTCCAAGTGGTCTCTGTAAACTGCACAACGGAGGCTCTAGTATGCAGTGCACTCCAACACAAAATCAGGTTGTTACACAGTCTTAGTTTTTGCTCAGCCTACCATAATTTCTGGTGTAACCCTCTTACAAATGGGCGTTCCCAAAAGCCTTCCAGGAGCTTGCTGGGCACTCCAAGTCTGGATGGTGTTCTGCGTTTAAGCCATTTTAAATGGCACTTCAGTGAGTGCTTTTAGAGCCTCTGCGTACTGTCTCTTTAAGAGCTGTCTGCTTGCCCAGACATAATTAGTTCTGAGGGGCTGTGTGTTTCCCCACTCGAGTCTTGCTCGAGCTTCTGACCAGTCGCTCCATTTCTGCCGTTACTAAATGGGCAGAGTGAGCATCATTGAAAGATGTAACTAATTCTGGGGAGAAATGCAGGGCATCAGTGAAAATGTAGTTTTGTCTAACCTGCTTCTTTTGCAGCACGAACTGTTTCTGATCAGCTACCCCATTTTGGTCCCAGACTGCTGAATTGGGCCAATCAATATGTGAGGACTCTAAAATGAAGTTTACTTTGGACCAGTGGGGACTGGGACTCTGTCTGGAGCCTACTAAAAGGGGGTCATATAAAGGGAGCTTCTGGGTAATGTAGTCTTGGATCCTTGGCGCCCTTTTTGCACTAATGGGGACCAATTTAAGTGACTGATACCTGCAGCCCACCAATGGGATTGGGTGGCACCTGAATCGAGAGCCCTTTCCCAAACTGCCAAGGAGCAGAGACGCTGTGGCTGTGAGCGAGGAAGGAGCTCTGGGCTCCTGCGCTGTTGAGCTTTCGCGTGGGAAGCACGTGTGGAAGGCCAGAAGTTGGCGGTTTTAAACGCCAGCAAGTGTCGGACTAAATCCGCTAGGCAGTGGTCAGAGGAGGCTGTGCAAAAGTGCAGCTACCTACCAGGCTCACCCTGTAGAAGACTGGAGAATCTGCTTCAATCATGCTCGGTCTGTCAGGACATGTGAAGCTGCGTCGTTGGGCCCGGGTAGTGCAGTGAAAGCAATCGGGAGGTATACAGCAGCTGCCTGGTATGGTACCCCTCTGCCTTTCATATAAATGTGTGGAGAAGTGTTGAATTCCAGGCTCGGTCCTGCGAGTGGTGAGAGAGCGCTCTGCCTTCTGGAGTCATGAGTACTGAATCAGGGTAGCTCCCTGTCAAATGTTCCTAGTGAGGGCAAGCTCTTCTGGTTTCTTTACTGGCTACACTAATTGAGACTGCTGACTCTATTTAATCTTCGTAGGAATCAAATGCTCGTTTCTGTGTCAGAGCCCCAACCAGCTGCATAGAGGGACTAGCCTTTATTGCCTGGGTACCCAGAGACAGTGACTTATAGGTTAGGCCTGTGCACAGTGCCCTAGATAGATGCTTATATATTAGAGTGGTAAGCTAATTAACCTGATCACCCCAGTCCTTGTTATTTCCCCCTAAATAAATCAGATTGATTGTTTTGCAAAGGTATACTGGCTAACTTGTGTGTTTATGGTGAATTACTGTACAGTGATTATTGTGTAACAGCAGCTTACTTTTCAGGGGTTCCCCGGAGCAAGCTGATGGGTTCAAGCCTGGGGGTCAGTGTATACAGTAAGGGTACTGTGATTGATTTGTGTGGGCCACTATTGGGAAGAAAAGGGGGTTGCAGTGACCCAGAGGGCTGTGACCAAGTCATACCAGACCGTCTCAACCCAGACCTCTGGGTGGAGGCACCCGCCATCGGATCCAGGCCCCTCGACCTGTTAGTGGAAAATCAGGCAGGGTAGTAGCCCTTGGGATAGCACCCTGGGGGTTACATTTTGAAGGTACCACTGGGATTAGCGTCCCCTAGTGGTCAAGTGGACAAAGTACCTCAATATGGCTAAATTCAAGGAAAAGCTGGAAGGGAATATCATGGCTAAGATTAAGCTGGACCCTATTAAGACGATGGTACATAAACTAATGGGGTGGGGTGAAGCAGAAGAGTTGGATTCCCAGAAAATTGTGTTACTACTACATGTATCTCTGGGGACAATGAACGCTGACCTTATTTCTGCAGTGGAGCGTGTTAAATGTTTAGGCAAGGTAGAGGTGAAGGGGCGTATGGCTGATCTACTCAACCAGACCTTGCAGGTGCTACTCTTATGCAGTATATAGCTATTGATCCCGAGAGGGTACCCCCAGTGATCTACCCGGAAGGTGCCCAACAGGGGTGAAGGGTCATTCACATCCAGAGTGGGTCAGTCACCCCAGGGGGTTCCCCCAAGACTAATAGCTTCAAAGATAAACTGCTTAAATTGCTAGCTGTGGAGGGTAGGACTACCCAGGAGTTACTGCAGGCGTTGGACCTTTCTAGTGAACCCACCCCCCAAGCCTCCCCAGGAACCTCTCCCGGGCCCCCCAAGAGTTCTATCTTGGCTTCACCGCCCCTAGTGTTTCCTCCTATACAGCTAGATTCCTACTGTAGACTAAAACTTTTTTCTGGTACTGTGCCGGTGCCCCCGGGGGAAGATGATTTGGAGGCGTGGATGGACTATGCTACCCCCCTAGTCCAAGAGTGGCAGTGCTCTGAGGGGGAGAAATGAAAGAGGCTGATGGAGTGTCTGTGAGGCCCAGCTTTGGAAGCCATTTGGTTCTTGCGGGCTACTAGCCCGGAAGCTACCGCGGTGGACTACCTTTCTGCCTTAGAGGGAGTGTTTGGGAGTACAGAAACTGGGGAAGACTTATTATGGAAATTCAAGTCTGCCAAACAATGGAGGAATGAGAAATTGTCCACCTTTGTCACTAGGGTGGAAAGGGCCTTGCAGAAAGCTTATCACAAGGGGGGAATCATGGCCACAGCCTTGAACCAGGTCCAGCTGGAGCATATTTTGAAATCTGCTAGGTTTTCCAGTGTGATATTGTTAAAACTTAAGTTACATGACCAACGGGCTGCCCCTCCCGAGTACTGTCAATTGATGAGGGAGATTCAAGAAGTAGAGACTGATGAAGAGGGGTGGGAACCCTATGTGGGGGCTGTGAATCTATGCCAAACCCCTGAGTCTAGTGAACCACATGAGGCCCACCCCTCAAGGGGGCTTGATGTTTCTCCTGTACTCCCAGAGGCCCAAGGAGGGTTGGGGGGGTGTGCTATTTCCTCTGATCCCCGGGTAGAAAGTGATTTGAGGGCTGAGATTAGAGATTTACGAGAGCTGGTGAGGGACTTGAAGCAAACTGCTACCCACCCTGTTAAGTCTGGAGAACCAGAGTTATCTAGAAACAAACGACCTAGCCAAGAGGAACCCCCCCCCGACCCCAGGACGGCCCCCAGCAGGCGAGGTATTCCCCTCCCAATAAAGACCCCCGAGACACTAAGTTCTGTTACCATTGTAGAGAGGATGGACACTTTCAGACTGAGTGCCAGTTACCAGAGAATTTAAGGAAGGTCAACAGTAGGCTGATCGCCTGGCACTGCAAGGCCTATACCCGACCCCCTAGGAAGAATTTTGTGACCCGGGCCAATGCCAAGCAACTTTCAAAGCTGCGCCCCCTGAATGGTCTGATGTGGTTGGGCCTTCAATGGAGGCCACTGTGAGAGTGAATGGGATACCCACCCGTGCTGTGTTGGACAGTGGCTCCCAGGTGACCATTATGTTCCAGGACTGGTATCAGAAACACTTGCCAGAGGTGCCTTTGCAACCCTTGGACGGCCTACATGTTTGGGGGCTGAGTGATAAGGCCTACCCTTATTCTGGGTATATCTGGATCTGATTGTCTTTTCCTACTTCTGTGGCTGGGGTGGCCGAACAAGTGGAAACCTTGGCCGTAGTATGTCCCCCCACTGGGTTGTATGATGGGGTGCCCTTGTTGATTGGAACCAATGCTTACATGTTTGGTTGTTTAGCGCAGCTGTGCTCTGAAAAACAGATGTCCAGGACTGGACGAGCTCTTAGAATACCCGCCTTGATTCAGAAAGCCTATGAAACTCAGAGAAAGGCTGGCCAGGCGGAACCTGAAGGCCCAGTGGGTGTTGTCTGGAAGAAGGATCCAGAACCGTTGCTACTAGCCCCAAATGCCCAGTGTGTTTTGCAAGGGGAAGTCCAGATTAAAATGACGTTAAGAATAAGATATTGATGCTGGATGCACCCGGTGATGGAAATTTGCCTGAGGGGTTGCTGGTTAAACCCAGTATCTTACCTGCCAGAGCCCATGCCTTTGCCAGAAGAATGATGGTCCAAGTGCATAATGTGTCTGATCAAGAGATTCGAGTGAAACAGGGTTGCACCCTGGCTACGGTACATTGTGCCGATACTGTTGTTTTGCCCCACAACAAGACTCCCAGAGGAGGTGACCGAGTGACCCCCGAGCTGTTTGATTTCGGTGATTCTCCACTACCAGCAGAATGGAAGAAAAGGGTCAGTGAACGGCTCGCTCAGAGGAAACAGGTGTTTTCTTTGAAGGAGTGGGATGTGGGATGTGTGCAGGGGGCTGAGCATCACATCTGGCTGCAGGATGAGTGACCTTTTCGTGAGCGATCTCGACGCGTAGCCCCTGCTGATATAGATGATGTAAGGCGTCACCTGCAGGAGATGCTTGCAGCTGGGGTGATACAAGAGTCCAGGAGTGCTTACGCCTCACCTATTGTGGTAGTGAGAAAAAAGAATGGAGCTGTCCGGATTTGTGTGGATTACCGTACTCTAAACCGCCGGACAATCCCAGACCAGTATACCATGCCACGCGTACAGGACGCCTTGGACTGTCTGAATGGCAGTAAGTGGTTCTCTGTGTTAGACCTCCGTAGTGGGTACTACCAGATCCCAATGGCTCCGGGGATCGAGAGAAGACTGCTTTCATTTGCCCCCTAGGCTTCTACGAGTTTATGCGGATGCCCCAAGGAATTTCAGGTGCCCCGGCTACTTTTCAGCGTCTGATGGAGCGTGCTGTGGGGGAAATAAATTTGCTCGAATGTTTGGTTTATTTAGATGATGTCATAGTGTTTGGCAGCTCCTTGGAAGAACATGAAAGTCGGTTGTTCAAAGTCCTGGATCGACTGGAAGACTTTGGTCTCAAATTATCTATAGACAAGTGCCAATTCTTTCAAGCCTCTGTAAAATATGTGGGGCACATAGTATCCACTGAAGGCATAGAGACCGACCCCAGCAAAGTAGAAGCTTTAACCACTTGGCCCCAACCAAAAAACTTGAAGGAGCTACAGTGGTTCCTGGGGTTTTGTGGGTATTACAGACAATTTATTAAAGACTACTCTTGGGTGATCTGCCCTCTGCTTAACCTTATGCAAGGGTATCCCCCAACACATAAAAAGTATAAGAAGACTGTACGATCTGGGACTGACAAAAATTATTTCCGCCCAAATGATGTGTTTAGCACCCACTGAACTGCTGATTGTGAGGAAGCTTTCCATGATATTATATATCAGCTTACTCATGCCCCAGTGCTGGCCTTTGCTGACCCTGCTAAACCGTATGTTCTTCATACCGTTGCCAGTCTGCAAGGATTGGGTGTCGTACTGTATCAGGAGCATCCGAACGGTCTGAGACCTGTAGCTTTTGCCAGCCACAGCTTGACCCCTTCTGAAAAGAACTACCCAGTGCACAAACTAGAGTTCCTGGCTTTGAAGTGGGCCATTGTTGATCAATTCCATGACTATTTGTATGGGGCTAAGATACTGGTGAAAACTGATAATAATCCTTTGACGTATGTTCAGACCTCAGCCAAGCTAGATGCCACTGGTCATAGGTGGCTCTCTGCATTATCCACCTACAACTACGCTGTTGAATATAGAGTCGGCCTGAACCATATAGATGCTGATGCCCTCTCCCGGAGGCCTGTGTCCCGAGTTCATTGGGTCCGGTTATCAGAACCTGACATAAGAGCCCTTTGCCAAAAATTTGATAGGGAGGAACCGGTGTCTCCTGAGGCTGTGGACTGCTTAGTGGACTGCTTGGGCCCCTCTGAGAACTGCTTACCTGCTGCTTACTATCATTTTTCTGCATTAGACACTAGTATGTTGCCTCAATTCAGTGATGATAGCCTTCAACGGGCTCAATCCCAAGATCCCATGATAAACTCTGTCCTGGAAGCCTTGCAGATGTGGGAAGATGTGTCAAGATTGCGCTCCCCTGACCTGAGGACTGTGCTGTTATACAAAGAAGGACCCAAGTAGAAACTGATTAATAGGCTATTGTACAGGGAGACCGTGGAAGGAGAGGGGCGAGCAGTCAAACAACAACTGGTGTTGCCCATTGCTTTTAGAGAACTGGTATTGAGGTCCCTACATAATCACATGGGACATCTTGGCATAGACCGAACTCTTGACTAAGTGCGGACCCCGATTTTACTGGCCCAAAATGAGTGCTGATGTAGAACAGTATGTTAAGAAGTGTGGCTGCTTTCTACAAAGAAAAGCCCTGCCTCAAAGAGCTGCCCCCCTGGTCAAAATCACTACCAGCACCCCTATATAACTGGTTTGCATTGATTTCCTGAGTTTAGAACCAGATCTGAAGAATATCAGCAACATACTGGTAGTTACTGATCATTTCACCCGGTATGCCCAGGCTTTCCCCACCAAAGATCAGAAAGCAACCACAGAGGCTAAAGTCCTTGTTGAGAATTTCTTTGTTCACTATGGGGCCCCCAGCGAATCCATTCCGATCAGGGGAGAGATTTCGAAAGCCATCTGATTAAAGAAATGCTATCCTTGTGGGGGGTACAGAAATCAAGAACCACCCCGTACCATCCCGAGGGGGATCCTCAACCTGAGAGATTCAACCGCACCTTGCTCGATATGTTGGGCACCTTGCACCCTAGAGACAAACCTAGATGGAGTCAGCCTTAGTCCATGCCTATAATTGCACCAAAAGTGATGCTACTGGGTTTTCTCCATATAGACTGATGTTTGGAAGGGAAGCCAGATTGCCAGTAGATGTTTGTTTTGGGGTTTCTCCCAATGGGGTTCAAGCAGCTAATCATCTATAGTATGTGCAGAAGCTGAAGGCCCAACTCAATCATGCCTACCAACTAGCCCAGACCATGGCTGCTAAGAGGAATTTGGCCAATAAAGAAAGGTATGATAAGAAAGTGAAAGCAGTGGAACTGAAAGAAGGAGATTGAGTGCTATTGAGGAACTTGGGATTGCATGGTAAACATAAGATTGCTGACAGATGGCATCACCTCCCTCATATTGCCGTGGGAAAATTGAAAGATTTACCTGCATATAAAGTGCGGCCTGAAAACAATTCAAAAGATGTGAAAACTATACACAGAAATCACCTGCTGCCAATTGGACAAATTTTGATAGAGGCTGAATCTTCCAATGCCCCCTCCCTGGGCATATAACTAGAGCCACTGCCAAAAAGAAATCCAGATGGGTCGACTCCTCAGAACTCAAACTCAAGAGTCCTTCTCCATCCCCCTCTGATGAAGTTGATCCTCAGTCTGTGTCTGAGGACAGTGAAAATGATGTTGAGTATTACCCCTCTTATGAACTGAGTCAACTCTTTAGGCGCAATCCCCTAACTAACTCTGGGGACGAAGTTGGGTTTCCTGGACTGTCTGAGCCCTCAGCTTTGTCTCTGAAGTCCATGCTTCCAGAGGATGAAGTGAGTGGCACCAAGGGCGAAGAAGTGGGATCTTTGAGCCTGGCTGAATTATCTGGCCTGGCTGAGCTGTCTGACTTTTCAAAAGAAGGAAGTGATGTGGGGGAACCAGTTAGTGATATGCCAGAGCAAGAAGAATACTTTGAGTGCCCTGACAGCACCCCGGTAGTGCCAGAAATGTCCCCAGCTGAACCAAGCAGTGTGGGTCCTGATATAGAGGGTCCTGTTCCCGAAAGTAGTATGGGCCCTGGGTCCCCTTCTCCTATGGAGGTTCCCCCTACTAATCCAAGTGAGGCTGAAATGGAATCGGGGCCTGTAGCAGGTTTTTCTGAGAACCCTAGACACACTGGCCGAGAAGTACGGCTTGTAGTAAGGCTGAGTTATGAGTCCCTGGGTCAACCTGTGGACCTGCCATTAAATGTAGTCCATAAAGGGGTGTATGTGTCCCCAAGCTCCTTGCCCAAGTTAGCCTTGGGAAATGATGCCCAACTGTTAGTGTTACCCTCTGAGTATGGGACTACTGCCCCAGTTAGCTCTCAGGTAGCTGATAGGGAAGGGCTACCTGTATCCAGGTGTCAGGGGCAAGAGGTAATGACCTGAGTTATAAATGAAAAGAAGGTTGTCTGTATGTGTAATGTTGTATAAACAATCATGAAACTGTGTATTAGAGTATTTAATGTATGTAACCAAAGGTCTGATGTTCTGTCAGTGTAAACTGCTTGCGTTAAAGTGATTTAAGGGCAACTGCTTGAGGCGGACGCCAAGTTCTTTCCAGGCCAAGAAGGGTGTAACCCCCTTACAAATGGGGGTTCCCAAAATTCTTCCAGAAGCTTGCTGGGCGCTCCAAGTCTGGATGGTGTTCGGCGTTTAAGCCGTTTTTAATGGCACTGCAGCTAGTGCTTTTAGAGCCTCTGCATACTGTCTCTTTAAGAGCTGTCTGCTTGCAGACATAATTAGTTTGCAGGAAGGGGCTGTGTATTTCCCCGCTCGAGTCTTGCTCAAGCTTCTGACCAGTCACTCCATTTCTGCCATTACTAAATGGGCAGAGTGAGCATCATTGAAAGATGTAACTAATTCTGGGGTGAAATGCAGGATATTAGTGAAAATGTAGTTTTATCTAACCTGCTTCTTTTGCAGCATGAACTGTTTCTGATCAGCTACCCCATTTTGGTCCCGGACTGCTGAATTGGGCCAATCAATATGTGAGGACTCTAAAATGGAGCTTACTTTGGACCAATGGGGACTGGGACTCTGTCTGGAGCCTACTAAAAGGGGGTCATATAAAGGGAGCTTCTGGGTAATGTAGTCTTGGATCCTCGGCGCCCTTTTTGCACCAATGGGGACCGACTTAAGTGACTGATACCTGCAGCCCACCAATGGGATCGGGTGGCGCCTGAGTCGAGAGCCCTTTCCCAAACTGCCAAGGGGCAGAGATGCTGTGGCTGTGAGCGAGGAAGGAGCTCAAGGCTCCTGCACTTTTGAGCTTTCACAAAGGAAGCGCGTGTGGAAGGCCCGAAGTCGGCAGTTTTAAATGCCAACAAGTGTCGGACTAAATCCGCTAGGCAGCAGTCAGAGGAGGCTGTGCAAAAGTGCAGCTACCTACCAGGCCCACCCTGTAGAAGACTGGAGAATCTGCTTCAATCGCGCTCGGTCTGTCAGGACATGTGAAGCTGCATCGTTGGGCCCGGGTAGTGCAGTGAAAGCAATCGGGAGGTATGCAGCAGCTGCCTGGTATGGTACCCCTCTGCCTTTCATATAAATGTGTGAAGAAGTGTTGAATTCCAGGCTCGGTCCTGCGAATGGTGAGAGAGCGCTCTGCCTTCTGGAGTCGTATGTACTGAATCAGGGTAGCTCCCTGTCAAATGTTCCTAGTGAGGGCAAGCTCTTCTGGTTTCTTTACTGGCTACACTAACTGAGCCTGCTGGCTCTATTTAATCTTCGTAGGAATCAAATGCTCGTTTCTGTGTCAGGACCCCAACCAGCTGCATAGAGGGACTAGCCTTTATTGCCTGGGTACCCAGAGACAGTGACTTATAGGTTAGGCCTGTGCACAGTACCCTAGATAGATACTTATATATTAGAGTGGTAAGCTAATTAACCTGATCACCCCAGTCCTTGTTATTTCCCCCTAAATAAATCAGATTGATTGTTTTGCAAAGGTATACTGGCTAACTTGTGTGTTTATGGTGAATTACTGTACAGTGATTATTGTGTAACAGCATCTTACTTTTCAGGGGGTCCCCGGAGCAAGCTGATTGGTTCAAGCCTGGGGGTCAGTGTATACAGTAAGGGTACTGTGATTGATTTGTGTGGGCCACTATTGGGAAGAAAAGGGGGTTGCAGTGACCCAGAGGGCTGTGACCAAGTCATACCAGACTGTCTCAACCCAGACCTCTGGGAGGAGGCCCCCGCCATTGGATCCAGGCCCCTCGACCTGTTAGTGGAAAATCAGGCAGGGGTAGTAGCCCTTGGGAAAGCACCCTCTGGGGGTTACATTTGTAGGTCATATTTGTTCACAGACTCTCCATAGGAACTGTCATTTCAAAATTCACACAGGTTACATGGTCCCAAACATTAAAATTCCAAGGTTGGATTCAAATTTCACAACAGACACAATTTGTGATGTTCACGACGGGGGGGGGGCTCATGGGCACGCACAGTGACATTACGTGCATACAAGTATGCTGCTAATGTTTTGGCCACTCCTTCTCCATAGCTGCCTGAGACCTGGGTCATACCTACTTTTATACTTCTGTTAGAGTCACATGACGAGTGGTGATTGGTCACTCCAGGCTACTAGAGTATGTTATCTGGCCACTGTTCCCATTTATAAAACAAACAAATGTTGTTGTTATGTTTCACAGCCTACATCTCATTCAGTAGATGCATAATCTACAGCCTGCATAGCCTGTTTGTTACTATTTCATGTTAATTGTCAATAAAATATAAGAAAAAGGGTGGGACCATGATAAGTCACCATAAGTCCTGGAACATCAAAACTTTAATCCCACATATCAAAATACTCCTCACATAGCAACATTCCCTTATTCATAATTAATAAATGTTTCCAGCACTTATGGTGACTTATTATGGCCCCCCTTCTTTCATTTTATTGACATTTAACATGAAATGGTAACAAATGTACTGTAGATTATGCCGTTACTGAATGAGATGTAGACTCTGAAATACAACGTTATTTATTTTATAAATGGGACCAGTGGCCAGATAGCACACTCTAGTAGCCTGTGACTGCAACAGGAGAATACAAACAAGTATGATCCAGGTCTCAGGCAGCTCAGAAGAAAGCATGGCCGAAATATTAGCAGTGCACCTGCCTGGGTGTGATGCCAGTTAGTGCGCCTGTGATCCCCCTGTTATCAGCAAGGTTGCTAAGTGCACCTACAGTGAAGTTTGAATCTGACTTTGGAATTTTAATGTGCGGGACCAAGAGATCTGCATGAATTTTGGAATGATGGTTCTGATGGAGAGTCTGTGAACAAAGATGACCTACTGTACAAGAAAGTACGATAGGCTGAGCAAAAACTAAGACTGTGTAACAGCCTGATTTTGTGTCTGAGTGCACTGCATACTAGAGCTGCTGCTGTGCAGTTTACAGAGACTGCTTGAAGGGATTAGGTATGTTAGGGAAGGCAGTAACAAGGATCTGGGGAACGGAAGGGTAAAAGGTTAAGCAATAGGAAAATAACAGTACTATACAGTCTCCAAAATATCCTGTCCACCCCCCCCCCCCCAGTCAGCCCTCCCACAATCTCTTTCACACAAACTGGTGCAAGAAGATTGCCTTCCTGAATATCCAGTTGGGAGTCCCCTGAAAAGTTACTGGGTACCAGACTTGTTGAATTGTTGCAGGCCCAGTGCTTGTAGTAGATGAGTACATGTACCATGCACGGTTATTAAGTTAAAAATTAATCACAATTTGTAATTAAAAACAAAGCTTGATTTCCTAAATGCAGGTTTCCTGCCTTAGCACTCCCAAACAGACACAGAGCTTCTGTCAACCCTTGCCATGTCAGTCAAACTAAATGGTTACAGAGCCAAGGCCCTGATCAGGTACAGTACTCACAGTGTGCTGATCAACTCAGATTTCTGGAAGACCTTGGATGTAGTATTCTGGTGTCTCTGGTGTGCAACGGCTGCATTTTGAATGCTGTCCCTCTGCTTGTTGTCACAGCAGTCACTGCAGCAGGAGGGGCTTGCAGGAGTAAGCTGTGATCAAGCAACCCCCTTTTCTTCAGCTGGTTCACCCTGCTTGATGGCTTCATGCCTCACCCCATGGTGGGGACTTTTTCTCCACCACCTCCTCTTCTGCACTTAGTGGTGACTTTCTAAATGATAAAGCTGATGGCTTTGGTCAGTTACTTCTTCAGGGTCACATGTCTTTGTATGGACTCTGGCTGGAACCCACCTTCTGCAGGCACTGGCCCCAATCAGACTTAGTCTCTGGCAATTTTAGAAAAATACCCCATATAGAGAAAGTCTCTTGGGTAAACCTGCCCAGATCCAAGCAATTTAGCCTATCTCCTTCTTAGTTCCAAAACTGAGCTGCTTTCCCCAAATTAATTAAATGTGCACACTCTGTCTGATTTACCAGCCTTTATCAGGAGACTGGAAGCAAGTATAGTTCCCCCTCTATCTACAACAGGAGCAGCCCAGAATATCTATTTTCACATACACATACGAACATATGAACTTGCCAGCAGATAAAGGCCTTTTGGTCTATCAAGTCTGCTCGATTGTGCAGTTAGCAGTCCTTATACTGCAGTGGCCCTCCTTCCCTTCCCCCCTCCAGTGGCCCTCTCCCTTACCCAGTTCCATCTCCTTTTGAAACAACCCACTGTATCACGGGATACCACTTCCTCTAGCAATGCATTCCACCCTGTCACCACCCTCTCCATAAAAAAGTGTCTCATTTCCCTCCTGAACCTTCCCCCCTCCAATCTCAGATTGTGCCCTCGGATGTCCCTCTCCCTCCCTAATTAGAAAAGCCTCTCCATGTTCATCTTATTTATTCCCTTTATGTACTTGAAGTTTTCAATCATGTCCCCCCCCATCCCTCCTCTCTTCCAGGGAGTACATGTTCAACTCCCTCAGCCTATTCTCATACGGCAAGTCCCCTAGCCCCTGGATCATTTCTGTTGCCCTGCACCGCCACCAGTAGCCTAATGTCCTTCTTCAGGTACAGCTGCCAGAACTGCACACAGTACTCCAAGTGCGGTCTAACCAGTGTCTTACATAGCGGCAGGATCACCTCCCCCCTCCTGGAGAATATGCCTCTGGCAACACAACTCAGCATCCTGCTAGCCTTTGTAGCTGCCTTTCTACACTGCGTGGAGTTGTTCATTGCTCCCATTAGGATCACCTCCAGATCCTTCTCCTCCTCCATCTTGGCTAGCTGAATCCCCCCTAGCCGGTAGATCCTCCTTGGGTTTTTCCCACCGAATTGTAGCACCTTGCATTTCCTGGCATTGATCCCCAGCTGCCAAGTGTCCGACCAGGCCTCCAAGTTTGCCAGATCAACCTGCAATCCCTGCCACCCCTCTAAGTCATCCACTACTGCTCTCATCTTCGTGTCATCTGCAAACAGACTGATCTTGCTCTTGATGCCTATTGACATGTCCACTATGAAGATCCCAAACAACACCGGCCCCAGTACAGAGCCCTGTGGCACCCCACTTGTCACTGCCTTGGGCAATGTGAACTCCCCTCCCACCACCATCCTCTGCTGTCTTCTTTGCAGCCAGTTCACTACCCATCCCACTATCTTCGCCCCACCCCTGTGCCTTTCAGCTTACTACCTAGCCTCCCATGCGGTACTGAATCAAATGCCTTACTGAAGTCCAGGTACAGGACATTCACTGCATGGCCCATGTCTAATTGCCTGGTTACCCAATCATAGTACTTCACCAGGTTGGTCTGACAGGATCTGCCCAAGACAAACCCATGCTGTCTGCTGTCCTGCAGCCCATTAGCCTCTAGGAGGGAAACCAATCTCTCCTTCAGGCTTCTCTCCATCAGCTTTCCCACGACGGATGCGAGGCTTACTGGTCTGTAGTTCCCTGGCTCATCCTTGGGGCCGCTCTTGTGGAGGGGCACCACGTGTGCCATCCTCCAGTCCTGTGGTATACTCCCCGAGTCCAGGGATGCATTGGACAGGTCTGCCAGGGGTTCTGCCAGGACTTCTGTTAGCTCCCTTAGCACCCTGGGGTGTATGCCATCTGGCCCAGGCACCTTGTCCACCCTCAGTGCCCTCAAGCCCTCCAGTACCTTGCCCACTGGGATTTCTCTATCTGTCTGTCTCCTCCTCCCCTCTCCTGTCCACCCCCAATCCTCTTGGGTACTGCTCCCACTTTCTCTTTAGTACGTTTATAGTCTCTGAAGGCTGTCTCCTGATTGGCCAAAATTCATAGGCAAATGGTATATGCAAGATGCATGTAGGATGCATGCCCTGCATGCATGAGCTCCTTAGCTCCACGTTGGATGAACCTCCTTATCTCTGATCCTTTTCCCAGCAGTCCTGGGGGTCATGGGTCAAGCAACATGGGCCTGCCATGTTTATTAATATTTTTAGCACCCCATTACTGGGAGTTCTTGCTGCATTCCACATGTACCTGTAGGTGTAGTGATTCTATTTCCCAACCTGCTGCCTGCCATGGAGCCAAGGACATATACCAAGTGCTCATCGGCCCATGATTCATAAGCCCAGCACTGTTGCCTGTCCTGGTTCCAGACCAAGACATCCCCAGCTGTTTGGTCCTGACTGTAATGTTTCTGTGCACCCACTGGTACTGAAGCAGGTCACTCCATCCTCCCTTCACAAACCAGTCCCCACTGCCAGTATCATTGGGGGACCAGGTGAAGAGGAATCATGTCAATGGCTGCCGGTGTTGTGGAGAGCTCTGAGGAGCCCAAAAGGTAAGTACTTGACTGGGGAGGGGGGTACTACACAAATAAGACAAAAAAACTGTTTCGCTCTCATCAGAATAACATTCTGTGGCTACAAACAGTAAGAACCTGAGCTGTAGTCCCTCAGCTGCACTAAAAACCTACTGTTCTGGAGCAGTAAGTGCTCTGGGCTTCCTCTTAGAACCTTAATGCCCAGAATAACATTAGCTACTGGAAAAGGATTGGAAACAGCCAGTTTAGTATATTATTATTAGTAGTACGTTATCGTTATGTGGCCCCCTCTCTGATCAAGGGGTTTCGATGGCACATATTTGTTTTCAGGGAGTGGACTAACACAAACCACTTACTTGACCTTCCCAGGTTTGGGGTGACCTCCCAGGGGTTCAGATGCTCTTCAGGCTGGTGCAGGGCTGCAACAACAGGGGGTTAAGTTAGTAAACAAACAGTCCTCAACAAAACTGATTGTTCAAAATTTGATTTAAGCCCAACAAACTGCATTTAGTAAAGAAAAGACCATGAACATATCACTGTGGTCCCTCACTATAATGTCCCTCGTTATAACGAATCCTGGTTATAATGAACAGGATGTTTGGACTCCTTATTACCTGCTTAACTGCTTGGCTATACTGCAACTCTAGTTAATCGTGGTTGTGATCGCGGGTATAGTAGTTTGACTGATTGAGTGCCATTTTCAACCTTCTTGTGAGCTATGGTGGCATCTATCAATGTGGACATCAGAGACTGCTTGGCATGTGGGCAGAGTGAGGGAAGAGGTTGTTTGTGGACTCTCTCCTCCGACTCAACATTCCAGTCATGTATAGACTTTGCACACACACACTCTGAGTCCTCCAGGCAGCAGCTCTGCTCCACTCAAAGTCACTGTAAAGGTCCGATACACAACACTCAGGCACTCTTGTATTATATTTTAACTGAGCTACTATATTTAATAAAGATATGGACTGAGGTTTTTTTTCCTTTCTTTTATTCTGATGAAGTGATTCAGAGTGTGGGTGCTTTAATCATTGATGACACTCATGAAGTCTAGTATTTCATCACTGTCACATCATCTAACAGCCAAATTCATTGGGGGGCTGAATTAGCCAAATTAGCCAGATTGTGCATTAACGGTGACCAGATTAGGTTATGTTCTTCAAGGGCATCTTCTAGGACATATATTATTTTGTCTGTTCTTGCATGATTCAACATTTTCTACAGCCATTCAAGACATGATGGAGCCTCTATGTCTTTCCAGTGTTGAAGAATTACCTTACTAGCCACTAAAGTACTGATATTCCAAAGGCACTTTAGACTTCCTTGGGGGTCCAATGGTTCCACTGGGAAACCAAAAATTACAATTCCTGGATCAAAAGGGAAGCTCAAGCCCAAAGGTTTACCCAACAATGACCAAATATATGTCCAGAAGATTTTAAGCTTTTCACAATTTACTAACACGTGGGACAGTGTCCCCTTAGTCCTATTGCATCTCTGACAAGACCTCGGGGATAGAAACCTCAATTTTATGTAATCTGGCGGGTGTAAGGTAGGCTTTGTATAGTATGTTGAAATGAATCTGAAGTAATCTGTTATTTTGGACCTTAACTTTTTCCAAATTACTAAAGTTATCCCAATCGTCCTTGGGGATTAAAGCATAAAGGTCTCTCTCCCATTATGCTATTACTGAGAGCAAGGGATAGTAACCCCCTGTAACAGGATCTGATACAATCTGGAGATTAAATGTTTATTAGTTTCCAACTCCTTGAAAATTATTTCCAACAAAATTTTCTGATTTCATCAGGATGACATTGACAGGACAGGTAGGGGCATTGGGGATCAGGGCCTGGTGCTCCGTCTGCCCAGGAGTGCTGTGAGTGATTTTTTTTCTGGTGTTCTGGGAGTGATGTGTGCCCTGACATCAAGGCACAGAGTGCTGACGTCCATCACGCCACCCCTTGGTAGTGGGTTGGGCTTGCTGTACCTCGGGTCTCCACCCGAGGTCAGACAAGCAACGAGCCCTCGTTCCCCCCTCCCCCTGGAGAAGGCAAGCTGTCCCTGGGATGCTCAAGCCTCCTCCCCCCAGCTGGCCCTCCAGCCCCCAGGCTCATTCCTGAATCTGGGTTGCTGGTATCACAAGCAGAAATCCAACCGCTGCGCCGATGAGCCGACTCAAGTACCAGGTTTTAAATGTGCTACCTACTATAGAGGGTTTTAGACATTTGTTGTTGTAAATCGGAGTCAGTTTGGACAGCCCACCCAAGATCCTGAGCAGTCTGGAGGCTTGGGTCCCGGCTTCTATGGTAGCTCTGGTGGTATCCAAGGATTCCATTTCCCCTCTCCTGGTTCCTGCTTTATTAGACACCAGTGCATTGACTAACGCCAGTTCCTTAATTTTCTCTACCTCCAGTCCACTTCCTGCCACTAAATTATTCTGGGAGTCATAGAACCAGTGTAGGTGGCTCAGCAGGCTGCACACTTACCTCTGAGGCCGGAAGATCAGAAGGCTATGGGTTCTATCCCCACATCAGGCAAGTGGGTTAAATCCCAATATACTGACACCATAGTGCAGCATGAGGTGGGTGCTGCACTCCTGAGGTGCTGTCTTTCAGATGAGATGTTAAACCGAGGTCCCACCTGCATGTTCTGGTGGTAGTTCGGGAGGATATTAAAGATCCCATGGCACTTCTGGAAAAAGAGCAGGGAAATTTCCCCTGTGTCCTGCCCAAATTTCCCCCATTCACCAAAAATACCACCAACAGCTTAAATCTGGTTCAGTTTCAGTTGGCATCCATCTGTACCCCCTCCCACAGGATGAGGCTGAACATAGGCAAAAAAATTGTCTAGTCCTCCTTCCCAGTCAACAAAAACTAAATAAATAAATAACATTAATAAACCACCTCCAGTTGTGCTGCCAGGTAATACAAGTGGATGTTAGGGAATCCCATCCCCCCCCTTCCCCTTTATCCTGACACAGTTTATGCAAAGCAACCCTAGGAGGTCCACTGTGCCACAAAAATCTTCTCACAATTTTATCCAAATCTGTAAAAAACTTCTTTGGTAAGCTAGTGGGAATAGACTGGAAGGAAAACAATAATCTTGGCAAAACATTCATTTTCAAGATATTAATTCTTCCTAGCAGTACTAAGGGGAGGTGTTGCCGTTTTGCCAAATCTGCCTTGATCCTACACATTAGCGGGTTGTACTTTAATTGAATCGCTCTTTTTGGGTCCACTACCGAAGTAATCCTG
This sequence comes from Neoceratodus forsteri, assembly GCA_016271365.2. Taxonomy (NCBI): domain Eukaryota; kingdom Metazoa; phylum Chordata; order Ceratodontiformes; family Ceratodontidae; genus Neoceratodus; species Neoceratodus forsteri. Next base: position 1,143,205,096 of record CM057450.1, on the reverse strand, counting down.
AGATATTTAATTTTGTCTCTCAACATACTTAACAGAACTGGGTCCTTAATGCTAGCTGGATCCCCCAAATAGAGAATTTCGCTCTTCCGCCAGTTCACTTTGTAACCTGAAAGGGAGCTAAACTCCTCCAGGATCCTGCACACCTTAGGGTAGGTCCTGTCTGGTTCTGGCAGAGCCAATAGTATGTCATCTGCATAAAGCATGGTCAAAATTGAACCAAAGCTGGCCTTAGTGCCCAGCTCATGAGCACAGGATCTTAATCGAATGGCTAATGGCTCCAAGAATAAAGCAATTAACTATGGAGACAGGGGACATCCCTGCCTAGTTCCTCTTGCTAGCTGAAAGAAAGGAGAAGAGCGTCCATTTATTTTTATCCTGGCAGAAGGTTTACTGTAAATTACCTTGATCCATTTTAAGAAATTTCCCTTGATCCCATATCCCATCAGCACCCCAAACAATAATGGACACTGCATCCTGTCAAAGCCCTTTTCAGCGTCCAATAATAAGAGTGCAGTGTCTGTTCCCAAAAAGGACTGTATGACATTGAACACCTTTCTAGTGTTATGTTGGAGCTTTCTACTCAGTATAAATCCTACTTGGTCCTCCAGGATAACCTTGGTTAACCTTTCGGCCAGAATTTTAGCAAAAATGTTATATTCACTATTAAGGAGTGATATACAGTAGGCCTATATGAACTGCACTGGTCTGAAGGTTTGTCTTTTAAGAAGCAGTATAATTTCAGCTTCATTAAAAGATTGTGGCAGCTTTCCTTCCTTCAGCAAGCTGTTGTATAGGTCCACTAACAAAGACGTCTACACCTTAGGCAGGTTTTTATACAATTCGAATGGGAATCCATCCAGGCCCGGACTTTTACCATTTGGAGGTGCCCTGATGACTGACTTTACTTCATCAGGTGTAATGTCTGTATCAGTTTAAATTACCTTTTTTTTTAACAGACTTTGCACAAAATTCAATACAGTTTAAAACTGCTAGGTTATATAATCATTTACCCTGTATTATTACAAATTGTCGTAGAGTTGTAGGTTTTAAGGGACTACTTAAACAAAAGCTATTTTCTGATGTTGTTTGTAGTTGTTTTAATTAATTTTTTATTTAAAGTGTTCTGTTTTGTTATTTGTTCAGTTGTGTACATGTTGTTGTGCCTTGATGTTTGTTTGTATTTTGCTATATGAAGCTGGATGTCTGTGAAAACGGGCACTTGTGCTCATAGATTTACAGTATAAAATAAAAATGAAATTAAAATGATTAGCTCTGGGTCAGGGATTTTGGGAAGGTGCAAACTGTCTACATAGTCTGAAACTGATCCTTCTTCTATCTCTTGCTCTGGTGTATACAATTTTTTATAAAAATTCTGGAAAGTTACAAGGATGTCTATTTCCTCTGAGGACAGAATCCCATCCTCCCTTAGTATAGCTTGTATTGTGTTTCTGTTTCTTTCACACTGAATCACGTAAGCTAACATTTTACTCAGTATTTCTCCATATAAATAATATTTTGCCCTTGCTTTATCCATCTCTCTTTCAGCTGTATCCTGAATGACTTGCTCCATTTTATCTTTTATTAGCATAAGTTTTGTTTCTGATTGTTCTGTCTGGTTCCATATATGTTCTGTTTTGGCTATGGCTAGTTCCCTTTCCAAGTTAGCTAATTTACTGTCCTGCATCCTTTTTCTTATCCCTACTTGGGACATTATCCATCCTCTCAGAAAGGTTTTCATTGCATCCCAAAGAATGTTATTTTCTAAATGTTGCCCAGGGTCGAGGATCCGGAACCATCAGATCTCCTCCTGGATCTGTTCTTTGAACTCTGGGAGTAACCATAAGGAGTTGTCAAACTTCCATGTTGACTTACCTGGCTGTTTAAGCCCTATTTGCCCAAGGCTCACCTCTATAACCACCAGTGCATGGTCAGAGATCCTGATTGGTTTATATGTGACCTTTTTCACCTCCTTGCATAATTCCAGAGAGATAAAAAAGTGGTCAACCCTGGAAATCATTTTGTAAGACTTGGAATAATAGGAGTATTTTTTCAGGCTTGGCTATAAAAACCTGAAGGGGTCTACCAAATTCAGTTTGTGGTTCATTTGTTTTACCACCCCTGCCACTTGTTTCCTTTCAGTGGCTTGGGGTTCCCTGTCCAATATTCCAAATGTTAAACTGAAGTCCCCTCTCACTATCATAGCTGGGCTAAATTGAGATAGTTCTAGATACAGATTAGTAGAAACAGCAGGATCATCCTGATTTGGACGATAAATTGATGCCAAAGTGATCCCTCCATTCTATAAACAAAGTCTTATTGTCACAAATCTACCCGAACTATCTAACAGCACTTTTCCATTCTGTACCCTATCTTTTTTCTAACAAAAATGGCAGTACCCCTTGCCAAGTCAGAGAAGTTAGAGATGAAGCCTTCTGCCCCCATTAACTTAACAAAGTATGAAACATCTTTGTCATTAAAATGTGTTTCTTACAAAAACAATCAATGTTCCTTTTTTTACCATGCTGACCACTTTCCTTATCTTAATGCTCTCCTTACACCCGTTCAAATTCCATGTCATTATTTTTATAGTTTCCATTAAATATAGTTGTTCATTCCCCTTTGAGGTAGCCTCCCTGAGGTCTGTCCAGGGTGTTTTTCCCTACTATCTGGCCGATATGTAAGGTACAAGTTGCGTGCCAGTCTATTTCTTGAAGCTTTATACCAGGGCACCCACGCTTTTCATGAGCCCAACTTCTGAATGACCAATTTTTTTTCTTGTTCTATTACTCTACTCACCCCATTCCCTCACTGAACTGACCTTTCACTTAACTCTTTCCAGTACCACCAAGGAAGAAAGGCCATACAATCTCTTAAGTGATCCCCATCTACCCAAGTGTCCTAATATCAAACAGATGCTCCTCTTCCCCCTTGAAGTAGCCAAAGCTCTGCTAGATGCGAGAGTGTTGAGTAAGTGGGTTAGAGACTTGCTTGCCTGCCCTTGGAGATAAGTCCCCATCGTCCTCCTCTTAAAAACAGAAAAAAATGCATGTGAGTAGGGAAAATAGACCTTCATAACCAAAGGGGAACCACACCCATTACAATTACCCCTACAACTAACTTACCCAATAACCAGGCAGTTTCCCCTCCTACTTATCGTGAGCCCCCCTCCCTCCTCTAAACCCCAAATAATAAGTGGATAAACTGTCATACAAGCTATTAAAGAACAAACATATGTTTGCTGTTCTTAATTATTCTTGGGAACATTGGTAGACCACCCAGGATCTGGCTTGTCTTCGGGCGGCCTCTGGCGATTTTTCAAAACTTACTCCACATCTGTCGGGGAGTAGAAGAACAAAGTTTTACCATCCACGTGCACCCTTAGTTTGGCTAGGTATATCATAGCAAACTGGATACCTTCTTTTCTTAATTTGTCCTGCACATGATCAAACTATTTTTTTTGCTCATATAGTTGGTGGAATGTCTGGGTATACTTGTAGTCTCATACCATTGAAGAATAAACCTTTTTCAATTCTGGCCTTGGTTAGTATTTTCTATATATCTTGGTAGCGTAATGATTTTATATACATAAATCGAGGCTTGCCATGGGTATCCAGAGCACCAAATGCACTGTACGTTCTGTCCACCTCTACTTTTTTTTCCGGGAAGAGGAGGCCCAGAACTTTAGTGAGCATTTCTTCACAGAAACCTTGGGGATCATTACCTTCAATGTCCTCAGGGAGGTTGCCTATTTTTAAGTTAACCCTCCTGGCATACCTCTCAACCTTTTGTCCCCCAAATGTGGAACATTTTCTCTCACAATGTGGAACAAATGAGCAAAATGTGGAACACTTAATCAAATCTTTACCTAGGAGGCACAGAACACTGTTAAAATGTTTGCATTTATGTTCAGAAAGTCTGTTATTAATTGAATAATATATTTTTTGCATCATTTACTATAGATTTTTGCTTTAAAATGTTAATATCAAATGTGGAACAAGTCCTCACAATGTGGAACAGGGAGCTTTTGTGAAGTAAAATGAGGAACGTTCCTTGTAATGTGGTACAGTTGAGAGCTATGCCTCCTGGACCTAGATTCGAGGTCTTTCACCTTTAATTTCAACTCTTCTAGCTCTTTATTACTTTTAGTTATAGTAGCAGACATTTTAGGTAGGGTATCTTCGATTTTTCTAACTCTGTCTTCACACTCTGTGGCTCTTGAGGCCAAGACATCTAATTTCTCCACTACCTCCGAAAGCTTATTACTGAAGGTTGAAACTACAAGATGTAAAGCCCCAAATCCTTGTCTCATTTCTTTCAATATTTCCTTCTGGGAGTTTTTAACAAATTCTTCCCCTTCTTCGGATGACACTCCAGAGTTATTTTCTCCCCACTCCTTCCTTCCTCCTGTTTTTCTTTTTCATGACTTTTGTTACCCCTGATTTTTGAGGCCATTTTCCCCTCTTGTGTTTCTTGTGCCCCTTCTTCTTTTGTTTTTTTCCTCTCATTGTTATTGGTGTTAGATTTAAAAGAAAAGATATTGTAGGTTCACACTGGTGACCCAATATATGCCACAGAGGCTGAGGAGGGCAAGTTTCCCAACTTTAAGTTATAGTCTTTTGCCTTTTTTTTTTTTAATTTGAGCACTTTCCCCCTTAGAATGGTTTTCTACCCCGGACTGCATTCCAGATAGGCTCAGAGTTTTTCTTTTACTTATCTTATTTACTGTAGGTTTAACCTCCCACTGGGCATTGCTATTCCGGGGTGTAGGGGGTACAACACTCAGCTTCCCAGCTCCTTCTGAGCTGATATTATTTTTTTCATTCCCCAACCCCCCCCCAACAGGCCCATGCTTCTGAAAACCAAAAACCCCATCCACCTGGTTCTCCCAGACGAAGGGGATACCTGTAGGCTTTGGCTTGCCTCTTTCTAGGATTGAAGCTATCTGCATTGGAGAGCTATGCAGATGGTCTGCTTTGGAGTATTGACAGCTATGGCCGCCTTCCTTTGAATTTCCTGTTCCCTCTGCTTGAGAACCTGTTGTAGTGTTCTTCTCCTCCATTGCCTGTACAAGCTTACTACTGCCCGTGTCAGCCACTGAGCTCTCGGATGTCATCTCAAACAGGAATCTGGCAATATCACGGACACGCTTGTAGAGCCCCGACATACCTCGGTAAGCCCATCCAGCATTACCAACCCCTCTCTGCAATACAACCTTTAGCTCAGCCAACTCGCCAAGCACAGACCGATCCTCCGGGATCCACAGGCACAAACTCATTAAGGAGCCAGAAACTTGCACCCTCCAACTATATTCCTCTCACCAACATTACTCCAAAGATTTGGGCTTCACAAATCAGCTTATCAGCACCACCCGGCGCCGAGCACAAACCAAGCGGTCAATGTCTGCCTGCGTGTAGCAGGCTAGGTGCAGTGTTGCATTCTGTCATGCTCAGAATGCCTACCTCCACAAGACTTCCAACTTCAAGATGTGGACTGAGTTGAAGCTGTGAGTTGTGGCTGTGATATGGAATTGGTAAGCCTAATTTAAAAGCAAGTTTGCAACACAGCATATTAGAGAGGTACTGACCTGCCTGCTATGGTAATGCTGTTTGAAACTTCTGTATTATGATTTCCTTTTACCCGACTGTTACAACTGGGTGGTTATCTAACCAGGTGACTTAGTCACAGCCTCGCAGCCCCGAGGAGGTGGATGGGGGCTTTCTAGCCAGAGAGTCTGGCAGAGTGATGAGGATTGTCTTGTTTGGTCAGGGAGGCAGCATCCGTGGAAGAGCAGTGAGTTGAAAAGAACTGTGGAGATGGAGCAAATCGGTGTCTTGGGGACTAGGAGTAAAAGAGAGAGGGTGCTGAGAGGCAAGAAGGGCAACACACCAAGGACAGTGCCCACACAAAAATGGTCAGGGACTCTGGGAAGGTCTGGCAGAAGTACAGTGCTTTATTTTCTCTTATTTTCAGTCATTTCATCTATAATGAACAAAATTGATGGATCCAGAGCCATTCATTATAACGAGGGACCACCGTATTTGTAAAATATACTAATAACAGTACAGGGATTTAAGATGTTAAAGTACAGTGTTAGGTCCATATTTCACATAAGGGATGAATTCTTCAGGTGAGTCTGTATTTCACGGGTAAGGTGAGGAGATTATTTTTAGGGTGAGTGCCTTCAGACATACAAGTCCAAGCATTTTAAGGTCTATGTATAACCCAGGGTGGCATACATCCCCGACGTCAACATGTCGACACTGGAGTCCCCTACAGTGACAACAGTGCTATGTCACTGTAGGGAACCTGCTGGCACCCAGCACTGTCTGTAGGGGGTCCTGGACCCCCGACTTGGCTCTGACTTGGAGTTGAGAATCCTAAATGGGGGGGTTCGGGGGAGAAACCCCCCTAAGAAAACACTTGTTGCTTCTGAAAACCGTCTGCTAACTGCAAAATGCAGTTGACCTATCGGTCTCACTGTTGGGTCATTCGACTAATATTTTGTCGATGACCCATCATGAATCCACCCAGGGGTACATTGATTTCAGCAGTTAGAAGGCCTTAGACAGCCATCATGGGTTTTAAGAACCCAGAATATTAACAGAGTCCAGCATGAGATAGATTCAAGCAAAGTAGAGTCTTCAGTACGTGAAGCAGCCCTAGAGATAGTGCAACTGAGGTGAATAATGAGGTATATGGCTCAACAATGCTATCCTGACTGTACCTTTTTACCCACCATCCCATAGACCCAGTACCCAAAGTCTAAATGCCCGTCAAAGGAGGTTGCACGGTAGCCAGGACTAGGTTCCCACGTTCCACCTCCCTGTGTACTTATGACAGTAGAGCGGAGACCTTTAGCTCTACAAAATTCTCCAACAGTCCCTGCTCCTGTCCCTCTATAACTGGGGATCAGTGTGGATTGCCACACAATTTGGAAATGAGGAAAAGAAGGGCATTCCCCACTGGGGGACCACAGTTACTCTGGTCCTGCCACCTCACCCTCTCCCACATGGCCCCCATGGGTCAGAGTGTCCCTGACCAAATTAAACTTACAATTTAGTAGGGGGACAAAGAATCCCACAAATAATCCCTTCTGATTTAAATATAAAGCCTCTGATATGAGGCATCCTTCTAGTGGAAGTCTAGTGATCATGCTGGGGGAGGCATCCCAGCAGATTCAAATTAGATGGTTCTTTAGGGGTTGTAGTTTACAGAGTGGAACAGGAATAAGTCTTCCACAGTTACATACAGTGCTTTATAGCCAATTTCCAGGGTTCTGACCAACACTGTGAGGGTTCTTTCACTACCCTGAAACAAGATCTCTTGCAGCCACACTGTAATGGGAAATTATATTTAAGGAACATTATTTTTTTGTCAGAACCAATGGTCCTCTACAGTTACCCTTACTTAATCAGACCAGTGAAAGATCAGGTCAACCAGCCTCGGGGCTCCGGGTCCTCAGGCTACTTCATAAGGTGACTCTGGGAACACCCTTGCATTCCCACAGATCCAGGTGCTCATTGGCCATGAATCTGCACATCCAGGAATATCCATGTATTTCACAAATCCAGGCATTCACTAGCCATGAATCTGCACATCTGGGACCACCCATGCATTCCGCAGACCCGGGCACTCATTGGCCATGAATCTGCACATCTGGGAACATCCATGTATTTCACAGACCCGGGCACTCACTGGCCATGAATTTGCACATCCACAAACATCCATCTATTCCACAGACCCAGGCACTCACTGGCCAGGAATCTGCACATCCAGGAACATCCATGTGTTCCACAGGCCCAGACACTCACTGGCAATGAATTTGCACATCTCCAAACATTCATCCATCCATTCCACAGACCCAGGCACTCACTGGCCATGAATATGCACTTCCAGGAACATCCATGTATTCCATAGAACCAGGCACTCACTGGCCATGAATCTGCACATCCATGAACATCCATGTATTCCACAGCCCCGGGCACTCATTGGCCAGGAATCTGCACATCCGGGAACATCCATGTATTAGAACCAGGCACTTATTGACCAAGAACCTGCACATCCATGTATTCCACAGACCTAGGCACTCATTGGCCAGGAATCTGCACATTCGGGAACATGCACCCCTTCCCAAAGACCTGGGCACTCATTGGCCAGGAATCTGCATATCTGGGAATCTCAGGCATTCCATAGACCCTGCCACTCACTGGCCAGGAATATGCACATCCGGGAACATGCACCCATTCCCACAGATCTGGGCACCTACTTACCATGAATCTGCACATTCAGGAACACACACGCTTTCTCACAGGCCCACGCACTCAGTGGCCCTGAATCTGCAATCAGGCACTCACTGGCCCTGAATCTGTATACAGTTCTTGCCCCATTTCTGTGCCTTAATACATCTGTTATAGAGCACAGGGTCTGGTAACTTCCAGATTAACTTGACTATGGGGCAGATCACAGTTAAGAAGCCAGCAAATACCATAGTCTGTACCTCCTATTGTACTACAAGGAGGCCGAGAGGTACCTATAGAACAGTTCCTTCAATTTAAACATTTTGCATTTCTTCCTCAGAGGTTGCAGCTTATCTGTTTGTGGAAGAAAAAGGATTTCCCTTAAGGATCAGCATACCATAGGGTCCCCCCCCCGAGGGACATGATGAAACTGGCTCCATCATGATCCCAAAGTTTAGGACTTGGTTCAGCGTCCAGCAAGGCCTTTTCTAACTCTTCCACAAAACTGAGTAAACAACTCCTTGCCATCTCATCAGCCCCAGCAGCTGGCCACACTGTTTCCGAACTCTCAGTAACTCCTACAGGCCTGGGGTTCCAAAGCTGGCTAGAGTCAACCCTATAAGGCCCAGTAGACCTACATTGGAGCCTAAAATCCCTGTGGCTGCAATTATTTTGTTTTACAATATGTTTACCCAGGACAGTTTAACAGCAAAGATGCAGCATTTTTTTAGTGAGATTGTGCTTCTTTTCAGTATTGCAGCTTGCAGAGCTGAAACATACCTAGGTCAAGTGATTTACTAAAGGGCTCAGTCTGTGGATGTGAAAGGATATTATTTATAAAATGGATTGGGAAAATTCTGTGCTGTGAATCTGATCACATGACCATGCCTTATTCCAGTACAATAGCACAAACAGAAATACTTAACTTTCTGAACATTATTACACTGTTCTAAAATTAAAAATTAGGGGAACAATTTCATAAACACAATAGAAATATATAAACATAGAATTTGATGGCAGATAAGGACCACTTGGCCCACCCAGTCTGCCCATTTCCCTACCTAATGGATAAGCTGTAGATCCTAGTTAACCAACAGCCTACTTCTTTCTACCCCCACCCCCTAGAATTGCCTTATGACTGTCCCATGCATGCTTGAATTCAGCCACTGTTTTTGACTCCACAACCTCCTCGGAAGGCGTTCCATGCATCCACAACCCTCTCTGTGAAAAAATACTTCCTTACATTACCTCTGAGCCGCCCCATCTTCAAATTGTGCCCCCTTGTTCTTGCACACCTCTTTTTTTGAAAGATGCTACCCTCTTGGACTTTGTTGATTCCCTTGAGGTACTTGAAAGTTTCTATCATGTCCCCCCTCTCCCTCCTTTCCTCGAGGCTATACATATTAAGCTCCTTTAGTCTGTCATCATACGTCTTCCGGTGCAGACCCTGCACCATTTTAGTTGCCCTCCTCTGGACAGCTTCCATCCTATCTATGTCCTTGCGGAGACTGGGTCTCCAGAACTGCACACAGTACTCCAGATGGGGTCTCACCAGCTGTCTGTACAGAGGGATAACAACTTCCTGTTTTCTACTGATGATGCATCCCAGTATCCCCCCAGCCCTCCTTACTGCCCTCTCACATTGCTTGCCCACCTTTAAGTCATCTGATATGACTACCCCCAGGTCCTTTCCATTTTTGTTGTTGTTGTTAGTCTCTCACCCCTCATTGTGTACTCTTCCCCTGGGTTTTTGTTTCCCAGGTGCATTACCTTGCACTTCTTAGCATTGCATCTAAGCTGCCATACATTTGACCATTCCTCTAACCTTGCCAAGTCCCTTTTCATCCTTTCAACCCCACCTTGTGCATCAACTCTGTTGCAGATCTTTGTGTCATCTGCAAAGAGACATACTTTTCCTTCCAGTCCCTCTGCAATGTCACTTATAAAGACATTGAAGAGGATCGGTCCTAATACTGAACCCTGCAGTACCCCACTAGTAACCCCCCTTTCTTCAGAGTTGACTGCATTTACTATTACCCTCTGTGTCCTATTCTCCAGCCAATTCTTTATCCAGGCTATCATCTTGGGACCCAGTCCCAGGCCGGCTAACTTGTATATTAATCTTTTGTGTGGGACTGTGTCAAATGCCTTGCTAAAGTCTAGGTAGGCCATGTCCACAGCCACTCCCTGATCTACTACTTTGGTCACCCAGTCAAAGAAATTTATTAGGTTCGTCTGGCATGACCTTCCTGCTGTCAATACATGCTGCCTTGGGTCCTGTGCCCCTCTGGCCTCTAGGTACTCGACAATTCTTTCCTTCAGAAGTGATTCCATCATTTTCCCTATCACTGAGGTTAAACTAACAGGTCTGTAGTTTCCTGCTTCTGCCCTGCTCCCACTTTTGTGAAGGGGAATCACATCTGCCCTCCTCCAGTCTTCAGGTATCACCTCATCCTCCCATGATTTGTTAAAGAGGGTAGTCAGTGGTGTCACTAGTTCTACCCTTAGTTTTTTTAGAATTCTGGGATGAATCCCATTAGGCCCCATTGCTTTGTCCACCTTCAGTTTTAAGAGTTCTTGCAGAACCCTTTCTTCTGTAAATGAGCTGGTATCAACTTCTGTATCCAGAGTATTTCTGTTGTTTGTTTTAGGTACTTCCCCATCTTCATTTGTAAATACTGAGCAAAAATATTTGTTTAGTATCTCTGCCTTTTCTCCATCACCCTCTGCCCACTCCCCTCCCCTTTACTAAGCCTCACTATCCCTCCCTTGGTCTTCCTTCGCTCCCTGGTGTACCTAAAAAAGGTTTTATCCCCCTTCTTAACTGAGTTGGCTGTCTTTTCCTCAGTTCGGGCCTTTGCTGTTCTGACTGCCTTCCCAGCTTCCTTTTGCTTTAACTGATACAATTCTCTGTCCTGCTCCTTCTGTGATTCCTTGTAGTTTCTGAATGCTTTCTTTTTCTCTTGAACCTTCACTGCCACCTCCTTTGAGAACCATAGTGGTTTCTTACATCGTTTTGTTTTATTTGCTTCACACAAAGGCTTGTTACGTCTGTGATGGCAGTTTTTATTATTCCCCATTGTTCTTCCACCCCTCCTTCCTGCCCATTTGCTAGTGCATTTCTTAGGCACTCACCCATTTTGGCAAAGTCAGCCCTCCTGAAGTCCAGTACTTTTGCCTTTGTATGGCTTGACTCTATTGCTGTGTTTATTGTGAACCATACTGTTCGATGGTCTCTAGTTCCCAGATGGCTACCCACTTCTACATCTGTGATCCTCTGTCCATCTCCATTTGAGAGAACCAGGTCTAAGATTGCTCCATCTCGAGTGGATTCCAATACTAGTTGTCTAAGGCATTCCCCCTGTAGGGCATCTAGAATAACCCCACTCTTAGAAGTGGCTGCTGCAACTGCACTCCAGTTAACATCTGGCATATTCAGATTACCCATCAGCAATATCTCCCTTTTCTACCATTCTAAGTATACGTTCTATCATTTCCTTGTCCATTTCCTCCCCCTGAGAGGGGGGTCTGTATACAACCCCTATGCAGATTGTGGTGTCATTGCCTGTCTCCAAATTGACCCACAGTGTTTCTTCTCCTCCCTGTTTACCCTTTTGTTCTGTTGCTTTGATTCCTTCCCTTATGTAGAGAGCTACTCCTCCTCCTTTTACCCTCCCTGTCCCTCCTGTAGATAGTGTATCCTGGTATGTTTACATCCCAGCCATGGTTCTGTGTGTACCATGTTTCTGTGACTGCCACGATATCCAGATGTTCCTCCTCCATCAAGACCACTAATTCAGGAAGCTTGTTACCCAGACTATGGGCATTGGTACTCATTGCTCTTCATTTTTGGATGGCTTTACCCTCTGTAACAGCATCCCCCACTGACCTTTCTACCTTGAACTTTTTCTCGTTTAGTACCCTGTTTTGTCGGGGGAGGCTGGGATTTTCCTGCTGCTTATCAGTGCCTCCCCCCTTCACTAGTTTAAAAGCTTGCCAATGAAGCATTTAAACCAATTGCCCAAAAGACTTGTTCCCTTCCTGGACAGATGCAGACCATTCTGCCAGTATAGCCCTAGTGCCCAATGAAGCCAAACCCCTGTGCTCCACACCATTTTTTCAGCCATTCGTTAAACTACATGGTGCAAAGTACCCTCGCCTCACCCATGTCACTGACAGGCAGCACCTCTGAGAAGGATACTGTGTGTGCTACTTGTCTTAGGCCCCTCCCAAACTCTACAAAGTCCTTCTGCACTGCTCTAATCTCATGATGAGCCAAGTCATTTGTCCCTAGGTGGACAATGACGTCCAGCTCCAACTCCCGTGCAACTGTTCTCGTGATCCTAAGGATGCGCTTCCTATCCTTCCAAGCCATGGCACCAGGCAGGCACCTTACTTCAGTTTTCTCTGCTCCCCCCATGTTCTAGCCCCCTAATAATTGAGTCCCCCACCAGGAGCTGCTTCCTTTCCCTGTGGTGTCCTTTGCCTCCTTCCTGAGGGCCTCCCTTGTGACAGTTGTCTGCAACCTCCTTAGTCTCCTCTGCGGGTGCATCCATAGGGGAACTATGCTCCTCCAGAATGGTGTATGGATTGTGGAGTGGAACAACTGACTGGGTGTGCAATGAGGCACTCCACGGTGTGCCTAACTGTGAGATAATGACACTTCTTGGGTGGGTAAGGCTCTTGGCTTCACCTTGTGCCTCACTTCTCAAGGTGTGCTGTTATCCTACAATAATGCATACTTTGTCATGCTTTCTTGATTAATTTGGAATATGGTGGTCCACAATTGCCTGTTCTCTAACTAATGAACCACACTATGGTCCTGTTGTTGCAATATAAAAAAGTACCATGCCATGTACCAACCAAACATGGAGTAATTTTGGTTAAAAAACTGGTGGAGGGAAGCATAGGGCTTGAGAGGATTATGAGATTGTGCTGTCTCTTGGATATTACACACAAAAAAGGGAAGTACCATGTTTAAGGCTGCCTAGCAAAGGTAAAAGCAGACTTTTTTGTTAGCAGACTGGTGGATGTGGCCAAAAGAGGAAAAGACGAATTTCCCAGTTTTGATCCCTTCATATGATAGAAATTCAGCAGGAGGTGACCTTGTGCAGCTTTAATGCAAAACTATAGAAGCTGTAGAGATCTACAGCATTACACAACAGGAAGTTGAGGAACTTTTTATAGAAATCATGCTGCTGGGAACTGTAGGTTCTTTCCCTTTGAAATGAATAGCATACCGTCAGTCAGATAACAATGCTTCCTAGAATGCTACATGTTTTTTTCCCCACACTGTGTCTAATGTGATTATTTCTTATTTTGGACTTACCTGATTGTCCTGGCAACTTAAATTACCTAAACAGCCATAGTGTGACACCTCCTAAATCAGAAGTGCATGTTACAGCAAATATGTTGACCTTAACTTTTTTATTCTATTTTAGATTGTCTCTTATCTTCTGTCTTGTATGACACTCATGTTTCCTGAATTTATATTTTATGTCTATCAATTGTATTAAGCATTTTGTAATTTGTCAGTAACAAGGCAACATTATGAGAATGTCATGTAGAAATACCGTGCAGTATGTAACCACAGTAAAGCTTGCACTAGGTTTTGTGATGCTTGAAACCAGATAGCAATAGTAACAAACTCTGGCCAGAGCCGACAGGGCTGCATGAGAGGAATTTGGGGGGGGGTGGGATATTGAAAATTACCCAAAGTGAAGAGCCTGCATTAGGAAAATTTAACATAGGCTCATAAATGTGTTAGTTTATAGTGTATAGTGGAGTGTTGTTCTGTATAGAATTCCATCCTTTTCAAAATGCTGTTCTACCACAGTTCCAATGTCATGGAATGCTGTTCTACCCTACTGTGGTAGAACAGTATTCTAGAACTTCTAGAGACTGCATGAGTCAGTTTCATTTTGAAAGCAAAGGAACTCACAATACATATTTTTCACACAGTACTATAAAATATAAAAAATATAGGATGAGCAACTCTACGCACAACCAGTGTGTTTTGCCACCTCGGGATTCTGATTCCCTTGGATCTCTCGAGCTTCACTTTCGAGGTCAGAGGGAATCAGAATCCCTCTGTGGCAGAACACACTGGTTCTGCATAGTTGCCCATCTAGTATTCTCTATGTAATAGTTGTCCATCACATTTTCAACATAGCCTTGTTATGACCCTGCCTCAGGTAGAAGGGCAAAGCAAATGTTCAACTCCTGCCTGAAAGGTGATTTCAAGCAGGGACTGCAAAATCAGCTTTTGGGATGCAAAAACACATTCTGATCCAGAGTTGAAAAATGACAGTTGTCATATTCATGAGGTGCTGTAGAAAAATAGCTATGTTGTAAATTTGGGGTCAAAATATTGAAAATTACCAAAGTTATGATCCTGCAATTGCAAAATTAAATATAGGCTTGGATCTCCTGTTTTACAGCTCTGATGGCTGTGATGCTGCTCCGCTCCACACTGCATGGTTTAGCTCCTCACTCACTGACTTTAAGATTTTTAGTGGGTTTTATGAATGAAGCCCTCCCTATTTTTTGATTTTTTTTATTTAAAACACTGTAAAGATACTTTCTCTGCAACTGGGAAAGCCACAGAGCAGCTTTTCATTCTGAACAACTGTTTTGGTTACCTACTAGCTCCGGAATTTTGTGGGATACTTGCTGCACCGAGTGAGTGCTGGCAGAGCATTAAAAGGCATTGATGAAATCCTCTTGAATTAAACTTATATTATTTTCACTCATATTCTCCAGAGAAATGCCTTTTGCAAATTTGTAAAAGCACATTTTGTCTCTGTGTGGCTGTGTCGCCGGCTGTTTGTGTTCACCTAGTGCTTGGTGTTTTTGGTATCTGGTTGGTGTTTCTTGGACCATTGGAGTTGGCACTGTAAGGAATTGCTGTGTGGAAAAATGGAAATTGATTTGAGTGAAATTTGATTAGTCCTGTTCTGCCTATGCTCAGATAGCTGTCAGTTTCTGCTCTTAACTGTCAGGGGCACTGTACGAATGAGAGGAGTGCGACTCTGAAGTATTGTTGAGAGGAGATGGTGGAGGCTGACTTGCTTAAAGTTGAAGCAGGGTAAAACCATGTTTGCCTTAGTGGAGAGCACTGCATGTGCTGTGATGCATTTTTTAATTTTTCTGCAGGTATGCCATTGTTACCTAAGGAAACAGGGGTTCTTTTACGACCTGAATTAAATTCAAGTTGCTACGCTCAGTCGAGCAATGTTGTTTCTTTTCTATCTCCTCAGGTTTTGAAGCACGATAAATGGCGGGCCCTCTGACATGCCTAGGAGGATGGCTGGAAGGGTTGCAAGGAAAATAACTTATAAAAACTCCTATGACAACTACTTGGTCCTCAGTTCCTGTGTGGGAGCCTAGGGAGAGGGATAAAATCCTTTTGAGTACATTGAACTTATTCTGGCCCTGAGCTCAAATTATGATTGTAAATCTGCTACAAGTGTGACCTGGCTAACAGCAGAGGGAGGTGGTAAGAGATGCCAGATGAAGGTACTTCTTTTGCTTCTTAAAACACATGCCATTGTTGAAGAAAAGAAACCCTGGAAGGTATATGTAATACCCATTTCTGGCACTTTAAACCCCCAAGAAAGTGTCTCAGTCTTTTCCTATAGTGACCCTATATACTGACTGTGGAATCAAATTATGGGGCAATTTGAACTCCTGCTTCATGCACCTTTTGTCATTTAAAGATTCAGCTTTCAGTGTATGGCGTTAAGCCTTTCAACTAATCTACAGTCTTGAGTGAGACTCTTTAAAGGAATTTGAGTCACTAAATGACTATTGCATAGAGCGGACTCTTGAATGAAATGGGGCCCTTTGCCTTATGCCAACTAACAGGATTGGATGATTGAATTTTTACTCTTGTTTTATTTAAACCATCCATCAGATGGGGTTTTTAGGATGCTTCTTTAAAAAGCTTTTGCTTGCTTGCTTGTTTGCTCATTTTCTTGAGGCAGTACAAGGGAGAACATTGACAATAAATAGTGACTTTTGTGGCTCTTATCTTGTTTTAACTATTGGACCCCAGAAATATCACTGGAGCCATTATCAGTTGATGGACTTCCAAGTAAATGAAGCCTCAATATTGACCTCCAGTAAATGGACTCCAAATTATGGAGACAACAAGCTTGTCTTGGCTGAAATTATATTTTAATATTTTAAATTATATTTTAGCTTACATGTTTGTTTAAATATTTTACAACCTAATTGTGTACTTGCTTACCACTCAGTGCTAAGGCATGCTTTATTTATTTTAGGATGCAAGAATTCTAATATGTGATTGGGAGCATTTGTATGTTGCTACAATATTAGTGTTTTGTCGGTAGAGAGTTTTTCCCGTACGGTGGACTTTAACTGCCATTTTTACTACTTGTAAAACTTAATTAGTTAGGAATTTATTATACCAGGAAGTGCTACCAATTAATACTTTCTCCAGCTTTTTAGTTAACTAAATATTGGGCAGCTTGCTCATGTTGCAAATGCTGTATAATCACTTAATAGGTGCCATTAACATCATTGTGGGTGCATGGGACATTTTGTCTGAAGTGCGGAGGAAGTTTCTATGGTGCATTACCGTGGGTTCCATTGCAACTTTTTCAGTAAGGTGCATAAGGGGAAAAAAAGCCAACAGTGGCTAAATCATGTATGATGGGACAGGGCTAGCTATTATCCTGCATTTTGTCAGTAAGTACATTTTTATGGGGTTCCCAATTCCCAAAGAAGTGGCCATGAACCATAATTAGGCATGGCATATAGTGGTAAAATGAACCAAAAGTATAATTACTCAAAGGCATTTAGTGGGTTATAATGCTGATGGAGTTCTATCTAAACATGAAGAAACTATAGGATGGAGTCTCCCCAAAACACCTAAAAAGTTATAGATGTTTTTGGTAGTGAACGGAGTACCCCCTTGATGCTTCTTTTCAGGGTTTGTATATTTCCTCCTGATATACCCTATCTGATGAAATGGGACATTCCTATGAATTGGCATGGAAATTAAGTTAGTGAAACAGATTAATACGCTAGAATATACAAGATCCTGGCTAATAGGTCATTTTAAAAAAGGTATATTTGAAAAATGTTTTATTTATAAAATGTTAATTAAGCTGTATTATACAGTATAAGGCATTGCCTTGGAGACTGACTGGAATGGTGTACGTATATTGCACATTTTTATTGTTTATTATGTTTTTTTATGTTTCATATTGACTTACAGTATAGTTGATTGAATAAACTTGAAACTGAAACAATGTAGGCTCATAACTTTGTTGTTTTTTAATATTTTTACACTGAATGTTCAACATTGCCTTCTTGTGACCCCTCCTCATGATCAAGGGCCGAGAAAATTTTTTACTTCTGCCTGAAAGGTGATTTCGCGCAGGGACTAAGAAGTTACCTTTTGGGATGTAAAAAAAAACATTTCAGCCAGGATTTGAAAAATGACAGCTATCACATTCATGGGGTTCTGTAAAGATATGTCTATGCTGTAAATTTGGGGTAAAAAATATTGAAAATTACCAAAGTTATGAGCCTGCATTCGCAAAATTCAATGTAGGCTCATGACTTTGTTATTTTTAAAATATTTTTACACCAAATGTTCAACATAGCCTTTTTATGACATCACCTCATAAACAAGGGCATAGAACATTTTCAAGTCCTGCCCAAATGTTAATTTTCTGCAGGGACGCAAAATCAGCTTCTGGGACAGATTTGCCTAATGACAGCAGAGAAAATGTTCAACTCCTGCCCGAAAGGTGATTTCATGCAGGGGCTGTGAAGTCACCCTTTAGGATGTAAAAAAAGAAAAGGCTAGGATTTGAAAAATGACAGCTGTCACATTCAAGAGGTGATGTAAAGATATGGCTATATTGTAAATCTGGAGTAAAAATATTAAAAATGACCAAAGTTATGAGCCTACATTTGCAGAATTCATTGTAGGCTCATAACATTGTTTTATTTTTAATATTTTTACACCAAATTTTCAACATAGCATTCTTATGACTGCACCTCATGAACAAGGGCATAGAAAATGTTCAAGTCCTGCCCAAAAGTTGATTTTCTGCAGGGACCGCAAAATCACCTTCTGGGACAGATTTGCCTAATGACAGCTCAATTGTTCATGAGGCAGGGTCCCAAAAAAGATGTGTTGAAAATTCAGGCCAAAAATATGAAAAAGGGCCATGTTATGCCAGTAAGTTCAAAACACCATTGAAATACATTGAACTGTATACCTGTTTTTTTCAGTTTGCAGTCCGGCTTTGAACAGTGAAGATGTGTCTGCATTCCAGAGAGGATTATGGTGTTGGACCCCTGATGGGTAAGTAAGGGCTTGGGGGTGCAGGGTGGTGGGTGCTGAGTGGGAGGGTCGGGTGAGGAGGAGTGCAACTGCTGCAAAAGACATCAATGGAAATTTTTTTTTACTGGATAAAAAAGGGGATTCCTGCACCAGGGGATTGAACACCTCCCCAGTGCTACTGTTACATTTCTGGGTGGAGTAGGGTGGTGGGTGCTGAGAGGGAGGATCGGGTGGGGGGAGGAAAGTATATTAAAAAAAAACAAATAACCACGCATGCACAGTGGTGATGGGGGGATGAGGAATCCTGCACTGGAGGATTGGGCACCCCTAGTGCCACTGTTATGTTTCTGGAGGGGGGAGTGGGGTGGTGGGTGCAGAGAGGGAGGATCGAGGAAACTATAAAGATATATGTAAAAATTAGCAAGCACAACTGTGTATGTATGGTAGTGGAGGGTGGGGAACAAGGATTTCTGCACTGGTGGATTGGAACCCTCAATGCCAATGTTATGTTTCTGGGGGGGTGGGGTGGTGGGTGCTGAGAGGAGAGTTGGGTGGGGAGGGAAGGAAACAATAAATAAATTTAATAGATAAAAAAAAAGCAGAAGCAACCGCATATGCGCGGCAGTGGACTGAGGGGTTAACAGCAGGATTTTTTGATCGGGACACTGGGGGATGGGTGTCACTATTATGTTTCTGCTGGGTGGTTGGGGTTGTGGGTGCTTAGAGGAAGGGGTGAGTGGGGAGGATATGTATAATTTAAATAAAAGAAATTGACCACTGACCGTAAAGTAGTGCAGTGCAGAGTGCTTCACAGACGCAGAGGCGACTGTGTTGGAACTCCAACATGTTGTTCGGTTATAAGAAATGCAGCTTCCTTTTCTAATAGTAAGAGGTCTGCAGGACTCCACCAACAGTAGCCCTAAAAACACAAAAGTCTAGCACACACCATCTTAATGAAAAAACGTCAAGCGTCAAATATTTTTTTTTAATGGATAAACCGCCATTTTATTAACAAACACACAACAAGTAACATGCTTGCCAGCCTAACGTTTCGGATCCTTCTGATCCTTTATCAAAGGCCTTTGATAAAGGATCGGGAGGGTCTGAAACACAACAAAAAAATACTGTATAGCAGGTTATATTAGCGCCTGATATATTTAGCTCGACTGGTATGCGGTACTTATTAGCGCCCAATTATATTAGCCCTCGGCCACAGTTACAGTACTGAAGTGGGTGTGACAGACAGCACTTAAAATCCA
Source organism: Neoceratodus forsteri (assembly GCA_016271365.2). Classification (NCBI taxonomy): domain Eukaryota; kingdom Metazoa; phylum Chordata; order Ceratodontiformes; family Ceratodontidae; genus Neoceratodus; species Neoceratodus forsteri. The sequence goes on along the minus strand of CM057450.1, from coordinate 1,143,185,276 downwards.
GCTCATTTTCAAATGAGTGCAGTGTGTAGTCCTGTTCTGTGTGTTGCCCTGAGATTTTACCTGCACATACCTTGTTACTTGCTTTCAGCGTAAAGTCCCTCTTGAAGTGGCTACAGTCATCACAGGTTAAAAGGAAATACCGATGGATACCTTGGATATATCGGGTGCAGATCTGGCAGACAGCTCTGGTGTTGAATACGAAGTGACAAACACTGTTGCCACAGAGATGCTGCATCCCCGCCACCAGTTAAGCGAGGACGCTGCAACTCCTGTGTTAACTACTGTAAATATAAAATGTAGCCAGAATGCATGATCATAGTGCAGGTTCATTCGTACTTTCTCTTTGCTTCACAAAACACTGACACTACTGAAGTGTGAAGCAGAAGAGAAGCAGAATGAAGCCGAGAGAAGAATGGAGGACTTAACATTACTGTGGCAGTTGCAATATCCTAGCAGCGGAGCAGACATTTAATCTTTTTTCCTCATGTTTGTGTACAATAAAGCTGAAGGTTTTTTAACTGCACTCAAAGTGTCAACGTTCTAGTACTTAGCGGCAGTGGGGATACGAACAGCAGAGACAGCTGCTAATTATGATGTTGCTCAACCAGAAATGTCATAACAAACATAATATTAGTGATCCGAATATATTAACACTATTTCCATTTCAGCTAATTTCGCTAAAATAAAAGGAGCGCTAATATTACCTGCTATACAGTATTTGGAGCTTGATGTTTCCTCATTAAGGTGGTGTGTGCTGGACTTTGTCTTTTTACTGTGTGGTATGTACCGGGGGCCATGGCAAATGTGTATACATGCAATTGGCTATTTTCTACACTTTTCCTGATTTTAAATAACATTCTTGAAATCTTCACATTTTAAGTCTGCTTTAGAATTTTTTTACATTTGAAATAATAAAAGGAGTTTTCCTCTCAGTATAGTTTAGTCCAGTTTTTATCCGTATTCTCAGCTGTTGCTGTAGGCCTATTATCTCATGTGGTCAGGGAGCAGTGTCCACATACTCTACTTCATTTTAGTCAAAAGAAAAGTTATATTAACCAATCTGTGTTTAAAAACAAAGAAGGATACTAATAAAACCTGGTCCAAACCACATTAAAAACAGCATTCCTTTCATTACTTCATATGTAAAAAAAAAGTGCTAAAGCAGACTCAGAATTGGAAACAAGCACTGGGCAACATCTGGGGCCTGATATTCAAATGTTTGCCCAGGCCCAAATCCTAGTTTGCATGCACAAACCAGGCTTTATGCAGATATCCCATATTCAAAAGCTCAGTTAGCGTGAGCAAACAGGATTTGTGCTGGGCAAACTGTGGAGAGGGGCCCAATGCAGGGACTGGAATATTGGTGCAGCCTGATATTCAGAGTAGCTGCACTGTGCCAGGACATTTTCCACTCTTCCCTTTGCATAGTGGGAATACTGCTGACCTAAACATTGACTTACTTCCACACAAGCAGTTGGTGAAGGAAGTGCATTGGCCCCTCCGACTCACAACACAGTAATCCCTGGTGTCTAGTGGCGCCCCCCCAATCCCACTCCCATATACTGCAGATCATGTCCCTTGTATCTAGTGGTGCCCCCCCACCTGCACCCTTGACCTATGGTTCACCTCTTAGTCCCTGGTGTTCAGTAGTCCCTCCCCCCACCTGCACCCATGCCCGATGTGTTACATCTTAGTCCCTGGTGTTCAGTGGTCCCTCCCCCCACTCGCACTCATGCCCAGTGTGTTAAGTCTTAATCCCTCATGTCTAGCGGTCCCTCCCACCACCCGATCCCTATCCCTGTATGGATAAAAGCTCTCCCCATTTGTCAAGTTCCTCCCCTATGGCAACATCTGTCCTATCACAGTCATGTGGGAAGCCATTTGCAAGAAAGTCCCCCCCCCCGCAACATAGCCGCAACCCCATACCCCAGCAGTGAGTGGTGCCCCACCAGTCTGTTCCTCAATGGCGGTTAGTGTCCCCCCACCACGGCACCAACAACCCACTCCTGGTCCCCCTTTTGCTGACTGTCGGTGCCATGGTGAATCAACAGCGAGTGACACAACCCTCCAAACACCACCTTAGCAACCTGCCATCTAACAGTAACAGGGAGCACAGCTTATTTATAGGGCATAGGTGATGTGTCTTGCCCTATAAATAAGCTCTGTTCCCTGTGACTGTTAGCCGATGGGCAGCTGAAGTAGTGTGTGAAGGGCTGTGTCACTCACTGTTGATTCACCGTGGCACTGACAGTCAGGTAAGGGGAACCAGATGGTGGGTTGTTGGTGCTGCGGTTGGGAGGGACACACTAACCACCACTGAGGGACAGGCTGGGCAGGTGCAGATCACTGCTGGTGTGCAGGGCCAGAGCTTTGTTCTGGGGGGACTTCCTTGCAAATGGCTTCCAGCATGGCTGTGGTGAGATGGCTGTCACAGTGGGAGGAGACATGACAAACCGGGGGGGGGGGCAGCATCGCACAGTCCAATCTCGCTCCCCATACAAATGAACCCATAATGGGCATGAAAATGTCACCTTAGCACCTTGCATGCTGAATGGACTCATTTGCATGGGTCCATTTGAATATTAGGAAATTTAGCATGGGCACTAGCCATTGTGACACCATATTTCAGGAGCCATATCTGTGTGGCGCTATGTGGCTTAGGGCTGGGCCGACATGACCCTATATTCAGTCTAATAGTGCTGGTGTGCTATTCCACTGAATATAGCATCTTTGGGCACCTAGGCTACCACAAGGCAAAGCGCAACTTGTTGCGCTCTGCTTTGCGCATTTTTGAATACCTGGCCCCTGATGTTTGCTTGCTTGTATTTGTTGTGTTGTTGTTGAGCATAGATAGTGCGGCTGTTAAATTAACATATTAATGACACACGACGAATAATTGTGAAATTATCATGATTGGGAAATGAAGAGGGTCACACATAACATTGTTGTTTTCTTAGATTTTGACTCATGTGCCTTGTGATTAAGCAAGGACTTCCAAGCAAAAAGGAGGCCAGAGGCAGAGAATGAGCAGTATTAGGGAGAAGGAGGAAATTTAGTATTCTGATACTGTGATAAGTGAAGAAGGGGCATGCCCCCCAAAACCCTCTCACAGTAAAAACTGATACAAATTTATTTACGTAGTTTACAAGCAAACATAATTAGCTTGAGTTCTAGGCTAAGAATTATAGAATCATAGATTTGTCAACAGATAACGACTGCTTGGCCTATCCAGTCTGCCCAGGTTGTCTCTCCCTATGCTGTCACTACAGATCCTACCTCATCTCTGGCTACTTCCCCCCAAACTGCTTTCCTACTAACAGGGGAGCAGACGGGGGGGCAAAGGGGGGACAACTGTCCCAGGCCCAGTGGCTCAGGGGGGCCCAAAGGGAGGCCCATAGGGGGACCCGTAACTGATGATGTGAGGCTAAGGGGGGGTCCCAGTCCTAAAGGTGTATCCCAGGCCCAGGAATTTCTATTGGCACTCCTGCCTACTAACATGCCTTTGTCCTATCCCATGTGTGCTGGAAGGTAACCTGGTGTATCTGTTAATCCTTGTTTTTTTATGTTGCAATGACCAAAATGCTTTAAAGAGGGATTCCAGCCCAAAGTATTACTTAGCAGATGTAGAATAAGTATACCCTCAATAAATCACACACCAAAAATTAGGTTTCTACGTTACTTCATTTTAAAGTTATGAGCTATTTTGTAACCCTGATTTCATTACCTGTTCAAAAAAGCCAGTTTCAGTGAAGAGCTGATGATGCTGTCATCTCCAGAACTCACAGTCTAGTCTTCCCTGTCAGCAAGCTTACAAGGTCTGTTTCTCCAAAGTTTAAAAATCATGTGCAGTGGTTTTTACAAGCAAAAGAGGCAACAACATTCAAAAAACATTTCTATAAAAACTATGTATGTTTTAGGTTTTGAAACAGAGTTGACAAATTCATATTTTTAATGCCTTTTTGATGTGGACCATTTCTCCAGGGTTGCTGAATGCTGAGTCAGCATGCCTCCAGGCTGCTGATACCATTTGGGGTGCTACTCTACTGTATCTGTTAGGAAATTGTATTGCTACTAGTATTGCATAATGTTGGTAACTTCACTGCTGTTTGTCAGCATCTGCTTTATAATAAGTTTTAAAGAGCACCTTTCCCAGTTCTTTTGACTTTCATGCATAAATTACCCCTTCTTGCATTGATTCTGGACTTGTATTTCATTTCTGTCCTCTGCAGTTTTTGCATTCTGCAAAATGAAAGAAATGCAATTCCAGAATCAGTGCAAGAAGGGGTAATATATGCATGAAAGTCAAAAAGACTAGGAAAAGCGCTCTAAATCTCAATCTCTCTCTATCTCTCAACAAAATATTGCTCTGTTTTATAAGATGTCTCTTCCTAGCAGTTGAAACTCGACCTCCTGTTCTTGTACGTTTCATGTCCTGTCTTTCACAAAATGGGGTAATCTTTGCATGAAAGTCAAAAGGATTGAGAAAGATGCTGACACCAACTCTATCTTCTCTCAGTCCCCATGCTTTGTTACTGAGGTAGAAAAAAGTCAATTTAATAAAAAGCACATACTGGCAAGGCATTTGGATTTTGGCATAATGCATTACTAACAGGGTGTATTGGGGAAGGGGGAACATAGTACAGTATGTGCATTGAGTACTGGTAGTTTTCTCTTTTCAAAGTTGCTGTGACTGCACTGTACTACACAGTGTGAGTCACTCCTCTGCCCTACAGTGATGCCACTGGGAACCAGCAGCCCAGTAGCTGAACAGCAAAGGCATGTACAACAGGGCTAAAGCAGGGCTCAAAAACAAATCCAAATTATGGAAGGCAGAGTAAACCGTGGCCAAAAATTACAAATGCACACACCTTTTCAGGTCTAGTTCTGCATATAATGACTACAAGATGTAACTTTTTGGACCATCATGAAAGGTGCTCTTTAACAGGGGCCTAATATGTGTTAATTCCTGCTAGTGGTGGAATTGTTAGCTCTGGTAAAATTATCATTTTAATGTAGAATACAACACAGATGAGTGAATGCAGGTTAAGTAACAGCTTGTCAGGGAGAAAACACTAGAGGCCAGATACTCAAAACTTTGCTCCTGGTGCAAATCGATTGCACCATGATTGCATCACATTTGTGCTGGTGTGCTATATACAAAAGGTAAAATAGCACCGGCGCAACATGATAGCGTCAACACTATGAGATAATATATGCATGGCACAAAGTGAGGGGTGGGGACGTGCATACAGGCACAATGGTATATTCAAAAGTATAGCGCCATGCAATGTGTGTGAGCACAATATGTAACACAGTGCAAATTACCACCTATGAAAAGGTAGCCTTAATGCTGGGCAAACCCAGGAAGGGGGGCGTGGACACAACGGCAATGGGGAACAAGGCTGTATGCATCCAATGAGGTGGCAGAGGGGCAGATGGCCACCCTGGGCCACTCCATATGCACAGGCACACACACCATGGAATGCAATGCCCAAACAGTGCTGTGAAATGTACACTCATGTAAATGTTACAACTGAGCTAGATCACCACTTGCAGCAACACACTCTTTGCACGGTATTGTAATGTATTGTAATGTGTACCTAATGTGATTTGTATATTATGTGTTGTTGCGCATTGTATGTCTTTATTGTACACCGTTGCATCTCAGCCACAAAGTTAGTGTCTACAGGTCATTTCTGACACTAGGCCTTTGCCCAGTGTGCTTACCTAGTGAACAAGGTGTTGATACACAATGAATAGAACACATACACGGCAAAGGCATGCTGCAGACAGATGGCACCGCCCATGTCGCCGTCATCTGGCACTGGTCCAAACTCTGCCAGGCATTAATGGGTGCCCCAGCACCCAGTGGACACCAAGGCAGTGCGCCCATGCAGCACACACCTCCAGTTCCCCCACTGAGGTACACCAACACAGTCCAGTAGGCACATGCTGCACTTGGGGAATGGAAGGTGTTGAAGGGAGGATGTACAGGTGTCCAGGCTGCACCACATAGTAGGTACTGCCATGTGGCTGGGGCCATCCACACAGTGCACACGTTCCATTGACGGGACTGCTCCTGACAGCAGTGTGCCAGTATGATGGTATGTGTGGCCCTCCCCCAGGGCACATATCCTATACCTGTTCGGGATCCCTACACACACGGACAGCCATGTGTATGGTAGTGTGGGCATCCCATGCCACTGGTGCAGCACATGAGGGTTACAGGACAGTATGACTGTGGTGTCCACTGTCAGACCACACCTTCCAGCTGTGCGTATCACTGTGTGGATAGCACCAGTCACTGTTGCCTGACACACCGTAGGCATTGCTGTGTACCTCACAGTATCACCTACTATAGTACTATGCAATCTGATAAACACTGTGGCAGGAACAATGATTTGCCTCTGGCATGCAGCACGACCACCTGTTCCTGTAGTGCTACTCGCCTGGGCCAACATTAGTCTTTGCATCTGTGTCTAAACCAAGACTGCAGCTAATATTCTGTGAGCTGTGAGCACACAATGAATGTGGCAACAGACCTGTAATACCAATCGGATATACAGGTGGAGCTGTGAGCACAGAAAGAAACATGGCTAATGACCTGTAATTCCAGTCGGACCTACAGGTGGAGCTGTGTGCACCATGTTATAGCGCTGGGAAAACCACATGCAAAGCAGGCTGTAATGAGATGCTAATGTGCCTGTTTGCCCATGGATTGCCTGAGTAGACTCATTTGTATTGCAGTTTTGAATACAGCAAACTTTAGTACCAGGCAAATGGGATTGCGCCAGGCAAACGTGTTAGCGCCGTGCAATACCGTAATGTTCCATTACATGGTTCTGCAGTATTTGGCCTGCACTGTTGTTTGCTGTTGTTGTGCTCCACTGCTTTGCTAGCACACACATTGCCCACATTGTTCAGCCTTACCTCACTCCACCTCTGTGTGCACTGGGCCACTGTTGCAGTTTGCACTGCTCTTGGTTGCTATATTCAGTGCTGTCATATTTGCTGGGTTATTGCTGCACTGCACTCTCAGCCCTATTTGCACGCCTTCATTTACATGCTATAATCAACCCATATAGCCCCGGGACTGTTCCTTTGAATATGGCGTGCAAATGATTCAGGGCTAATTTTGCCCGCTGTGCAGTGCTAATTTTGCCCAGGGCAAGGTTTTGATTATCTGACCCTAGGTTGGCTGGGTTGCCTACTGCATAGAAACTCATAGTAAGGTTTCAAAACAGCATTACCACTTCCCACCCCCATTTACAGGAAGGTAGAATAATTGTTTTAAAGTGCCATCCTAAAGAAATCACCTCAATTGAATGACAGGTATGATGATCACAGCCTTCCACCACATCAGAAAATTATTCGGTCTGCAAACCTCACCAGTGAAAACTGAAAATTTTGCTCACGTGCCTTTCCAGTATAAGAAATAAACTGAAACTAAACCTCAATACAGTGTGCTATGATGCAGCATTCAGCAACTCTGGAGAAAAGACCCACAACTTAAAGGCACCAAAATAAAAAATTAAAAAAAAAATACACATCTGTCAACTTTATTTACAAAACCTGAAACACACAGTTTTTATAGCAATGTTTTTTGAATGTTGCTGCCTGTTTTACTTGTGAAAACTATTGCACATGAACTCCAACCTTTGAAGAAACAGATTCTATAAGCTTGCTGACAGGAAAGACGAGGCTCTGAGTTCTGGAGATGACATCAGCAGCAGTTGTTCACTGAAACTGGCATTTTTAAACAGGCAGTGAATTTAATGTTGTAAAATTACTTGTAACTTTTAAACAAAGTAACTTAGAGATCTCATTTTTGGCACGAGGCTGATCCAAATTCTGAACTTTATTGATACCAAAAATTTTGTCTGTAGTCCCTCTTTAATTTTTAGTGTTCCAAACATGGGTAAGCAGAGGAACACAGTTCCTTATGTAAATTGATTAATGAGTGCAGGAACATGTTAGAACATCTGTTTTACTTGTTTTTTAGCATGGTTTGAGACTACATTAATTCCATGAGTTGCAAGCACTGCATTGTGGGTATGATGCTATGGGTTGTGCAACATCTCCGTCATCCCTTGGGAAACAAAGTTCTAAATAGGAGCACATACGAAAGTAGAAAACAGTAACAGTAGCAAATGTGGAATGAAAAGTAGAGGTCAGATTTCAAGCAGTAATTAGGAACTGCAAAAGAAAACCCTCTGCTTTGCATTTTCCAGCCGTCTGATTGGTCTAGGACTTCACAATGGAAATGAGGAGAATGGTGGGGAGTTGGTGGAATTAGGGAACAGATTCAGTATTCTGAAGCAGTGGTAAATGGAACAGTGCCACTCCCCCCTCCCCCAAAATCCCTCTCACAGATTAGACTAAAACCAATATGCTTGCCTGTTTTACAAGTGAACATAAACACGCATTGGCCAATGGCAGATGTTGCCTTGCTTGTATTTGCTGTGTAGTTGTTGTCCATAAATAGTGTAGCTGTTGAAATGAACAAATTAATAACCCAAGTTATAATGTATGGTTAGGGCTTATTGTGCGCAGAATTCAACCAGCTCAAAAACCTTGTGCACGTTCTAAAGTTGTTGTGCACGTTCTAAAAATCTTTTTGTGCACGTTCCATGATTACTGTAATTGCAGCTGCAATTCCCTCACGCTGACTCTCACTGCCCAGTATCACTTCTCTTCTCACTGTACCACAGCCTTACAGTAACTACAGTTTAAAAAAAAAGACATGTCAGCCACTTTTTTTTTTAACCATATGCTATAACATATAAAATACGGGTGCCCTTACACAACTTGCCATGTGTTTCCATCTCAGGGTTGAGATACCAACATGAACCTCTCAAGCTTCACTCTCAAGGTCCATATGCTAGTATCTCAACCCTTCAATGAAAAACAGGCTTATTGTGTACGGGCACCCATACATTATTCCTTATGTAATAGTGAAATTGCTATGCTTAGGAAATCAAAAGGTTCGTGTATAACATTGTGACTGGGCAAGGACTTCAAAGGGAAAAAGAGGAAAAAATCAGATAGTAGGCAACACTGTGGGAGTTAATAAGTACCCCGATGCTGTGGTAGGTGAAAAAAGCAACACATCATCTATGGAATTTGGACTTTATTGAGCATAGAAAATGCTGCAGTTAAAATGAACCATTTATTAACACATGCTATAATAGACACGTTGCCATGGCTTGGAAATGAAGAGGTGCACTCATTATATTGTAAATTGGCAAGAAGTATTCTGAGGCTGTGATAGGTGAAGAAAGTGCACACACCCAAAATCCCTCTCACAATTCAGACTAATGCAAGTCTATTTATGTGCTTTGCAAACAAATGTAATCAGCTTTATTTCGAGGAAAGTGGTATATGTGTTAAGCCTTTTATATTTATGTTGTAGTGACCAAAATGCTTTAACTTTTAGTGTGCAAAACACAGGTAAGCAGAGTAACACAGCTCCGTACCTAAACTGATTGAGTGTCGGAACATGTTAGAACATTTGTTTTACTTGCTTTTTAGCAGAGTACAGGAATACATTAATTCCATGACTTGCAAGCACTGCGTCATGGGTATGCAAATGATATGGGTTATGCAACATCTCTATTCTCTGAGAAACAAAACACTAAACAGTAGTACATATGAAAGAAGTGAACAGTAGCACCAGCATGGGAAAAAAAGCAGGGGTAAAGGTTCAAGTACAAATTAGGAGTTGCACAAGAAAACTCTCTACCTTGCATTTTCCAGCCTTGAGAGTTAACATGTACTTCAAAGGAAAGGGAAAAGCAGGAGAATGCTAGAGAAAGGGCAGAATTAGGTAAGAAATTCAGCATTCTGAAGCTGTGATGCATGGAGGAAGGGCACACCCCCACAAGCCATCTCACAGTTCAGGCTGATGCCAATATGTCCACATACTGTACTTTGTAAGCAAACATAAAAAGGGATATTATGCAAGACAGGAAATAAAGGGCAATCTAAAGTAGAAGGAAAATGTATAAGTCAAAATGTTTACCGCTAACATGCACAGCTGCTTTAGGTGTTTTTTTCTATAAAACTAATTTCATTACTTCTGGTAAACAGTGGTGATTGATTCACATGACATTCTAGTAACAGGAAAACAAATCAATTCATCCATGATAAACTCAGACTGTGACTGATCTTACATTATACAAAAAAATAGTTCTGCTGTGCTTTGCACTCGTGGCTTATTGTTTCAATAGAAACACTTGATGGAATTCAGGAGATGCTATTTGTTTTTTAAAGCCACAAATATAGAATTATGTAACTCCATGTCAAATCTGGTGAAGACATACCATTTTTTTAATAACTAGATACGTTTCCTTTACAGTTGCCAAGAACTGCCCGAGGTTTTGCTAAATGCTCCTGGTATATTTTGAGATTCAACCCAGCCTTCTTTCCCCTGATATATAATAGTTTTATATATATTTTTTTTAGTAAGAAAGAAATTCCCTTTATGGGTCAAAAGTCCTATGTCAAAGGTCTAAAGGTCTAAACCAGATTCCCCATAGTGTATTTGGCTTCCTGCCAGTTTCCTTCCCCATCCCACCTGAAACATTCAGTAATAGTTCCCCTTCCTAACCTCACCCCTAAATGTAACCCCCCCCCCATTTCTGGGGTTATACCTGATGCCCTGTGCCTCTGCCATCAGCCATGCTTCTGATGACTTTCAGTGCTCTCCCAGTCCCCATTTCAGGATTTGCAGTGAGACCAGGAAGCACCAGAGCAACACATTCCAAGAAGAGCCCAGGGTGTGAGGGTAGCCCTGGCTCCAGATTTTTCACTGCAGCAGCCGCACAATCTCCCACGTCCCCAGCCTCCAAAGACTGGCAAGGGGCAGGGGTTAGAATCAGGAGAGGCATGACAACTTGCTTCCTGGCCTCAGGTCAGGCAGCAGGGCTGGAAGCACAGAACAGTTGGTGCCAGAGCTTCAGCATGGGTGTAGAGCTCTGATTGCTAACCTGGGTTCCAGACTCTACAGCTGACAGCAGGGCCAGGATCAGAACAACAAGGAGCACCACTGGGTACAGGGCAAGGTGTTTCCTGGTCCCTGGACTGGCAGCAGGACCAAGAAACAGGAATAACTCAGTGCCAAGCACCATTAGTCCTAGCATGCATGCTTACAAATAGCAAAATGGAGCCAGAGCTCCTGTTAAGAACCAAGGAGCACATCTGCTAGTTCAGTGTGAGTCCAGCCCCAGGGCAGGCAGTGGGGTTGGGATATATTCAAATAAGCCCCCATAGGAGAGGCAAGAATAAATGTATTTAGTTAGTTTGTTAACTATTTGAAATTACTCCAACTAGGATAACCCTATGAGATGCAGTATATCTGCTTCACAGGGGTCCCAGGGAGGATAGCAGCAGTCAGTAGGTTAACATAGTCCAGCAGGAACAGTTACACACAGGCTAATATATACACAGCAAAAACAAACAAGCTCTAAGGGTAAATAACTCCAAACAGTAATCAAAACAAGCTAACAAAGGGAGCCAGCCCGGTGGTGCTGAGGATTGAGGTGCTGGATGCCACACCAGTGACCCGGGTTTGGGAGCGAGCTTGGGTCGCCTGAGGTCAGTGGGGGAGGAGAGGATTGAGCATCCAGGTGACTGTTCTCCTCTCCTAGGGTGGGTTCAGGGGGATTTGCCTCCTGGTGGCTGATCCTGGCAGTGGCTGGGCTGCGTTGCACCTTAGGAGGAGACAGCCAATGGGGTCTGGTGTCAGTGGGTGTCTGCAGGATGGGGCAAGAGCATCCCATCTGTGCGCTGATGCCATTGCACATCCACACCAGGGGGAGGAACCAGAAAGGAAAAGGGCCCTATCCCCGGTAGGCAAAGGTGGGTCCAGGGGTGCCACACCTGTGCCCAATGCCGGGCCCTCTGTGCCATCTCCGGTGCTCCGTTAAACCTGGCTGCCCCACTTGGTTATAGATAAAGCACCAGTGGGAGTTAGTGGTGCCACCCTGGGGGACTCAGAGCTGAGAGATCGGATAGTCCAGGTGAAGGTGGAGTCAGGCACACTGGTGGTGGAGGATTTCAGGCAGGTTGGAGAAAGTGGCATCGCATGTCCACACCAGAGAGAGTCCGGGAGATAGAGAGGTAGGAGGCATAAAGTTGACAAAAAAAAAAAAGCTAATGAAGAGCATGAACATTATTGTTATGCAACATGAGCATGGTCAGATAGATGGGGAGTCTGGACCATAACAAACACAGGGAGTTCCAACTTGGCTGGAAAGACTGGACTTGAACACTTGCATTCTAGAAGCATTCCTTAGCCGAAGAGGGAGTGTGGTCCAGGTGCTTGGGACTGCAAATGCAAATGCCTTTCTACGAAACTCATGCTTCATCCTGGGAATTGAGAAGGTAAGTGCTGCTGTTGAATGGAGTGAGCAAGTACTGTTTGATTGTGAGATGAGGGCTAGGATATACTCGAGGGATTTTCATTGTGCACAGGTGTACAACAAAGAAAGCCAGAGGTAATCACGTGTGCTTGAGGGACCTGCCCAATTACAAGTAATCCAGCAGACAATAATGGGTGGACCAGTCACAATGGAGGATGAACCGGCACATCTTGTACAAATGATCCAGGGGCAGCAGAGAGGTTTTGTTCACACGGCAATATATGATGTCTCCATAGTCAACGGAAAGGAACAGAAAGTTGGAGACTACCTACTTCCTTATGTCAGCACTAAGGTAAGGTTTAGACCTGTAGAGAAAGTAGACCTTTGGCCCTACAGTTGATAACATGTGGTCAACTTGATTTCTGCATGTATATATCGAGCCAGAGTCCTAGATATTTGAATACATTGGCTTGCTCAATAGTGTTGCCATCTGATGTTATGATTGCAAGTAGATTAGTTGAATGAGTTAAGTTCTGGGGTCCAAACACTATAGTCTTAGTTTTGTTTGCATTAATGAACAGGCAGATATTGACAAATGCAGTAGGGATCTGCAAAACCGCAGAAAGAAGTATATGGAAAAGTAAACAAACATGGTTGCCCCGTTAAGACACAGAGGCAGCCTTGGGACAGCACAGCATTCTGGGAATGGGGTAAAAGGTCATAGTTGCTTGGGGTGTGAAAACTGGCCAATCAACCCCTGTTCCAATTTCTTTGAAACCATAAATTTGATGTCAAACTTGAGCCCCATAAAACTGGACTGTCCAGTCAGTCAGAGAAGCCTGCAGGGTCTGAAGAAACTGCCTGCAGCTAAAAGGCTACTGTGAGAGAAAATCTGAGAGGGTAAAAACCCAGCTACCAACCTCTGGGCCGTGGTGTGCTAGAAAGTGTACCTTGTGAACACCTCTGAGGGCAAAGCAGACTGAAGTGACTTTAATGTAGCCCAGAAAGAGGGGCTTTTTGAAAAAGAAAACGCATTTGGTTGAACAGCTTCCCAATCCAGGAACATTCCAGTTCAGAGACGGGGATCTCCAGTCCAGCAAACACTGACCTTGAACCCAAGCAACGTTGATCTGCAGCTCAGCTGATGCTGATCCAGAGGGAGACCAGATTTTTATTTATTTATTTAGTTATTCAGAAAAAACATTTGCGCACAAGCTCTTTTACAAAGGTTCCACATCACAGATTGCAAATCAAAGTACAGTAGGAGAAAGCAAAGGTACATTACAACAAACGATACGGCTTGGATTCAGAACTCACAGAATAACTCAAAACATAGATACAAGTTAAATAACAAGAAAAAAACACATTATGAGGGTGGGGGGGTGGATAAGCCGTCACAAAGTGCCTTGTCAGTAGTTCAGAGGGACAGGGATAGCTGGCAGAGGGATGAAGAAGGGAGGTATGAGAGAGAGAGCAACGTACTGCGGTGGAGGTGAGAGGGTGGGGGAAGAGGGAAGATAAGGTATAGGGAGAAATGGTGGGGTGAGGGGAGGCTGAGCGGAGAGGACATACTACAGTAAAATGGTGGGATGTGAGGGGGCATGGTCAGGCAGCCGGCATTAGTAGTGACTGTTTGGGAAACTCACAGGACTGTGAGTTGAGGGAGGGAGGGGGAGGGGGTGGCAGGTGCCAAAGGAGCATGACGCCAACTGATTGCTGATGCAAGGCATGAGATGGGACAGAGGAAGAGGGTACCTGAGACCTGCCTAGTGCTTGCTGGGGGGCAGGGAGAGCAGGTTGGCTGGACTCAGGGGCAGGTGCAGTTAGAGAGTGTTATTAGGTGCTGTTTGAGATCAGTTTTTAATTGTGCCTGACAATTGGTGGCCAAGAAGTTCTCAGGAAGTTCATTCATACAAAGAGAGGGTTGAAGGAGTGAAAAATCCAGAGTCTGTGCCCTGCAAACCAAAACAACAGTTTAGCAATTGGAGAACTGAGTGTAATCCCCTACAAATAGGGGTTCCTATAATGTCTTCCTGGGCTGCCTAATGTCCACTGTCAATGTCCTGTGTCTAGTAGTTCTAATCATCTGCATGAGAGTGCTCCAATAAGCCTCCATGCCTGTCTCTTTAAGAGAGCAACTAGCTTGTGTTTGAAAATTAGTCTGGGCTGGGTCTGAGTAATTTTGGGCTCACGACCAGCTAGACAGTCCGTATTTATGCTCCATTCTGCAGTTGCTACTTGCGCGCAGAGGGAGCGCTGTTAAGGAAAGTGATTATTTACTGTTTATCTGTTATAATAATAATAATAATAATAATAGAGGAGTTTGTCTAACCTGCTTTCAATTGCAGCTTGAACTTTTGAATAGAGCCACCGATTTGGTTCTGGACTGCCAGTGTTTGGACCAATCGAACCTCAGGGGACCCAAAATGGAGACTGTCCCCAGAGGTCTTGTGGGATTGAAATTCTGTAGGAATTGTAGTTTTAAGGCTTTTGGTGCCTAAATGGGCCTGGAGGTGGAGCCCTTTCTGTGACAGACAGTTACCTCAGCCAACCGAACCTTGAGGATTACTGGGAAACTCCCAGAACTGCTGAAGCAGAGAGTCAGTCGTGAGTTGGAGTTAGGAGAATAAACAGCTCAAGAGCAGCTGCTCCTGGTAGAAGCGTGGGAGAATTGGCGGGAAGGCTCTGCTGGCCTGCCTGTTACGTCTTCCAGTGTGAAGTATTGCCTTGAGTGTGAAAGTTGAACTTGTCTCATTACCAGGTGGAGACCTGTACCTGAAGAGAGAAAGTGTTATTGCTACTTTAGAATGGACCGAAGACTTGCTCCAGAAGCGACTGGCCCACCTGATGACTGAAGTGAGCCTCAGCTCAAAAGGTTTGCGCAGTGAAGCTGCGACTGGCAAATGGGCTTTATCTGAACTGTGGCTAAATAAGCTGAGTGTTACAGATGTGCTGAGTGTGTTTCATGGGTCATGATTTTTTTCCCCTCAGCAGGTACTGTCACGCCAGCTGGAAGCTTTTCTAGCACTTCATCATGGACTTTATCGGAACTGTCTTCTCTGCCTGGGCCCTTCCACCTCAGCCTAGGCCACTGCTCCTGATTCAGAGACATTCTTGGCAAAAGACCCACTTGGGGATTCGGCCCCCTGCTCAACACTACCGAACAGGTAATGACCACCAGGAGGTGAGTCATGTAGGCCCTGCTTCCCCTGTCAGTCCCCTGGCAATCCAGTACAACACCATAAGGTCTTCATCTCCCCTGTCCTGCACCCTGGTCTGGGTAGGATGAATACAAAACAGGGTAGCTCCCTGCACATAGGCAACAATCATTGTGCATCATCTGATTTTCTTGTTTGGGTTATTGCAGCAGACTGAGCCATCCAGCTCTGGATTACAAATATTTGGGTTGAGTGCATTTTAATTGTTTTCCTTCCTAAGGGCCCCAACAACAGCTGCAATGCTGGCCTATCCTAGGCAATGCCTCAGGCTAGCCTGTTCCACATACTGGGTACCCAGGGTTGTGGGACTGTGTCAGAGGGACTTAAAGTGCATGCTGAAATCTATCTGAATCAATTCAGAAGTGCTAATCACTTACTAGATTTGCACCTCACCCTTGTTCACTTCCCCTGAATAAACCAGACTGTAGGTGTTCATGTTTAACCTGGCTGATGTGTACCTTATTGGTGAGATTACAGCATCTTCAGAACCTTTTGCATTATTGGTCTTATTTCCCAGGGGGTCTCCAGGGCAGCTGCAGAGGATTCCGCCCTGGCAGTAAGTGCAAGTGTGAGCATATTATTACCATTATCTGGTGTATGTGAATGTTATATTGTTCCACTGTTTGGGCCACTAGAAGGGTTGGTAGGTGGTTATAGCATCCTGGAGAGCTATACCAGATGCAGCTACGCTGCCCCTGTACCATTCTTCCGGGTGGAGGCACCCGTTCACCAAACTCAGGCCCCTTAACATGTGCATAATCACGAAGGCAGGGATAGTAGCCCATAGGGTAGTGCCACCTAGAGGTCACATGAGTAAAGTTCTGGGTCCAGACAGAAGAACTGTACTGGCCATCCAATCCAATTAGTGGATTACAAATAGGGGCGTGTTTCTTTCTATAAGGGATTTCATCATTATGTGGCAATTGTTTGCACGCACACCATAGGGCCTCAGCTCCAAGTTAGCCATATCTTTATAGCAAGGTGCCCAATGCAACAAGTACACAGGTTTCCCAAAGGACTTCATGGAGAAAAGTCAGGTCCACCCACCATGGAAAAAGCAGACTGATGGGGAGGGCCCTGAGGGTTTGTTTGAAAAGTTAGTCTTATTATCTGCATAGTGTATAAATCCCCCCTGATTCCATATTTCCCTTGCCACCTCTTGTCTTTCCTTTCTGGAGTCACCGTTAATGTTACTATTACTGTATGGAGGGGAAACTATGCTATCTCCAGGGGATGCTGAACATGGACTAGAAGGTTTCATTTGCAGTGAGTGAAAAGAATCAGTTCCCAGTAGAAACATGCCAGGAAGCATTCCTAACACAGTTGGTTCAGGACCCCTTAGGGAGTAGCATTGCTAGATCTGGTACTCTCAAACAGTGAGTGGGTGCATAATGCAGTAGTCCAGGAACCCTTGGGATCAAGTGACCCTGGTGTGGTGGGAGGTCCAGCTGGAAGCCGGGAAGGGAAACAGCACAGTAAGAAGGTGTGGGACTTCAGGAAAGCAGACTTGAATAGGATATAGGCACTGCTGGTGGTAGGCATGAGGGGTATAGCAGGGACAGTAGAAGTAATGGAAAATGGGATGCATTCAAATTAAGTGTACTAGAGGTTGCAGCCATCAGTATTGGAAGGGGTAGCATGGAGAAGAGGGATAGAGGGTCGCTGTGCTTCACATCAGATGTGAAGGAAGCAGCGAGAGAAAAAAGAGCATTTCAGGCGTGGCTTGGACTTGAGAAAGATGGCAGCATAACTCTCCCACTCTGCCCCGGCCTGGTGATATACCCTGCCAGATCTGCTGGAATGCCGGACTGAACTTTTTTGTTAACCACCGGGGAACCTTTCCCTATCCCTACTGCCGCTAGCTTAGCTGTTTTGATGTGGGAGGTCACGCTCCTAGAATGGCAATTAAGCTACACATATTTTGGAGCAGACTGAAGAGCTAGGCCATATAGGCCCAAGCACAGGGGAACAAAGGCAGTACTGAGTTACACCGCTAGTGCAAAGCTGCTATGTCATTCCAAGTACAGGTTGCAAACATCGGGTATCCCCGGCCGTCTAGGAGACTAGTTGGAATCTGCGCTATCGGTCCTTTCTATCCTGGGACTACAGCAATAGTAACAGGAATGGAAGCCTCGGAAGACAGTGCGTCGGGGCAATCCACACAGTCTATGCATCTCTCACAGGGTCAAACCCAGTTCGGGGATGCTCTAGCCAATATAGCAATAGTGCTCCTGACTAGAGTTGACACTATGGGGTGACCCTGGCTGGGAATGTAGCAGATGTGTGTAGACTACAGGACCATCAAAACATACTTGAACAGCGAACAGATGAATTAGAGAGACAGCATATTATGGTATTACAAAGGCTTAAAGACCACGATGACAAACTCTCTCGGCTGTGGCAAAGAGCGAAGGATCAAGAAAATAGGAGCAGAAGGAACAATACTAGGATCCTGGGGGTGCCGGAGGGGGCTGAGGGACCAAATATGGAGAAGTTTTTAAATGAATGGCTGCCACGGTTGCTCGATGAAAGATGTAAAGAGCCTGTGTGGGTAGAAAGAGCACACCGCGTCTCCGGCAGACCCGATGGTGCCCACGGTCCCAGAACAATTATCGCTTACTTGTTACAATACTCCATTAAAGAAAAACTTTTGTAGGCCGCTAGGAAACTCGGGGAGATTACCTGGAGGGGCAACACAATATCGCTCTATCAGGATTTCTCTCATGAGGTGGCAATGAAACGAAAAGCATTTGGTCCACTAAAGAAGATTCTTACCGCTCACTCCTTCCAATACAGATTCAAGAGGCTGACTGCCTCACACCTGTCCAAGGATGGGAGATCATTTCTGGCAGATTCCCCTAGGGAGGCGGAGGCCTGGATTAACAGCCAGTGGCCAGGCCTATTTCCATGGACTACCTTTCCCAGATGCCTATGGTACCCAAAAGAGCACACGCTAAAGGGAATCGATAAGAGAGGGAACTGCTTCCAGGGAGACGCTAATTCTGGTCAGAATGGCACGGGAGCAATGGGGTCCCCCCTGCCTATTCCTTCACCATCGCTAGAGATGGATAGATGCCCTAGTACAGGCTCACCTCCCAGTTAAGCTGAATGCCCAACTAATGGAGCTGAAGCCAGGAGTCAAGCGGATTGGGCACTCTTATCAGGACCAGGTAGACAACGATCACGGACCAGGAGTCCTTGCCGGTAGTCCTTAGGGAAGAATTATTTCTTTTATGGCCACTAAGAATGAGGCTAGACCAAAGACTATATCCTCATTACAAGCTGAGCTTGTGGCCCTGGAGAGACAGTTCAAAGTGAAAACTCGAAACCTACTTTGTACTTTTACTTTTAGGGGTTTGGCAGTTGAAATTCAATGCAAAGAAGTGCAAGATAATGCATATGGGGCACAAAAACCCTGGCACAATATATCAGTTGGGGGGTGAGGATATAGCATGCACCAAGCAGGAAAGGGATCTTGGGGTTATCATCTCAGATGACCTCAAGGTAGGGAAACAGTGTGACAAGGCAGCAGGTAAAGCAAATAGGATGCTGGGATGTATTGGCAGGGGCATCACCAGCAGGAAAAGGGAGGTCATAATTCCGCTTATACAAGACACTAGTGAGGCCCCACCTGAGTACAGTGTACGGTTCTGGAGACCATACCTACGTAAGGACATAGACAGGGTAGAGAAGGTTCAGAGGAGGGCAGCAAAGATGGTGCATGGATTGCATCACAAGTCCTATGAAGACAGGTTGAAGGAACTGAACATGTACTCCTGGAGGAGAGAAGGAGAGGGGATATGATAGAGACATACAAGTATCTTACAGGGAGGAACAGGGTGCAGAAAAACACTATTTTAAGCGAAAAGATGTTCCAGGACTAGAGGCATGGGATGAAGTTGGAGGGAGGACGATTCAGAGGAAACATAAGAAAGAATTTCTTCACAGAACAGGTGGTGGACAAGTGGAACACCCTGCCAGAGGAAGTGGTGGGGGCTGAAACAATCACAGGATTTAAGAATGCATGGGATAGACATAAAGGAATTCTGGAGGTCAGGGGTAAGGGGCAACAGACTTCTAGGAAAACAAACTGAACTTACAAGCTCAAATGGGCAGACTGGGTGGGCCATAGGCCCTTATCTGCCGACACTGTCTATGTATCTATGTACTTAATTCCCCCTCTTGTCTACTATTATTGGTTTAACGTATCGACTGAACACGCTGCTAAATGAAAAGGCTGCATGGCAACTAATCCATGCTAAGCATAAATCCTGGGAGGGAGGAAACAAGGGGGGCAAACGTCTCACGTATCACCTTCGCAAGCAGTAAGCATCCTCCAGGATACTTGCTCTCAAAATTCCACAGGGCAAAATAGTGTCTACACCTAAGGCTATAAATGAAGTGATGCAGAGCTTTTACCAAGAGCTCTACCGGTCTCAAGTTCAGCTCTCAGACATGGAGCTCTCCACCCGGATAGCCAAAATGTGTGACAGGGTTTTCCCCCGTTAACTTTCCCAAGAGCACCATGCAGATTTAGATGCACCTGTTACTCTGGAGGAACTTCAATCTGCCCTATCCCAGCCGGCCAAAAGGAAGGCACCAGGCCCTGACAGAATGACAGTGGAGCTGTGCCAACTTCTCAAGGCAGAAATCACTACCCCGCTTCTACAAGCATTACAAGAAGCTCAAGCCACCACAGCCCTTCCCCCACTATGCGGGAGACCCCAATAACCGTAATCCCCAAGAAATTCTCAGATGCAACGGATTGTGCCAATTTCCGATCCATTTCCTTGCTGTCAGTGGATATTAAAGTTCTAGCCAAAGTACTGTCGAACAGCATAACTCAAGTCTTACCAACCTTAATACACCCTTTGCAGACTGGGTTTTCTAAGGGGAGGTCAGGGGCAGACAATCTCCGGTTGGTCCTCAATTTGAAATGGCTAGCCTTGCACTCTGACACACTGATGGCAGCCCTGGCCATAGACTTTGCCAAGGCTTTCAACTCTTTAGAGTGTGGATATCTCCACACGCGGTGTTGTCTCTATATGGTTTTGGGCCATGGTTCTGCTCATGGGTCTCCACATTATATCATTTTCCCACAGCTAAAATTGTAACCAATCGGGATGTCTCTTTTCCGCTACAGAGGGGCACCAGACAAGGCTGCCTTCTCTGACCCCTTCTTTTTATTATAGCTTTGGATTCCCTGATACGGAAACTCCTGGGCACCCCAGACATTACTGGGATTACAGTGGGAGAACACAGTTTTCTGGTTAATGCATACGCGGATGACATGCTACTTACCTTGTCTAATCCAGATCTCTTCATCCCTATCATTCTACGGGTGTTGCAGGAGTTTGTCTCCCTCTCTGGACTGGTAACTAATCAAAAAAAAAGATAATTTTATCTCCCTTAAATGTAAAATGTGGACGGAGCTGTCTAATACGTACGAATATTACCTGGGCACCCCAAGGCTTCTCATACCTTGGGATTTTTATTCCCTCTGCCTGGAAAGATCTGGAAAAGGTCAACTTCTCACCCCTGTTAACAGCACTCATGGCAGAAGTCCAGAGATGGCGGAGGTTGCAGCTCTCCTTAAAGAGTAAGATAGAGGCTGTCTGTATGTTTATTTTCTCCAGAGTTTCGCATCTCCTTAGCAACCTCCCAATCCCCCTATCCCAGAAGCCCTTTTTACTATTGGACAAACTGATCTCCTCCTTCTTGTGGAAGGGTAAAATGGCATGCTGGAGTCTAGCCAAGTTATGGGCGCATTGGACCAGGGGAGGCTTGGGACTCCCCTGGTTCATGGGATATCACCAAGCCTTTCGCATGGCCCAGGCTAACTGGTTTACCCCTTCCTCATTCCCTCTTCCTCAATGGGTATGCTTAGAAGCAGCTCTCCTACCCGACAACTCACTTTGCACCCTGCTCACTAACAAGAAGCCATCTGGGGATCTTCTCACTCCCATCATGACTGAAACTTGTAGGGCCTGGCGGCGGGCTATGGCCCTTACTGGTACTCCCATTGGAGAATACTTACCTCCAATCTCTTACGCCCCTTTGTGGAATAACCAGCTCATCACAGTGAATCATAAGCCCTTACACTAGCATCATTGGGCTACTAGGGGTATCCAGGTGGTTAGGGACCTCCTCCTCTCAGGCAGTAAGACACTCATGTCCTTCGAACAACTGCGAGAGACATATGGATTGAAATCTCAGGACTTCTGGAGGTATCTCCAAATTTGAAGTGCAACTGCCTCCCTTTGAGTGTCCCCATCCGATAAGGGTAAGTGGAATTGCCTCACTACCCTTCACAAACCTAAAAAGAAGAGCAGGGGTTTGGTTGGAACCATGTATAAGGTAATTAGGGATGCCCAGCCCGATACTACTTTGACTAGACAAAAGGCTTGGGAAGCTGAACTTCAATGCCCCTATCTTAGCATCAATGATCTGACTGTTTAAAAGCTGCCCATTTGGCGTATGAGGATTTTAAAAGTCAATTGATTTCAGCTGAAAATCCTCCTCAGGTGGTATGAGACACCTGCAGTGCTTTATAAATTGAAAATAATGAAACAATAAATGCTGGAGGTGCAATACCTCCCCTGCCCATCTACTCCATGTTCTCTGGACATGTCCAGCACTTCAGGAGTTTTGGCTGTAGGTTCTGGGGGATTGTTCAAGGATTATCAGCAAACCCCTTTCGACTGGCTATTCCTCTTTGCTGCTGGGGGATGTCTCTTCCCTGGGCCCATTGCCCGAGCCAACCAGGGTGTGGGTTCTGGTGGCAGTGATGGAGGCTAAGAGAGCCATACTGATGAAGTGGAGGCTGCCTTCCCCTCCCACGATCTCCCATTGGCGGGCAGCAATGGCCAGGTTGGCCACATTTGAAAAACTCTCTGCGATTGGGAAGGGCCATCTCTCCAGATTTCACAAGAAATGGGACGCATATCTCCACTCACACATTTGTGTGGTCTGCTATTCTGAACTATGAAGTCCCCTCCTCCTTCTTTCTATTCTTTCCTCAATAGCTATGTAACCCCTAGATGACGCTATCCCAGGGGCTACTACCCCTGCCTGATTTGCCACTAACAGGTTGAGGGGCCTGGATCCAATGGCGGGTGCCTCCACCCAGAGGTCAGGGTTTGCAATAGTTAAACTTACTTGGTCACAGCCCTCTGGGACACTGCAACCCCCCTTTCTTCCCACTAGTGGCCCACACAATATATCAGAATTACCTTCACAGTATACACTTACCCCCAGGGCTGGTTCAGGCACTGGGACCTCCGAAAATAAGATACAGTGCAACAATCACAGTACAATACTTTAACATAGACAAATACCTCAGGCAGTATAACTTTGCTGAAACAAGCAGCTCTGATTTATTTAGGGGGAATATAACAAGGACAGGGGGAAATCAGGTTAATTAGCTTATCACTTTACTCATCTACCTATGGCTCTGTGCACAGGCCTATCCCTACCAGTTACTGTCCCTGGGTACCCAAGCCCTAGTGGCTAGTCCAAACCGTGGCAGCTGGTAGGGGCCCTTTCCCACAGAGAAAAGAAAAATTAGTTTAAACAGTCAGCAGTACAGTGATTCCATTTGGATTTAATGTGGCAATTCAACAGGGAGCGACCCTGAATTAGTACTCACGACCTCCAAACAAGATAGGGTCCTTCAATGTCAGCAGGGCTACTCTTGAGATCCACGAGACTCCTCACACATTTATATTGCAAACAGGCAGGCTGCTTCTCTATCCCGATCGCAATTACTGCACAATACCCGGGAGAACACACAGCAGATTCAGTTCCTGACAGACCGAGTGCAATTCAGCAATTTCTCCAGTCTTCTACAGGGTGAGCCTGGTTTCTACTCTTCAGATATCCTTTGATTCTCTTCACAGGATGGATTCAGTCCTAACAAGCAGTTACACAAGCTGCAGACCGGAACTCTGGGCCTTACACACGCTTCCGACTAAACTGCACACTGAAAAGCACAGGCTCCTTCCTTCTTCACTGCCAGAGCTCAACTGAAACTCCAACAGACAAAACCGAGCACTTCCTTTGAGTTCCTCCCAGTTCTTGACTGGATTGGCTGTCACTCACAATAGACTGCTCCTGTTGGTCCAAAAGGCGCCAAGTCTAAACTACATCTCCCAGAGTCACTGCCCATACAATCCTCTTGTGGCTGGCTCAGATTATGAGTCCAAGTTCTGATTCGTCCAAGGCACCATTTTAGAGCTAGCTTACCCCACACTGATTGGTCCAGTTCAGCAGTTCAAAACCAGAATGGGAACTAGGCAGACACAGTTCTGACTGCAAAGAAAGCAGGTTAGACAAACTGTAATTTCATTATTACTCTAAATGGTTTCTGGCAAACAGTTACATCTTTCAGATAGGTTCCTTTGCACCCTAGTGACTGCAAAATGGAGTGAATTGGCAGCAGCTCGAGTGGTACTCAATCAAAGAAACACACAGTCCCCATATACAACTAATTATGTCTGCAAGCAGACAGCTCTTAAAGAGACAGTACCAGAGGTTCTAAAACACTCACTGATAAATGGCTTAAACGCCAAACACCTTTAGGCTTGGAGCATTCAAGCAAGCTCCTGGAAGTCTTTTGGGAACCCCATTTGCAGGGGTTACACCCTTCCTGGCCTGGGAAAGCTTGACGTCCAGCGTCAAGCAAGTACCCCATAGCTTTTAACTGCAACCATATACATTTGCATTAGGCTCACACATGTAATCATCAGTCAATATATAATTTTACCAAGAACACATTTCTGAAACATTGCAGTACGTCACTCTTTTACACAGTATTACATACACATTGTACCATAACTCAAGTTATTACCTCTTGTACATGAAACCTGAAGAGAGGGCCCTTCCTATCAGTTACCTTGGGGCTGGATGGGGCAAGGGCACCATATTAGAGGGCAACACAAGTAACTTGGAGTTAGCACTGACGCTCAGTTTGGGCAATGAGCTTGGGGACACATACACTCCTTTATGGACAACATTGAGAGGCAGATCCACTGGCGCCCAGGAATCATAACTGAGGTGCACCACAGGCTTTACAGCTCGACCAGTCTTTCTAGGGGAACTGTTACAGTCTCTGCACTCTGAGCCTCATTTTCAGCATTGTCCTCACTTGTCAGGGAGTCTCCATGGGGTAGAGAGGCTAGAACTTGGGGCACTTTCAGCTCCAGGAGTTACAGTTTCTGAGTCCACAACATTTGGCTCGCATGGAGAGCTTTCGGACACTGGCAGTGGACTGTCAGGGCACTCAAATACTCATCTTGTTCTGGTGTATCACCAGTCTGACCTAATCCATCATTTTCCTCCCTGAAAGCTCAAACAGTTCAACCATGCACAATGATTCCATTTCATCTGATCTGATGCTTTCACTTCACTCTTCTGGGAGCATTGGCTCCAGGGACGAAGCTGGGGGCTTGACAGTCCAGAAGGCCCAGCTTCATCTCCAGTATTGACTAGGGATTGCCCTCAAACAATTGACTCAGTTCGTAAGAAGGATAGTATTCAAAGTCACTCTCACTTTCTTCCGATATGGACTGACAGTCATGCTCAACTGGGACTTGTGGAGGGGAACACTTTAACTTTGCTTCTGTAGGTGCAGACTTTCTTGATCTTTTCTTAGCAGCAGCTCTAGTCACTGGTCCAGAGGGGCATCTTCTAGGGCTCAGACTCAATTAAGATTTGTCCAATGGGCAGTAAATGATTTCGATGCATTGTTTTACATCTTTGAATTATTCTCAGGCCTTACTTTGTACACTGGCAGATCATCTAGTTTGCCCACTACAATGTGAGGGAGATGGTGCCATCTGTCAGCAATCTTGTGCTTGCCATGCAGTCCCAGATTTCTTAGCAATACCGATCTCCCTCCTGGAGTTCCTGTGCTTTCACCTTTTATCATACCTTTCTTTGTTGGCCAGATTTCTTTTGGCAGCCATGGTTTGAGCCAGTTGGTACGCATGAGTTAGCTGGGCCTTTAACTTTTACATACTGTAAATAGTTGTCAGCTTGAACCCCATCAGGAGAGACCCCAAAACACACATCTACTGGTAGTCGAGCTTCTCTTCCAAACATCAGGCGGTAGGGGAGAACCCAGTGGCATCACTTTTGGTGCAGTTATAAGCATGTACCAGGGTGCTAATTTGTTGGCTCCATCTAGGCTTGTCCTTTGGGTGCAGGGCGCCTACGTATCTAGCAAATGCGGTTGAAACGTTCAGGCTGAGGTCCCCTGGGGGTGGTAAGGAGTGGTTCTGGACTTTGCACTTCCCACAGAGAAAGCATCTCTTTGATCAGACGACTCTCAAAGTCTCTCCCTTGATCAGAATGGATTCTTTGTGGAGCCCCATAGTGAACAAAAAGTTTTCTACAAGTACTTTGGCCACAGTGGATGCTTTCTGGTCTTTGGTGGGAAAGCTTGGGCATATCTCTTGAAATGGTCAGTGACCACCAGCACATTACTGATATTTCTTTGATCTGACTCCAAACTCAGAAAATCAATACAGACCAGCTCCATGGGTGCACTGGTGGTGATGTTAACAAGGGGAGCCCTCTGAGACAAAAGCTTTCCTCTGCTTAGCGACTACAAGTTCGAATGTGTTGCTCCACATCAGCCCCCATCTTAGGCCAATAGAATCTGGATCTCACCAAGTCAAGTGTTCTGTCTATACCAAGGTGCCCCATGTGGTTGTGCAAGGACATCAGTACTGAGTCTTGAAAGGCAGTGGGCAGCACTAGTTGTTGTTTCTACTTGTCCCCTCTGTCTACTGTTTCTCTGTATAACAGTTTATTGATCAGTTTCAACTTAGGACCTTCTTTGTATAATAGTGCAGTTCTCAAATCCGTGGGTGTAATTTGGACACATCTTTTCCTGCATAGAGGGCTTCTAAAGCTGCTTTGATCATGGGATTGCGGATTGAGCCCACGAATACTGTCATTGTCCAACTGAGGCAGTGCACCAATGTCTATTGCAGAAAAGTGGCAATAAGCAGCAGGTATGCAATTCTCAGAGGGTCCCAAGCAATCCACCATGCAGTCCACTGCATCCGTGGACATTGTTCCTCCCTGTCAAACTTCCGGCAGAGTGCCGAATGTCAGGTTCTGCCAATTGGACCCAATCATTCTGGGGAACAGGCCTCCGGAGAGAGCATCAGCATCTATGTGGTTCAGACCTGCTCGGTATTCGAGCATAGTCATATGTAGATAATGCAGAAAGCCACCTATGGCCAGTGGCATCCAACTTAGCTGAGGTCTGCACATAGGTCAAAGGATTATTGTCAGTTTTACTAGTATTTTAGCCCCATACAAGTACTCATGGAATTGGTCAACAATAGCCCACTTCAAAGCTAGGAACTCTAACTTATGTACAGGATAGTTCTTTTCGGATGGGGTCAGGCTTCTACTGGC
Organism: Neoceratodus forsteri; assembly: GCA_016271365.2. NCBI lineage: Eukaryota > Metazoa > Chordata > Ceratodontiformes > Ceratodontidae > Neoceratodus > Neoceratodus forsteri. Next base: position 1,143,158,266 of record CM057450.1, on the reverse strand, counting down.
AAAGGCCACTGGTCTCAGGCCATTCTCGTGCTCTTGGTACAACACAGCCCCCAACCCTTGCAAGCTAGCATCAGTGTGCAGGGTAAGGTTTCTTGGATCAGCATAGGCCAGCACTGGAGCATGGGTAAGTTGATATATGATCTCATGAAAAGCAGTCTCACAATCAGAGTCCAGCGGCCCCAAATACTACTCGGATAAAATACACTCTTTCAGTCTTGAGGACGCTGACTTTTGGTATTTTTGTGGGTTGGGGATACCCTGAGTAAGGTTAAGTAAAGGCGGATCACTCTTGAATAGTCCTTGATGAAACGCCGATAATAACCACAGAATCCCAGTAATCTTTGCAGTTCTTTTAGATTTTTGGGCTGTGGCCAGGTGGTCAAGGCCTCAACTTTACTTGGGTCGGTCTCTATTCCCTCGGTGGATACTATGTGTCCCACATACTTTACTGATGTTTGAAAGAATTGACACTTATCAATGGACAGTTTAAGGCCAAAGTCCTCCAGTCGGTCCAATAATAAATAATCTGCTCTCATGTTCCTCCAGTGAGCTGCCAAACACAATAACATCATCTAGGTATACCAGGCACTCTAGTAAGTTCATGTCCCCCACTGCACGCTCCTTCAATCGTTGAAAAGTGGCTGGGCACCTGAAATCCTTTGAGGCATCCTCATGAATTCATAGAAGCCAAGCGGACAGATGAGCTGTCTTCTCACGGTCCTCTGGGGCCATCGGGATCTGGTAGTACCCACCGCGGAGATCCAGCACAGAGAACCACTTGTCTCGTTTAGGCAGTCCAAAGCATCCTGAATGTGGGGCATTGTGTACTGATCAGGGATAGTCCGCCGGTTTAAGGTGCAATAATCCACACACATCCTTACTGTTCCATTCTTTTTCCTCACTACCACAATGGGGGAAGCATAAGGGCTTCTGGATTCTTGTATTACACCAGCAGCTAACATCTCTTGCAGATGCCGTCTCACATCATCTATGTCAGCAGGTGCCAGGCGTCGAGACTGCTCACGAAATGGTCTTTCGTCATGCAGCCGGATATTGTGCTCAGCTCCTTGCACGCATCCTATATCCCATTCCTTTAAAGAAAACACCTGGTCTCTCTGGGCAAGCTTCTCACTGATCCTCACTTTCCATTCAGCTGGCAGCGGGGAGTCGCCGAAATCAAACAAGTCAGGCGTTACTCTGTCATTCTTCCTTGAACTCTTGCTGCTGGGTAGCACTGCAGTGTCTGCACAATGCACATTAGCCAGGATGCAACCTCTATTTACTCGAATGTCTCTTTCAGACACATTATGAACTTGGACCATTACCCTTCTGGCATAAGCATGGGCTCTAGCGGGCAAAATACTAGGCTTGATCAGCAGTCCCTCTGGCAATTTTCCATCGCCTGGTGCATCCAACATTAATATTTTATTCTTAACATCCTTTCTGATACGGACCTCTCCCTGTAAGGTACACTGGGCATTTGGCGCCAGGATCAGAGACTCAGGATCCTTCTTCCATACAATTCCGACCGGTTCCTCTGGTTCTATTTTTTCAGCATCTCTCTGTGCCTCATAGGCCTTCTTAATTAAAGCCGGAACTCTTAAAGCTCTACTAGTCTTTGACCCCTGTTTTTCATAACACAACTGTGCCAGCCTTCCGAACATATGAGCATTTGTTCCAGTCAACAAACGGACGCCATCATACAGTCCAGTGGGGGACACACTAAGGCTAGGGTCTCTACTCTTGTTCGGCCACCCAGCCACGGAGGTGGGGAAAGACAGCCAAATTCAGATATACCCGGAATAGGGTGGCCTTCCACTTAACCCCCATACATGCAGTCCTTCTAATGGTTGTAAGGTACGTCTGACAAATGCTTCTGATACCAATCCTGGAACATAATTGTCACTTGGGAGCCACTGTCTAATACAGCTCTTGTAGACACTCCATTCACCTTTACAGTGGTCTCCATGGAGGGACCCACTATTCTGGACCAGTCTGGAGAGGTGAGTGGGGGCCTGGGCAACTGACCTTGCCACAAAAGGACGTGAGTTAGCATTTTTGGTGCCCTCACTGGGATCATTTCGTGCACCTCTTAACCACTGATTTGTTCTCCGAAGCTCTCCTTGTAGCCTATATGCAACTTTGTCAGTGTCTTTTGGGGACCGGCATTCCCTTTTCATGTGCCCATCTTTCCCACAATTATAGCAAAACATACTTTCTGGAGTTTGAGCTGGCCGAGGCGCCACACTGGGAGCCAGGGTGGGGGTATTACTAACTGGAAACCTTGGTGCCATCTCTGTCTGCGGCGTGATAAGCATTTGGAGACATCTCGTCAGTTTCTCCACTTCCATGGTCAAGGAATCGAGTTCGGAGCTGTTATCAGCAGGAGATACATGGGTGGGTACCCCACCCCATAGCAGATGCAGTCGGATATAGGTCAGGGTCAGACTTGCAGGCGTAGCCTTCATAAAGGGACTGTTTTTGAATTCCCGGATCTCTCTCAACAGTTCGCCCCATTGTGGCATATCTTTTTCCTTGTCAGAGCACTCATTTACTGCCAACCTCTGCCCCTGAACTTCACTTGATGGGTCACCCTCAGTCACTCGGGTCGTAGCCGCAGCTGTTGGTGCAGGTCCCTCCCGAGGTTGCCTTTTCTCAACTCCTCGAATTTCTCTCATTAACTCATCATAGGAGGGTGGGGATTCCAGTCGATTTGCCAGGCGTAACTGAAGCAACAGCAGTTCTGAGAAGGGGGCAGACTTAAGGATCCTGTCCAGCCTGGTTCGGTCCAGTTCAATCGCTGGCAAACTACCCTTTCTGAGGCATTCTTGCAACAATTTTTCCAGCCGAGATACATACACAGACAACAACTCCCTTGGTACTGTTGTGCATCTCTTACTCTCCACCATAGGTCTTCATCAGAATCTGGGCTCCCATACACATTCTCCAGGGCCTCAAGATAGGCCTGTGCAGTCACTTCACGGTTACTGGCCCGTTTAGCACGGATGGTAGCCAGGGCAGGACCTTGGAGGCTCTCACTAACCCTCTTTTGCTTTTCGGCTTCCAAGCATTGCCATTCTAGCACTTGGGGGGCAACATAGTCTATCCAGGTCTCCCAGTCATCCTCCCTTGGGGTGGGAGGTGCCAGAGAAGATCCTCAACCTCGGTAAGAGTCGTGACTAATGGCAGGTGCAGAAATAGGAGTCTGCATTGGTTCAGCCACCATTACGGGTACTGGGCGGGAGAGGGTGTTGGGGAGGAACACCCCAGGTGGCAAGAATAGTTTCTTCAAGTCCTCCACAGTTTTCCTTCCCCAGCAACCATTTAGCAAATTCTCCTCAAAAGTTTCAGATAGTGGTGGGGCTCATTCCCCGGTCTTTACTGTCCTAGTTATCACTCTCCAAGCAGTGAGGGCTCCCTCTGGGTAATGGTCTGTGGCACTTTGGAGCTATCTATGGGATACTTAAACTCTACTAGGGCCAGAAAAGTGTGGGTGAGCAGATTAGCATGCCGACCCACCACCACAGGGTTTTGTAAACCTTCCACCTTGGAAAGTACTCCTGTACAATGTCCGTATTGATACCTAAGGGGATGTCCAGTATAAGCATAGCATTTGGGGTCGATCTCCTCCCAGTACACCTCCACCAGCCGTGCACAGCCACTTCTGTCGGGTACCCATTTTTTCTTAACAGTGGTTCATAATCATGGCCACTAGAGGACACACAATCCCAGCGGTGAGCCTCCAAGATGTAACCCCTAGATGGCGCTATCCCAGGGGCTACTACCCCTGCCTGATTTGCCACTAACAGGTTGAGGGCCTGGATCCAATGGCGGGTGCCTCCACCCAGAGGTCAGGGTTTGCAATAGTTAAACTTACTTGGTCACAGCCCTCTGGGACACTGCAACCCCCCTTTCTTCCCACTAGTGGCCCACACAATATATCAGAATTACCTTCACAGTATACACTTACCCCCAGGGCTGGTTCAGGCACTGGGACCTCCGGTAAAATAAGATACAGTGCAACAATCACAGTACAATACTTTAACATAGACAAATACCTCAGGCAGTATAACTTTGCTGAAACAAGCAGCTCTGATTTATTTAGGGGGAATATAACAAGGACAGGGGGAAATCAGGTTAATTAGCTTATCACTTTACTCATCTACCTATGGCTCTGTGCACAGGCCTATCCCTACCAGTTACTGTCCCTGGGTACCCAAGCCTAGTGGCTAGTCCAAACCGTGGCAGCTGGTAGGGGCCCTTCCCACAGAGAAAAGAAAAATTAGTTTAAACAGTCAGCAGTACAGTGATTCCATTTGGATTTAATGTGGCAATTCAACAGGGAGCGACCTGAATTAGTACTCACGACCTCCAAACAAGATAGGGTCCTTCAATGTCAGCAGGGCTACTCTTGAGCTCCACGAGACTCCTCACACATTTATATGGCAAACAGGCAGGCTGCTTCTCTATCCGATCGCAATTACTGCACAATACCCGGAGAACACACAGCAGATTCAGTTCCTGACAGACCCGAGTGCAATTCAGCAATTTCTCCAGTCTTCTACAGGGTGAGCCTGGTTTCTACTCTTCAGATATCCTTTGATTCTCTTCACAGGATGGATTCAGTCCTAACAAGCAGTTACACAAGCTGCAGACCGGAACTCTGGGCCTTACACACGTTTCTGACTAAAACTGCACACTGAAAAGCACAGGGCTCCTTCCTTCTTCACTGCCAGAGCTCAACAAAACTCCAACAGACAAAACCGGGCACTTCCTTTGAGTTCCTCCCAGTTCTTGACTGGATTGGCTGTCACTCACAATAGACTGCTCCTGTTGGTCCAAAAGGTCAAGTCTAAACTACATCTCCCAGAGTCACTGCCCATACAATCTCTTGTGGCTGGCTCAGATTATGAGTCCAAGTTCTGATTCGTCAAGGCACCATTTTAGAGCTAGCTTACCCCACACTGATTGGTCCAGTTCAGCAGTTCAAAACCAGAATGGGGAACTAGGCAGACACAGTTCTGACTGCAAAGAAAGCAGGTTAGACAAACTGTAATTTCATTATTACTCTAAATGGTTTCTGGCAAACAGTTACATCTTTCAGATAGGTTCCCTTTACACTCCTAGTGACTGCAAAAATGGAGTGAATTGGCAGCAGCTCGAGTGGTACTCAATCAAAGAAACACACAGGTCCCCCATACAAACTAATTATCTCTGCAAGCAGACAGCTCTTAAAGAGACAGTACCAGAGGTTCTAAAAACACTCACTGATAAATGGCTTAAACGCCAAACACCATTCAGGCTTGGAGCATTCAAGCAAGCTCCTGGAAGTCTTTTGGGAACCCCCATTTGCAGGGGAGTTACAGCTATATTTACTTCTCCTCCGGGTCGTCACGACCCGACAGCAGTACAAAGTGACTTCTTACCTTATACAATTCACTCTACTTTTACATGCTCTTTACTTGCTCTCTCCTTGTTCCTGGTCTCTGAGTCCAACCTGAAAAGACTTGGGCAGGCAGACTAATGGGCTGAGGTATGAGGGTCCTGACCTCGAACCTCTGCGATTGTCCTATGAGCAGTTAGTTATTAGAGATCCCCCTGTCTGGAAGATGTGTTAACCCAGAGACCTAGCAATATATTTGGATACGTATGGGATTAGGTTAAATATGATACAAGTTTAAATGACCTATAACAGTGGCGGAATGCAATATGTATCTCTTTCTTAGTAGTTGTAGCTTTTTTAATGTCTCAAGCATAGTTATGATGCATCTGTTTTCTTGTATGGTTGACACTATATCACTACTATCATGGTTGGTTGTACTTGAAAAACCAAATAAAATCTTATATGTTAAAAAAAAGAGCATTTCAAAAATACAACAGTAGTCAGAGATAAGACAAGCATTTGTCAATGCTGAATGTTTGCTTGCTGGCATTGGCATTGGTAGTGTAGGAGTTAGAGATGCATAATAGAAATGGCAGTGATGTATTGAACTGAAGCCAACCCCACCACCACTCTGCAGAGACTGACAGGCATTGGGGTGTGCCTTTGGGTCATCAGGCATAACGGCCTCTGACAAGTGTCACGGTGTGCCTTGGGGTCTTTGGGCCTTATGCTCACCCCATTCCATATGGAAATATGGTGAGATGGGTGCAGTATAGGAGAATGGGGTGAACTTTGAGTCCGAAGAGTCCAAGGCACACCTCGATGCCTGTCACTGGCTGCAGGGTGTGGGTGGGGGTGGAATGGCATGAGCATTACAGGTGGCAATCCCAAGTCACACCCCTACACACCTCTACAGGGTGGGGCGTTATGGTCAGAAACCCTAATGCCCCAGGTGTTCGTTGGTATTTTCATTCCACATTTTCAACATTTTTTTTTTGTAACCCCCACCTCATGAACAGTGGCAATATCAGTTTGGTAGCCGAAAGCTGATTTTGCACAGTGACTACGCCATTTGGCACCACAGGATGTGAAAAATGACAGCTGTACTGTTCATGTGGAGGTGTGAAAAATGGCAATGTTGAAAATTTGGAGTGAAAATATAAAAAAACTGAAGTCACGAGCGTGCATAGAAACTGCGCAATGCACACACCCATAATGTAATTACTTTGGGGATATTTTACAGCAGATTGTCAACGCAGGCATTTTGGGGCCTCTGCTCATGAACGGTGTCACTGTGATTTTCTTAATCTGTCCTGAACACTGATTTCCCACAGTGACCATGCATTTCTGCACTGGAAGGGCGAAAACACATTTCGGCCAGGGTGTGAAAAATGACAGCTGTACTGTTCATAAGGAGGTGTGGAACAATGCCAGTGTTGAAAATCTGGACTGAAAATAGTACAAATTCATGAATTTACGAGGGTGCACAATGCACGCTCGTAACACAGTCATTTTATGGACTTCTGTCACCAAATTTTCAACATAGCCATTTTAAGACCTCTGCTCATGAACAGTGTCACTGTGATTTTCTTAATCTGTCCCTAACATTGATTTCGCACACCGACCAAGCCATTGGGTGCTACATGTGCAAAAACAAATTTTGGGCAAGATATGAAAAATGACAGCTGTACTGCTCTTAAGGAGGTATGGTAAAATGGCAATGTTGAAAATCTGGAGTGAAAATATTAAAAATTTGCAAAGTTACGAGCGTGCATAGGAACTGTGCAATGCACGCTAATAAAAGTCATTTTTGGGAATTATTTCACCAAATTTTCAACATAGGGTTTTGGGGGTGTACCTCATGAACTGTGACACTGTTGTTTCGTTACTTGGTCCTGAAAGGTGGTTCCACGCCATGACCACAAAATCACCTTTTGGGACTGAATAACAAAATGACAGTGACTGAATTCTTGAGGTGGGGCCCTAAGAACTCCATGTTGAAAATTTGGTGAAAAAATTCCACAAAATGGCAGAGATAACACTAAAGTTGAAAAAAAAACCTCTATGCCATTATACAGCTTACCGGCATTTCTTCAGTTCGCGGTCGGCTTTGAAGAGTGCAGACGTGTTCCCGGTCCACCAAAGATCATCACGCTGGATTCTGGAGGTATGTATGCGGTGGGGAGTGTGGGGAGGTTGATGCGCAGAGGGTGGGCATGGGTTGGGGGGCAAGACGATCAACGAGGGACCGTTTTTTTCTTTTCAGGTGTTTGTTTTCTTTTTAGGAAGATGGCTCAGGTTCTGTGCCATGCAGGGGTGGGCTCTTAGCATGGCAGCTGGAAGATTTTGTTTGGGGGGGGTCAGTGGAGCTGATGGGGGATTGGGCACCCCTATCAGCCATACAGATGTTTGTCACACTGTGGTGGGCTCCCAGCATGGCAACTGGAAGTTCATTTCTTTGGGGGCACCCCATCATCATTCTGACTTTTGCCATGCTGGGGTGGGCTCCCAGCATGGCACCTAGAAGTCTGGGGGGGTGCGGAGCTGACAGGGGATTGGGCACCCCCTGTCAGCCATACTGTGTGCGGCGGGGGGGAGTGCATGAGCACACTGGGGTGAGCTCCCAGCATGCTACTTGAGTGTTTGGGGAGGGGGGAGAGTAGACACAAATTAAGCTGTCTATGACAGCTGTTCAGGATGCAGTGCTGAGTGTAGGCACTTTGCATACTGCCAACAGCAGTATGTAAATTACCTGCTGACACCAGTATGCAAATTGTCTACACATTACAACCGCTGATTGCAGCAGTTTTTTGCTTTCAACTGTATGCCACTGCATCTGAATGGCTGTCATAGACAGCTCGGACATTCATTGGCATGGTGCAGCTGCGCCTGCAAATTGGAGCAGGGCATTGGAAGTGGGGGAGGCACACCTACGAAAACTCATACGGTGGCACTATGTTTCTTGCACACGCGTGCAAGCAAACATAAAAATGGCAGGGAGGTTTATGTAATGGCAACCAGAAAATCCAGTAGGATGGTCAGAAGTGCTATGACTGAGACAGAGCTTCGGATGGCAAGGGAGGGTGACGCTGGTGGACAACGCATTCCTCAGCTACAAGTGGGAGAAATTTCAAGTCAATGAGGACACTGTGTGTCTAGAAACAGAGGAAGGCTGGGAGAAGGGGGTTAGAGGCAAGGTTGTGTTACTGAACAAGTATGTTTGTTCAGTATTTACCAAGGAAAAGGAAGGGCCATTACCATAGTGCGCAATGGGGGGTAAAAAGAGGGAGGGAGGGAGCTCTATCAGTCAGAGACATCTCATGAAAGTAAGAAAGCTAGAAGGGTTGAAACTAAAGCAAACAGTGGAGGCAAAAGCAGCTATATTAGCAGATATTCTCAACTGCTAGCTGGATCAGAAGTGATCCTAGGGACTGGAGAGGGACTGGAGGACTGCTGATGTAACTCCTCTGCAGAAAAGCAGCAGTAAGAATGAGTCAGGAAATTGTAGACCAGTCAGCCTGATGTCTATCGTGGGGAAGGTACTTGAAGCCATACTAAGGGAAAAACTAGTAGACTTTCTAGAAATAAATAGGTTACAGGATGATAGGAGCATGGGTTCACCAAGAGGAAGTTATACCAATTGAACCTAATAGAGTGCTTTAACTGGGTGACTAGGCAACTGAAAAAGGGCAGGAAGTTCACAAACTGTATTTGGACTTCAGTAAGGCCTCTGACTTGACCCCCCCCCCCCAAGAATCTGGCAAAAAATTGAGGGACCTGGGAATGGAAGAATGTATTGCAACATGGGTAAAACGTTGGTTAAGCTGAACTTCAATGCAAAAAAAAAAAATAACACAAGATAATGCACATCGGAAAAGAAGAACCTGAAAATGAAATACATGATGGGGGGAATGGATCTGGAAAGCACAGCCAAAGACAAAAATCTTGAGATAATAATATCAGAAAATGTTAAATTCTCTGCAAAGTGCAACAAAGCAGTGGGGAAGAAAAACAAGATACTGACAGGTGCATAGGGAGGGGAATCTGCAGTGAAAAGCCGGAAAATCACTGGTGAGACCACACTGGAGTACTGTACAATGTTCCAGGGGACATACCTTCATAAGGACTGAGAGAAAGTGGAAGCTGTACAGTGTATGGTGACTGAACTGATCCAGAGTTTGAGGGAAAAGACACAGTTGCAGCAATTTACATGGTCAAATATTTCCTAAGATTTCAGTAACATCTCCAGAGAAATTCCCTACTTGCCGGTAGTACCTCTGTGGGGCCACCTGAATCTCTTTAGAAATAGTGCTAAATATCCTTATAATAGCCTTGCATCTCCAAAATGATTGAAGCCACGACCAGGGTTAATTACCAGACAGGGACCAAGACATTAATCGACTGAGTCCTTACAAACCATCCAGAGGATATCACAGACCCGCTGAGTGATCACTCTCCAGTCACCTGTCTCTGGTCCAACAAAATAACAACCCCCAACACCCAAATACAGCCACAAGTCATGTCCTTAAAAGAGGGGAACTAAGCTTGTTTAAAGCCCACCTGAAGCAGATTCACTTGTCCTCCCTCTCTGCCCTCCAGGATATGGACCTGGCCTTAGACCAATTTATCTCCACCTTCAACACTGTGTGTGAAACCTATGAACCAGTTAGAAAGTGTAAAATAAAAGGTGTAAACAACTCTTGGATCACACATGCCCTTCTTGATCTTATGAAGAATAAGGACCACCTCTGGCACAAAGCAAAAGCCATGGGCTTGATAGCTGATATCCAGCATTACCGAGCAGCAAGAAATGCTAGTACCGGGGGATCAGGCTTGCTAAAACAAAGTATTTTAAAGACAGCCTAAACAGCAACTGGAGCGTTGGCAAGAAGTTCTGGAGCAACATAAAAGAGCTAATGGGGAAGGACAACAAGTTCTCCGCACCAATGCTCCTTGTAAATGGGGAGGTCACTCATGATTCAAAAGCAATAGCCAATGCATTCAACATTGCATTCTCAGACCTTAGTCACATCCTCCCACCAAACTTCCTTAACACTGAAAAGGCTAGCTCAGAAGACACACAGGCTGCCCATAATGAGCCCTCACAGGTATTACACAATTTTATTTCAAGCAAATCTCCCACGTGGAAGCCAAGAAATATCTCCTACACTCTCTCAACAAATCCAAGCACAGCGGTGACTCCCTTGACCTTAGATTAATAGCCCTCACCCTTGATGAATTCATAAATCCACTCACCTTCATTTGGAAAGGTTTTGCCTAGAGTTCAGTGGCCAAGCAGCCAGCCACTCCCACTTCCTGAGCTATATAAGCAGTTCCTCTCAGCCTCATTGTGAAGCATTTTTTTTTTTGCAGCTGGAGGCTCTGTTGGTTTGTCTTCTGAGCTGGCTGGGGCCTACCCCCCCCCCCACCTGCTGTTTCTATGTGTCTCTGCTGGACTTCTGTGTTTGTTTTCCTGCTTCTGGTTTGTATGTTTTCTCTGGCTGTGTGCTTCCCTGTGTTTTGTGTCTCTTGTTTTTGGGCCTTTCTCTGTTTTCTGTTTTGCTGTGTTTTGGTTTTGCCTTTTTTGGGGGGCTTTGTTTCTAAGCTCCTAGCATACTGCTACTCAGAGCTCATGCAACTGCTTTCGGTTACCTACAACTGCAGCCACTGCTGCTGTTTACTTTAATTACTATTGTACCTAGTGCTTGTGTTTTTACACTGTGCTCACCACGCTCAAACTACTGCAATTCAACTGCAATCATTATCTGTGTGTTTCAGCTCAATCATAGCTGCTCCATGTTGCATACTCAGTTCTTTTCACCTGACACAGTTTACTCTGACCCTAGGTGTGCTGCTCATTCCTACTCTTATTCTACTTGCAGATTCATTGCACTGCCTGGCTACACCTGCTTCCAAGCATTGTCTCCCTGTTTTATTGCTGTTACAACTCTGCGGTCAGCCAACTAAGCTCCTGCTGAGGCTGTTAATATAGCTTTGTTATTAAATCTTGCCTCGCCGCCAAAAAATCCTCAGAGTATTTGTCACCTTGATTTGGCTATTCATATCTGGCTGGCTTGTTCCCAATTCAGTGCTGTTTAATTGCTATACAATATGTTATGCAGACATCCGTGCAGGTCTACCTATCGCTATTACTGCTTACTGACCTACGTGCAGGTCCACACTTGCTTATGCAACCATTGCTCCTTGCTTATGCAAACCATTGCTTCATGCCTACTGCCATCCCCTTGGCTTCAGCTTGGGATTCTGCTGCACTCAATCTGCATTTGTCCTTGCAGGATCTTAGCACTCAATGCTCATTACGATCTCAGCATGCCATGCTCATTCAGCTCACCAGCTTTTCAGCTGTCAATCAATTTCTGGGGCATGCCAGCCATTCTAACTGGTGCAGGGTTCCTGCAGCCAATGGTCTCGCTCTGCATTTAGTCCGCATCTCGAGTGTGTCCAACTTGGGGTAGGATCCTTCTCACCTGGCCCATAGCTGGGAATGTCCTCACCCCGGGCTTGGCTTTAGCTGCCTGCTATGTGACAGCAGCTCCTGGTGTAGAATTTAAGACTAGTGGTGAAGGGTGGATACAGCGATCTCCTTTGGCACTAGTGTTCCGCCATAATGGTTAGCCATTGGCCGGGATATTCAAAGGGGTTGCACATGGCGCAACAGTGTTGCACCATGCACAACCCACTGATGTGCCCTGGCGCAATATTCAAAGGGGGATGTTGCACTGCGAAAATCTCAATGTGCCGGGGCGCACCAGTAATGTATGCAGTACAAGTGCAGAGGCATGCCCATGCATATGCGGCACTTCCCGATATTCAGCCTGGGATGTGTGGCGCATATGCAGGCACAAACCCACCTTGCACCACACAGGGGAGCACAAAGATGTGCCCAAAAAAAAGGAACAAGTCAGGGGACACCCACAGGCTGGCCATCTTATTGCTGGGTGCAACACGGCAACCGCCTGCTGTGGGTGGCCACCCGACCTCCCCCAACACAGGCCGGGTGTCATGCCCCCCCACCCGATTGTGGGCAGATATATATATATTATTCCTGGTGGTCCAATGGACCCTACCCCATCACCCATTCGTGGGCATAATATAATTATATCCCTGGTGGTCCAGTGGACCCACTCCCTTGCCTGATTGTGGGCTTAAATAAACAAAACTAATCCCTGGTGGTCCAGTGGACCCTACCACCCAGCCCGATTGTGGGCTTAATAATTAAAAACATTCCCTAGTGGTCCAATGGACCTGCTCCCCAGCCCAATTGTGGGCTTTGTAAGATGTAAACACTTCCTGGTGGTCCAGTGGACCTGCCCCCAAGCCTGATCATGGGCTGTGTAAAAATAAACACTCCCTGGTGGTCCAGAGGTACCCACCTGCCCACTCAGACCCGCCACCCCGCTCCCTCCCCTGTCAGCAGCGGGTGGCAGCTCCCCACCAGCAAGCTGCCTGGCCGCCCGCTGACTGACAGCGTACAGTACACCTGTATGCCCATTGGTCCACTGCGTGGGCTGATGGGCATGCAGATCATACTGTACTACACAGTCCTGAAATGTGAATGGTTTCATTCACATTTCTGACTGTGTAGTACAGCATGGTTCTGTACGCCCACTGGCCCATGCAGTGATCAACGGGCATACAGCCGTACTGTATGCTGTCAATTGGCAGGTGGCTGGGTGGCTTGTGGGTGGGGAGCTGCCACCCGCTGCTGACCGGGGGGAGAGGGGTGGCGGGTCTGAGCGGGCAGATGGGATGGGGGAATACTGCTGGACCACCAGGGAGTAATTATTTTTACACAGGCCGTGATCGGGCTTGGGTGCAGGTACACTGGACCACCAGGGAGTGTTTATTTTTATACAGCCCACGATCAGGCTTGGGAACAGGTCCACTGGACCACCAGGGAGTGTTTAAGGCTTACAAAGCTTGTGATTGGGCTTGGGAGCAGGTCCACTGGACCACCAGGGATTATTTATATTTATTTAAGCCCACGATTGGTCTGGGGAGTGGGTCCACTGGACCACCAGGGAATGATTTTACTTATTAAGCCTGCGATCGGGCTGGGGAGCGGGTCCACTGGATCACCGTGGAAGTTTTACTTTTACAAGGCCTGCAATTGGGTGGTGGGGTGCATTGCCGCTGAGGGGCAGGGGGCGTCAGTCCCCGATGGCTGCAACCTGGCAGGGCGCCAGGCACAAGTCGCCGGGGATCGGTTCACCTGCACGCAAATGGGGCCATAATGACATGCAAATGGCCCCATTTGCGCCTTGCATGGATAATGAACTCATCTGCATACCCAGCACTGAACATCGTGGTTCTTGCACCTAGCGCACCCGCACTTACACTGGCGCATCCCCCTGCTCCTCACTTGCCACTTGTGCTGACACAGTGCCACTGCGCTCTGCGGGCAGCCACAGTGCCATATTCAATGGTGCTGAGCCATGGTGCAGCACTGTTGAATATCGCCCAGACCATGCCCTGGTGCATTCCAGTTGCGCTGTGCCCAGGCTTGCGCCCCTGCCTGATGCATTCTGAATATCCTGCCCATTGACTTTAGTGGTTTCCCTAGCAAGGCACCTTCACAGCATTCTCCCTACGACTGCCTGTGGTTCCCCTGGTTTGAGTTTAGGGCGGGTAGGCCAGGTGAGTGCCTCATCAGTCGTTGCTCTCCTCCTGTGCCTTGGATGCACGTATTGTTGCAGAGTTTTCTCGCAACCTTCCATGGCGTTCCCGCTAGAGAGTTTGAGTGAGAGCCTTCCTCCAAATTGGAATATTTTCCACCTACCTTTAATTGGGTTTTCCAAATTGCAGCTGCAGGGCCATCACTAAATAAACTATCCCAAGCCTGGAGGGAAGGCGTCCTAGGCCTTGGATCCCAAAAGATTTCCTCCTCATAGGGTTTTTTTTCTCTCCTCCGTTGCCTAAGGTCATAACACTTAGTTAACATAGTTGTTTCCCCTAGTTTCTTTAGGTAGGTTCCACTGTTGGATGGAGGTGGAGGATGTCCTGCCATTTTCTCTCTCCTTAAGGGATCCCCTAATCTCAACGCAAACCATCAGTATCATGCTACGCAAATCTGGGCAGTCATTACGTTATCTAACTGAGCATCTCATTGCATTATCAAACTGCCTATGCTTCTCTACTACTACGTTACAGTTCCTGCTTGCTCATGTGCTTCGTGTTGCCTCCTTCTTTGGGGATGATTATACATTTCTTCTGGGGATTCCTAAGGCACCTTTAGTCATGGGAATCGTCCCATGGCACCTCTAGGGGCAGAACCCTCTCTGAGGGTTCCTTGCCTTTTGTAACCCTACATGGTGGTAATTCCTGTGGAATAGAGTGTGAACAGCCAAAAAACCAAACTAACACAGTTGCACAAGCATAACACTATACTGGCTGCATAGGTCACTGAATTGGAAAGGCTTTGCCTGGAGTTCAGTGGCCAAGTAGCCAGCCACCTCCACTTCCTGAGCTCATTGTGAAGCATTTTTTCTTTGCTCCACCATCCTCCCCTCCTCCTCCAGTGGCAGCACTCTCTCCTTAGGGGGATTCCTAAGGTACCTTTAGTCACGGGAATCATCCCGTGGCACCTCTAGGGGTGGAACCCTCTTTGAGGGTTCCTTGCCTTCCGTAACCCTACAGGGTGGTAATTCCTCTGGCATAGAGAGTGCAAACGGCCAAAAACCAAACTAACACAGTTGCACAAGCATAACACTATACTGGCTGCGTAGGTCAGTGAGTTTGAATTTATTTCTAAGATACTGGCAATTCCCCAAGAAATGGAAATGCGCAGTTGTCACGCTGGTTCACAAAAGTGGAGAAGGGGCGAGTCATGCCAACTACAGGCCCATCTCTATACCCCCCCCTTCCAAAGCCCTTGAAGGAATAGTATCACACCAACTGGTTGACTTCCAAAACAAATATAACATCCAGTGCCCTCAATAGCATGGCTTCTGGAAGACCCACAGCACCAGCACTGCACTACTGGAATACACAGGCTTTATCCATGCAGCGCTGGACAGCAGCCAGCTAGTGAGGTCGGTGTACGTCAACCTCATAAAAGCTTTTGATACTGTCAACCACAGTATCCGATTCCTAATCAACAAACACCATGCTTCCGGATTATCTCCCAACACAGTTGGTGATTTAAGTTACCTTGGTAACAGAGCCCAACAAGTGAAAATCAATGGGACCCTCTCAGATAGTAGGCAGGTGACAACTGGTGTCCCACAAGGTTCTATCCTGGGTCTGCTCCTATTCAGCCTGTTCCTTAATTCACTCCCCCTGGCCTGCCCTGATAACATCCTGCTATATGCAGATGATGTGGCTGTCTTCTTCATTAGCTCATACCAGCACCTACTAGAATCCAAACTCCATAATAGCTTTGTAGTCTTAGAGGACTGGTTAACTCACAACAAGCTTCTCCTGAACTACAAAAAAACTAAGGTTATGTTGTTTGCTAACAGCCAGAGCAAATAAAGAGCTAGTCAGCTGATCATTCTGAACAACAAGCAGGAGCCACTCGATTGGGTCAATACCTTTAAATATGTAGGTGTCACTCTGGATAGCTTCCTCTCTTTTACCCACCACATAGACAATGTTGTAAATACAGCCCAACACCAGAATTGGTCTCATCTACAGACACAGACACAATATGACCCCTGTAGCCTTGTCTCTGGCTGTTAATAGCTCTGTAATCTCTGTTATAGACTATGGGCTAATTTTGTACAGTGTGGCAACAGATACAGCCTTAAAAAGGGTCAGAACCGCCCTCAACATGTCTTGTAGGCTCACCCTGGGGGCACACAGGCTCACTCACACCTGCAAACTTAACTCCGAGTCTAAGTGGCTTAATCTTCAGGGGAAGATTAAATACCAAACCTGCCTGCTAGGGAAAAAAGCTCTCCTCGGTCTAACTCCTCAACCCATTACAGACCTCCTTAAACCTGCGTCTAACTCACGTCAGACTCAAGGAAAAACACAACATGCTCTATATATCCCTTTCCATCACACAGCACTTGCACAGAGATCCTATGCTTACAAGGCACCCCTCTGGCTCAATGAACTACCCCTCAGAAGTAATAAATCTGTCTAAGCTTGGAATTGTCAAGAAATCCCTACTCAAACACCTGACAGTACTCAACTCCTGTGAATGCAGATTCTAACCTCCCGCCCACCCCCTTCTGTGTCTCCACTCCCTGCCCACCTACCCACCCATTCACCTTTCCACTTTTCTTCAGTCATTCCTCCAATATCCTCTTACCCCCTCACATTTCCCTCTCTTTCCAACCCTCACCTCCTCTGTCACTACTCATTACACCCCCTGTAATTGTCTCCTGTCTCACCCTCCCCAATAATCACTTACATGGACACTTCTGTATGCACCGTGTTTTTCTACCCCTACCCCAGCCCTCTCCCCCTTTACCCCTTGTCATAGACAGCTCAGATTGCTCCACTATCTACCCTCTCCACCTCTCCTCACTGCACTAGTCCTGTTACCCCTGTACTCATAGCTTATCACAATTGTCATAAACACGGTCTGTACTTCGTCATGTGAACAAATGCATTTGTTTCGTGTATATAGTACAGTTTCATTTTGTTTAACTTTTTCCTCTTTGTAACCCTAGGATTTCACAAATGATTGTAAATTATGTGTTGTACTTGACTATGTCTATATCTTATGTTTTTTATTTTGTATGTACCAATTGTTTGAACCTTACCTGACGTGGAACCTTTGTAAAAGAGCTTTTAGCTTAAAGCAGTAACTCGTAGATGACAAACAAATAAGCACATGTCTTTCTGTGTCTGTTACTAAAGCTGAATGACAAGAAGCTGTGAGATCACAACATGGACACCCTGGAGACTAGAAGGGAGAGGGGGAACATGATTGAGACTTACAAATACCTACAATGGGTTAACAGGGTAGTTTCCAAAGACTTATTCATCTTGAATATAAATACAGGTATGAGGGGAATTCACTGAAACTGGAGGGGGTAGATTCAGAAGGGATGCCCACAAGTCCTTTTCACCCAAACGATGGTGGACAAGCTGAACAAACTGCCTGAAGAAGCGGTGAAGGCCAAAACAGTGAAGGACTTCAAAGTAGGATGGGCCAGGAACATTGCCCTATTAAAAAGGCTGAGGCGGCACTAATGGTGAGGGATGGTCAATAGGGCTCATGTAGGGCAGTTGAGTAGGGTGGGCCACTGAGCCTTTTCCACTGTCATTTTTGTTTCTATTAGGGCTCTCCATCCTATGGCATCAGATACATCAGATTTCAGGCTTTTTTTTTAATTAAGATTTTTAGTATTGAAAATCTGAATTCTGAAAACCCCACAAATTCAAAATTGTAATCCGATTTCCGAATCCCCATCCAATGATTCTCTTGTCACTGTGAGCTGTGCTGGACAGGTCATCACAGCAGGGCAGGAGGGATAGCTGTGCAGTCATCAGATTCAATTGTTGAGGTGGAAATTAATCCAAGTTCTTTTGTTGGTTTCCTGTCCTCTCCTCTCCAATGCCCATTTTCCATTAATCCAGTTTCCAGTTTCCACTTGGCTTTAGATGCAGCATCCTATACCACCCACCCATCATGCATGTGTGCATGTACCCACTGACTGCACCCACCCACACCCCATCCCCAAGAGAGAGCCCGAAAGACTTTTACCATGAGTTGTGTGTATGGCTATGGCTAGCAAGTGGCTGTGGCAATTATAAGTGGCTGGCAACCCAGCTGTGGCAGTGAGTGGTGATGCAGTGAGTGAGAACAGACCCTGGATCCCTCCTCCATCCAGCAACTGGCTTAACAGAGACTGGAGAAAGGAGCATGTCTTAGCTGTGGACCCAGTCCATGTAGTAGTAGCCATACTACTAGTAGTTATATCCCCCTACAGTTTGCAAAAGCCCCACTCCTATTACATGGTGGCCAGGCCAACCTAAACACACCCCAGGGGTTTACTACCACCAAACGCATAACTCCATTAGGTGTCTGGTGTTGCAAGCTCAGGGCTGTCTTTAGATCAGCCCGGCCACCATGTAATAGAGCCAGGGGTTTCCGGGAAGGCTGGGCAAATAGACATGGCTAGGAGACAGACCAGGTCTCTGGCAGCAACTCTTGTGCAGAAACCAACTGTTGGATGGAGAGGGGTCTGTGGTCCAGTCTCACTAATCATGTCACCAATCGCTACTACTGCCAGGCTGCCAGCTACTTAGTCATCACAGCCACTTGCTAGCCAGACATATACTCATGGGAGCAGTCACTCAGGCTCTCTTGGGGATGGGGTGTGATGGATGTGGTTGGTGGGTGCATGGGCAACACATGCATGGAGTGTGATGGATGTGGCTGGTGGGTGCATGGGCAACACATGCATGGGGTGTGATGGATGTGGTTGGTGGATGCATGAGCAACACATGCATGTTAGGCTGGTGGGTGGGATGCTGCATCTAAGAAGACTAAATGGAAATGGAAGAAAATGGTTAATGGATTAATGGAACTGACACACATGATGGACACTGGAAAGGAGAAGAAAGGAAAACCCAAAGAAATTGGATTACACCCAACACAGCTACATCTCCCTGCTGTTGATGACCTGACCAGCACAGCATGCAGAGTCACCGTGACCAGAAGAGAACAGCCAAGGTACTGCCAGCAGACACCGGATTAAGGTATGGTATGGGGAGGATGGAGGGTGGGCTTTTTCTTATCATTACTGGGTGGGGGGAGCTTTGATGACTGACCACAGTCATAGAATGAGTCATGTCTCTGATTTCAATCTGATTCCTTGTTGAAAGTCAGTACAGAATCAGAACCAGAATTTGAATTACTGAAAATCTGACTGGGTGCCAGTGGAAACGATTCTAGAGAATTCAAGTACCCTTAGTTTCTATATAATCAGTGGTACCCCATTGTTAGGGTGCCGTGATTAGTGCAGCATAATATGGGTGTCACAACAAAGGTGTGATTGACAGATGTGATCTAGATTTTAGATCATCCCATCCACACACCCTCTTGTGCATCTCCGGCATTCACCTTCCCTTCATGGCATGCCTGGCCCAGAGGTGGTTATATTTAGCTGAGGTGGGTGCGGGGGGGAGTAAAGCCCCTCACAAAACCTATGTGTTTCAGTGGACGGTGCTTTGCTGCTGCAACTGAGGTGGTGCAATGTCACTCACAATAGTTCTGGGTGACATATTTCCTGTGCTATAAAGTATATCACCCACATTGCCTGTGCACTGGCATGGATGAACCATAATCAGTACAGTGTCCAGTTACCATTATTTAACCCCAGATGGAGGCACCACATCATACCATAAGCACACCTAGTCAAGGAAAGCAAGAAACAACCTGGACTCACATGAGAAAAACATCACATGAAGGTAAGATTCCCTGTGTGTACAGCAAAGGAGACAGGAACAAAACAGACTAGCTGTGCAGAGGGACCTAATGCAAAAGTGAAAAAAGGTCATTACTTCACTTAAAAAGTCTGCCCATACAAAATGGACACCAGTCTGCTCAGCTAAAAAACCTCAGCATTTTGGGGCACTCTGCCCCTTCCTCAGGAAGCTATGCTTGAAAAGACTTATCATTACCTCCTCTTAAATACCCCAGGCACCATCATGTGACATATATACACACCTGTTTCAAATCATACATACCAAAAAAATACATATACGCCTCTGAGAACTAAACAGACTGTTAGGGGACGTTCAGTTATACACACTACCTCTTGATTCATTTGTATCATCCTAAACCAGATAAAGAGTCTAACAAAATTTAATAATTTAGTTAAATGTGGCGATCAACTAGACAAAGTGATCACTGCCTAAGAACCAAAACTAAGGTACAACCTTAGCCTAACAGTGTGTTCCTGGAAACAATTCAAGGATGTGACCATAGCTTCCATAAAACAAGTAATAGCAGAGTTCAGAAAAAGTGTTATTCTATTATAGAGGCAGGGTGGGGGGTCAAGACAGAAGGGAACTAAATATTTGTTTTGGATACTATACATAATTGTAACATACAATGGGCCGGATGTTATAAGGCTGCCAAATGTCGCAAGCCCTGGGTGTGCTGAACAAATGGCATAGGGGACTTGCGGCATTCTCCTGGCTGGCTAATGGGATTTTCCATCCCGTGTGCCAGTTGCCAAAAGTTAGACCAACTTTTTCTGGTCTAGCTTGCAGCAATCCCAGGGACCCTTTTTACAGGGCTTTTGTCAAACGATTGGCACAAGCCGCTATGAATTGTGTAAAGTGTTGCAACTGCACCCGACCTACTAAAATCGGGCACAGTCATGGGAAAGGTGTTTGGTGCAGCTGAGCCAAAAAATGGGTTTGACGCAGAGCGTAATGCAAACCTTGTGTTACCCTTTGAAAATCCGGCCAAATGTGTCTTTAAAGGATGCCTAAACAACATTCTGACAACAAACTATTCCAAAATCTGACTCCGGAGGTGACTAAAGGAAAGGCTGCTGTATTCATTAATGCTAAAACTACATTTATATAATTTACCTAAATGTGGTTCCAGAGCATTTGAGTATTGTAAAATCAGCCTTCTAATTTCAAAAAACTGTCTTACCTGCTTCCTAAATTGGCTGCCAAATGTGTTATGTGATGACATTGCTGGAGCCAAACTCAAAGAGATATATGGCTCTCTATAGTGCTAACTAGTTCATTTTTCCCTTTGTATAGAATTGTTTTACCCAAATGGTCAAAACCATGTGCATTATTTTGCATAATACACATGTTAGGCTATGGTTCTGTTCATTTTGTTTATTTTAACATGCTGAAATTGTGTTTTAATCCAACCGACTTTCTCTGTGGCAAACCACAGTACAGTACAAATCTTGAATAACCTGGTGGTCTAGTGGTTATGGTGGATCCAATATGCTACAGTGGGGGTGTTGGAGTGGTATGCATGCTTAATATGCACTTTTTAACATTTTTATTAAACCTTTATATTTTCTGCTATTATTCTTTTCTAGTATATTTTTGTCAGAACCTACAAATGTAATCCATAGTTTGAATGCATACATTTGTACAATCAATAAATCAGACTACTTCAACAAAGTGAAATGCAGCAGCAGCAGCAGCAAGTACGTTACTATGTGTTGGGGGGGTTGTGGCCACACCCTTCACCACTCCTAGAGCCACCACTTTTTTGTAGCAAAGTTCTTGTGCAGTCCAATGTTAGAGTTCATACTTTCTCGAAACTCAAACATATGCTTGTCTTGTCTTCTTTTTCCATGGGAAGTAATAAAAATACTAAGAAGAATCAGCATTTATATAGTGGTTTTCATGCACATTGTATCCCAAAGTGCTTTACAAGCAATACTAGACTGGTAGTGAAGTTACTGAACATGTAGTGGCAGCCATTTCATACATTAATATCCACACACAGCCTTGGACAATTGCGTGAACTGATTTTATGGGAAGGAGAATGTTGGCCAGGACAATGGGGTCAGGTAGTGATCAAGGTGTTGGAAGCCCACATCTTATTTCTCACAGTAATGTGCTCATATTTTTCTCCTTCTGTCTTCCCCCTTCCCTGAATATAGCAGTACCTTGCAAGAGTGGCCTTCTCAGTCCCCCTCTGGTATTCATTCATAGTTGTAAAATGGAACTTAAGTCATACCTGTTTAGCCTTGCATTCCCAGAAGAAGTTTAATGTTAGTGTCAACTGCCATTTATTTATGACTTCTATTGTTTTTGGATATTTTAAGAATGTTAATGGTTTTAGTGTGTTAATGTTTAGTGGATTACAATTTTTGTACAGGCACCTTGATCATCGGAATGGCGCCTTTAAAATAAATAAAAATTTATTGATTGAAGTCAGGCTGATAGCAGCAGGGAACAAGAGGAATGATGGACTTTCCTATCGTTAAAAGATCTAGGCTACCTTTGATTAGGCACTGCTAAATGATGGGTGTGCATCATTATGCACATCATTTAACAGTGCCTAATCATAGGTGGCTTAGACCTTATATGGGTAGAAAAGTCTCCTTTTCCACTTGTGCAATGCAGCTATCAGCCTGGCTTACCAGAAGATCATGTTTATTATTAATATGTAACAATAACAAGGGAGACTGTACTAACCGCATTCATGATGCGGAAGGGTAGTGAACTTACCAGTTCTTGGTGTGGGGAGCAGGTGAGAAGAACGAATGCCAGAGAGGGGCTGAAGAGACCATTCCAGCAGGGTACAACTATATTGAGGTAAGTTGAAGACATGAAGGAGGACTTGAGCAGATCACTGTGAGATCTGAAATGTGGGGCTGCCGGCATCGCGATCACTACCTGACTGTGGATGAGAGTAGCCAGTGATGACCAACACTCAGAATGGCAGGGCTGCACCTAAACTGTTACTTGAATTCAGTGTAGGAAGATTACCCTCGGGTGGGGGGGGGTGTTGACGTTTGTTAGGACAGTATTGAGGGAGTTGTGTATCGCTCATTCAAGATTTGGAAGGGTGGTAGCCAGCCAACTCGCATTGTGGAGTAGAGCACAGAAAAATACTGGAGAAGAATTTCTGGGAACTGTCCTGTGGGCTTCTGCAGATCACAGGTAAAGGAGTAGACTGACACTGGAAGTCGGGTGGATTCACTCAAGGTATTAGTATGCCTCTCCTGCTAATAATATTGTTATCCATTGTAAGTGCAGCCCTTATGAGGTCATGAACAGCAGTTTTTCCTGGTGGGTCATGATGCTTATTGCTTGGCCCTCCAGGAAGAACTAGTTGTTGGTTAATGAGGTGAGAAAAAAAACAACAGGGGAACTGTACATACTATCTTCACTGTGCAGAAGGGTGGTGATCCACTCAATGTTTACTGTGGGAGCAGAAGTCAAACATTGAGAATGTGGACTGGAGAGTGATTTGGGAGGCATTTTTTAACAGTAACAGCTGATGATGCATTATCAGTATAGGTGTACACAACTCTCAGAGGTACGAGATTACAATCTGAGGTGTGATAACTCTCTTCATGAGACCGCAAGCTCATATGCAGCCCCAGGCATTACTAAGGACAGGGTATGGATGGTGGGGTGTTCAACAGAAGCCAGGCTAGGTGCAGGGGGTTCACATGGAAAAAGAAAGCCTTATTTGTGGGTTAACAAGACAGCATGAGCTTTGGAACTGAACCAGACCGGTACTTTTCTGTGTGACCCCGAGCAAGTCATTAAACTTCTTTGTGCTCCCAGGCCACACCTGTAAACAAGCTTTCAACTTAGTGTGTCTCTCCTGGTTAACAAAAAACAAAATTCAGTGCATCACATAACCACTAGCTCATCAAATATTTGAAGAACTGTACTGTAATGCAGTTTGCCAAGGAAATATTCAGCTGGATTGCAAAACATTTTCCACAAGTTAAAGTAAACAAAATGAACAAAGTCATAGTCTAAGGCATACTATTTATTTAGCTTTTGTTTACCAGGTAAGTACACTAGACAAGTATTATGCCTATTTTCAGGAATGACCTGGGAGAGCACAACATGTAGGATACATACAAGGCAACTTGGGGAGAACAGCATATTACAGGAAATAATAACAAGTGTGGAAAAGAAGATGCACAATCAACAATTACACAACATATAGAGGGTACATAAATTGATATTAGGGGCAGCAGAATTCAACTAGATTCATTTCACTAAGGGGGCTTAGGACAGTCACACACCATTGATTGTTTTAGATGAGACCACAGGGAGGTGCGAAAGATCCCATGGAAGGGGGCCGGCGGACATGATCAGGAGAGAGTTCCAGAGTCTGGGTGCATCACAGCAAGTCACAGTCCCCCATAAGAGTACGGGTGGGGGGGACTTTAAGCAACCCAGCACTCTGGGACCTGAGGTGGTAGGGCGTGGGGTCCATTTTTGGGAGGAGTTGCACCAGCCCCTGCGGAATGCCAGTAGTGAGCACCTTCCCAGAGAAACTTCCAACACTGAATTCCAGGTATTTGGCTGGGGGGAGCCAGCAGAGTTTGTCGTAGAGCTCACAGCGATGGGTGAGTTTGGGGGCAGCTAGTGCAAACCGACAGATATTATTATATGCCGTGTTCCACCTGGCAAGATGAGTTTGGGGATCGAGCAAATAAGTGAAGTCCATAGCTGAGGAGGAAGAAGCACTCCTCTAAAGGGCAAGTCTAGCCCAGGGGTTAGGTTACTTGGCCTTGCAGGCCGTCAAGCTTGCAATTTGTTGTTCTACAGATGTTAAGGACAGACTCTCATGTCAAGTTGGGGGTCAAGAGTAACACCAAGATATTTGATTGAGGTCACTGTTGGCAGCAGGGTTCACCCTCACTAGTTATGTTGAGCAAGGCTGATGAGGCTTTGATCTTGGCCATGGAACCAAAGAGCATGGCCTGTGTTTTTAGGTTCAAAACCAGTTTGTAGTTAGTAACCCAGGCCAAGACTTTGTTGAAATCTTCGGACAGGCTCTGGTTTAGGGCAGAGGCATTTTGAGAATGGGCCACTATCACCAGGTCATCCACGAAGGGTGGCTTATGAGAGATCGCCAAGGCAGTTGGTTAACAAGAGCGAGGCTAGAAGGGGGCCTAGCACCGATCCTTGAGGGACTCCCATGGTCACTGCCCTGGGCTCTGAGAGGGCCTTGTTGAAGCAGGTACGCTGCTTTCTGCCCTTCAGGTAGCCCATTAACCAATTAATGGCATGGGGAGAGAGTCCAAGTGATCATAGCTGCGCTCCAAGTAGTTTGTGATTGACAAGGTCAAAGGCTTTTGACAAGTCTATAAATATGGCACCCGATAGTTTGCCCTGGTCCATGGCTGATCTGATGCTTGAAGTTACAGTAATCAGGGCAGTTGTGGTGCTATGTCCCCTTCGAAAGCCATGGTGGGCCTTGGATAGCAGCTCGTGGGTGTGTAAATACTCCGAGAGTTGTTCGGCCACCACCTTTTCTAGAAGTTTGCTAAGGGATGGAGAATAGCACCACGATAGTTGTCAGGAAGTTTGGGATTGCCCTGCTTCAGAACAGGGACTATCCTTGCCTCCTTCCAGATATCAGGGATTATCCCAGAGCTGAGGGATAGATTATGAATGTGGGCTACTGGGGAGGCAATGTAAACAGCTCCTAGCTTAAGAAGCCTTGGTTCCAGGTAGTCGAGACCTGGACTGGAGTGCTGGGAGAGGGCAGCAAGGCGTTTCTGAATGTCCAGAACAGATACTGCCCTGATCAAAATAATCCATGAGTTAATACATGGTGTTGATCATTCTGGTACAACATATCAAAACAAAGAGGGAAAGAAGAACTAGTTAGCACTATAGTAATATATGTGGGTCTCTGCCTCTGGATCCGATGATGTCATCATGACTCATCACTTAACACACTTGGCAGACATCTTAGGGAGAAACCAAGGCTGTTTTTTGAAAGTGAAAGGCTGATGTTTACGTTTTTCAAAAGCTATGAAACTGCATCTATGTTATTTACATAAATGCAGTTTTAGCATAAATGTAAACAGCAGCCTTTACTTTATCTCACCATGAAAACTGCTTGTTTAGGTACCCTTTAAATGGCATGTATGATTTGACAGAGGTGTATATAAGTCACATGATGGTGTTTGGGGTATTTAAGAGAAACTAATGATCAGTCTCTTCAAGCATAGCTTCCCGAGGAAGGGACAGAGTGCCCAAAGTGCTAAGGTTTTTAGCTGATCTGCCTGGTGTTTGCTTTGTATGGGCAGCCTTTTTAAGTGAAGCAATGAACGTTTTTCACTTTTTAATTAAGTCCCTCTGTGCTGCTGTTCTGTTTTGTTCCCATTAGCAAATTAATTTGCTCACAACCATCAGAACCCAGGCCAACCTCTTCAAAGAGGTAAAGGAGAGATTTGACCCTCAAGGGCTCCTACTTACACAAAGGAAAAGGAAAGGTTTGGTTTTACAGCACCTTTCATAAACATTATATCAACAAGCATTTGTCAATGCCGAATGTTTGCTTGCTGGTATTAGCATTGGAAATGCAGGAGTTAGACAGATGCAGAGTAGGAATGGCAGTGAAGTATTGAACTTCGCGCCAACCCCACCTCCACTCTGCAGAGATGGACAGGCATTGGGGTTGCTTTTGGGTTGTCTCCCATAACGTTCATGCCATTTCACCTCACCCTATCCTGCAGACACTGACTAGTGTTGAGGTGTGCCTTGGGGTGTGTGGCTTTACAGTCACCCCACTCCATAAGGACATACGCTGAAATGGGTACAATATAGGAGAATGGGGTGAACTCTGGGGCAGAAGAGTCCAAGGCACAGCTCGATGCCTGTCACTGGCTGCAGGGTGGGGCAGTGGGGTTGGAATGGCATGAGCATTACAGTTGACAATCCAAAGGCACACCCCTGATGCCTGTCAGTCTGTACAGGGTGGGACGTTACGGTTAGATACCGTAATGCCTCGGGCATTTGTTGGTATTTGCAGTACAAATTTTTAACATGGCTATGTTGTGGCCCCCACCTCATGAAAGCATTTGGGACCTCTTCTCATGAACAGTGGCACTGTGATTTTGTCAATGTGTCCCAAAATTTGAGTTTCCACAGTGACCGTGCCATTGTGCACCAGACGTACGAAAACACAGATTGGGTAGGATGTGAAAAATGACAGCTGTACCATTCATAGGGAGGTGTGAAGAGACGGCAATGTTGAAAATCTGTAGTGAAAATATTAAAAATGCTCAAACTTCCAAGCATATGTGGAAACTGCGCAACACATGTGCGTAACACAGTCATTTAGTGGAATTATTTCACCAAATTTTTAACATAGGCATTTTGTGACCTCTGCTCATGAACACTGTCACTATGATTTTCTTAATCTGTCCCGAACATTGATTTCCCACAGCAACCGTGCTGTTCTGTGCCAGATGTGTAAATGCATATTTCGGGCAGGATGTGAGAAATGACAGCTGTACTGTTCATAAGGAGGTCTGAAAAAATGCCAGTGTTGAAAATCTGGAGTGAAAATACTACAAATTTGTGAAGTTACAAGGGTGGGTGGAAACTGCACAATACACGCTTGTAACAACATCATTTTATGGACATTTGTCACCAAATTTTCAACATAAGCATTTTAGGACCTCTGCTCATGAACAGAGTCACTGTGATTTTCCATACAAACATATGAATTTGCCAGCAGACACCAATCGGTCTATGTAAGTCTGCCCGAGTGTTCAGCTAGCACCCTAGATTGCAGCTGCCCCAGCCTCCTCCCTCTCAGTTCCTCCCCTGCTTGTTCCAGCCCCTGCTCCCCTGACTCTTCCTCTTGCTTCATCCCACTTCTCCTTAAAGCTAGACTGTCTTACATGTTACCACACCCTCTGGCAGCACATTCCAACTAGACACCACCCTGTCAGAGAAGTAGTGCCTCCTCATTTCCCTCTTGAAACATCCCCCTTCCAAACTTAGTCCATGCCCCCTCGTCTCTCTTCCACTCCTCAGTTTAAACACCCCCTCAGTACTAGGTTTATTTACCCCCTCAGGTATTTAAACGCTTCAATCATATCCCCCATCCCTCTTCTCCTCCAGTGTGTATACGTTCAGCTCCTCCAGCCTAACTTCTTATTCCTTTTCTTTCCTTCCATCCCCTTTAACATTTTTGTTGCTGTCCTTTGCACCCCCTCCAGTAACTTTATACCTCTCCTCAGGTATGGCCTCCAGTATTGCACACAGTATTCTAGGCGTGGTCTGACCAATGATCTGCAGAGAGGTAGGATCACATCCCTGTGTCTGGATGAGAACCCTCTTGCGATGCACCCCAACATCCTGTTTGCCTTCACTGCTGCTCTCCTGCACTGGGCCGAGTTGTTCATGCTCCCAGTTATCAACACCCCTAGGTCCTTCTCCTCTGTGATCCCCAATCAATAGCCCATCTTCTGGTTCTTAGCCCTGAAGTGCATCATCTTACACTTCTTTGCATTGAATCCTAGCAGACACTTCACCGACCATGTCTGTAGTTTGGTTAGGTCCCCCTGCAGTTTTTCCCATCCATCCTCTTCATCCACCACGGCCCCCAGTTTGGTATGATGTGTGAATAGGCTATCCCTGCTCCCCACTCCATGTGCTATATTGGGGATAAAGAGCCCAAGTAGCACCAGGCCCAGCACTGACTCCTGCAGCACCCCACTTGTCACTGCTCTGGGTGCCAAGAGCTCCCCCCACCACCACCCTCTGCACCCTCCCCTGTAACCAGTTCTCTATCCATTTAGTCAGTTTTTTGCCCACCCTCAGTGCCGTCAGCTTCCCCCCCCCCAGTCTCCCATGAGGCACTGTATCAAAAACCCTACTGAAGTCCAAGTACAGGACATGTACCACATGGTCCCTACCCAACTCCCTTGTCACCCAGTCACAATACTCTATTAGGTTGCTTTGACAAGACCTCCCTGAGATGAACCCATGTTGCTGCCCATCTTGGAGGCCATTACTCTCTAGGAATGCCACCAGCCCCTCCTTCAGTATCGCCTCCATAAGCTTACCCACTATGGACATGAGACTTACCGGCCGATAATTTCCTGGCTCCTCCCTAGGCCCACTCTTGTGTATGGGCACCACATGGGCCACCCTCCAGTCCTGGGGAACACACCTCGTTTCCAAGGAGATGTTGAATAGATCTGCCAGTGGCTCAGCCAACAGCTTTGCCATCTCCCTCAGCACCCTGGGGTGGATGCCATCGGGACTTGGTACCTTGTCCACCCTTACTGCCCTCAGCCCCTCTAGCACCCTACTTCCTGTGATCACTTTGTCCGTCACCTCCTCCCCCCTTTCCCCACCCCCCAGCCCATTCTGGTAGTGGACCATCCCTCTCCTTAGTGAAAACAGAGCAGAAGTATTCATTTACAATTTTCACTTGCTCCTCCCCCTTTTCCATCCAATCTCCTCCCCACTTTATCCTCACAATATGTTCCTTGCACTTCCTCTTTTCCCTGACATACCTAAAAAGTCCTTTTCCCCTCCCTTTATGCCCTGTGCGGAACTTAATTGCCTGGAGGCCTTAGCTTTTTTCACCCTCCTGGCAACCTCCCTTGACCAACTCCCGAAAGCCTCCTTATCCTCTCCCTTCCCTATTCTCCTGTACTTCCGGTATGCAGCCATCTTTGCCCTCACCCCTTGCGCACTTCCTTGTTCAGCCAACATGGTTTCTTGCCTCCGCTCTTCTTACTTCTGGCCCTGGTGCAGGTTACTGTGGCCTCTGTTAGCCCAGTCTTTATGACTCCCCACTTCTGTTCTCCATCCATCCCTGGCCTTATATCCTGGAGTCTCCCTTGCAGTATTGCTCCCATCCCCCCGAAAGTCCACCCTAATAAAGTCCACCACCTTAGTGCCCATGCCTCCTGTCTCCCTGCCCTGCGCGACAACGAGCCACACTGTTTGGTGGTCACTACCTGCTAGTGGGTCCTCCACCCTTACCTCATTTACTGCCTCCCCATTTGCCAGTACTAGGTCTAGAGTGCTGCCAAGCCTTGTAGGCCCACTTACCAATTGCGTCAGAAGGCCATCCTGGAATGCATCAAGCAGCACCTGTTCCCTGGTACTGCTAGTGGCTGGGGTGCTCCAGTCAACCAGTGGTAGGTTAAAATCCCCCACTATCACCACACTCCCCCTTCTACACACCCTCCTTATCTGCTCTGCCAACTCCCCATCCAGTTCCCCGGATGGGGCTGGTGGTCTGTACACCACACCCAGTCTCAGCTTTCTGCCCTTGGAGTCCAGGAGCTGCACCCAAAGCACCTCTGTCTTCTCCTCTTCTCCCTCATCCCTTATGCATGTAATCCCTTCCCTCACATAGAGTGCAACCCCCCTTCCAACCCCCTGGTCCCTCCTATATATCCTGTATTCCAGGATTGCCAAGTCCCAATTATGGTACTCTGTGGCCCAAGTCTCTGTCACTGCAGCAATGTCCACCTTCTCCTCTGAAAGGAGCACCTGAAGCTCTGCAATTTTGTTCCCCAGGCTTCTTGCGTTGAGAGAAACCACCTTCCACCTGTACCCCTCCTTCTCCTCACTCTTCTCCTCTTTGGCCTGTGTCCCTCCTCCCAGTAATCCACACCCTTTCTCCTCATTATTTTTACTGGGTGGTGGTGCTTTCTGTATTACACTCAGACCACTCTGCCTGCCCCCTCCCAGGGTTACTATGCCTCTGCCTTTACCTATATCTAGGGGCATGAGCTCATTAGGCTCCCTTGTCCAGACCTTTCTACCAACCTCAGTCTTTTGGCCATCCCCCACTAGTTTAAATCCACCTTAGTAGAGATATACCCCTCTAACCCTGCCTTTAATACTCCCCTCTCCTTCCTGCTCAAATGTACCCAGTCCCCCGTGTGCAAGTCAATATTCCCCCAGACCCAACCCCAGTTAGTCACTAACCCATAATTTTTTGGTGTGGCACCAATCCTTCAGCCACTCATTGAACTCCTCAATCCTACCCTTCCTCCCCATG
This sequence comes from Neoceratodus forsteri, assembly GCA_016271365.2. Classification (NCBI taxonomy): domain Eukaryota; kingdom Metazoa; phylum Chordata; order Ceratodontiformes; family Ceratodontidae; genus Neoceratodus; species Neoceratodus forsteri. The sequence goes on along the minus strand of CM057450.1, from coordinate 1,143,127,445 downwards.
CTTGCACATGGTACTGGGAGTACCTCCGAGAATGCCACTGACTCCCCCACCCCTTCACACTGCCAAGTTGTTTGCAGCCACATGCAACACTAAATGAGATTTCTTCCTCCCTTTCGCTGCACACTTGAGCAGTGCCTGCCCTGCCCCTCCTGCAGTCAACCTGGGATAGCTTCAACCCAAATACAGCTGTGCCGTCTCCCCTTCTGCCCCATCTCACCCCTTACAGTATAGAATCCCCCAGGATGAGTACCCCCCCGTCCCTTACCTCCTTTCCCTTCTAATGCCTCCTTCCACCACCCCAGTATTCATTCCTCCCTGCCCCTTACCTCCGCCAGCTGCACTCTCTGTGACTTCTGTATCCGTACCCCCTACTTTCACCTCACCCCTTTTCTCTGCCTTATTTCTCCCATCTCCCTTGAACCCCTTCCCAGCCTGATTACTTCCTACTGGGCTTCTCATATTGACCTCCCCTCCCCAGCTCCCCTGCTGATTTCCAACCCCTCTCCTATCCCGCTGTTGTCGATTTAGAGCCCCATTCCCTTCTACCTGATAGTCATGCCCCTCCCATTCTTCCCCTTCCCATAGCCTTCTCTCCTTCAGTCACCAGCCCCTCCTTCCTTACTAGCTCCCCTTCTATCATTTCATCCTCGCTGTCTCTTTTCCTACCTGTTGCCATCCCTCTCATGCCCCGCTTGTCCTTCCCTCCTTCAGTATGTTCCTGCTCCCAATCTCTCTCCCATAGCAGAGGCTCGAATCTATTCCTAGTCGATACCCCTCCTACATCTCTTCCTCCTATCGGCTCCCCCTCCTACTTGTTCCCCTCCATGCCTCCCCTGGTCCCAACCCTGGTCCCTCCCTACCCGCAGCCATCTGCTCTATCCCTGTATCCTCGTGGTCTCTTCCTCCCCCATCAGGAGGCCTCTCCTTGCCTCGAGCACCCCCTCCCTTCTCCTCTCTTTTCTGCTAGTGCCTCTGATACTGGGGTCAGTTTCAGTCCCTAGTTGTTTTTCCTCCATCCCCCTTGCCATACCCTATTCCCCCCCCAGTCAGGATGCCTACCATATTCATCTGCCTGCCACTTAGACTCCTCCCTAACCTCCACAGTTCCTCCCTCAAACTAGCCAGTTGTCTACAGACCATACACCCCCCTATCCTCCAAGCCCAGTTCAGGATCATGGCGGACCCACACCTTGTACACCCCACCACCCTTTCAAAGATGTCCGCTCTGTTGACATGTGGCACCTGCCCCATTTTGGCTCCCATCTTACTAACATACTAAAATGCCAGCAGAATAGGCCTAATGGTCTTTCGCGTCTGCGCGTTTGGTCAGCCTCCACCCTGGGAGCTGACCTTGCTGCCCCCCCACGCCTTCTCTGGCTTCTCCCTTCCCAGTTCCGGATATTCTCACTGCATTGAATTTTGCTTCCAGAACCCTTCCCTGTACCTGTCCCACCCCCTCTTGAACCCCTCCACTGTCTCTGCCTCCACCAGCCCCCTAGGCAGTGCAGTTCATGGCTCCACCACCCTCTCAATGAAGTAGCACCTCCTCTTTTCTCCCCTGAATCTTCCCCCTTCCAGCTTCCACCCATGCCCTCTAGTGGCCCCTCCTCCTTCCTTCAAGCACTGACTGTTGCTCCCTATTTACCCCTTCATGTACCTGAAGACCTCTATCATGTCCCCCGTCCCTTCTCTCTTCCAATGTGTACATATTTAGCTCTTCAAGTCTCTCCTCATAGGTCCTCTCCCCCAAGCCCCAAATCATTTTGGTTGCCCTCCTCTGGACCCTCTCCAGGATTTTAATGTCCCTCTTTAAGTGTGGCCTCCAAAACTGCACGTAGTACTCGAGGTGCGGCCTCACGAAGCAGTTATACAGAGGGAGTATCACTTCTCACCTTCTGGAGGTGATCCCCCTAGCGATGGATCCCAGCATCCCATTGGCCTTGGCTGCTGCCCTCCTACAAGTCTCCGAGTTGTTCATCTTGACATCCACCACCACCCCCAGGTCTCTCTCAGCCATGGAGACTTGTAGCATTCCCCCCCAGGGTGTACACTTGGCCCGGGTTTCTGGCCCTCAGGTGCAGTACCTTGCATTTTCTTGCATTGAACCTCAGCTTCCACTTTCTAGACCATCTTTCCAGAGCCTCCAGGTCCCCCTGTAGGGCCACCCTCCCCATCTCCCCATTCACCACCACCACCACCAGTTTTGAGTCATCCGCAAAGAGACTCATCTCACTCCAGATACCTGTCCTTATGTCAGAGATGTAGCTGTTGAACAGGAGGGGCCCAAGGACTGATCCCTGTGGGACCCCACTAATGGCCCTGCTTGGGGATGAGACTATCCCACCAACTACAACCCTCTGGGTCCGGTCCTGGAGCCAATTGCCTATCCATCTGATCATCTGGTTCCCCATCCTCAACTTATGTTATGGGCTCTCACACCCAGTTTCTGTACCCTACTACAACTGTTAGGCCCCTGTTTACTCAAATTCCTGTTCCCCTCACACTAGTCCCCCTACTGCCCCTTGCCAACCGGGTTAATTCAGTCTCAAATCTCATCCGTTAGATACTGTATTACTGTAGCAATCCTAAAGCCTCCTTGTCCGTTTTTCACCCCTCAGCTACCATACTTTTTTTCTCAGCTCTCACATAGTTTCACTTAGCCCAGTTAGAAATCCTATTGCACTCCAAGTATTGCTCAGCTCAGTAACAGAAATAAACAGAACAAATAAATATGTATTATTACAGCAATCCTAACAGTATAGCTCAGTACCTAGCTCAGTTAGAGAAATAAACAGAAGAACTGAATCTGTATTATTACAGCAATCTTAAAAGTATCCAATCATTGCTTTGTCTCCATCCCAGAGACCCTGCTGTAATATAGGACCACAGAGGACACTGGGTAGGAGGGTGGGCAACTCTAAAGTCCCAGCAGAGCTCCGTTGAGCTCGCTCACTCCCCCTCTCTCACTCGCTTATTCTATTTCTCCCGGTGCTGCAGGCTGCCCTTTTGTACTGGGCTCCTGCCTGCATTGGTGCCTTTTTCTGCCCACAAAGAAATCTGCAGCAGTCCCAACAGAGCTCTGTTGAGCTCGCTCAATCCCCCTCTCTCACGCGCTCATTCTGTTTCTCCCAGCGCTGCAGGCTGCCCTTTTGTACTGGGCTCCTACCTGCATTTTTTCTGCCCACAAAGAAATCTGCAGCAGTTCTGACAGAGCTTAGTTAAGCTCACTCACTCCCTCCTCTCACTCACTCATTCTGTTTCTCCCAGCGTTGCAGGCTGCCCTTTTGTACTGGGCTCCTGCCTGCGTTGGCACCTTTTTCTGCCCACAAAGAAGTTCACAGCTGTCCTGACAGAGCTTCATTGAGCTCGCTCACTCCCCCTCTCTCACTTGCTCGTTCTGTTTCTCCCAGCACTGCAGGCTGCCATTTTGTACTGGGCGCCTGCCTGCGCTGGTGCCTTTTTCTGCCCACAAAGAAATCTGCAGCAATTCTGACAGAGCTCCGTTGAGCGCACTCACTCCCCCTCTCTCACTCACTCACTCTCTCATTCTGTTTCTCCGGTGCTGCAGGCTGCCCTTTTGTACTGGGCTCCTGCCTGTGTTGGTGCCTTTTTCTGCCCACAAAAAAGTTCACAGCTGTCCTGACAGAGCTCCATTGAGCTCGCTCACTCCCCCTTTTTCACTAACTCATTCTGTTTCTCCCAGTGCTGCAGGCTGCCATTTTGTACTGGGCTCCTGCCTGCATAGGCACCTTTTTTTGCCCACAAAGAAAACTGCAGCAGTCCCGACAGATCTCCGCTGAGCTCGCTCACTCCCCCTCTCTCACTCCCTCATTCTGTTTCTCCCGGCGCTGCAGGCTGCCCTTTTGTACTGGGTCCCTGCCTTCGATGGCGCCTTTTTCTGCCCACAAAGAAATCCGCAGCAGTCCCGTCAGAGCTCCATTGAGCTTGCTCACTCCCCTCCCTCACTCAAATGTTCTGTTTCTCCTGGTGCTGCAGGCTGCCCTTTTGTACTGGACTCCTGCCTGCGTTGGCACCTTTTACTGCCCACAAAGAAATCCACAGCAGTCCCGACAGAGCTCTGTTGAGCTCACTCACTCACTCCCCATCTCTCACTCGCTTGTTCTGTTTCTCCCAGTGCTGCAGGCTTCCCTTTTGTAGTGGGCTCCTACCTCTGTTGGCACCTTTGTCTGCCCACAAAGAAATCCGCAGTAGTCCCAACAGAGCTCAGTTGAGCTCGCTCACTCGCTCGATCTTAATCTGTCCCAAACACTGATTTCTCACGGCGATCACGCTATTCTGCGCCAGAAGTGCGAAAGCACAGTTCAGCCACGATGTAAAAAATGACAGCTATACTGTTCATAAGGAGGTGTGAAAAAATGGTAGTGTTGAAAATCTTACATGAAAATATTACAAATTTGTGAAGTTACAAGGGTGTGTGGAAACTGAAATGCACACTTGTAATATTTCATCACCAAATTTTCAACATAGGCATTTTAGGACCTCTGCTCATGAACAGTGTCACTGTCATTTTCTCAAACTATCCCGAAAACTGATTTCTCACAGCGACCGCGCTATTCTGCGCTGGAAGTGTGAAAACACATTTTGGGAAGGATGTGTAAAATGACAGCTGTACTGTTCATAAGGAGGTGTGGAAAAATGCCAGTGTTGAAAATCTGAAGTGAAAATATTACAAATTTGTAAAGTTATGAGCGTGCGTGGAAACTGCGCAACGCATGCTCGTAAAACAGTAATTTTTTGGATTTTTTTCACCAAATTTGCAACATTGGCTTTTTGAAAGCCCACCTCATGAACAGTGGCACTGTCGTTTCATTAATCAGTCCAGAAAGGTAGTTCCAAGCAGTTACCATGAAATCACCTTTCGGGACCGAATAACACCATGGCAGTGATTGAATTCATGAGGAGGTGTCCCAATAACCCCATGTTGAAAATTTGGTGCCAAAATTCTCAAAAATGCCTGAGATATGCACCAAAGTTGAAACAAACCCTTTTTATGCCATTATACTGTTTACTGGCATTTCTTCAGTTTGCAGTCGGCTTTGAAGAGTGCAGACGTGTTCCCGGTCCACCGAAGATCGTCGCGCCGGCCTCCGGAGGTAAGTATGGGGTGAGGGGGTGTGGGGAGGCGGGTACACACAGGGTGGGTGCAGGTTGGGGAGGGGCCACCGGACTCAACGAGGGACCATTTTCTGTTTTACAGGTTTATTAAAAAAAAAAAAAAAAAGAAAAACAGGGACATTTGGCACTCTGGGGTGGGCTCCCAGCGTGCCACCTGAGTGTTTTTGGGGGTGATGTAGCCAATGGGAGATTGGGCAGCCCTGTTGGCACATACTGAGTGGGGAAGGAGAGCAGAGGGGGATTGGACACCCCCTTGGCACACAAAAAATTTGGGGGGGACATTATGCTGATGGGGAGTTGGCTCCCCCATTAGAAAATTGAACTGGGAAGAGGGGGACTGAAGCCAGCAGGGATTGGGCCCTCCATCAGCAAAGAAAGACTGTTGGGGGGCACATGATATTGAGGGGGATTGGGCACCCCCTCAGCACACAACAAATGGGGGGCATTATGCCGACATGGAGTGGGCTCCCCCATTGGCAAATGAACTGGGTCTGGGGCATGCCAATAGGGGGACTGGCCACCCCCGTTGGCTTTCATGGGGCTGTCATTACACTAGGCAAGGTACCGCCCTGCAATGACAGGTCGCTTCCTCATTGCAGCAGAATGGCTGATGCTGTATTGATGAGGCAGCCACTCATTGCAGCGGCAAAATCGTTTCAACTTGGTGGCACTTTTGGAAACCAGTGTCATCAGCACAGTGTGCCTGCATTGGTCCACCAGTGCCAAGCCCCCGTTGGCTGCCACAGTGTTGTACCTCCACAACCTGCTTCTCTCCTAAGCTGCCGCATAATGTTTTTTGCACATGTGCACAAGCAAACCTAAAAAGTGTTTTACAAAACAATGAGTAGGACACAGGTAGTGCAGAGATGCTTTCCAATCCTGTTGAAGGAGGGGAGAGAATGTTGTTACCAATAGGTGTATGAGAGTCAAAAAGCAGATAGATAACACAGACGTTAAGCAGAGGGAAATTAAGTGAGTTGCTCAGGGTCAATCAGTAAGTGGCAGTGGTGGGATTCAAATCTGGGTCTCTGAGTTCACAGCTCTGTTCTAACCACTAGACCAAATTGCCTTTACAGGGCAACCTTCCCCAGCTAAGGTGTACAGCATTGCTGGCATCTTGCCAGTCTCACCTCCCCTCCCTCCTGACACTTTTAGACTCCTTCCCATCCTCTCTCCTCCCTTCCTCCAGACACTTTTAGACTATTTCCCCTCCTGTACTCTGCCCGCCTGTTCCTTTTTGGACAAGAGCCCCTGAAGCATCTTCATCCCCACCTCCCCATTCTCCAGCAGTTGACTGAGGGAAGCCCTGATGGGCAGCAATCTCAGTAGTTCTTTACTTTTTCGGGCTTGCTCAGTCATCCCCCTTTCCCTTGCAGTGTTCCACTGTGATGGCAGTTTAGCAGTGCACTCAGGAGTTCCTCACTGTTAACAGGCATTCTTGACGATGGTAGTAAGCAATAGGAGGTCACTGATGAAGAGATATACAGAATATGTTCTTACTGCTCATTACTGTGTACAAGAACACATGTACAGAACAGCTCAGTGCTCTGCTCAACTACTGACGTAGTGATGCATTACAGAGGAGAGGGGGTAACTGAGTTTGCCTGGAAAAACAGTAAAGGGCTACTTAGCTGCTACCCATCACCCCCCCTCCCCAGCTCAATCAACTATTGGCAGTTGAGGGGGGATGTTTATGGGGGTTTGGGCCCAAAAAGTACAAGATGGTGCAGGAAGAGGGTTATAAGACTGACTCTTGTTTCCAGGAAAAATACTCTAAGCCATTTCTGAGCTGAATCAGGAAGGTCTGGACTTAGTTACTACCAAGCCTTCCAAGTCTGGGGTGACTTCTTTTAACACAAGTGGTTCTGTACACTTTGTATCTGGAGAGACTGAAAAAGAACTCCAACAGTCAAGTAGGGTGAAGAGTTGCTACTAGGAATGTTGTAACATTTTACTTTGCCAGTGAATTGTAAGTAAAGTGCCAATCTTTGTGCAACACATGCAATTCACCAACAATTTCAATTGCAAAGTAACTTTTTTTTAAAAAGGGTCAAAAATTTTAAAAAGCTCCCAGACACACAATTTCATAGCACCCTCTCTCATCCTCCTTCCTCTCCAGCCCAAACCAGTATCACAGTGACCCTCTGCCCCACCCATTCAACAGTATCAGTCCACTTTATCAAGTCACATTGGTGTCATTATACCGTATGTAAGGGCTGGGTCATCCTCCTTTGTCTAGGGGTATGTATAATGGCATCTCATCCAGGAGCGCGTTCACCTTAGGCCATGAATACCGATTCTGAGCCAGCACCAGTAACCTTGCCATCATGGGCCAGGACAATAAGGACCAGAGGCACCTTACAACATATTATAGGGCACCAAGAAGAAGAGGCCATACACTAACTAGAATGTTCATATCGGAGCTGGGATCAAGCATGGTGATGTTATTCTTGGGTGCCACCTAGTACACGTAGAATTTTTCAGCAGATGAGGACTGCCTGGCTCATCTAGTCTGCCCATTTTTCCTACCTTTTACTTACACTGCAGACTGTAGCTGATCTGCTGTTTTCCCTCTGCTCCCTGTCTCTAGGGTTCCCTTGTGTCTGTCCCATGCATATTTGAATTCCTCCACCATTTCTGCCCCCACCACCCCTGCGGGGAGGCTGTTCCAAGCGTACACCACCCTTTCTGTGAATAAGTATTTCCTCACATTACCCCTGATTCTGCCTCCCTCCAATTTCATATCATGTCCCCTAATCCTTGTCCATTTTCTTTTCTGAAAGATGCTGCCCCCCTCAACCCTTATTAATCCCTTTAAGCTATCTGAATGTCTCTATCTTGTTACCCCTCTCTCTCCTCATCTCCAGAGAATACATATTGAGGTCTTTCAGCCTCCTCATATAACTTCTAGTGCAGCCCTGTACCATTTTTGTAGCCCTTCTTTGGACTGCCTCCACTCTATCTATGTCCTTCCTGAGATGTGACCTCCAAAACTGGACACAGTACTCCCGATGAGGTCTCATCAATGATCTGTACAGTGGCATCATTACCTCCCTTTTCTGCTCATGTTGCCTCTCCTTATGCACCCCAGTATCCCACTGGCCCTTGCAACTGCTTCTTACATTGTCCAGCCACGTTTAGGTCCTCGGATATGATCATCCCTAGATCCCATCCCTCTCATGTTTGGGGGCTGACTGTACCATCCCCCCACTGCCATAAGTACTCCTCCCTTGGGTTCCCATGTCCTAAGTACATAATTTTGCACTTTTTTGCATTGAATCTCAGCTGCCATACATTTGACCAATCCTCCAACTTGCCTAGATCCCTTCTTATTCTTACCCGCCCCCCAGTGTGTCGACCCTATTGCAGATCTTTGTGTCATCTGCAAAGAGGCACACCTTCCCCTCCAGCCCCTCTGCAATGTCCCTTATAGATACATCAAAGAGGATTTGGCCTAGCACCAATCCCTGAGGCACCCGCTGGTCACTTCCCTCCTCTACAGACTGGTTTCCGTTCACTATTGCACTTTATGTCTTACCTCTCAACCAATATCTAATCCAGTTTACCACCCTGGATCCTACTCCCAGGCTGCTTATCTTGTTTATTAGTCTTTTTATGTGGGACGGTATTAAAGGCCTTGCTAAAATCCAGGTAGGCCACATCTACCACCCCTCCCTGATCCATCTCCCCTGTCACCCAGTCAAAGAAATCTATCAGGTTTGTTTGGCAAGACCTATCTGCCATGAAACCATGCTGTCTTGGACCCTGCTGTCCACTGGATTCAAGGTATGTCACTGTTTTCTCCTTGAGTAATGACTCCATCAATTTCCCTACCACTGAGGTTAGGCTGACTAGCCTATAGTTACCAGCCTCCTCCCTGCTCCCACTATTATGAAGAGGGACACCATTCACCCTCTTCCAGTCTGCCGGAACCACAACTGTTTCTAATAATTTGTTGAACAAGGTTGTCAGTGGTACTGCTAGCTCATTTCTAAGTTCCTTCAGAATTCTGGGATGTATTCCCTCTGGCCCCATTGCCTTATACACTTTCAGTTTTTCTGGTTCCTTTAGGATTCCCCCTACTGTAAATGGGCTGGTATCTACACCCCTCCCCTTGGTACTTCTAACACCCATCTGTGGTCCCTTCCCCCTCCCTTTCTTCCGTGAACACTGAACAAAACATTTGTTCAGGATTTCTGCTTTTTCCTGGGCCCCTTCTGCTGTCCATCCCGCTTCCTTTTTTAGTCTCACAGTCCCACCACTGTTTTTTCTCTTTCTCTAATGTATCTAAAAAAGATCTTGTCTCTTTTCTTAATTGCCTTGGCTATACTTTCCTCTGTATGTGATTTGGTTTTTCTGACTGCTTTCCCCACCTCCCTTAGCTTTTACAGATATACTCTTCTGTCTTCCTCCCTCTGTGTTTCTTTGTATTTTCTAAATGCTTTTTTCCCCTCACCCTCCCTGCCACCTCCTTTGAGAACCAGAGTGTTTTTTTCTTCCTCTTTTTTTACTTATTTGCCTAATGCAAAGTCTCGTGGCTTCAGTTATTGCTCTCTTAAGATGTACCCATTGCTCCTCTACATCTCCCTTTCCCACTCCTCCCCCTAGGGTTTTTTTCAGACATACAGCTAGCTTTGCAAAATCTACCCTTCTGAAATTCAGGACCCTTGCCTTTGTGTGGCTGGATTCCTCCACAGTTCTCACATTAAACCACACCGTACGGTGATCACTGGACTCCAGGTGATTCCCCACATCTACATCTGTCACTCTGGGTATTTCTCTGACCATATAACTTCACAATGGTGCTTACTCACGCTACACTCAAAGGAACTGGCAGATCAAATTCGAAGGGTAAGCAGGAAGATAAGTATAGTGGTGGGGGAGGATTTCAACCTACCAGGGGTGGATTGGAGCACATCTGCCACCATGAGTGCAAGAGAGGGGGTCCTGTTGGAAGCTTTTCGGGACAGCTTCTTCTTGACATAGCTGGTACAGGGGCCGACATGGCTGGAAAGGACTTTGGACCTTGTACTGGATAATGGGGAAGCTGTAAGGAACCTAGAAGTGGGGGAACCACTTGGGAGTGAGTTGAGTTTAGGACGGCAGACTTTAGGATGATGGGGGAAATTCTGAGCAAGCACCTGGCAGACATCCAACAACACACGGATGCAGATCAGAAGTGGAATATAATAAGGGGAGTGCTGGTGGAGGCAACAGAGACCTGTACTAGGAAAAAAAAACAAGAAGGGCAGGGCAAAGAAACCCAGTTGGCTGTCACCGGAGGTCAGGGAAGAGGTGAGAGCCAAGAGGATGGCATTTTGGACATATAGGAAAATGGAGAGGAGAGAAGATAAAGATGTATACAGGGAAAGGTCTAGGGAGGTCACCAGACTGGTCAGGGGGCCAAAGCGTCTACAGCGCTGAGACTGGTGCAAGGAATCAAAAGAGGAGAAAAATACTTCTTCTGTTACATAGGCAAGAAAAGGAGAAGCAAAGACCAGCTTGTGAGGATCAAAAAAGATAGGGGGTGGGTGGACAAGGTGGCGGAGCAGGCAGAAGCACTGAATGAGTACTTCTGCTCTGTGTTCACACAAGAGAAGGTGGGACAAATACCTCAGGCAAGTGGGGGCTGGGTAAGGGGGGAGAGGACAACAGATGTAAGGATTACAGACAGCAGGGTGCTGGAGGGGTTGAGGGCATTAAGAGTGGACAAAGCACCTGGGCCAGATGGCATTCACCCTAGAGTACTGAGGGAGCTGGTAGAGGACTTTGCAGGGCCACTGGCAGACCTGTTCAATACCTCCCTGGACACAGGTTATGTGCCATAGGACTGGAGGATGGCCCACTTGGTACCTATCCATAAAAGTGGGCCAAAGGATGAACCAGGAAACTACATGCCAGTGAGCCTCACCTCGATTGTGGGCAAACTCATGGAGACCATCCTAAAGGAGAGGCTCGTGAACTTCTTGGAGGCAAACGGTATCCAGGATGACCAGCAGCATGGGTTTGTCATGGGCAGATCATGCCAGACAAACCTGGTAGAGTTCTATGACTGGGTGACAGGGGAACTAGACAAGGACCATGCTATGAACATCCTGTACTTGGACTTCAGTAAGGTCTTTGATTCAGTGCCACATGGGAGATTTGGGGGAAGCTGGAGTAAGTGGGAGCAGGACCAAAAATGGTGACCTGGATTGGGAACTGGCTAAGGGGGAGACAGAAAAGGATGGTGATTGGGTGGAACTCTAATCACCAAGAGTGGTGACGAGTGGGGTGCCACAGGGATCTGTGCTGGGATCAGTACTGTTCAGGATTTTCATTGCAGATATCTCGACTGGGATCCAGAGCAAAATCAGTCTGTTCACAGATGAAACCAAGATGGGAGCTGTGGTAGATGACACGGGGGGGGTTGCAGGAGGACCTGAATAAGCTGTAGGAGTGGGCAGATAAATGGCAGTTGGGGTTCAATGCCAAGAAGTGCAAGGTTCTGCACTTCAGAGCCCAGAACCAGTGGAGGGATTATCACTTAAATGGGGTTCAGTTGGGTTGCTCCACAGAAGAGAAGGGGTGATCATAACAGGGAGCATGAACAACTCCGTTCAATGCAGAAGGGTGGCGACAAAAGCCAACAAAATGCTGGGGTGTACAGCTAGAGGGACCTCCTCCAAAAGCAAGGAGGTTATCCTGCCCCTGTATAGGTCGCTGGTTAGGCCCCACCTGGAGTACTGCATGCAGTACTGGCACCCTGAAGAAGGACATCAATTTGTTGGAGGGGGTACAGCGTGGTGCTGCAAGGATGATCCAGGGATTGGAGGGCAAGCCATATGAGGAAAGGCTGGGGGGGTTGAATATGTACTCTCTGGAAGAGAGGAGGGACAGGGGAAATATGACTGAGACCTTTAAGTACCTGAAGGGAATAAACAAGACTAATACAGACAGGATTTTCCAGAGGAGAAAGGGGAGGGACATGAGAGGACACCAACTGAGATTGGAAGAGGGTAGATTCAGGAGAGAGATGCGGAGACATTTTTTCACAGAAAGAGTGGCGGACAAGTGGAACTCCTTGCCAGGTGAGGTAGTGGCCTGCAAGATGGTAAACAGCTTCAAGAGGAGTTGGGATAGAGGAAGGGGTAAAAGGATGGGGAGAAGAGAGGGGCAGCAGCATTATAAGGTGCTAGCTGCGCACTGGAGCAGACTCAATAGACTGTGAGGCCTGTTTCTGCTGGCATTTTCGTATGTTCATACATATTCAACTTTCATGGGCCATGTCCTACATGATAATTCTTGTAAAACTCATCCAGGGCTCTTAATAACCCCCAACTCTAGGGTGAGACAAATCCTGACTGCTATCTCCTATCACTGATTTGATGGCATCTGGCATACTTGTGGGGCCTATTGCCCATCCAATGGCTATAATAGTTTCCAGGTCCACCTCCTGAACTAAAGGGGCACACTAACATATTTGATTAAGTACTGGGTCTCTTTCAACCCTATAAATCCCTAACCTCCCTTGCAGGGTTCCTGGAGGCCTAGAGCTCCCAAGACCATTTGTACAGTGGCGCGCTCCTCAGGCAGGGCAAGCAGTAGACTGGGGGACAAGCTGTGCTGGCACATGTCTAAATGTGCCCAGGTAGATAACAAATGAAAAAGCATATCAGCATAGGATATCACAGCTAAGTGTATAAAGCATGGTTGGTCTGGCCATATATGCCTCCCTCCAGCACTACACTGATAGCCCCTGTGCCCCCCCCAAAAAAAGACTCCCAAGTCAGTTAGCAAAGTGAACTTACAGTTGCTCCGACACTGTCTGACTTCCATTTTCCTGTACTGCTGGCAGTGAACTCACAAGGATCCCAGCAAACTCTCTTGAGGGGTGCCCCACCACTCTCCCAAAGATGTCTTTTAAGTGCTGATGGTCTCTGCTCCTCTCAAGGCAAGTTCATGGGGCCTACATTTCTCTAGCTGCTCCTGATGTTACCCTTCTCTGAAGACCAGGCCTGAGGGGACCAGTGCCATCTGATCCCAGGGCTCTGCCACTATCCCTGGGACTGCAGGCCCACTTTGCCAAGTCACAGCCAGAGAGGCTGGACTGTTCCTGTTTCTCTGTTCCAATGCATTTGGCTCCCACTGCCCTGATGCCTTCCCCTTATATAGGTCTTCAGGAGAAGGGGAGAGCCATACATATTGATGCTGTAGTTTCCCACTCATAGCTAAACCAGGCCACTCAAGGCATGAATGTTTAAGCATCCTGGGCTCAATTTTCAAAGCCCAGAGTATGACGCAAGGTGCAGCCATCAAACATAATTGATGAAAGTGGCGTCATGCATCAAAAGATGTGGCAGGCCCTATTTTTGAACGCAGTCTGTGTCGAACAGGGGAGCCGTTGCACCAAAGTGGCACTGTGCCTGCCTTGCGACCAAAATCAGGGTCCGCTTGGTCACAAGAGGGCTTGCACCATGGCAGGGCTGCAACATCCCCTAATTTGCAATTTTGTAAGCCCTGCCATTGATGCAACATGGGGCTCCATTTAGACCACCCAGGAGGTGGTCTAAGGGACTTGCGCCAGTGCCACACACTGTGGCAAAGGGGCGGGGTCTGAATGTGGGATGCCAGGGGCAGGAGAGGCATGGGGTGCCATTGGGGGCATCAGAGATACAGTGGACATGAGGGTGATATGGCAGCCTTGAAGTGCTGTTACAGAAACTAAAGCCAATGGGATGGAACTGCTTTGGGTTTCCTTGACAGACAGTTCATCTTCAGGTGGGCACAGCCTCGGCAACAGCCCCATTGGTGGTCACCCATGGGCAGTTGCCAGGACTGTTCCCACCTGCGGCCATGGCTCTGTCTGTCCCTGGTACCCCCGGGAAGTGGTCCCATCCCATTGGCTTTCTGGCTATGCAGATGGAAGCCCCGTGTTGTGCTGGGTGGGGGATGCAGATCCCTGCAGCAGTTCCTGCAGGTGTGCCAGTTGTTTAGTGCTAGCATGTGGTAATACCTGAGTTTTGGGCACAGGGACCCCCCCCTTTATAAAATGGGCACTGGGTCACTGATGCACCTGGAGTTCACCACACTCACTCTGCATCACTCTAAGGGCTCTTTAAAAATTGAGCCCCCTGTCTCCAGGAGATTTCCCCCCGAGAACAGCTCTCAGGGTCTGACTTAACACTTTGAGTGTTCTCTGGCAACTGGCCTTGAGATGGCAAAGGAGACAGCCTGGTTACAAGTAAATGCTAGGTGGGGTAGCAATGTGAATTTGGAAGTGTAATCTCAAGTAGATTACCAAAATAAAACCTCTCTAATATCACACTATAATACATGGTTTATGTTTTTTCTAATACAAAAGTGCACCAGCTGTGACTCCTAATGCTATAGTTATGATGTCAGGAATACATAATACTATTTATCTGATATTAGAATGATGGTATTACAGATTGGAACTTTTGATCCGCTCATGGTCAGCCCAATGTTCAGACACATGCTGGCAGAGTGATAGTGGACAGAAGGAGCAGGACAGAGAATTGTACCAGTTAAAGCAGAAGAAAACGGGTAAGGCAGTCAGAATAGCAAAGACCCAAACTGAAGAAAAGATAGCCAACTCGGTTAAGAAGGGGGATCAAACCTTTTATAGGTACATTAGGGAGCAAAGAAAGACTAAGGCAGGGATACTGAGGCTGAACAAAGAAGAAGGTGGTTGGGTAGAGAGCGACAGTGAAAAAGCAGGGATACTGAACAAATACTTCTGCTCAGTATTCACAATGGAAAGCAGGAGAAATACCTAATCTGGTCAATAGAAGCACTCTGGATAGGAGGGTTGTTATTAGTCCTTTCACAGAAGAAAGGGTTCTGAAAGAACTCTTAAAACTAAAGGTGGATAAAGCAATGGGGCCTGATGTGATTCACCCCAGAATTCTAAAAGAACTAAGGGAGGAACTGGTAACACCACTGACTACCCTTTTTAATAAATCATGGGAGGATGGGGTGGTACCTGAGGACTGGAAGAGGGCAGATGTGATTCCCCTTCACAAAAGTGGTAGCAAGACAGAGGCAGGAAACTACAGACCCATCAGTTTGACCTCAGTGGTAGGGAGAATAATGGAATCACTTCTGAAGGAAAGAATTGTTGAGTACCTAGAGGCCAGTGGGGCATAGAACCCAAGGCAGCATGGATTCACAGTGGGAAGGTCATGTCAGACAAATCTAATTATGTGTGGTTCATAGCTCAGTGCTTATGTGACATATAGTGGAATGATGTAGATGGTTGTTGGATATAGAGGCCAGCATAGAATGATTTGTGCTTAGGTACTTGGATGCTTGAATTGAGTCGTTTGATAATATTTGATGGTTTTGGCCTTTCCCTGTATCCCACCTGTAGGTAGGAAGGAAGGAGGCTTGGATTAGAATTATGGAGCCCCCCGGTGGGATAAGAGTGCCGCAGAAGGAGGAGGTGTTGGGGAGGATGGTGGGTGACTGCAACTCGCTCTAAGCAGAGCGGAAGTCAGTAGATCTCTTTAAATAGGCTGTGGGGGAGGAGCTCTTCCCCCACACAATTACAGGCAAGCCTTTCAATTATGTGTGGTTCATAGCTCAGTGCTTATGTAACATATAGCGGAATGATGTAGATGGTTGTTGGATACAGAGGCCAGCACAGAATGATTTGTGCTTAGATACTTGGATGCTTAAATTGAGTCGTTTGATAATATTTGATGGTTTTGGCCTTTCTCTGTATCCCACCTGTAGGAAGGAAGGAGGCTTGGATTAGAATTATGGAGCCCCAAAAAGAATAAATATCAATGATTATTCAGTAACTGAATGCTGAAGAAGTTGTGCATAACACTTTAATGATAAGAATAGACAATCTCCTCCTCCAACTCCGGAGAGTGTGACCAGTAGCACTCAGGAGAGGAAAAACCCCCTCTTTGGGGGGAACCTCTGAGGATCCATGGCTACTGACCTGCCCGTCCTTCTGGGCATACTAAAGGAGAGAGATCCTAATTAAACTAAATTAATCAGCTAAATCTGAATTCAAATTAGTAGAATTCAATCCAGATGAATGGAGCTTAAGAAAGCTGAATTGTAGATGTCCAATGAATAATTTTCTTCCAATAAAGTCTGAGTCCGAGAATCCATGTATAATTCTGAATGATGGAGAGAAGATATATTGAAGAACCATATTCTGTACTTCAGTTGATAGAGGGCATAATCCAAAGATTTGAATGATGTTTTGAGAAGAAGATGATGACTGACGAAATCAATACAGGAGACTAGAAAATAATTGCATCCAAGCTTGATGTCTATGAGGCAGAACGAATTAGAAGTAGTATGACTTCCAGGTTTCTAATAGGCTTGTATAGCACGAAGAATGAGAGAAGGCTTGAGGCCAGGCTATCGAGAGACGAATTCAGTTCTGATAAGAAATATAATCTTGTAGGAATTTATATGAAGCAATGGCTGTACAGTTGAGCTGGAATAATGTCATGCTATACATGATAATCGGAGCCCTGGTGCAATTTATGAAGCATCCAAGTAGTAGAATGAGGTGAGCCCAAAGGAATGAAGTCAGTCAAACTGAATCCAAAACGAGAAGTAGTATGAGCAGGATGGCAGCAACGTAGGCAAAGGAGAAAGAACAGGATGTGGCAACCAGCCCCTGAAGAAAACGTAGCCAAGACAGCTGGCAAGATAGGAGAGAGGCGGCTGATTCCAGTAAGGGAAACCCAGCTAGACCCAGGAATGACCGCTGGCAGAAATCAAGCAATGTAGTCCCTCGACAATGCGCATGAATCCATCAGCTGGATAGGTACATAATCACCTGGAAGAGACTGAGATGGAGACATGGCCACTGCACAAGAGGAATAACATGGGGAACTGAAGGCAAGCAAATGCGAGGCATGAAGCAGACGAGTCCCGAAGAGTCTGAGATGGAGATAACTGAAGAAGCGGAGTCCAATGAAGTAGCAGTGTCACAGGTCTGAAGTTGGTAGAGCACAAGCAGGAGAATGAAGTCCGCAGGAGACGCCAACCAAGTCCTGGAAAGAAACAGCTGGAATTCCACGGCTGAGGTGACAGGGCAAAACATCCAGGACAGCAACCCCGAAAGCCACTGAATGAGCACTGAGGCAATCTGAAGGCGGTTGAGAATGAGGACCATCCACTGAGTTGAAGTAGTAGGAGTCACCAGGCATGTAGGGGGAGCAAAGGTGAGATGGTAACTAATGTCCCGAAAGGTGAAGCATCAGGGAGTTCAGGGCTGAGGCTGCAGAAGCAGGTATGCATAAGTAGAATGGAATCACCAGGTCCCGAGCTGGGTGAGGCCGAAGGAGAACAGAAGGAGGTGAACCCCCCAGCCCGAAGGGCGAAAGCAGGTCAGAGAAGCAAGCGAGTAGGTAGGTAGACCTCCCAGCCCAATGGGCGAAGGCAGGTCATAGAAGCAGTAAATCTCCAAGCCCCAAGCTAAACGAGGCAGGTATAGAAGAGAAGTAGATAAACCTCCCAGTCCGAAGGGCGAAGGCGGGTTGTAGCAGCTGTAAATCTCCAGACCCTGAGCCAGTTGAGGCAGCATAGAGGAAAGTAGGCATCAAATTGAAGGTAGCCTCCCGAGTGAGATAAGTGTGAAGTAGAATTGTAACTGGCAGCAGACGTACAAAAGTAAAGTAATGCTGTAGACTGATGGATCTCGTAGATCGAGGATGGTAGGAATTGCAGCAAATAGCGTGTCATCTGCAGTACTGCTTGAAGAGTAGGCAACCTTAGCCTTCCTAAATTGTGCGTGACCACAGCTAAACAGTGGGATTGCAAGGGTTCGAGATGCAGGCAGAAACTGGCCGAGAAAGGGGGAGACAGTACTGATGCAATGCATCCAGAGGATGTGAGAAGGGCCATCATTATCCAAGGCCTGATAACGTCCAAGCATTTGAGAACTGAAGCAGTGCCCACAGACCTGAGTGCACTGGACAGGGAAAGCATGGCCAAGTAGACTGCTGCGGAATCATGCCAAACACAAAAAAGTGGTGCACAGGAGCAATACTCAAGGCTGAAAGGCAGACAGCAAGCGGCTGCAGTGCAGCAGAGTTGTCCTTAGGCATAGAAGTGGAGAACTGCAAGGAGGGCATTGCGCTAATGAGAGGTAGGAGGTACAAGGAGGACTAGCCATGAGTCAGAAAAAAACACCACACGAAGCAGGCCAGGTACAAGAATGCCGCATGTAGGACAGGAACACCGGCATCGTTGTAAGGAAAGCTGCAAAGAGTGCGGTATGTAGGTGATACTGCAAGCGGCTAGCAGCAATAGTAATGGAAAGGCACCACAATACCAGCAATACAGATGTAAGGCAATGTCCGTTGCAAACTGAACCAGCGAGCAGTAGAGAAGGAGCCCAGCAGACAGGAGCATGAGCCGTATTGGAAGTCCTGCAGTGTGAAGAAACAAACCGGATGAGTGAAGCTGGAAAATGGAAGCAGAGGCAGCATCCAACAGCTAGGCGGAGGAAACGTAACAAGCAGCAGGAGCAGGCTGAGCAGGTCGAAACGAGTGAGCAGCAAGCCGCATGTCAGAGACAGGTCAGGCAGATCCAGTGATGTAGGTCAGGCAGAGGGGAAGGAATCCAGCAGCCAAAGTAAATGCAAAGCCGCAACAGAGAGTAGCAGGCAGGCAGCGTGGGGCACGATAAGCAACCCCAAGCTAACAGAAGTAAACGAGCGGCGATGGACTAGGCATGGAACCGAGCTGCCCAAGGGAAGAATGACAGGAGGATTGCACAGGAGAAGGGAAGCAGGAAGAAACTAATAGCAACAGGCAGAACGGAGCCCTAGCAAGAACGTAACAACAGGAAACAAACGGGGGTTGACGAGGAAAGAAACAGACAACAGAAAAAAAAAAAACGGAGCTAGAGAGAGAGCCAAAAAAAGCAGGGAAGAAACGAACGAAGGGGGGAGAAAACAAACGGCAGGACGAGCTAGACAAGGACAGGGCAGCTATGGACCAGCACGACACAAAGTGAGTGCGACTCGCTCTAAGCAGAGCAGAAGTCAATTGATCTCTTTAAATAGCCTGTGGAGGAGGAGCTCTTCCCCCACACAATTACAGGCAAGCCTTTCAACTGATTTCTTTGACTGGGTGACCAAAGCAGTAGACCAGGGAGAGCTGTGGACATGGCCTACCTAGACTTTAGCAAGGCATTTGACACAGTCCCGCACAAAAGATTAATAAACAAATTAGCCAGCTTGGGAGTGGGTCCCAGGGTGGTAGCCTGTGTAAAACACTGGTTGGACAACAGGACACAGCAGGTAATAGTAAATGGAGCCCACAGTGAAGAAAGGAGGTTATTAGTGGGCACCGTGAGGATTCAGTACTGGGGCGGTCCTTTTAATGTCTTTATAAGTGACATTGCAGAGGACTGAAGGAATGTATGTCTCTTTGCAGACGACACAAGATCTGCAACAGGGTTGATACACAAGGTGGGGTGGAAAGGATGAAAAGGGACTTGGCAAGGTTGTAGGAATGGTCAAATGTATGACGGCTTAGATTCAATGCAAAGAAGTGCAAAGTAATGCACCTGGCAAACAAAAACCCAGGGGAAGGGTATACAATGGGGGGTGAGATACTGACAACAACAAAAATGGAAAGAGACCTGGGGGTAGTCATATCAGATGACCTAAAGGTGGGCCAGCAATGTGAGAAGGCAGTAAGGAGGGCTGTTTGGGATACTGGGATCCATAGGGAGAGGCATCACCAGTAGAAAACAGGAAGCTGTTGGCCCTCTGTACAGACAGTTGGTAAGACCACATCTGGAGTACTGTGTACAGTTCTGGAGACCCCATCTCTGCAAAGACATAGACAGGGTGGAGGCTGTCCAGAGAAGGGCAACCAAAATGATGCAGGGTCTGCAACAGAAGATATATGAAGAAAGACTAAAGGATCTAAAGACGTATAGCCTCGAGGAAAGGAGGGAGAGGGGGAACATGATAGAAACTTTCAAATACTCAAGGGAATCAACAAAGTCCAAGAGGGTAGCATCTTTCAGAAAAAGAGATGTGTGAAAACAAGGGGGCACAATTTGAAGATAGAGGGGGGACATCTCAGAGGTAATGTGAGGAAGTATTTCTTCACAGAGAGGGTTGTGGACACATGGAACAGCCTTCCTGAGGAGGTCGTAGAGTCAAAAACAGTGGGGGAATTCACGAATGCATGGGACAGACATAAGGCAATTCTAGTGGAGGGTAGGAGGAAGTAGGCTGTTGGTAAACTAGGATCTGCAGCTTAGCCAGCCCATCGGCGCAGCGGTGGGATTTCCGCTTGTGACTCCAGCGACCCAGGTTCAGGAATGGACCTGGATCACTGGAGGGCCGGCCGGGGGGAGATGGATGGTTGGAGCGTCCTCAGGACAGCTCTCCTTCTCTGGGGGGGGATGAACGTCCAGTGCACACAAGACTCCTGGTGGAGGCTGGGGGCTCCTACATAGCCAGTGTCAGGACATCTGGGGGCCGGGGCAGATGCAGGACGTCATTGCATGCCCCCGCCCCTGAGGAAATAATGTCCTTTCGGGGACAAGAAAAATTCCAGCCAGCGACTCCATGAAGCCCTCCTCGCCACCTCCAATGTGCTCCTAGGCCGGCTCCCCTGACCAGAACCGACGTTCATGACACTGGTAAGTGCCACGACCCCACCATGGGGGGTAAGCCAGGGGGCATAAGGGGAGAAAGCGGCTCATGTGGGTACAGGTGGTGGTGGCGGCCATGACTAGGGCTGAGTTCGGCGAAAGCTGGCAAAAAAAAAAAAAAAAAAACTAGGATCTGCAGCTTATCCATTAGGAAGAGAAATGGGCAGATTAGGTGGGCCAAGTGGTCCTTATCTGTCGTCAAATTCTATGTTTCTAGTGACAGTTGCAGGAGGTGGTCGGGTGGACAAGGGGAGAAAAAATTTACGCTCTAATGTAAACTGTCTTTTTCTTTCTGTGGAGAATGTAAACAGATGCTTTCTGGCAGAGTGATTGTAAGTATCCCATGGCTGTTGTGGGTGGGCAAACAGGAGAAGAGAAAATTGCTCTGAATAAAACTGTACTGGCAGAATGATCATGAGTATCTATTGGTTGTTGTAGATGGGTGGGCTGAGGGAGAGAAAGTCACTCTGAATAAAACAGCATGATGCCTGCTCTTCACAACTTCTTGTAGTCCAGGAGCTAACGCTAGGTCAAAAATGACCATGTAGCACACCCAGTATTCAGAAGGTCTGTCATTTGGTCCAGCTACCTAAGAAAAATTTCTAGACCTGTTGTACTATGGATTTGTGGTATCACTAATTATCTACGCCGGCATGAATTGGACGGTGTGCATAGTTTTCTCAGTACATGGGTATAGGGGATTATCCACATGATAACTCAAAAACCAGTTGCAATAGGATCACCAGATTTGTTGTACAACTTGACATACTGTGGCTGTACAACACATTTGGTGTCAAAAGGTCAAAGATCAAGGTCAAGGTCAGATACGTATCATAGGGATATTATGATAACTCAAGAACTGCTAATAATTGGATCAGGAAATTTGACATGCATATTCACCTTGACATTTCCTAGATGAGCTGTATATTTGGGGCCAAAACATTATTGGTCAACTGTCAAAAGGTAAAGGTCAAGGTCAAGCGGATGTTGTAGACCGCGTGCACGTTATGGGTCTGAACCTTTAGTAAGTGCCATCTATGTAAGTGTGTACATTTTAATACAGCAATTTACACTGTCTTCAAAACACAAGAGGATGAACTGTAGTGTTACTTGTTATATTTGCAATTACACATGTTCATAACACACAAGTTTTTAACAAACTGTTTTTTCTGTTTTCAGATTAACTAAAGATGGACAGCAATAATAGCTGTGATGATGAAGTGGCTCTTCATCTTCTGCCTTCAAAGCGCATCAAAAAGACTGACTGGAACAAATGCGTTATATGCCAGGCAGACAGCAGAGAAACTGTTAGCAATGTGACAGAAACAGGTATCTCGAAATTCATGGAGGCCATACAATGAATAGAAGATGAAGTCCATGAAAGACTCCAGTCTGACTTTGACAGGCTCACTGAACTCAGTACTATATGGCACAGAAACTGTAATGCCAAATATACCAGTGCAAGTAATCTTAAATTCGCAAATAAGACATCCTTAACTCTTACTCCTGTTCTTATTGAGATCAAAAAAACAAAAGGAGAAGAACTGCCTACCACTGCTAGATCAGCAAGGTCCAGATCATATCAGGTGGACTGGTCAATGTGCATGTTCTGTCAAAAGAAAACTGACAAGAAAGTCAAGAAACTATCCTCAGTTGCTACATTTTCTGCATGCAAGACTATACAGCAAGCTGCAGAGGACAAGGGAGATGCTGAAATGGTCACCAAAATTCGGGATCCAATTTTGAAGGAGCTGATTTTGGGGATGTTTGTGATATGAGTGGGAAGGGAGTTGTACCAAGAGGGGGCTCTGTGGTGGAATTATCTTTGGGCAAGAGAGGTCCTGGCTCTCGGGACGTGGAAGGTGGCTTTGGTTGCGCTTCGGGTGGTGACCAAGTGGGAGGCCAATTTTAGGGATGCAGCAACCCCCGGGGGGAGAGAGCCCAAGTAGTGATTTTTTTTGCCAGTATACAAGTGTGGTAGCGCAGGCGCTCATCAAAGGTGAGTAAGTTCAAGGAGGAGTAGAGCTGGCATGTGTGTGTTCTGCTGGGGGCACCAGTCAGGAGCCTGCAAGCCTTGTTGATCAAGGTCTGGACTTTGGTGAGAGCGGTGGGGTCAGCAGCTGCATAGATAGGGAGCCCATAGTTGACCAGTGACAGGATGGAGGAGATGATAGCCAGCCATAGGGCATTCTGAGGGAAGCAGTCTTTGTGGCAGTAGAGGAGTCCAATCTGGGTGTTTACGGCAGTGGACAGCGAATTAAGATGAGAGTGGAAAGAGAGAGCCGAGTCAAAGGTGATGCCCAGATATTTGCATGCAGACATCTGTTCAAGAGGGTGTAGGGTGCTGGGGAGGATGAGAACGGGGCATTTCTGGAGTTACTCTGGCGGTAGGCAAAAAGCATAGATTTTGTCTTCTTGAGATTCAGAACTAGATGGTGGTCGAGGAACCATTTTTCAGCGTGGCTGAAGGTGAGTTGCAGAGAGTTCTGGAGGGTGATGGGGTCGGGGAGGCAACAAGAACCGCATCATCGGCATATAGGAGCATACTGCCCAAGCAGGAGCTAGGAAGGGTGTTTAGAAAGAGACTGAACAATGTGTGGCACAGGATAGAACCCTGGAGGACACCTGAGTGAACAGGTAGGGCAGCTGATAGGGTACCATTTACTTTGACCCATTGGAATCTGGCATGGAGGTAACTGGAGAACCAGGCAAGGGGCCAGATGAGAAGCCTAGCTGATGGAGGGAGTCAAGCAATAGGGGGTGACATACAGTGTCAAAGGCCTTAGACAGGTCAATGAACACTGCTCCAGCAATGTCCCCAGAGTCAAGTGCAGAGTGTATTTGCTGTGAGAGCTCTAAGAGGGCTGTGGTGGTGCTGTGTCCAGGGCAGAAGCCATGCTGTTCTGGACATGCTATGCTGTATTTGGTTAGATATTCCATGAGTTGGGTGGATACTATTTTTCCCCAGGGCTTTAGAGATTGGGGGGAGGATGGAGATCGGTCTGTAGTTATTTGGTAATGTGCGATCTCCATTCTTATGAATTGGGGTAATTACAGCTGATTTCCAGGTGCTCGGGGATTGGCCGAGGCACAGAGACCGTTTAACAGGTCGGTGAGAGGAGCTAGCATGATATCTAGAGTTAGACGGAGAATCCTGGAGTCAATGGGGTCACAGCTGAGGTTGTGGCTGGAGAGGCTTTAGTAGGAGTGGTTTGGCTTCATGGGAGATATGGTGCAGAGGAGAAAAGGGGGTGATTCAGGGTGGGGGGGTTTGAGCTAGGGATAGGGTCAAAAAAGTGAACAGGAAGGACTGCGCTTAGGTCAGAGAAAGCCGTGTTGAGGCAGTCAGGAATATGTGGGGGGTCAGTGGTAATAGCGCCTTTGACAGATATCTGAAATGGAGGGAGGGAGTTTTTCCATTGAGCTCCTTAATATTATCCCAGAATGCACGCGCAGAGCCCCAGGAGGTGGCGAGGGTGGATTGGTAGTGTTTGGATTTGACTTGTCTTATGGCCCAGGTGCATTGGTTACAAGTGGCATTATAGGCTTATCTGTCCACTGTCCTGCCTGACTTGACTGCGACAAGCCAGAGGTTGTCTCGCTGCCACAGTTGTTGAATAAGGGAAGGGGAAATCCAGGTGGCATTATGTCTTTTGGAGTGGGTACTGGTAAAGGGGGCAAAGAGGTCACAGACCTTGCAGAAAGTTCTGGTGAGGTAGGCTAGCACAGTGTCTTTATCAGTCGTGAGTAAGATTTATTTTATTTATTTATTTAAACATCAGTTTAGAAACCTTTGAGCCAGAGGCTCATTTACAAAGGTACCTCGTCACATAGAGGACATCAGACAGCAGCAAAAGGGACAATAGATATTACAGAAACAAGATAGTTACCATTCAGGGTTACAGTAAGCTTCAATACAAATGACAGCAACTTGGCAAAGAATGCAAAGACTTGGGGTTAGGAGGGTGCAGGTAGGAGAGGGTAGAGGTAGGAGGGGAGAGGGACAGGGGAGGAAAGGAAGGGAAGGGAGAGGGGAGGTTAGTAGAAAAGAAAAGGGGGGGTGCAGCTCAGTGAGCATTGTCAAGGTTTTTTTTTTCTTTTGTATTTTAGTGGCAGTTGCATTTGCGTGAGATGAGCAGGTGGTTTCTGAGCCTGAGCTTAAAGCTTGCTAAAGTGGGTGAGTCTGAGATACCGGCAGGGAGGGAGTTATACCAGGAGGGTGCTCGGTAGGGGAACGCCCTCTGTCCTTGTGAAGTCCTGGCTCTTGGTATGACTAGAGTTATTTTGGATGAGCTGTAAGTGATCAGGGTCGGCGTAGTTCAATGAATTGGTCGGATAGGCCCGTGGGGGATAGGCCATGAAGGGCTTTAAAGGTGAGCTGGCAGGTCTGATACATGAGCCGCTCATCCAGGTTGAGTAGGGTTGCCAAGGTGTACAGCAGACATGTGTGAGTGAGTCTGGGTGCGCTGGTGATAAGTCTGCAGGCCTTGTTAAGCGTAAGGCGAACCTTGCTGAGGGCTGTCTGATCAGCTGAACCATAGACTGGGAGGCCATAGTCGATGAGAGATATGACAGAGGAGGTGACGGCCAGGCGGAGGGCATCCGGAGGGAGGCATTTCTTGTGCCGGTAGAGAATGCCCAGCCACAAGTTGGCAGCAGAATTTAGGGCAGATATATGTCCATGGAACGAAAGGGCAGGGTCAAAGGTTATTCCAAGATATTTATAGGACTGCACAGGTTCAATGGGGATATTGAGGGTGGAGTGGACGGTGAGGGGAAACTTGCTGTACTTATTTTGGGGGTGGGAGAAGAGCATTGCTTTTGTTTTCTTTAGGTTGATAACAAGTCGGTGCTCAGTGAACCAGGTCTCAGCAGAGTCAAAAGCTAGATTGGGGACCAGTCAAGTTGGGCTAGGTACTGCTTCAGTTTACTGAGGCCCCCTGGGCAAAAGCGGCGGCGGAAGGTGACTTCGCGTGTGGGTTTTTGCGTGGGGGAGGACCAGAAACAGAGGATAGGGGAATGGTCGCTGAGGGAGTTAGCTAGGACATTAACAGTCTTGATTTTGTGGGGGCGGTTGGAAAGTATTATGTCAAGGAGGGAGCTGGTGCCACTTGACTGGTTAAATCTGGTAGGAAGAGTGACTAATTGAGCTAAGTCAAGGGCAGTGAAGGAGGGAGTCCTTTATGTTTGCAGCAGTGGGGCCTAGCCAGTTGACACTGAGGTCACCTAGGATGAACTGCTCAGCTTTGTGGGGCAGGGTTGAGAGATAGTAAGGGAGTGGATTGCTAGTCCTTGGGCCCATGGGGTAGGTATAGTGGTAAGGTAGAGAGGGCGGCCCCTGCCTGGGTCAGGGGAGATTTTTAAGATGATGGCTTGGGCACCGTGACTGAGCTTGGAAGCAGGAACAGCATGGCTAAGGAGGGAGTCACGCAAGTAGACTGCACATCCGCCACCACGCTTACCAACTCGACCCTCTCGGAACAGGGTGAAACCAGGGAGGGAGGCAGCTGAGTCAGGAGTTGATGCAGAGTACCAGGTCTCCACTATGGCAAAGATGTCGGGCCTGTGTTGTGTGAACCAGCACTGAAGTGCAGCAGTTTTCTTTGGGAGACTGCAGATGTTCATTGAAGCAATACGAAGGCCACACCCAGCAGGGTGCGAGAGGTGGGTAGAAGACCCAGGACCAGGTTTGGGTGGACGTTCCCAGAGAGCAGAAGAAGTAAGGTGAAAAGTCTGAGGAGTGGGGCTGCAGCAGTTGGGGTTGATACATTTGAGCTGATAAAATCTGGGGAACAGAGTGTGTGATGTGCCAAATAGGATAGGAGCTACTAGTGGCAGTTGCATATATAACCTGCTAATAGAGGAGTAGACACAGAAATGTCACTGCTACCAGAGATATAGCCCTCTAGTGGAGAGATGATATAATCTGCTAATGGAAAAAAAAAGTATCCCTGAAATAAAGTAGAAAAACAGGCTTTTTAAAGGCTGGAAGATGAGTCTTGTTACATTAGACAAAAGAGAACAAAAGAAGTGGGCAGGGACAGAGAGCACAGCAGACTGTTTGGGGGTTTTGGTGGACACAGAGTGCAGGCCAAAGAGCAGGATAAGGATTTACACAGTCAAGGCTCAAAATTCACTTCTAATATCAACTCAGAACTTAAAATGACTGCAAGGATTAAACAAATTATTAAACCCTGGCACATAAATTCAACTAGAGAGACAGAGGGAGATACATTAGTTAGAGACGTGTTCAGCAGGAGATAGTGCGGGCCACTTGGAAATCAGCTTCCACTGGTACCAAATCCAAAAATCAGGGCTAGTACCTAACGGTTTGCGCCTGGTACAATGCTTTGAATATCTGGCCCAAGGTGTGCAGAAGCAGCACTGAAAGGCGTGTAATGCTGCATGAGAACTTCAGGGAGCTGTGCAGAGACCTGAATGAGCTTCAGCAGCTGTTCATGTCTTTCAAAGCTGAAGCTAGCTCAGAATCACATCTCTTTGCTTTCTGCAACTTGTATATTCAGATAGTGCAACTTTTACTTGCATTCATTCGAGCTGAGAGAAACAGGAGCTGGCTGTTGTACTTGTCTTCTACTGCTGGAATGATGCCATACGTCTTCTCCATGGACAGAACCAATTATGCAAGTCGGCTGCCCATATATTTTGCAGACATGAACCTACTCCCAAGTACCCCTCCCCCCCCAGGTGCATGAAGAGTTCATGACTGGCAATCACTCAGTCACTCAAGTCAACCATTCAGTCAGGTATGGACAGATGTGGCCCTAGAGCAGTCTGTTAACCTTGACTCCAAGAAATGAGGAGGCATCATCGGAATCACTCAACAGCCAGGAGCTCTAGGGAGTTGGTTTCACACCAGCCATGGGAGAACAGCCGTAACAACTGCCACAAAGCACATGTGTGGCTTGCAGAAGAGTGAAACAGTTGGCCTTCACAAGGAATTCGGGACCCAGTGACTGAAGAGGGATGAAGCTGATGTGCAGAGGCTTCTGTCGGTGTTCACAATGAAACTAATGCCAAACCCATTCACTCTTCCAGATAATTATGCCAGTGAGTGTCTCCCATTTGTGAATACATACCTTTCAACTGTCACACATTACGAGGTACGTCACTCATTTTACCTCTCAGAAACTCTCTGTCTCACACAGCACAGGTAATATTCCACACTGCTCACTGAAACTCCAATGCAGAAATTCATAATAATCTATGATACTCGGTTATCAGCAAACATGAATAACGTAAGTGCACAGATTTAGACTGTGTTCTGAGCTTGCAATGTCATTTTTGATGATGTGTCACACATTTTGCCCATTTGTCACACATACTGTCACACATCTGAGTAATGAAAGGTTGAGAGGTATGTGTGAATATTGCAACTGGAATCTTTGAAGTTTAAAAAAAAAAAAAGAATGTTGCAACTGGAGTTGTAGTACCAGCTGAAATAACACGCAGTCTTGTGTGCGCTGAAGATATTGATAGGAAGCATGTGGAGAGATTTATCCAAGAATGATTGAACACTCACACAAAGAGCTTTTGGGACACCTTGCCACACCTGAAATTGAAAACGTTTGCAAGTCTAGCACAGAAGAAAATGGTCAAAGTTAGAGATGAGAAAGTACAAATTGTTAATGCTGATCAAGAACTTTTTGGAAGACTGATTGTTGCAGCGAAGTCCGGAGATGCTGATCTAAAAGAAGTTCTGACATATGAACTCTCTGCTGTTCCTTTCACCTTGGCACACTCAGATGGAACTCTCAGAAAGAACACTATGAGTGCTTTGTTGCCTGAACTTGAGAAGGAAGTAGAAGTTCACCCCAGGTTCCCCTATTCAGATAGGCCTGTGACTACAGCCTATATTGTGGATGTCATGGCCACTGCGCAAATAGTCAAAACTGGAGGTGCAACTACGTTTGTAGACTTAGCTGATAAGTACTGGGAGGTCCTAACAGCACCACTGAGTCAGGAGGCCTGCAACAGAGTCAACATAGTTTCTGACCGATATGACAGAAAAGAGTCTGTAAAAGCAGAGGAGCATACCAATAGGAGATCATCGGCTGCACTTGAAGTAAAGACTGCTAGAGTGAACACTCCTCACCCAAGGCAGTGGGGGAAGTATATTAGCAGTCCAGTCAACAAGGTTATTCTGTTCACATTCCTTAGTGAAAGGTGGTGTAACATTGGTCCCTAGACATTGCCTGCTAGCAAGAGTGTCCTTCTCGCTGGCAGATTCTAGGATGGTATGGATGCTGTCTCGATTTCTCTAACTCAGTAACAGCTTCTGGGTGAGCTGAGATCTGATTATGAGGAAGCAGATACATGTATGATGATGCATGCACTCCATGCCTCTGAAGATCACACAATAGTAGTAATATAGTCCCCTGATACAGATGTTGCTGTACTAAGTGCGTATGCATATAACTCACTTCACTGTCCTGAGTTGTGGTTTCGCATGGAAATAAAAGACAAGCTATGCTACATACCAATGCATCATGTTGCAGAAAGGCTAGGTCCAACACTGTGCTCTGCCCTCCCAGACTTTCTTTCACTGACAGGTTGTGATAGCACTAGTGCTTTCTCTGGACTTGGCAAGAAAAAACCTTTTCAACTGCTAAAGGAATCCATGTTATTAACAGAGCTTGGCACAGCTTGGGGAAAGTGTGGAACTGTCCATGGATAAAGTGAGGTCCTGTGAGAAGTTTGTATGTGCCATGTATGCCTCAAAGAATGCTGGTAATACAGCTGATGACACCTGATACTGGCTTTTCTGTTAAAAGCGACAAAGAAATGAAAATCTGCCACCTACATTCAACAGCTTTAAACGCCATATAGAAAGCACCAAATTCCAGGCACTTGTGTGGGAACTTTCCCTGCAAGCAGTTCCGAACCTCCCATCTCCAAACAAACATGGCTGGCACCTCTTGAATGGTCAACTCAGCCCTGTTCTCATGTCAAAAGAACCTGCTCCAAGTGGACTGCTGGAACCTACATCACGCAGATGTCAGAAATCTGCATGCACAATGATTGAGTCTGCACTGAAGATTGCTTTTGCATGGCTGGCACATTGTGTGAAAATGTCCATAGAACAACTGCTTATGAAGATGACTCAGATGAAGATGATGTTTTTTTATTTATTTAGTTAGTTAGTTTTTGTTGACCAGGTAAATGCACTAGACAAATCCTGCCTATTTTCAGGCACGACCCGGGGGTACTATTGTGTAGTAATATGTTTTGGCCAAAATTGCCATGATTACATTTTTCAGAAGTAAGTGTTTTGACCAAAAATCACTCAACTGTGAACACATTTCCCTTTCCTTTACCCAAGGAGGTTGTTACCACCTAGATACATATTCTGAGCTTGTTTGAACAGAGTATTTTACACAGGCTTGGCAAAATAGTCAATCTTACAGTTATTGTTATGGAAATCAAACTTATTTGGCCAAAGTTATATATATATATATATATATATAGTCATGCTAGTAATATGTTTCAAATTTGGGAAATATCTAATGGATAGTTCATGAACTAGAAGCATCCACAGACTTATACAGACAATTTTACACTGTAAAGGCAGGCAGAAAGGCACTTGGACAAGGCAATTAAAATTGGACTGTCACGGGTTAGTGAGACCACAATTCTGATGTACACCAGGTCTCAGGATATGCCCAAAACATCCAACTAACTGAATATAAAGTTAAACCTTCCTAATACTAGGAGTGGTACGTGACCCTTTTTCTAGGCCCCTTTTGAGAATTGGCTCCTGGACTATTGTGAATAGGACACAGTCAGAGATTATGTTATCACCCCCATATCTTGCTTTCAAAAACTCCAGTAATAGAGTAATTTATGAACAGTGCTTGAGCTATAAGAGGGGGGACATGATAAACACGTTCAAGTATCTCAAGGGAATTAACAAAGTATAAGAGGGTAGCATCTTTCAGAAGAAGAGGTGTGCAAGAACAAGGGGGCACAATTTGAAGATAGGGGGATGGCTCAGAGGTAATGTTAGAAAGTACTTTTTCACAGAGAAGGTTGTGGATGCATGGAACAGCCTTCCTGAGGAGGTTGTGGAGTCAGAAACAGTGGGAGAATTCAAGAATGCATGGGACAAATATAAGGCAATTCTAGTGGGGGGTAGGAGGAAGTAAGCTGTTGATTAACTAGAATCTGCAGCTTATCCATCAGGTAGGGAAATGGGCAGACTAGGTGGGCCAAGCGGTCCTTGTCTGCTGTCAAAGTCTATGTTTCTATTTATGGGAAATTGTCCTTTGAACAGGAAGTCTCCTCCACCTGAGTAAAGTGGCACTAGCAACACATCTCGTAGTAATTCAGTCGTCAATGTAGATTACATCTGGAACATGCCTTCAGTAGAAATTAAAAGGACCTCCCTTTGACATATGCTGGCTGCATCCCAAGTATTTGGCTTCTTTCCTTTCCTGTCTGACATTTTAGATATGGGACTGCACCCTGTTTAGAAGGTCTTCTCATTTTATGTAAAATCTTTTTTTTTAAGTTTCCTGGTTTCCAAACTGAGGCACAAGGGAGCAAACCAGTTGAATGTTGCTTTTTTTTAAATATCATTATATGTCTGAGAAAAAAGTAAATGGCACAAAAGTGTCTTCTGCAGCATTAAAGAGCTAGTGGCGCCAACACAGTCAAACAGGAACATAATACAATTTTTTAGAAGTAGTCAGTGGTAACTTTTCATTTCTGAAGTATTTTTCTTTTTCCTTTTGCTTGTCAGAAAGCCTTCAATGTGATAATATTGTGCTGGATGTGTGGAACAGCTCTTTGCTTGGTAACTGATATACAGTATCTAGCTCTTCTGCCCCACACTACATCATCAGCATTGTGACCTCACTGAGAGCGACATAACTGGTGAATGAGCTGACAGTCACTGAATTGCTGTTTCTAAACAGCAGTGATGTCACAGTCAGTGAGGTCACAATCCTGATGATGTAGTGTGGGGCAGTAGAGCAAGACATGTCAGCTGCCGGGCTAAGAGCTGTTCCACACATCACACCTTCTAACATCAGGTAAACAATTTTCTAATTAAACAAAGGGAAAAGAAAAAGCACCTCAGATATAAAAGGTAATGGTTGGATGCTCTTAAAATTTAATATCAGTTTTAGGCAGTACACTAGGTGTTTAATCTTTGCCTTTCATGTGTTGAAGCAGTGTAGCAAGGCACTGGCATAGGATCAGAAGAGAAAAACAGGCGAAAATCCACAAGATGGCACTATATGTCCAAAAAGATTAAGTTTCTGTTTAATCTATTACTGTATTACTGTATTCAGTGATGTCTCATAATCTGAGTGAGGTGAAACCCTGCCAGGCCCGGCCCCCCATGACATTTGCAGTAAGATTCCAATCAATTTCCATGTGTGATACTATCAAAACTATTTAGTCAATCTTCCACATGAATGCACCTTCACATTTATTTATTCACTTCAATTATCCAAACTTTGTTTTGGGCATCTAAACAAATAGATATTTTGACGAAGTTTATCCCTTCTAAACCTCTCCTTGAATCATTGTTGTTTTTCAGAATATACTGTCAGAGAGGTCTCAGGTCTGATAGTGGTAAAACACCATTTAAAAGATCTAAAAGTGTCCCCCATCCAGTTTAGTAATAAAGTGTTTAGTCTCCTTCAGTGCTTGTCAGTTTGACAAAGAGTCTTAATCAAGAAGTTTTTCCTGTCAATCCTTGCAAGTATTATGTGCATCATAGTATGCCTTTTGAATAGTTTGGTGTATAAACTATTGCAGTTCCTGTATATATTGTGTCATTCTAATAATGTTTTTGAATTGAAATGTATTGAATTGAGAGAGAGAGGGTAAAACAGAGAGTATGTAAGAAATAAGACATGGGGAGATGTCACAATGCCACAGGTAGAGTGTCTTCAGCCTCTGGATGTGCACTTAGTCAAACACAATGGACACCACCATTGCAATTATTGCAATTATAAAAATGTGTTTTACATGTCATCAAGAATTAAATAATATATGTTTTAAGATCTAAATATTTAAAAAGTTTTGCTTATTTTTTGAAGCCTGTCCCACCTGCATGAACTTCACATTTTTTTTCTTTTTGTTTTCTTGCCCTAGGACTTTTGCCCTATTGTGGCATCCATTGCTGTAGTTTCTCATGTTGCAGAACTGTAGTTCTCAACACCATTCCTCTCACCCCAAACCACCAATGTCAGCGGGCAAGAGTAAAGATCTGAGGGTAAGCAGTTTCAAAACCAGCAGTACATTTCTTCTTACATGCTTGCTTTTGTTGTTACTTAGTTGTTGCAGTGATGAGTTGAGGCATGCCAGGCCATGGGGAGCCAGAAGCATGAGAAATCATATGATTTAAGTAAAACAAGAAAAAAAAAACAGACAAGCATTGGCAAGTGTATTTACAACTTTTTCAAGAAACTGATTTGTTTGCTTTCACAGATGGTAGTTGAAGACTTTGGAAGAGTGGAATCGGAAGTACAAGGGTGACAGAAGACTTGTAAAATTACAGATAAACAAACATTTGTCAATGCCAGATCTTTCCTTGCATGGTGTATGTGGCAGGAGTGTATTTAGGAACCCACGTATGGAATATTGGATGGGGGGGGGAGTAGTTTGGCCACTACATCTGAGGAGAGGGATCTGGGAAAATATTATGTACACATTGGTGTAACCTTTGCTGTTAACTGAATCTGGACTGCTCATGTCAAAAAAACTTTGGGGTAGTTATAAAAAAACTGCACTGGGACTAGAAAGTTCAATTGCTTTTTTTAATTTAGTGCACTTTTCTCCCGACACCTGACCAGCCCACTTCAGTCCACTGAACCACCCAGTCCCATCACCCACCTTCTCCAGGACAGACCTGCTGCTTGCATGTTCCCCCATGCATAATCCCCAATGGCAAGGACTGTCAGAGGCCACCCCTCGGAGTTTGAGGGTTGGTAATGGAGCAAGAGCCCATTTGGCAGTGTGGAGCCTGTGAAAGACAGTGATTGGCATACTGCATGGCCGGGGGGGGTTATCTCTTCTGTTTCCCCAGCTCTCAGACATTCTCTAGGTTGCATCCAACACGAAAGTGTTAGAGAGCCAACATCCCTCTCCCTTAGTGCTGGCTCCACCCTGTACCACCACCTGTGGCCACCCAGGTGGTAGTTCTGTGGCAGATACCAGGATCCCTCCCTGCCGAAGCAGGCGAGCTTCCACTGGGATGCTCAGCCACCTCCCCCCCCCCCCGGCCAGCCCTGCTCTGACCCAGGCCTTTTCCCTAACCCGGATCACCGGCAGCATGAGTGGAAGCTGTACCACTGTGCCAACAGACTGGCTTAGAGAGTTCAATTAGAAATTCAGTGGTGAGAGTATCTTCCCAGTTATCGAAACTTTCAAGCCAGAATATATGGTCCACATAGAGAAAGGGCCAATTGGAAGCCCCTGAACTAGCAGCACTGGAAGCATTCATAAGAGCTGAATCAGATTTAGTAAGACTGGAACCTGGACTAGATGCCAGAAGAATTAATTACTGGTTAACTGTTACTTGAATGTCCCCAAAATGTCTTCCTATATGCCGTTTGGAAGAACTGTAAAAACAAACTGGTTGTAAGTCATTGGTTCGCCTGAATGAAATCTCAGTTCTGCAGGAAAAGTATGATTCAGAGATCTTTACCAGATATGTTAAAAGAAGATACAGCTAAGTATAAAATATAAAAAGTACAAAGGCCATGCAACTTTGAACCATAGTTTCTGTTTGTTGTGATTTGCTTATGTTGCTTTCTTTAGTTAATTATCAAGCAGTCAACAGACCTCTCAGCAAATGAGTCTCGATGTTCGGCTGCATTGAAGCCGCTATTGTTTCTTGCCAGCATACCAGACCACTCGAGGGGGCAGGACTAGGATGAAGTGCCATTCCTTGTCTTGCTTGTACTGCTCAGGAGATATCATGCAAGCAGTGCAGCCACGATGACAGGTGAGAGACATGGGAAAAAACACCCACCGGAACAGCACCAGATCGGTAAAGCCTGGCTCATGGAGACGTGAGCCAGGTTTTCCCATCTGGTGCTGTTCCAGTGATCCAGTGATCATTTTGTCTCTATCTTTCTTAGCACTATTGCTCATTTACATGGCATTGACCCCACTGAAATCTGTTCTTGATTTTGGTCCGGTATACAGTAAAAATAACATTTTAAAAGAAAGAATGTCTAAACCAGGCTGGAGAGTAGAAATTATGGTGATGTTCACAGCATGCTCTTTTGGCAGGCAAATTGCAAATAACAAAGTAAGTTCAATTACTTATCACAACAAACAAAAGAATCCGGCACCAGGATGCAGTACTTTGTAATGCTTATATTTATTATACCAAAATTTTCCTGGCAGTGCAGATAAAATCCCCATAGTAGGGCTCCCGATCTGGTTTTCCAGGTCTGTTTAGCCGTGAGTGTAGTGTGAAGGACACGAGAGAGTAGACAGGGGAGCAGTAGTCAAGGAGGGGCAGTAGGTTACCTTGCGCAATGGCAAGCCGTGCTTCGGCAGACAGCAGATGTTTGAGTCAGTAGGCAGCGTCTAACTTCTGGTGGTTCTCTGCATAGTTTTGTTAATATGTTTGGAGAAAGTAAGGGAGGGATCAAGGGTAACACCTAGGTGTTTGAAAGAGGGGACATTTTTGAGGGGGGGGGCCTGCTGGGGTGAGTACGGTAGCATGTGAGGTTGGCGCCCGAAAGATGGTGCCATCCGAAACGGTGACGTGATGTGGGCGAAAGCCTGAAAGGTGCGGGGGCAGGGAGGGTGACAGGATGTGGGGTTGTGGGTGACCCTAGCAACAGGATGTCACTATACATACACACACACACACGCTGGGGGGAGTGAGCATGGCCTGGGAAGGGGTGGAAGGGATGTGTAGAATTGGCACTGCAGTGGCTGCGAGCTGCACCGTGTCATCGGGGTTGGCCTCTGCTTGCGTGCTGGGGTTCCAGGTTCGGTCTGGGTCTGGGCGCACTGCCTTTTGTTGCTGCGCCTAACCAAATGTTATTTATATTTTGCTTTTCACCCCCGACATGCACCCCTGGAGTTGAGAATCCTTAAATAGGGGGGTGCAGGGAGAAGCAAAGTATAGAAATCTCCGATGCCATTCTTCCGTCGCCAAGGATGTCAGGGGTGGTGAAATTGTCCGCTTCGGCCAGCCGCGATATAATGCGAGTCACGCTGCTGTGCTCACTATTATCACATAGTACCGTGAGTACAAGGAGGAGGAGTTGGTTTTGGTGACCTTGGCAAGGAATGATTTAGAGCCAAAGAGCATATATTTTGTCTTTTTTTCATTGACAAAAAGCTTGCTGGAGAGGAACCATTGATGGGCAGAGCCATAGTTTCGTGTGAGGGTGGAGGAGATAGATTCAAGTGATTTGTTGCTATGGTAGAGGACTAGGTCATCTGCATAGAGGAGTGCCTTGCAATTGAGTCTATCCTTGGGGAGTGTGTTAATAAACATGAAAAAGAGTAGTGGGCCAAGTATGGAACCCTGGGGGACTCCAGTGTGTATGGGTAGGGCGATAGAGGAATGTTTACCTATAATGACAGACTGAGACCTGTCAGAGAGATAGCTGTGGAACCAGGCAGCAATTCCCGTGGAGCAGCCAAACTGGAGTAGGGTGGAGTAGAGAAGGTGGTGGTCAACAAGGTCAAAAGCCTTTGATAAATCCACGAAAACCACACCTGTGGCTTTTCCCATGTCCATGTTTCTTAGAACGTGGTTGGAGAAAAGGGCCAAAGCAGAGGAGGCACTGTGGTGCTTATGGAAAGCATTCTGAAGGGGACATTTGTTTCATTTATTTATTTAAACAATTGGTACTCCGGGAAAGGCACACTGAGCTGAGGCTCGATTCCAGGTGCAACCCAGGGTGTGGGGGGGGGGGAGTACATACAAATTTGCATAAGATATACACACATATTTTCAGTGGGTTACAATAAGCAAGTGATACAGTAGAAAAGAAACAGTGTAAAATTTAACAAGAAGTACAATTTGATTTTCAGTAATACAGCAGTAAATCAGTGCAGTAGGATTAACAGTAAGACAACGATAATTAGTAGCACACATGGGTCATATGCACAGTTCTGGTCAATTGAGAATACATGGTAAGAAATCTACAGAAAAGTAAGTGCATTTTGAAAGGCGGGCAAAGAAAGTGCATAGGTGCAGAAATCACGAGAGCCTGAGGGTTGTAGAGTTAGTCATCTGGAGCAGAGGCAGGAGGGTGGTGGTAGGGAACGAAGTTGATTCTGACAGGCGACATAAGAGGAGGAACTCATGTTGAAGGGGGTAAGTGTATTCCACAAACTGGGGAGCCGGAAGGAGAAAGCGGCAAGGCCAGATGAGGAGGATGGGTGAGGGATGTTAAACAAGCATATGTTTCTGTGCCTCAACTCATATGGTGTGACAGCAGTGGGGGGGAGAGAGAGTCTGACAGGTGGGAGGGTAGCATGTTAAACCAGAACTTAGATATAAGGTTGAGGGAGTGGATATAATGCCTGCTGGATAGCGGGGCAAGTCTGAGGAGAGAATATAGGTCACATTGATGTGTTCTGAGGGGAGAATTTGTCGCAAAACAGCAAAAGGAGTTTAGGAGGGTATCCGGCTTGGATAAGGTGGAACCAGAGTCTGTGCAGTAGACCACATCAGCATTGTTGAAGATGGGGAGGATCATTTTAGCTAGGATCTGGCATCTGGCTGGGAGCAGGAGGTAATCTTGGTGCCGATAAAGCATACCCAATTTGGAGTGCAGTTTGGTGAAAGTAGCATCTATGTGGAAGGTGAAGGATAGGTGGGGATCAAGCCAAACACCCAGGTATTTGTACTTAGTGACCTGGTCTAGAGGGGTTCCATCCAGGGAGGTGATGGGGGGTGAGTGAGAGGATTTGCTAAGTTTCTGAGCAGTGCCGAAGATCATAGATACGGTTGTGGTAGTGTTTAATTTGAGTTGGTTTTGACTGAACCATTGCTGAATATTATTGGAGTCACATTGGAGAGTATATTGGACTTCATAGGAAGTTATATTTTTCAAGGTGTTCAGATCACTGGAAGTGTACATTTTTTCCAGCAATTTACTTAGGTTGGGGAGGAGGGTGATGAGTCTGTAGTTGTCAGGGGAGAGGAGATCACCAGCTTTGAAAATTGGTATCACATGGGCATGTTTCAAGGAGTTAGGCACAGTGGATGTAGAAAAGGTGATGCTGAATATGAAAGTGAGGGGTTTAACAATGGCTGGGGAGATAAGTTTTAGAAATTTGGGGTACAGTCCATCACTGCCAGGGCTTCCTTTGGCTGGAAGAGACTTCAGTAGTTTGATAGTGACATTCTGCCCAATAGCTTTGAAGTAGAAAGGTGGGGCAGGGTGGTGTTTGAGGAGGAGGAGGAGCGGTTTGGTTGATGGTTTGGATCTGGGGGAGGCTGGGTGGAGGTTTGCTGAGACAGGAGGATGTCAGTGAATTCAGTGTTAAAAGTGTTCACAATCTCAGCAGGATCAGAGATGGGACCAGAAAGGGATGCAAGTTGAGTTATTTGTCTGTTGGTCTTGGGGTTTAGAAGTGACCCAATGGAGGCCCAGAAACTACAAGGATTGCCAAGGTTGTTGCTTTGTTGGTTGAGGTAATATTTGTGCTTGGGTGATTTGGCAGTCTGTTTACAGGCATTTTGCAGTGGTTTATAGACATTCCAGAGTTGGAGGGATGGGGAAGCTGAGTATGCTTTCCATTTACTATCCCTGTCTTTAATTAGTGCTAGTAGTTCCCTGGATAGCCAGCGGGTACAGACCCCCTAACCCTTCTGGTTGTGAGAGGGAAATGAATGTCCTGTAGACAAAGGATTGCGGTGGTCAAGAAAGTAACTGCAGAAGTGATATTGTTGAGTAGGTAGAGGGCGGACCAGGTTATTGCCCTAATATCTCTGAGGACAGGCTCAGGATCCTGGCAGTTAAACTTTTTGAAAGACAGGAGTTTGTGGGGAGGATGATTTGATTTGGCGGCCAGTATAAGGTAGGTTGGGGTATGATCGCTGATTGTTGTGCCTGCCTGGAGGATCAAGTCTACCTGATTCGTGGCAACCCAATCAATGAGGGAGTGGTTTAGCGAGTGAGCATTGTGTCAGGTAGGGGAGGAGATAACTTGCTCTAGATTATGTTTTTTTCAGCAGATTTGCGTAGTCTGGTGCAGGGGCATCTAACCAGTTACGGTTGAAGTCCTTGATTACAATGATGTCTCCTGAGGGTACCATAATGAGTAAGGGGGCAGGAACATTGCTCACAAGCACAGCAGAAGTCATTACAAACCACAGATCTAAACATGCACACCCTGGAAGACAGGAGAGTAAGAGGGGGTCTTGATAGAGACCTACAAGTACCTCACAGGGGTGCACAGGGTGCAGGAGGGGAATCTCAACTGGAGAGGAGAGTTTAAGAGGAATGTGAGGAAGTACTGCTTCATTGAAAATGTTGTAGAAACCTGGAACAGACTACCAGCAGAAGTGCTGGGGTGAAAACTGTTTGGGACTGTAAGCACGAGTGGCACAGATACAGGGGGGATATTAATAAATAAACAGGAAGGGGGCAGGGGTGCTGGAGATCAAGTTAAGGTCTGCAGAGACTGATTAGGCAGGGAACATCTGGGCAGACTAGATAGGCCAAATGGTCCTTTTCTGCTGACACATTTTATGTTTCTATTAAATAAATGCTAATGACTTATCTAAAGTGGGAATACTAAACTAGATATTTTTATTTTGGCAATATCCCAATTCAAAATAGCATGTTTATTTTTATGTTGTAACCCATACATACATTAGATAAATACAAATTGGACCAAACATACATTGTTAATATCATATAAATTAATGTTGCTAGTGAGGGGAAACAATTTGCAGAGTGAGTGACAGCTTGCTAATGTGAAAGAGTTTGAAAAAAACAAAAAGAGGAAGATGTCGTAATTGGAGGGTAGGTGTCAGTGACGGGCACAGTATTGCATGAAGAACTGTTGTATTAGATTCACTGTTCTTGGAATAGTGCTGTTAAGTACATTTGAGTGGGCATATGTTTAGACCTTTGACAAGACTGGTGGTTAATCATTATTTTAGGTTGGTTCTTGTTTTTTACATGGTGTTTTTCTGATTGAGGAACTAAAGTTACTGTTAATTTACTAGTCTACCAAGTGCCAACTCTGGTAAACAATCTGTCCAGCAAAGTCATATCCAAATGATCTGTGTTATATAGCCAAACCCTTGTGCAATATAATACCATGATAGTTCATAGGATTCATAGTAATATACAAGCCAAAGCAGGCAATAGCCCATCTACAGCTCACCCTTAACTCAAAGGGAATATCCACCTATAGCCTGTAAAGCACAGAAAGTGTCGAGAACCTTTTTTATGTGCTGTCATATTAGCACTGCCCACTACCCACAAAGGCAGTCTATTCCACATGTCCACCACCCTCTGCGTAATCCCACCTACTCTTTTTTAGTTCTATAAAACTGAATTTTTAGCTGAAGTGTGTGCAATCTCATGTTATGGCTACTGGACTTAAGTTCCAGTCCAGGCACTCCTACAGATTGTTGTTTGTAAAGGCTCTATAGACTAGACATGTCTCCCCTCAAATGCCTATATTCCAATGTGTATAACCCAAAGCCTATGGTCTGTAATAGTCTGAATATACTGTATTTAGTCAGACTGAATTTATCTTTCACTGGAAAGCAGTCACAGTTATTCATCAGCAGATAGACAGACAGAATGCACTGTTTTCCTGAGCCACAGGCTAAGCAAACAGTAGGACA
The DNA here is from genome assembly GCA_016271365.2 of Neoceratodus forsteri. Lineage (NCBI taxonomy): Eukaryota > Metazoa > Chordata > Ceratodontiformes > Ceratodontidae > Neoceratodus > Neoceratodus forsteri. The sequence goes on along the minus strand of CM057450.1, from coordinate 1,143,086,832 downwards.
ATATATGGTTGAACTCCTATCCCTTCACATATCCTCTCACCCTCTCCACTACACTGATGTGACTGGTCCTCCTGGAAATTCCTAGGGCCAGGCTCAAATCTTCGCAAGGCCGGGCTTTTGAGATGGCTGGCTCAGTGATATGGAATTTTCTACTGAGAGCCCTGAGAGTTGCCCCATCAGTGGAGGCCTTTAAGAAGAGTCTGAAATTCCACCTCTTTGAAGAGACATTTGGGACCTCATGAAGAATCCTTCTTGTATATCTAAACCTGATGCTGATTATTATTTTGTATTTATTTATTGATGTTTATGAAATGAAATGAAATGAAACTTTATTTATATGGCGCCTTTCTCAAACCAAGGTGCCTTACAATAATTTAAAACAATGAACAACAAATAATAGACGCAAATCCATAAATAACTTATACTACACTAAATCTGAGCTCCAATTCACAATCGATTAATTAAAATTAATCTTTGACCATAAATAGGTCTTGAGGGCCTTTTTAAACTCCTCCACAGTCGCACACTGACGACGCGGACGGGGTAGAGAATTCCAGAGGGTCAGAGCAACAAACATAAAAGCATGAGCATCTGATGACTTTAAAGAAACCCTCGGAATCACTAGCAACCACTCATCTGCCGAGCAGAGAGATCACCCGGGGTGGTAGGGAACCAAAAGCTCTTTCAAGTAGTCTGGACCCTGTCCGTTTAAGGCTTTGTAGGTCAGAAGACCAACTATAAAGGTGATCCGCCACTGGATCGGCAGCCAGTGCAGATCACATAATACCGGCGAGATATGACAGGTACAAGACGTACCCATCAACAATTGGGCCGCAACGTTCTGCACCAGCTGCAAGCGTCGGATATCAACCCCAGGAAGCCCTAGATAAATGGAGTTGCAATAATCCAGGCATGAGGTCACAAAAGCGTGGACCAACGTAGGAAGGTGAGCTGGTGGAACAAGGTGCTTAATCCTGGTGATGTTCCTAAGATGATAAAAGGAAAGTTTGACAACTGCCGACACCTGCGAACATAGTGTCAGTTCATTGTCAAAAATCACCCCCAGGTTCCGCACCAGTTCAGAGGTAGGGAGCTGGATACCTTCCAGAAATAAACCTGAGGATAAACCAGCTCCCATCCCCTCTACCTTGTGACCTGGGTCCACAACCAATACCTCCGTCTTCTCCGAGTTCAAATTTAGCCAGCTTGAACTCATCCAGCCTTGGATTTCAGTGAGGCAGCTATTAATGACCGAGAGAACTCTATCCTGGTCAGGTGCAAAAGACAGGTAGAGCTGAGTATCATCTGCATAGCAGTGAAACGTCAGCCCATACCTTCTTACAATGTCTCTGAGGGGCAGCATATACACTGTGAACAACATGGGGGACAACATAGAGCCTTGGGGTACCCCACATGACAGTGAGAGTGGGCAGGAAGAATTTCATCCAGACACCACTCTCTGAGTCTTGTCAATGAGGAAAGATCTAAACCAACTGAGGACTGTCCCTGACAGACCACAGATGAACTCCAGGGGCATGAGAAGTACCCCATGGTCCACAGTGTAAAAAGCTGATGAGAGATCAAGAAGAATGAGAATGGAATGATTCTTCTGATCTCTAGCCATCAGGAGATCATTGAGCACCCGACCCAGCGCTTTCTCGGTACTATGCCTCTTTCGAAAACCAGACTGGAGGGGTTCATAGATGTCATGGATGGTTAAATGGTTCTCCAATTGTGCTGCCACCACTTTCTCAATAATCTTCCCAACAAAGGGAAGATTAGAGATCGATCTGTAGTTAGAATGGCAGTCAGGGTCCAAGGTAGCTTTCTTCAGGAGGGGAGTCACCACCGCCTCCTTCAGGAAGCTAGGAAACTCACCCATATCCAAGGAGCACCAGGCTATCCATGCTAGAACCGGGCTGATAGTCTCAAGACGACCCTTAATCAGGGAAGTCGGGCCCGGGTCTAAACTACAGCACGTAGGGTGCCTACTCTGGACAATCCTCATAACATCAATGAACTCAAGCCGGTCAAAGGAACTCCAGGAGAGACCGGAGGGAGGAACCAAATGCCAATCAAAAACATCTCCTGTAGAGGGAGCAGGTTGGAGTGCTGCCCTAATGTCACCCACCTTATCTGAAAAGAAGCGAGCAAGCTCATCACACTCTAATTGTGAAAAGGCTTTCCGAACCTGGAGACAGGCTGGGTTGCACAGTGTGTCAACAGTTATTATTTATACCGTGTATTTCCATGTACCTGTCTTCTTGTGTTTGTAAAGCACCCTGAACCTCTGGTAACAGTGCCATAATCAATAAACTCTATTACTATTATTTCTACTACTACTGGACTTCTACTACTACTACTAGTAGTAATACTTCTACTACTACCTGTACTACTGCACTTCTACTACTACTACTACTACTACTAGTACTAATACTTCTACTACTACCTGCACTGGTGCACTTCTTCTACTACTACTTCTTCTACTAATACTGTACTTCTACTACTACTTCTACTATTATTACCTGTACTACTACTACTATACTTCTATTACTACTTCTACTACTGTATTTCTACTAGTTCTACTACTACCGCTTCTACTTCTACTACTTCCTGCTTCTACTTCTACTACTACTGCTTCTACTAGTACTTCTACTACTATTATTTCTAGTGCTACTTTTACTACAGCTGCTTCTTCTACTACTTTTACTGCTACTTACTACTACTACTTCTGCTACTACTTCTTCTACTACTACCGCTACTGTACTTCTATGGTAATGGCAATTTTATTTATATGGCACCCAATCCCTGAGGCTCTGGGCACCTTACAATAAATAAAAAAAAATAATAATAATTAAATAACAGAACTATAAATCATCTAAAATCAAGAATCCAGGCCAAAATATAAGTTATCGCTCTGGTCAATACCATACACTAAAGTCCTTACTGTGGCATAAATCCTTTTTATTTATTTTTCTTGACAGTCCTACCCTAACATATAACAAGATTAAATAAGCTTGTGTATTCTGATACTGATTCTAGATCTGGGAACAAAAAGGAATACATAGGTGGCAGATGTGGGAAAAGCTCAAGCATGAAAAAGTAGGTAACCTTTGGCACACATTACTTTCAGTTGGGCTAGTAAAATATATGTGTAAAAATGGCAATTGATTAAGGACTTTACAGAACTATTATTAACAGCATCTTTGAAGGCTCACTGTGTGAATAATCAATTAAAATAATGTGAACATGGAAGCATATTAAAAAGATGTATTTATGTACAACATTTTGAAACTTACAAAATATATTTATTTATTCAACAGTTCCCCAGAAGAAGCCACAAGGTGGTGAAACGTTGGGGTAGGACTGTCAAGAAAAATAAATAAATGGATTTAAGCCCCAATAAGGACTCTGGTGTATGGTATTGACCAGAGAGGTTGCATAGTGACATTTGTTGCATAGTATTTCACATCGAGGCAACCGAGCTCCATGCATTGAAACATTTCAAAGCCACAGAATTACCCTTGGACATTTTGTTTTGCCAGAATATAAGTTATGCATTTCTCAATGATGAATGTTTGGTGCTTGTTAAACAATTTTTAATTTTTAATGTTTTCACCTCAACTTTTGAAGAGACATGTTTTAGGATCGCCTTACAGGCATGACATGTGCCATTTATTGCATATTGGCCAAAATGTCATTTCTTACCAGAGGTGTGAAAACACATCTCATGCAGGATTTTGTTTATGAGGTGATGTGCAAAAATTGTTATGTTGAAGGTCCGGGGTCAAAATAGTGAAAATTACCAAAATTAAGAACCTGAGTTAATAAATTCCAGTAGAAGCTCATAACTTTATTGTTTTTAACATATTTGCCCCACAGTTTCAATATAGCCTTCTTATGACCCCACCTCATGAACAATAGTGGAGAAAATTTTCAACTCCTTCCTGAAAGGTGACTTCGCGCAGCAACTTCGAAATCAACTTTTGGGATGCGAAAATACAGTTTGGCCAGGATTTAAAAAATTACAGCTGTCACATTCATTAGGTGCTATGAAGAAATGACTAGTTTTAAAGTTTATCAAAGTTAAGAGCCTGCATTCGCAAACTTCAATGTAGGCTCATGACTGTTGTTTTTTTAATATTTTTACCCAAATTTTTAACAAAGCCTTCTTATGACCCCACCTCATGAGCAATGGTGGAGAAAATGTTCCGCTCCTGCCAGAAAGCTGATTTCCTCAAAATCACTTTTTGGGACAGATTTACCTAATGTCACTTGTATTGTTCATGAGGTGGTGTTCTAACAAAGATATGTTGAAAACTTCGGTCAAAAATATTGAAAAATGGCCAAGTTATGCTACTTAGTTCAAAACCCCATTGAAATACATTGAACTGCATACCTGATTTCCTCAGTTTGTGGTCTGGCATTGAAGAGTGAAGATGTTTCTGCAGTCCAGAGATGATTGCAGCATTGGAATCCTAGTGGGTAAGTAAAGGCTTGGGGAGTGCTGAGTGGGAGAGTCGGGAGTGGGTAATAATGGTGCCACAGACATCAATGGACTGTTTTCTTTTTTACAGGTTTACACAATATAAAAAAAAAAACTATGAGGGATGGTTTTCTGTATTACAGTGGTGACACTGGGGCATTGGGTACCCACCAGTATCACTGTTATATTTGGCAGCACCAGGGGTGGGCTCCTTGGTGCTGCATTACTAAAAGGGGTAGGGTGGGAGTGGCAGCTTGCACTAGGAAATTATACCCGTGCCCTAATAATAATAATGGTATGGGCTAAGGCAGAAGTTACAGGGAGCTGCAACATACATAGATGGATGGTTTTCTTTTTTACAGGTTTCAAATAAAAAAAATAAGAAACGAGGAGTGATGGACACTGGAGGATTGGGCACCCCCCAGTGTCACTATTATATTTGGAAGCACTGGGAGTGGACTCCCCCGTGTTGCACAGGTTAGCACAGATAGAAGCATGCAGAGGGCATGAGGACAGGGGAGGAACCAGGAACCATAAAATCTGGAGGGCTTGAAACAAAAGGGGGGATAGCAGTAACAGAAGCAGGAAGAAGTAGACAGAAACAGCAGACCAGCCAGGGAGTGGCAGGAGCACAGGAGGGAGTGGGGGAGGGGTCCCAACAAGGAGCAATCTGCAGCAAAATGATGAAGGGAGTGAGGGAAAATGAGCATGAGCCACAGAGCAGCCACACTGGAAGAAAGATATAAATGTACAACAAACACAGAATGGGAGAATGAGAAGGGGAACAAGGAACGCAAGGGGAGGTTGAGAGAAGAGGTGTGAGGCACAGACAGGAGAAACAGAGCAAGGAGGAGGAGAAAGAAAGCCACAAGGACCCTGCATCACTTAGCTGACAGTGTCCCTGATGTTGACAGCCGATCAGCTGTTCTCTGAGCTGGCTTCATGCAAATCAAAGGACCAAAGCCCTTTCAGATTGAGGTGGCTTTAGTCCTTTGAAATACACAAAGTTTCTGCCCAGCAAGCAGTGAGTGGTATCATGACCACACTGCCTGGTCATTGGTCTAGACTGCCATGCCTGTGGTATTTTCAACCGCAATGGGCTCAGCAGTGACACACACCCGAAATCCTCTTTGATTGTAGCAAAACAATTGGTACGCACACACGCATCAAACGTAAAAAAGTAGGTTTTCAAGGATCTTTTAAAAGTAGCCAGTGAAGGAGCACCTCTAGCTTTCCCAGGGAAGGGCGTTCCAAAGAATTGTGGCCACTACACGAAATGCCCTAACACCCATGGACTTTAACTGAGATCTGGGTACAGACAGGAGATCTGCCTCCACTGACCAGAGGGCCTGAACAGGAGTGTATTGCACCAGAAGGTCTTGCAGATTGACCACACCGTGCAGGGCCTTGTATGTCAACAAGCAAACCTTGAAGCTAATGTGCCACTGGACTGGCAGCCAGTGAAGAGTGCAGAGAACCAGTGTGATATGCTCAGACCAGGAGGTCCCAGCAACCAGCTGAGCCATCGTATGCTGAACTAGCTGCTGATGACACATCAGCCTCACAGATAACCCAAGGCAGAGAGCGTTACAGTAATCCAGCCTAGATGTGTCTAAGGCGTGCACCAGTGTTGCCAGATCAGTCAATTCAAGCTAGGGATTGATCCAAGTGATGTTACAGAGATGGCAAAAGTCACTGCAGACAACAGCCAACACCTGGAACACCAGAGTCAGCTTGGAGTCCACAGTAACCTCCAGATTCTTCACCCTATCTACAGCACGAAGGGCCATGCCATTCAACAGAGGAAGGGCCGCATTACCACTTGTTTTTACTACTACTACTTCCACTACTACTTCTACAGCTACATCTACTACTACCATACTGTACTGTACTGAGAAGGCAGTATAGTGTAGTGGTTAAGTGTGCTGGACTGCAAAGCTGGAGACCTGGGTTTGAATCACATAGTCCCCTTTACATACTGTGTGGCCCTGAGCAAGTCACGTAACTTCCTTGTGCTCCCAGGTCACACCTGGAAACAAGCTTCGGCTTACTGTGCCTTTCCTGGTAAAACAATTTCTCTTTCCCTCTTACTACTACTTCTACTACTACTGTACTTATACTACTACTTCTACTTCTAGAACTGTACTTCTACTCTACTACTACTTCTACTAGTACTTCTGCTACTACTTCTACTAGTACTTCTGCTTCTACTTTTATTATTGCTTCTGCTACTACATCTGTTACTACTTCTACATCTACTTCTACTACTACTTCTAATACTGTACTTCTACTACCACTACTATCACCACCACTACTACAGCTACTATTACTTCTGCTACTACTACAACTACTACTACAACTACTTCTTCTACTACTACTACCACTCCTACTACCACTACTGCTTCTACTTCTACTACTTCTACTACCACCACTACTACCACCACTACTTCTACTACAACTTCTACTAGTACTGTAATTTTACTGCTACTGCTTCCACTATTTCTACTACCTCTACTGCACTTCCACTACTACTACTTCTTCTACTACCTTTACTGCTACATCTACCACTACTACTACTTCTTCTATTACGTCAACTACTGTTTCTACTACTTCGACTACTTCTACTACTTATTTGACTACTACTACTTCAACTACATCTACTACCACCTTTCTACTTCAAATACTACTTCTCTTACTACTTCTGCTACTACTACTACTACCACTACTCCATCTGCTACTACTTTTTCTGCTACTACCTCTACTACTGCTTCTACTGCTGTTGAAGTACTACTGCTTCTACTACTACTATTACTTCTACTACTACTGTACTACTTCTGCTATACTACTTCTATTACTGCCACTACTACTATCACTATTTCTACTACTACGTTTACTACTACTTCTACTACTAATTCTACAAGTACTTCTACTACTACTGTACTTGTATTACTACTATTTCTACTACTACTTTTACTACTACTACTTCTACCACTTTTACTACTACTTCTGTGTGGTGTGTCTGTAATAATTTTTTCTACTGTATACTGTAACTGAGTGTATGAATGGTGGACCCCATTGTAAGTGAGCTATGGTTTAGTTGGGCAATCCTATTCTTGTCTTGCAAGAATAAACTATTAACTTACTTACTTTCATCCTCCCAAAGTGGTGATCACATCTCTTACTTAAGTCCCTAATAAGCAACCAGGCAGATAAAATCCTTAGGGGAATTAGTACTCCTTGGTGACTTCAGTCTTAACTGGATCAACAATGTGGACACTGGTTATAAGGCTATCCTGCTTGATGCTGTCCTGCTTGAAGCTCAATTGTTACAAAGTATCAGGGAGCACAACAGGATGACTAACAAACAGGTAACCATATTTTTTTCAACTGGGTTCTAGTTAACAAACCTAACTGAATCAGAGTCATGGGTATATTTGCTGCCTCCCTCAGTGCTCACTCTCCTAGTTTTTGCATTTGGAAAAATCATTTTCAGAAACCCCTACCTACAGTAGTCCTGGAACATGATTATTCCAAATCTGACATAATTTCTTTCTTGAGAAGCCTCTTGGAAATTCACTTGAAAATTACGAGATCTTCCCAATGCAAAGTCTGCTCTTGATTTCTTCATTATTAGCTTCCTGTCTGTGGTAACAAACGTGCTCCTTCTTAAATCAGGCGCATACACTAGTCAGAAAATGGAGGGGGGGGATTTGTTTTTGGCCAAGGTGGAACTGTGGGCAGTACAAGTTGTGCTGACAGATATGCGAGGGTATCACTATGAAGGAAAGCAAGACTCAGGGTTTTGAGGCACGCTAAACTTCTTTATTAACAAATGCAGAATACATCACAGAGATGCAAGATAAGAGCAACAAGCTAAATCCATTTTGTCTACACCGAGCAGCACCCACAGAAGCAACCCACAGTGCCTAGGCTGTCTAACCCAAGATACGGAGATCCCCTTAGACACCAAAAAAGAGCAATGTTTCACTATCCATTGATATGAGTACAATTTGTTCTTTTTTCTCATGTTGGGGATTTTCACTGAGTTTTTTTTGCATTTAGCACCATGTTTTTTTCATTGTTCATTGCATACAACTGGGCTTATGGTCTATGGATGACAAAAATGCTAATCAGTCAGGTGTCACACATTATACTGTTCACTATACTCCTGTGATGACTGACACCCATTATATTGAGCCACACTGGTGAAAAAAGTGAGCCTGAGCCACGGTCAAAAAGTCTGACTGTAAAAACACTCCTGAAACTGCATCATTGTTGGTCAGTATTAGCAACCTGGAAAAAGCAGACCTCCCCATCCTTGTTGTTACCTTAATTTGAGCCATGACTATTAGAGGAAACAAGTAAGCTGCACGAGGAGCAACAGTCAAAAGTCGAACTGCAAATAAATATACTCAGACTGTGTCAATGGTGGTCAGTGTAGCAACTGGAAATGACCATCCTCATTTGTTACTTTTACTACCTACCTTTTGGACTCCCGGTCTTTTCAGCACCTCAAGTGGAGTCGAGACAGACTCACTCTGACTGGGGACCAATCAGCTGGAAGTGGAGGCACAATCTGAGACTGGCAAACACTTTAACTTCAGGTGGTTGTCTCACTCCAGGCATGATCTAAGAGGTGGCAAGTGTGAAGCCCAGGAGTGCATCTCCATGCCAATGTGCACCTGAGGGAGCCAATGTTGTATGTCCCTGCAACTGTCCCGGAGTGCCCTGGTGACTTCCAGTAAACAGTGCCCTGGTAAAGAGTAACTGCTCTGAACTCATTATTTTACAAAAAAAACAAAAAGCTGTCCAAAGCATAACTTGATCTATCTTGTGGACACCCCCACCCCCACCCCCAGCGTATGGGCCTGCAAATAGTTAGGCATTAAGGGTGACTGCTCCAAATGAATAGATAGTGACCTGTGAAAGCTCATGGGGCTGAGGGACAAGTCATGGGGGTGTTAGTAATCCACTGGTGTTACAGCTGATTGGCTCAGATTCAGGAAATTAAGAAACACCTTTAAAATGACATTCAAAAATGCTAAAGAAAAATACATTAAAAACCTACACGAAAAAAAAATTATCTGATCTTAAAAACTTTTGGGCACACATAGTCTTCTAAATGATCAGTCTGGCCCTCCTGAGCATGATATTGTTGCAGATGGCACTCAGTGATCCCTCAGCTACTACTGCCAATGCCTTCAACAGCTTTTTTACTGATCTGGATGGGTTTAAACCTTTGACCTCTGGGCTCCCCCCCTTCCCAGTTCAACTGGAAACCAGGAGGTCATCCCCCAAATTTCACTTCCATTTAATCATGCAGAAGAAGGTGCTAACCTGTTTTTTTTTTTTTTTAATATTTGGCCAGGAAAGATACACTAAACTGAGGTTTGAGCACAGGAAAGGTAAGTGACTTGCTCATTGTCACGCAGCATGCAAGTGGTGGCTCTGGGATTCAAACCCAGTTCACTAGGTTTGCAGCTCAGTGCTCTTTAACCACTACACTATATTGCTTCTCAGTTGGGACTGATAAAAACTGATGGTTCATCACGCTTTGACATGCTTGAACCTAAATTCCAAAAATTAGCAGCCCTCATCATTGCCTGCTCTCTGAAATTGCTCTTTAACAAAGTCTTTAATGAAGGGGGCTATCCCAACGAGAAGAAATATGGCCCTGATAGTACCATCCATAAGGGCAGCCCCAAGGGATCAGGTGACAACTATCTCCTCACATCTGACTATGAAGTTCCCTAGCAGAAGTACAGGAGTGGTTGGTTTATAACCAGCTCTAAGAGTAGAGTTAATCCCTGATGTATGCATATGCTCGGGACATCCTGTTGTGCTTATATCTGAAATTGTATACAACCAACATTGTATTTAAATCAAAGGAGCCCCTCTGTAAAACACACTGGGATGGATTTTCAAAGAGCAATGCAGGGCTTGAATCCAGCCCTGCATCAAACCTGTTTTTTGGCACAGCTGCACCAAGCACCCGTGCCGCAGCTGCACCCGATTTTAGTACGGTACACCAGATGCAGTTACTAATGGGCTTATGTACATGTTAAACTTATTTGTGGTTCGTTCTATGTTGGACGAACCACTCGCCAGTTCAAAGTCCACATTGGCAAACCTGTGAGAAATGTCCTAAAATAAATCCTATATTGTAGTACAATGCTATGACAATATAACTCAGATACTATATGCACATAAAATGGAATTTACATTGATAGATTATCAACAGGCATAATTCTAGTGCAAAGTTGCAGACAATTTGTCACATTTTCCGATGATACAAGGACTGCAGTAATTTTAGCATACAAACTAGTACATAAAGTAGCACCTTATAATTGTTACCATTGTTGCCATTATGGATATCACTAAAACAATGACAATTAGACAAAAAAAGAGACACATTTCATAAGCACAAACACAGACAGTCAAAACCTGTCAAACTCATGGCAACACTAAGTGAAATACACAAAATCTTTATAGCTCTTTGTACCCAAGTCAGTTGAATAAGCAACACATAGCTGGACATTGCAATGTTTTCACATATCATAATAAGCAAGTCTAATTGCTTTATATGTGTCTCACTTTGTCTAAACCAGAAAACCACACAGCAGAATCCAGACAAGTCAGAATCACCAGTATTACTGGAGAAGTGACAGCATGTTTGCCATATTTTTCATGACAAGTCAACTTCTCCAAAAAAATGTATGATGATTATGTAAACGATAGCAAAAAGAAAAAAAAATGGCTGTATGAGCAGGAGAGAAAGCCAGCCAGGATGGAAAGAGTATCTGGGTTACAGGAGCAGTTTCTTGTTGGGTGGGAGATGGGGGAGAGAAATAGTTGGGTTGTGAGACGGGTATAATGAGGCCACTCAGCTGGTTGGTGGGCGGCATTATGCTAATGAAGAACGGCAACCACTGTCTGTTAGGCGTGGCTACCTCTTTTCAACTACATGAAGTTTCTGCCCATCAACAGGCAGTGCATTATCATGTTCAGCCTTGTCGATCAATGGACTGTCACAGTCAAGCCAATTGCAGCTTGAGTGGCATTGGACCCAAAGTGACACACCTCTGAAATACAGTATCACAACAATATGTTTGCTTTGCACAAGCACAGCTTTGAACACAAAAAGGCAGTGGGATTAAACAATGGGGCTTTTCTCTTGACTAAACGTCTGACTAGCCAGAAGCTGTTAGTTGATGGTTGTTCACTGGCTGGTGTGACATGACCTGTGGTGGTCTCAGTCTAGTTCATATTCAGTTCAATTTAATTTAGTTTTATTCAGGATAAAAATCATTGAGCAGAACTCATTTACAATGGTGCCTTGTTAAGGCAAAATTTCTGATGATAAGTGAACATGTTGCAGACATAAATAGTGCTAGATAACAGTGTACAACGTACAAAGTATTGTATGTTTACATAGGTTCAACAAAGTCTCAAGTGCAAGGTAAGGTCCAATGCTGGGGGTATCAGGACAGATGTTCACAGTTGTTTCTACCTATGTTACACCCCTTGAATGATGGCAGCAAAATGTATGCCCAGAGGAGGCTGGAAAGAACCATTCCATGACTTTTGTGTCGGAGGGCAAGGGGCGGTTCACCAGACATAGGAATTCTGGCAGGGAGTTCCATGCAGTCAGGCATCTGTGACCAAAGGTGAGGAAACCATGAGGCAGTTTTATGTGTGAGACCATTAGTTCAAGTGATATAGTGGAGTGAGGGAATCCAGGAGGACAGGAACTGCAGATAAGTTTTGAGTGCAAATAAGTGGGGACAATGCCTTTGATGCACTTTAGAGAGAACAGGGTGAAGTGCAGTTCCATTCTGTCACCTTGGGACAGTCAATTAATGTACTGCAGAGCTTGCAGCAGTGAGTGTCGTAAGGATACTCCAGTATCAGTCTGGCTAGCCTGTTGTAAAGCACATCTAATTTGGCCAGTCTGGACTTGTAGGCGCCATGGAGGAAATGTCCATGTAGTCAATGAAGGGAGTATTATAGTTTGGATTATTTTCTCTCCCCAGCTCTGCTGTCCTATGGCAGCAAGGATTTGTTTCTGAACAGGGAGCCAATCTTTAGGCCTAGGCTTTTGGTGTGTTTGTCGATATGGGTGGTTATTGTGAGGAGAATGTCTACCCAGAAACCCAAATTTCTCTATTCACTAACAATTTTCAGAGGAGATACAGTATATCTGTGGTAGTAAGGACCAGAGGAGCAGAGCAGGCATAGTTCTTCAGTCGTGGAGCAGACCCGAATACCATAACTTTGATTTTTTCACCCATTTAAAGACAGGTACGCATGGGACAAGTGTCCACCTTACAGCAACCACAATTACAGTTTGTACTAATTGGCCCATTTGCTAGAAGTCTGTCATAATGAGACCAAAAACTCAATGGGCATGGAGACTTACGTATCATCTCTCCCACTAGAAGTAGTCAAAATCCTTCCATGGCAGCACTGTAGTATATTGACATGACAGTGTTGGTCAGATATGCTTATGTATGTATGTATTTAGTTATGTATTTATTTATTAATATATGTATGTATGCATTTTCTATTTACAGGGACTTAGGATATAACTATTTTTTTTTTCATAATAATTATATTATTTTTCAGTAGGGCCCCATGGCAAGAGGTAATACATGCACTAAAAGACAACACCAAAACATAATATACATATTAGGTCATAACTAGTGGATACATGTTTGATGACTCTTAAAATATTCCCAGTGTTTTAGTTTATTTTAGAAAATGGATCCTGACTATGTTGGTTTCTGATTGGCTGGTAGGTGCAATGTGCCGGTCTGGTATGAGACAATAGAGACCGGAAAATAATTAGTCCCAGTCTCTGTTGCCCCATACTGTGCTAAGTATCTTTGGGCTAGTAGAATGTTCAAATTGCTAACCACGCTATGTTTGTTTTCTCGTCTAGTGGCGGAGCGAGGGCCCCCATCTCCCCCTTCAGTTGGCATCTTATAAAATAGTGCCACAGTTTAGTGACTCGCCTTAAATAGAAAACCGTTGTTTGCGAATTGGAAAAAGTAGCATACCACTGCCCTACCATAGATTACTCCATTTCTAATGTCCCGCTCCATCGAGAAGGTGTTGTGTTCTTTTGTTCTCCTGCTCACACCCGGACCCAATTTCAGATCCCTGGAAAAGACATACACAAAAAAAAGTAAACAAATGAACAGTAAGTCAGTGGTCTTGCACTTTTGTTCCATTATTTCCCACTTCCACGGTTGTCTTACCGAAAAGAAAGAAAGAGACCGGCAGTTTATTTCAGGAGGTCCCCTGCTTGATGTCCCGCTCGCACTCTACCCCCACTTCATGACCCAGGAATTCAAATAATAGCAATGTTGTCTGTATAAATAAATAGGGAAAAGAAGTGGTCTGCCGCTGCTGTATGTGACAAGTGTTACCTGACTTGACACATACCATCAGCATTCCCGTAGTTCGTGGCTTTCTGCTTGTTAAAAAAGTGACCGGCATGAGAGCACCAGTATTTTCTTGGATTTCCCTGCCACAGATGGACATCCATGTGCGGCAGGGAGAGCAAAGAAAATACCGGTAGTGCTATACACAGTATCAGCCCCTGAGATAGCATTTTCTGTTGCCTTCAGCAGTGAGTATTAGCCAATCAGAAGCACTACTTTCCATCATGCTCTGACATTGTTCAACTGATCATAAAAAAAAAAAATGCTGACAGCAACTCCGGGGAGTGAGAGGGTAACTGACACTATACTGTGTCATCGCTTACTATTGACGCCAAACTCCAGGTCCACTGCTGCCAGGTAGTCCGTGCTCCTCTCTGTCAAGCCCCATAACACAGCTGCTCGCCCACTACCTCCCCCACCCCAACACAGAGACGCATCGCTAAAGGGGGAAATGGAGCACAGCTTGTGGAGGAGGGTGGGTGACTTGAGCTAGATGAAGCTATGCAGAAAAACAAAATTAATGGTCCCTGTGTGTGTGACAAGCACAGTTTAAAAAACGGAACTCTATCAGCAAAGAGGAAAAAGGGAAAAAAGAAAAAATGTAGCACAGCTTGGGGGGTGACAGGAAAAAAATACAATTGATGGCCTCAAAGGCTGTGGTAGGCGGAGGAACTATTTTATCACAAAATTTACTTTAAATGACTTTTTCATTAATATTTTTATTAAACTAATTTTTGTACAGTGCTCTATTTTTAAGCAAGACACTTCTCCAGGGTGGGCGGTATTAGGCAATATCGCCCACTCTGTCGGGTATTATTGCTAGCGTAAGGTTGCACTGCTGTACAACTGTCTGTGCTGTACCTGCCCTGTGGGTAAGAAGATGATTTTGGTCTTCCTAGCAGTGTAGCACCTTGTATAGGTGTAAAACTTCTTTCAAAGCATTTTTATGAAAGAAATAAAAAAAAAACTAGAAATAAATTTAAAAAAGTGCTAAAATTTATTCTGTGAATACACCACTACTATGTGGGCAGAATGCAATATTGCAAATGGCTCCCCAAAACAACCTATTCATTGAAGAGCCTGGTCATCCAGTTACTGTAGTTCCCTGAATTCCTCAGACAGTGACAGAATAACTCAGGCCAAAAGAACATGATCGATTTAAAGTGGTCCAACTTAAGCAAATCATGTTTGTGGTCTGGCACAGACTGTAGCAAACCAACCCTGCATGCTTCAGCATGTTTCATTTGTTACTATATATTGTATTCTATACTTTGTTTGCCATCTGATCGGTACTGTTTTCATAGTGTGGAGGCCTACATATTTTTATATATGTGGATGTTCATTGTATTGTAAGAAAGACATTACAAAAATATAGTATTTACTCAGCAGCTGGTCAACAATCATAAACAAATGGAGTAGACTCTGTGTTCTACAACCAATATAATGCAAGTCCTCTAGGTGGCAGAAAGAGTCCACTGAAGACAGTCGTTTTAAAAGAACCATGAAAATACACATTGACTCCATTATTTATTTATGTGTGTATGTTTGTACGTGTGTGTATATATATATATACATACACACACTGTATATATGTATGTAGGCATAGATTTGTTTATTTATTTCAAAAGTTTTACCAGGAAAGACATACTGAGCTCATAACAGCTTGTTTCCAAATGCTTCATGGGGGGAGGGGGAGAGGAAAAATCTGAGTAGAGACAAAGGCACAAAAGTACAAAAATATTAAAGGACTAGTGTACTGCCTAAAACCAATATTAGATTTCAAAAGCTGTCATCTATTACGTTTTATATCTGAGGTACTTTTCCTTTTCCATCTGGTTAATTAGAAGATGTTTTTACCTGATGTTAATAGGTATGATGAATGGAAATGCACTCTGCCTGGCAGCTGACATATCTAGATCTTACTTTGAGGGTATCTCTCACAGTAGGCTACAACTATGGAACTACAACCACCAGGCACTAGAACTACACGGAAACTTTTCCAACTAGTAGTCTTCCAGGGGGCTACCCACTCTGATGTCATACGCTGACATCACCATATACTATAAGGGTGGACAGCCCTGGCACCCTCCTCAGTTCTTTCCCCACTGTTGACCATCACACATTGGACTCCATGGAGATCCGCCAGCTTCAGTTAACTGCTATTTCACCGAAAACATTTTGTCTATCCTTTTTTATTTTATTTTCTCTTCCTAGTGGGTATCACTTTAGCTCCACCTCCAGGAATCTCTTTAATAAGAGTTCATGCAGGCAGAAGATCCCCGAGAAGGACTACCATGAGGCCTGCATCTGCTGCCTAGGCCCAGAACATGACACCCAGGCTTGTGTGATCTGCTGCAGCTTAACCAGGCTACTAGGAAGCGCTGAGTGCAGACCTTGGAAACTTTTCTGCTAAAGCAGAAGGTCACCCAGGTGGAGAAGGAGGTTCAGGCCAGAAGTTCCTCCTCTTCTGCGATATTCTCAGGCTCACAACCCTCCAAGGCCCAGAACAAGTTGGTAGGGAAGCACAAGCACTGAGACAAGGACTGTTCTAAGGAAAAAAACACGGTCCTCCTTGTCTTGCTACTGGTCGCCACTCTGAGCATCGACCGTGGCAGGGCTGTCCTCATTGTCAGGCGCAGCCCCTTCTGCCTCACACACTCTTTCCTCTGCATGGCTACTGTTGGCAGCTGCCCCCACCAATCTTTCAGTGGCAGTTCCAGGGGCTCTGGTTCCCCACCAATCTCTCAGTCCCTGCTGTTCAGGCCCTTGTTTTCAGGGGGTACTCAGTCAGGTGGCTCAGTTGGCTTATCTTCAACAAGCTCGGCATTGACAGTCACCAGGATACAGCCTACTCCCCCACTGCTGGCCTCGGCTGTTTCTTCACCCATTGTCTCAGGACCAGAGCCTCTAGCCTCTCCAGAATCACCCCGGTCACCATTGCCTTCCACTGATCCATGCCAGGGAGCTTCCCCACAGACCCCAGCCTGTTCAGCTGCCCTCCCTGGTGCCGACTTCAGTGCCAGCCCGTCTTCCTCAGCTGATGCCAGTGGGCTCAATGCCAATAGTAGTGGACTTTCTCTCCATGCTTACCACCTTGTGGGACTTCATGCAAGCTAAACTTGCCTCTCCACAAGGCCTGTCCCCACAGTGGCTTCCTGCATCTTCAGTGGGGCTACGGCCTATGCTTCAGCATCCAGGACCCTCATTCCCTCTTTAGGACTTGGGGGACAGGGACGGGTACTGCCCTGATCTCATTCCTCTGGATGAGGATGATGAAGTCGACGATGGAGGAACCACTCCTTACCACTCCTCCTCCATGGTCTCATCTGACGGTGAGGAGAACTCAAGGTACATCCCACGGTCCCCCCCCCCCAAAGATGATCCCTCTTTTGTCTCAGTTATGAGACAGTTACAGTCAGCCATGGGCTTCAACACCAAGGAGCAAGATCCTGCTCAACGTCAACTGGCTACTTATTTGCAACTGCTGGATGCCCCTCCTCTGGTCATCCCTCCCTTAATTGAGCCCTTTGAGGATGCCACCATGGCTGCCATGTCACAATGGCCACCTGGCACTGGCCAAATTTGATCCCATCCATACCCAGCAAGGCCAACAAATTATACCAGGCTCCAGCAGGAAGGCCCTTCTTTTCTGATCAGCCTCAAACAGATTCAGTGGTCATCAATGCCACCCATGAACGTACCAAGAGACCTAAACATTTCATTTCCTTGTTCCTGGATAAGGAGTCCCAGAGGCTTTTGCCTTGCCACACTGACCATCAGGGTGCTGAACTACATTGCCCATATTGTCCAATACCAAAACCAGCTCTGGGACCAGGTCCTTGAAACTGCTCAGCTCCTCCCGGAGCACCCCCAAAAACAGCAGATGCTGCAGTTTCTCAAAAAGGGTTCTGATGTTGACACCTACCTCCTTAGGGCTGCCTATGAAATTCTAGATGCCTTGGCCAGGGCTGCCATGGTGGGCATTTGCCTGCAAAGACACTCTCGGCTGAGGGTGTCAGGCTTTGCCCAGGATGTTCAATTGTCCATCCTGAATGCCCCCTTCAGAGGCTTCAAACTGTTTGGTGCAGATGTGCAGGACATACTATCTCCACTGCAGGCCTCTGGCCACACCTGACCATTGGTTCTTTCCATGCACCACACCAACCAGACCAAAACTGGTCAACAAGTGCCCTTTCAGCAGCCTACCCATAGACCCAAGCCCTCTAATAAGTCTCGTGGTAAGCACCGGGCCATCCCTGCCTTGCCCACCCCCTTCTCCACCACTGGAAAAAAAACCAAAGGAGGTGGTGTGGCTCCGGCTGCCCCTACCAGTTCAGACCTGATTCCTTGCCTGACCTCCCCCTCCCTTGAGGCAGGAGGCAGTTGTATGGGGTTATTTCTCCCTAAACTTGCACAAGTAGAGGGAAATCATCAGAGATGCTTGGGTACTGCAGCTCATAGAAAGTGGCTACACTCTGGAACTTCTGGAGTGGCCTCCAGAAAAACCTCCAGTTCTGTCCTGTTACCCTCCAGGCCACATCCCAGTGCTCTGGGAGGAAATCCACTCTCTGCTAAGCAAAAGATCCATAGAACTCATCATAGAAACCCAACAGGGCAATGGGTTCTCCTCCCATTTCCTCCTGATCCACAAATGTACAGGGGATTTCAGGTCCATTCTAGACCTCCTGGAGCTGAACTTGTTTATTCAGTACTGCCCCTTCTGCAGCGGGGAGATTGGATTTGCTCCCTCAACATGAAAGATGCCTACCTGCATATCCAGGTACATGCCTCCCACAGACAGTACCTAAGGTTTTATTTCCAGAAGGCACACTTCCAGTTCAGGGCTCTGCCCTTCGGCTTGTCTTCGAGTCCTTGGGTATTTACCAAATGCTTGGCAGTGGTGGCAGCGGACCTCAAGTGGAAGTGAATCTATGTCATTCCCTACCTGGACTACTGGCTTCTCAAGGCCCCATCCAGGAACAACCTATTACAGACTCTGGAACACACCACCAACCTATTCCAGGACCTGGGAATCACAGTCAACCTTCCCATATCAGTACTTATACCTGCCAGTGCCTTCAGTATATAGGGGCAGTCCTGGATATGGCCCAAGGTATGGCCTTCCTACCTCAGGGCGGGGCAGATCACCTTATAGCTCAGGCCCACTTGCTGTTCAACAGCTGCTATGTCTCAGACAGAACCTTCCCACCCCAGCTCTTGGACCTGATGGCCACAGCTATAGCCACAGTGCATCTAGCCAGATTGCACATGAGGGTACCCCAACAGACGTGTGAGTGTCCAGTGGGACCAACGTACTAACGACCTGGAACAGCACGTGCTGGTCTCCTCCCCAGTGAAAAAGGTTCTACTTTGGTGGATGGAACCCAGCAACCTGTTAAGAGGGGTTTCTTTCTTCATTCCTTCCCCTCAGCAAATTCTCATGACAGATGCTTCGGGGTTGGGGTGGAGGGGGCTCATCTTGGGCCCCACCAAACACAAGGGACGTGGTCAAAACTGGAGTCCTCTCTCCACATTAATGTGCTGAAGATGCGGGCCATCTTTATGCCTTGCAGGCCTTCCAGACTCAGTTATCCTCTGGTCTTCTGTTAGGGCAGACAGACAACATCAATGTAGTCCACTATATCAGCAATTGGGGGGCACTCACTCTTACCCTCTTTGCCGGGAAGTGATGAGAGTCTGATACTGGGCTCTGGAACATGATCTAGAACTCTTGGCTGTCCATTTTCCAGGCATCCAAAATGTTCTGGTGGACAGCCTAAACCAGTCACAGTCAAACGCGCAAAAGTGGAAGCTGCTGAACTCGGTAGCAGAAGACCTGTTCAACAGGTGGGATCTTCCAGAAATGGACTTTTTTGCATCCCCACCCAATGCAAAACTGCCACTTTTTTGCTTGATCGATTCAGGGCCTGGAGTATTCTGGTGAGATGCAATTTCTGGAAAGGGATGTTTCTGTATGCCATTCTTCCCTTCCCTCCTCCTTCTTCAGAGGGTTCTTCTCAAGTTCCAGATGGAGGGGGCCACGATGATCCTCATCACCCTCTTTTGGCCTCATCAGATCTAGTTCCCTTACTACAACAGCTGACAATGGAACCTCCAGTTCCTCTCCCTCTGTGCACTGACTTGCTGTCCCAGAACTGGGGAACCCTGGTCAATCCAGACCTCAAATCCCTGCATCTTCACCCCTGTCTCCTCAGGACAAAGCCATGGCTAAGTTTGTGGTGTCACCAAAGGTGGCTGATGTCCTGGTGGCTTTCACTAGGGCCACTTATTCTATGAAGTGGAAGCATTTTGCACTGTGGGCTGCTTCATGTCAGCTGGACCCTTTTACGTTACAGTCAAAATACTGAATGCATCACAAGTTTAAGGGGTGCAAAGGCACGGTGTGGCACACCAAAAGGACAATTAAAAACAAATGAGTGTGGCCATGCACTCCAGAGGTGAAATAAGTGGAATGAGGCAATAGAGTAGCAGAATAACTGCAGGTTTAATTCTCTGCAGTTCCAAGAAACATAGACTTTGACAGCAGATAAGGACCGCTTGGTCCACCTAGTCTGCCCATTTCTCAACCTACAGGATAAGCTGCAGATCCTAGTTAACCAACAGCCTATTTCTTTCTACCCCCCACAGGAATTGCCTTATGACTACAACATTGCGGACACCATTACCCAGCAGCCTCAGACCCTTTCACTTTCCCAATGAATCAGATTCTGGAGTACTTGCTGTCCCTTTCAGACTCCGGTCTGAAGCACTTCTCTCGTAAGGTGCACATGTCTGCCATCTCTGCCTTCCATGTGCCTGTTGAAGGCCATATGGTGGCACAACTGGAGGTGTCCCATACATTTCTGAGAGGCATTCTTCACCTGAAGCCTCCTATCCACAACCCTGTCCTACCTTGGGACTTGAACTTTGCGTTAGAAAACCTTACTTTGGCTCCTTTTGAGCCAGCTGCAACATGCAAGCTACATTTTCTGTCATGGAAAGCGTTGTTTTTAGTTGCTATTACTTCTGCTCAAAGAATTTCACAGCTACAGGTGCTCATGTGCGAACAGCCTTATTTGGTTTTCCACAAAGACAGGGTGTCTTTCCATACTAGCCGTAAGTTTCTTCCTAAGGTGGTGTCTGAGTTTATCCTGAATCATTCCATCCACCTGCCTGTTTATTTTCCAGAGCACGCCAATCCAGTGGAAGCATTGCTCCACACTTCAGATGTGCATAGAATTCTGCATTACTACACACTCTGTATGAAGGACTGCAGGAAGTCCTCTCAGTTGTTTGTTTCTTTGGCCCCTTGGAAAGAGGGCATTCCTGTGTCAAAACAGTGTTTGTCCAAATGGCTGGCCAACTGTATTACTATCTGCTACAGGAAGTATGGTGAGGAACTTCCCGGCGTTGTTCGGGGCCATTCTACCAGAGGAATGACCACTTCTGTTGCCTGTTTCAGGAATGTGTCAGCTGCAGAGATCTGTGCTGCTGCTACTTGGAGTACTGTCCACACCTTTACCAAGCACTACAGTCTGGATATTGCCTCTAGGCTCAGGGCCTATTTTGGCCTAGCTGTTCTGCAGGGCCTGCTTTCTTACACTCGAGGTTTCCAACCATCCAGACTGCATTTCTTGACATCAGAATTGCTTGGGACTCATTCCATAGGTGTGGCCTGCTGCTAGAGATACCCTTGAAGTAAGACAGTACAGGTACATAAGAACGTACTGTAACAGTAGATCTTTGAGAGGATCTCTTGCAGCAAGTCATGCTGTCCCTCCCTCCTTCTCCCTGGGCCTGGCAGGCCCTTTTGTGTCTGTACCTCCTTCTTTATCATTTTTATTTGGCAAGAACCTTTGGTTCCTCCTTGGTTCCCTTGTCTAGGACCAGGTGGCTTATGCTGTCTGGCAGGAGAACTGAGGAGAGCGTGGGGGCCACCCACTCTAATAGGATAGGGTGATGTCAGCGTATGATGTTGAAGTAGGAGGCCCCCTGGTAGACTGCTAGCTATAAAAGTTTCTGTGTGGTCCTAGTGCCTGGTGGCTGTAGTTCCATAGGTGTGGCCTGCTGCAAAAGATCTTCTCAAAGATCTACCATTACGGTAAGTTCTTACGTAACTATACTTTCTTTTCCTTCCACTACATCAACAGCATTGTGACCTCACTGACTATGACATAGAAACATAGAATTTGATGGCAGATAAGGCACAATCGGCCCTTCCAGTCTACCCTTTTGTACCTACCTACTAAAAATGCTGCAGATCCTACTTTATCTCCAGCTGTTCAGGAAGAGCCACTCAGTAGCTGCCAGGTCAGTCATCTGTGATGTCACAGTCAGTGAGGTCACAGTGCTGATGAAGTGGGGGGGGGCAGAACTAAATATGTCAACTGCCTGGCAGACTGCCATTGCATACATCCAGCATAATACTACCACATAGAAACGTTTCTAATCGCCAAAATGAAAAAGAAGAACACTTCAGGAATAAAAAGTTGCAACTTACTATTTCTTAAAATTTGTAAACTTTTTCTGTCTGCTATGTTTGGTTCTACTAGCTCTTTAATAATACAAATACAAGATAATAAGCTTGAAAAATAATGATTAACAATTGTGCAAAGGCAAAAGATACTGTGTAAGTTTGCATACAACAGTGCAAAAAGAACTGAGGGCAAGCCGGCCCGGTGGCACTGAGGATTGAAGTTCTCGAAGCCACACCTCACTCCACGCTAGCGACCCATGTTTGTGAGCAAGCACTGGTAGCTGCGGATCGGCTGGGGGGGAGGGAAGGAGATGGATTGAGCATCCAAGGGACTGTTCTCCTGTCCCAGGAGGGTGGGTTACTGCTCCCCATCAAACCACTGCCCCCAGGTGGAAACCTGAGGGTAGTGCGGAACAGAGGACTGACACGGGAAGGGCATTGAGGGCAGCAGCATACATGCATCCCAGCAGTGAGGGAGGGAGGGAGGAGGGAGAAAAGTGAAAATGGAGCTTGTAAGCTTAATGATGGCCCAGACGCACCCCGGTACCAGCTTCCCCTGCTTCTAGATTGTGCTCTGGGAGCGGGAGCCGGCATGCCTCTCCCCAGCCCTGCCACAGGGGGTAATCCATGGGGGAACTACCGGGGGCAAGGCTGGATCAAGGGTGGCTGGACTCTGAAGATGAGCCCTCTGAGAGAAGGGACAGAGCCTCCTGCCAGCTCCATTGAGGTGGAGAAAGTGTAAAAAAAAAAAAAAAAGGACCAAGGGCAAACAATTACCAGTGTGCAAAGGGCAATAAATGGTTTAAAGTGCAATGATTGTGAATGTGGATGGTGAATAACGGAGCTGCACTAATGTGGGGGCAGGGTGACAGGGAACAGAGAATGCAGGATGGTGGGCACAGCATGGGACTCAGTATCGGGGCAGATACTTATTATGCATTGCATTGCTGCATTGTCATAGACACTTATTTTATTTCATGTTATCAGTGGAATAAACTCAATTCGGTAGGAGTACATGTCTTAGGAGGTCAACCGGGGGGAGGGGGCAGCAGCAGTTTAAGTACATAATGCAAACCAGACATTAGGACATACAATACATGAGTAAGCTCAAGGAATGGGTACAGATTTTCAAACACATAAAATCAAATTCACAGACATTTGATACTATGACGGAAGCAACCTTTTTAAACCTAGGGTTGAGACTAAAGTTCAAAAAGGTCATTATATATGTTACCATGAATTTAGTGTGTGTGTGTGTGTGTGTGTGTGTGTGACCTTGGGTCTTTATCTGCTGTCTATGTTTACGTTGCTTGCGCAAGAAACATTTTGCTGCAGAGAATGGCATTTCAGTGGTGTGTCACTGACTAGCCCAATGCAAGTCAAGCTGTGTTGGGCTCGTCCTTGACAGACCAATGCTCATGCAAGCGAAGTATGACAGTAGTTCACAGTTTATGGGCAGAAACTTTGTGTAGTTGAAACAAAAGAAGTGCTCCAATGAGAGAGCACTTTGTCTGTTTCATGTGCATAACACTGTTCCCCCCTCCCCTCTGTCGCTCTGTTTTCCTTGCTGTCTCTTGTTTTCCTGAAGGTAGTTTTTAGGACCAGAAAATTAAAAACTCTGCATCTGCCCTCTCCTGCACTATAGGTGGAACCTCAGTTTGCATGCCAACTTTACCCTTGTGCACGCTTTGGTAGCTTGCTTTCCTAAAGGTATTTTGTCCATAAGTACAAGTTTTTAAGTTCCCACTTATGAATCACTCTCAGTGATGCAATGTCTCTAAACACAGCGATCAACATCTCTGTTGATTACAAACGCCACAAGACAAGATGCATCTTTCGGTGCTTGGTAGAAGAGAAGAGGAAGTCAAGCCTGCTAACAGGAAGTGAGGAATATTAAATAAAGCAAGTAAGGGGAATTTCTGCGAGGCTCATTGGAACTCCTGGGTGCAACAAGGAACAAAAAACAAAAGATGTGCAATAGAAGCCTACATCTCTGGTGCTGGCCAAAGAAAGTCCAATATCATTTGAGCATGTTTTGCTACAAATAATTACAGACGTGTACAAACACATTTACTGCTGGTGCTGCCCCAACGTGCCATGATGCACCCACATCCCGTGCCGCTCCTGTTGAGTTTTGTGACCTTTGCACTAAACATAGACTCCAGGTGCATCGCCCTGGCAGGAAGCAAGCAATGTTCAGCATTGGAAAATGCTTGTCTATATATGTGTGTGTGTGTGTGTGTGTGTGTGTGTGTGTATAATCTTGGCTCTGTATCTGCTGTCAGTTTTCTGTGTGTGTGTGTGTGTGTGTGTGTGTGAGAGAAACAAAATTCAGTCAGAATGTTGAGACCAAGAATCATATACTAGAATACAGGGCACAGTTTTCACACTTGTGGGATGTTACATACAGCAAATTCATTCCCACTCCTGCTTGACTATAAGGAATGTCGTCTTCTTTTCTCTCTGTAAGGCCTTTGCCAAATACCCATCTTTAAAGAGAGAATGTGCCATATTATTGCATCCTTTTACAAATATATTGGAAATCATTTACACAATGAATTGTTGAAAAATGTAATTTCTTTCAGCAGTAAAAGCAAGGTTTTATTTTTTAACAACCGCATAGGCTTGTACGGACTTCCTTTTTAAAAGGGAAGAGAAGCCTGATTTGTACTGACAGCAGTAAGCAAGAGACTGAAAAGAGTACAGGGATCCTCCAGCATCATGGGTTAACAGAAAGTGAGACTAGAAAGAATGGATGATCTGAAGGAGGACTTGGGGTGAAAGGGGAGGGGGTTGAAGGTAACAGCAGCTTGAGGAGGATTATTTTTTCGGTTAACCTTTTTATTAATTAATTCATAACAACAGATTAATTATGGACTGTAAATCATATAGTTTCACACAGTAAATGGAAAACAAAACCAGGGCAATCAAAGGTAATACAATTAGGTAACATGATACATATTCACGCACATTGAGGAGGTGGATACGGCAGAATAATTCACAAACTAGGGCATATGGCACAACATAAAGCATCTTTACCTTCCAGTTCTGTATGGGGTGGGGTCTTTAACAGGTGTAACCACTACCGCCATTTATATTTTGCGCAGAGACTGATGATGCCGCACCACCGGACTATTAACACAGTTTAAATGACAAATGCAAGTGAATTAACATTTTTGCTGGTGCTTATCATGGGGTTCACACGTAACATTAGAAATAACATTGTACTGTATTGTATTTATTAATTTTACCAGGAAAAGGCTCCATTGTGCAAGTTCATTCACAAGGAGGTCTTCAGTAGGGCTGCATGCAAAGTCAGTTCAAAATAAGCATTAAATTCAACAATTAGTACAGGATACAAGATAATACAAGAGGTACAACAGCAATGTGATACAGTAACACAACAAAGCTCTACAAAAGGAGCGTTGGGCAGGAAGGATTTACATAAGCATTAGGAAAGCAAAAATGCATACAGAGAGAAAAATATAGTTTTGTAGTATTAGCTTGGTGAGCATTTTTGTTTAATAGGCAGTAGCATGTCATAATAAAGCAACAAGCATAATAAACATAATTTAGGCAAAAGTACAGACATCAGCACAGAGGTTATTAATGTGTGCTTTGAAAATATTACAGCTAACCAGGGTCCCTAGCTTCAACAAGACTTGTAAGTTGTTCCATGCAATGGGGATAGTGTAGCTGAACTTGTTTTTGTGTGTAGTGTGATATGCCTCAGAATGTCCACAAGAATGAGATTACTTTTCCTCAGGGCATATTAGCTGTGGGACCTATGAAAGAGATCTGTGATGTACGGTGGAAGGTCATTTAGCAGCACCTTATATGTCCACATACATAGATTTCTTGAGCTGCCTTCTTGTGAGTGAAGTCTGACCAACTGAGGCATACAGTGAGCAGTGGTGAGTCTTGGGAGCTAAGCTGGTCATCAGTCTGAGTGCCCTGTCATAGAGTACTTCCAATTTGGGTAAAAAAGTGGAAGAGCAGTGGCTGTAGCTCAAGTAAGCAACAACCCATGACAGGGTGTGCAGTTACTGGGGATTAATCAACACCCCAGGTGTGTAGTGAGGCACAAGGCTGCAGGCTGAGTGTCCTCACAGCACGCAGGGTGTTGATTAATCCCCAATAACTGCACAACCTGGAGTGGGTTATTGTGCTTATAACATGGGTGTAAAATGGAGTCACAGCAAGAAAGGATACAGGCACAAAATGTACAAAACATGGGAACTTGATTTTGTGTCCTTTCACTATACAGTCGCAGTATCACAGTTTGCTATGTGTACTTATGTGTACTTACACTACCAAGATATAGTGCCACTACTACAATGTTATGTGCAGCATTATATAGGTATGAATTGGTGAGTATACCTATTTTGATATGGAGAGCATGTTATTGTCACACACACATTGCTCTGCCTCTGTGTCTCTGCACATCCCTTGAACAAGCAATTGATGTGTAGGAATGGACCAGCCTGCACTGTGATGTGTTCTTGGCACCCTTTCACCACCTTCTATTCCCTGCACTGATGAGACCCAACTCCTTATTTCTACCTGAGAGCTGCTGCTGTCAGAAGGGATGTGTGTGCTATAGTGGTATGCAGAGACCCTGACTTTGTACTGCCCTGCTGCAATGATCTCTCCCCCTTGCCAAGCTGCTGTTCGCCCTCTCCCTAAGCAGCACTGTGCTTCTGTGTCTCCCCCCCCCCCAAACTGTATCTTCACCTCCGGCGATGTGGCAGACAGCTTTGGACACTACTGTATTGATCACACAGAGAAACAGAATGCACCTTTTTGATGACAGGCTTCCTCTCACTCTTCACTCTCTCTCTGAAGATGATCTGAGGGCACATCATATCTCTGTCACGAGCGGTACTGTCGGACAGCGAGAGAGAGAGACAGAGAGACAAGCACTGGACTCTGTCTTTCTCTCACCACCGCATTTGTCTGCCCGACGACACAGCACTTCATTTCTCTCTGCAGCTGCTCACACTTCAAGTCTCTCTGCAACCAATCGCACATCTGTCCCACTGCCACATTGTCTGTTACCTCATCTGCTCCCACAGTGATCGCTGACAGACATGTCTGTGCCTCTGTCTCTTCCTCCGCTGACACCTACTTGTGGTCCGCTCTGTCTCTCTACATATTTTTGCTTGCCATCTGGACAAGTAATGGGAAGGCATGGGAGCCTCCACTGTGTCGACCTATTAGCAAAGATCCATGGAGAGGGTAGGTGGCAAGGCATATAGTGCTGTGGGGACAGGCACTTAGAAGTCACTGAAAGAGGACAGTGACATCATGGAGCAGGGGGTGCTCTCTTCACACTGTCCTGTCTCCCATAACTTTGTGCCACAAGTACGACACTTAACATCTAGATGGGGAACTCAAAATCGCCGCACAGTGCACAATCAAGACAGGAAAGCACATCACTGTGAGTGATCATCCATATGAGGACAGTTACAGACTGTGCATACTTCATTGACACAGCATACTGTATGGCTACAGAGTGTAATAGCACACATTTCAGTGTCTCTCTGTGTTCCATGCCTGCAAACAGGGAGACTTTCACTGTGTGTGTCTATGACTTGGAAAAGGACAGCTTTGCTGGGAAGTCTGCAATCCGTGGAGTGGGTGAGTGGGTAGAGACAGAGCACTGAGGGAAATCAACTTCTACTTGTGGCTGCTGACTTTCACTGTGTATGCCTGTGACTTGGAAAAGAACAGTTTTGCTGGGAAGTCCGCGATCCATGGGACGGGTGGGTAGAGACAGAGCTATGAGGGAAATCAACTTTTTCAGCTGCAAATATTACTGCATGGTGCACTTGCATGACAGAAAACATTGAGTCAGGGGTATTCTGTGTAGCTCAGGAGAGCTTTCTCGTTTAGTGAGTACAACAGTGGCTGCCTTGGACACTGTGTTCACCCCACAATAACAAGATCTGGCCGCTCCGTGATCTAGTTCCTGGGACCCTTTCACCACTTGCTGTGTGGGTAACAGTGATTAATCAATGATCAGGTGATAGCCATCTGCCAGTCCCCTCACAGATAGCACCCTGCCCATGTTATAAATCCACATAGTCAATAACCAGGAGAAAAGTTGTTTGAACTAGTTGTTTCCATGCATCAACTGAAAAGCAGCATTTACTTCTGTACTAGAATCCTAGGCTAGCATGCAGTTTCTTACATAATACCTCAATATGAGTAGTGAAGGACAATCTATTGTCAAGTCATAACCCAAGATACTTGAACTATCCACCATCTCAAGAGTGTCTCCCAGTAGAGTAATGATGGTGGGGGTTGGAGCACAGGGTGGGGATGAACTGCTTGATGAGAAAAACATTAGTTTTACTGACACTGAGCAGCAGTGTGGAGTGGAAAAGATTAATCTGTAGCATGCTGAAGGAGGGTTGGAGATCAACTTATGTGGTGCCAACGTTAGGTTTTAAAATACACAGTGCAGTGTCTGTATAAAACTGCCTATTGGCATCACTGACGTAGAGCGTAAATAGCAGAGGACCAAGAACTTACTCCTGGGCTACACCTCTAAGAAGAGGGGAACATACAGAGAAGGCACTTTCTGTTTCCACTTGCTCATCATGCCCAATTAAGTAATTGGAGAACCATTGTAAGGAGGTTGTACTGACTCCTATATTAAAATGTTTTTAAGGAGAATGTGGTGATCAACGGTGTTGAATGCCTTGCTCAGGACAAGGAAGATAGTACCTATTATGAGTTTACAATATCAAAGGCACATAGACAACCACTGGTGACCTTAGCCAGGGCTGACATGGCGCAGTGCTTGGGTTTGAAGCCTGATTGCAGTGGGGCAATGATATTAGATTAGTCGAGATATTCTCACAGCTGAATATTAAAATTTTTTCAAGTAATTGTGTTAGAAAGTGGAGGATAATGATAGGTATTTAGTTATTGAGGTTGCTGGTATCCCCTGATGTAAATAAGGGTATAATGTGTTCAGTTTTCCATAGTATGGGAAGCCCCTTACACGAGAGTGAAGGGTTGAAAAGGTGGGCAATAGACCCTGTGAGATCAGGTATCCCATTTTGAGGAAGAAGAGGTCCAAGCCATCGGCGCCAGCACGTTTTTTGTTGTCTAGGCGTAGGAGGAGCTGCTGAATTGTTTATGTTATCACTGATTTTATTGCCTTTGTTTGTACCCTGTACAGTGCTCCAAGCCTCAGGGATAGGGTGCTTTATAAACACACTTCACTTACTTACTGAACCTACTTATAGATGACATGTTGGAAAGTGAATAAATTGGCTGTTTTGCCGTGATTTCTCTTGTTAACCAAATTAAGGTGAGGATGGGATGCAGCTGGGGAATTGTCAAAGGCCAATCATGCTGAGGCAAAATAAAAATGTATTTCCTCCAGTATAGACTGAATCTTATATTGCAGTTTGTCACCAACTTAAATTTGTCTGGGCAGGGAGGAAGCAGATGAGGCTCCCTTACCATTTTCCAAAATTTGGCAACATTCAATCTGGCATCTTCCAATAGAGTTGGATAATAATTGGTTTTGGCTTTTCTCAGTTTAGTACAGGTATTTCTTTCTTCCCGAAGATGGTCCAGTCAGTGGCAGGTTTTGTGCTCCTAGCTTTAACCCCGACAAAGTCCCTGTCCCTTAATGCTTCTTTTAATTACCTATGAAATGGAGGACAGGATACCCTTTTAACCCTACACTTAACCGGTGAGGCATGCTTATTTATAACTCCAAGTATCAAATTATTCAAAATTTCTGATGTCTCTTGTATTGTAGGGGCAAGATCAAATTGCTTCCAGAGCAGCCAGGTCATTTTGGTATAGTAATTCAGATTACAAAAGGTGACAAAGCATCTTTTAAATATGAATTTAGGTTGAGGCCTGTGTTTTTTTATCTCCGTAATATAGGCAACCGTATTCTGCTCACCGATGTCATTGTAGAAAACAGCAGACTGTGAATTTGCATGATCTGTTTGTCAAAATGAGGTCATGGGTGGTAGAATTTACTTGATTATTTGGCTTAGGCCTCATAGGTTTTGTTACGGGTTGAGCAAGGCCAAGCTCATCACAGATTTTTTTTAATTCATTGGATATATGAGTTAGCCAATCCACAGTCAGGTCTCTGAATATCAAAGCTTCATTGGAGTGGGAGTTTACAATGTTTGGGAGGTGTTACAGGAGTTGTATTCCACCTTTGGGTGGCCTATAGCATCCAATCACATTAATGGATTTGTTTTAAAACAGGGTGACTATTGCATCTATACAATCAGATTCATTGCAAATGATAAGGGAGCTGACCGAGGCAGAAGAAAGCTGGTACTGAAGTAAAGAGCAAGGCCACCCCACCCCCCCAAAAGGCCTAGCCAAGCAATATAAATTAAAAGCAGGTAAGGTTATCTCATGGGTGAGTACTGAACGTTGAGTCAGGTTTCAGTGAGTAGCAGTATATTAGAATTGGCAAGAGTTACCCAGGCTTTTACCTCATCCAGTTTCTTCAACAGACTACTGACATTTACAGTCATAAGTTTTAGACCTTTTAGTGTGGCAAATTTTGTGGGGATAAGCTGGGCTACCCCCACATTTTGGAATGCCTTGCTAGAATCACTTAAATTGAGTTTGTCAGGCCCTTTTATATTAAGGTTCTACTTGGTCAATTTTACGTTGATAAATGGAAATGCTGTTAACACACTATGTAAATTACATTTTACTGCACAATCAGTACTGCATTTGTCAATAGCTCTCAGTAAGCATCAACTCTGCCGTTAGTACTATGTATAAACATTTCTATTGTTTCTAGTCTTTGTTATTAGATCTTGTAAAATGGGCATCCAAAATAAAAAAGTCTCATTGGTCAAAATATATCATGTGACCATGCATGATATTTGTTTAATGCGCAGTCATCCTGGTCCTAAATAACATCACACAATGAGCAAATCAGTCCTCCTGCAGCCAGAACTTTCTTCCATCAGTCACCCTACAACCAGAATTATCTTCCATCACAAACATGGCTGCTACCTTTACACTGTAAAAAAACCTTCAACTGGGCTCTAAAAATAAAACTACTGTACTTAAAAAAATAAAACAAAGTAATTAAATGGTGTTTCCCTGATCATCACACTTTCCTTACACACATAAACAAATTAGAAACATTAAGTATTGTTTATAATTTTCACTACAACTGTTTCTTTGTCGACAATGAAAAATCCCCCTTCTATCTTTACCTGCTCATCATGGAATCTCTTCTGCTTGCCCAGACAGTGAGAAAATTGAGTCTCTGGCAGTAGAAGAGGCCTTTATAGTATATGGTTAGGGCTTATTGCCAATAGAAATCAGTGGCTTTCTAAATCTTGTTGTAGGGCAGTTCAAATGTCAAAATGTCAAAAAAGTTGTTGTACTATCGTTCTGATGTCACATCGATAGTACAACAACTTTTCAGCCTTGTACTGCCTCCTGATTGGCTCACTCAACTAGCTGTAATGGAGAAAAAATAGTGAAAACATGGCGGCACAGTTAAGCAAGTGACGAGCAGTGGATCCTCCTACTTTTGAAATGGTAGCCTCACACGGCTTTGTGTCACAAAAATGAATTATTTTTCTAATTGTCTTAAAAAACAAACACTGCCAGTAATAGAAAGTCAGTGAAGCATGGAGAAGTCAGATTCAGGGAGAGTGGAGAGAAGTCTGAGTGAGTGGCAGTGGGGAGAAGCGGGAGCGGGAACACCAACTAACACAGAAGGTGAAAAAAAAAAGGCTGTGACTAAGGCATTGGAAAAGATACAAGACAAAAAATTGACAATAAGCCCTAACTATATACTATAAAACCAGTGGATGGGTGACCATCCACAACTAAGGCTTTGTTTACATCTTGGGAGTTGATGACATCAGCGAGACCTCTCGAGCTTCGCTCTCAAGGTCTCTATAATGTCATCAGCTCCCTCGATGAAAACACAGCCTTCTTGTGGATGGTCACCCATCCACTATTCTATATATAGTGTGTGTACACAGTGTATTAGGAGAGGAATATTCTGCCAGTGGAACTGAGCAGAATTTTGAATCTGTGTATTCCATAGTAAACATTCCATGATAAACATTACATATCTTGAATCCTGATGCCAGCAAAAGACAAACTTTGTCCAGCAGTAATACAATGACATCATTTGCGGTAGGTGGACGGACTATTTTATCATTAATGTACACAAGAAAATTTGTTGTTTCTACATATAAACATGCTTTTACCAAATGTATAAAGTTAAAAAAGGAGCTCATTTTATAAGCCCAATAAGACACTCCAGGGGTGTGCATGGAACAGATTTTACCACACTTCCAGGAGCTGAAGGCACTCGACCTCTGGGCTCGTGCCTCACTACATCCCTGGGCATGCGGTAAAATCTGTTCCATGCATGCCCCATCATGTCCTATTGCTTACATACTGCATCCGTTAGCCTGTCTTCAAAAATTGAACTGCCTCTTTACCTTCTGTAATGTTATCTGTCCTAACCAGGACCTCCTTGTAATTGAGCATTGCTCAGTGGAGCTTTTTTCTGGTAAAATAAACAAATACAAATTCAGGTAAGATTGGGTCAGGGTTGCCCTACACATTACCAGAGCAAAGTAGGAGGAATAGTGTCACTTGTTTGCAGATACAAAGGTTACCATTGAACCTTTGTTTTGGTTTTTTTTGCAATTAACTTTATTTTATAAAATTACCAAGAACAACACAGATACTTCTGCCAATTGAAAACATGCACAGTATAGTAACAAACAGTAACAATAATAGAGATATAAAACATAAAATATCCAATACTATAGCACCATGTCATCCCAAAACAAAATACACATAAATACTTAAAAAAAACATAAAAACCAACCCCTCCCTCCCATGCCCCCCCCCCCCACACACACACAGTGTCCTTGTGTGCCTGGAAAAGGCATACTTAAATCAGATATAGACAACAAATATGAAAAATCACAGTAGGATCACAGAGCTAGCAGAATGATATTGAGTTTAATGTTACTGCAGATTGAAACCCCATACCACTCAATCCTAAAATCAAAGGGGGAAGGGGGGGTGGACTCAATGGCAAGATGGGTTCATCATAAAAGAATACAAAGCATCCGACAGGTCTGGAACTTGTGCCACTTATGACTGGAAATGGCAACGGCATGCTCAGCATTACATGCAGAAAGAAATTCTTGTAGCCACTCAAAATAGGTAGGCACCCAGTCAACTCACCAGTGTCTTAATAATATAAGTTTTGTAACTAGCAAAACCAGGTACCATTGAACCTGCGTGTACAGAATTTCATATTACACATGAAGCAGGTAATGCTACAGGTGGTATCATAATGTAGACTCCTTAGGCAAGGGGCATATGTTAATGTTAGCATCCTAAGGGGGGGGCTGCGGAGATGAAATGCAAGACCAGTTCAGGGATAATAGAACACCATAGTGGGTCAAGGTCCCTTATGATAGTCTGGTTAGTGATTATCGGAGAGGAGGAATGTTTGCTGCCACAAGGTTGTGTGCAGCACAGTCAGCAAAGTAGGGACAGTAGTCCTAGAGCCCACACTGTAATGGGGGATCAAAGGGCCCAGATGGACAGAGTGACGAGAGTAACTTGGCTGAATGCTGGTCATGATATGGAGGTACTTCAGGGGATTAACTACGAACCAAACCTGAAATATGTGACCAAATCTATGAAACAAGGGCCCCCAGATAGGGAATAAATGGAACCTGAATATGTTTTGTACTTTGTCTTGAGTCTTATTTTCCTTTTTTTTTTTTATTTCTTGAGCTTTTATCACCCAGGTGGCTTCCTCTATCTGCTCCGCACATCACG
The DNA here is from genome assembly GCA_016271365.2 of Neoceratodus forsteri. Taxonomy (NCBI): domain Eukaryota; kingdom Metazoa; phylum Chordata; order Ceratodontiformes; family Ceratodontidae; genus Neoceratodus; species Neoceratodus forsteri. The sequence continues at coordinate 1,143,052,580 of CM057450.1, read as the reverse complement.
CACACATCCACCATCCACAGTGGGGACACAAAGTCTACTATCCTGGAGTGTTCCCTGGCTTACCCCTCAGGGCAGGGCCTCTGGGGCTGTCCCTTAAACCTCTTTGGAATGCCAGTTACTAAATGATTGACCTCAGGTGCCTGCCCATGCAGTTCCACCCTCTACACTGATGATTTGTTGTTACTAGCTAGCTCCCAAGATATCAAAGTCAGCAACTGCCAACTAAACATCTATTTCCACCAAATCCTATCCTGGCTTACACTGAATAGATTAGTCCTTAATCTTAAAAAAAACACTAGCTATGCTTTTTGACTCTTGGGCTAAAATTAGAGCATGTTCTGAACCACAGAACATCACTGCTGATGGCTTTCATTATTACTGCTGACTCCTTCAAATATCTGAGAGTCACCCTTGATCCCCAGCTAGATCTTTCCTTGGACATCCCTAATGTATGTAGAGCAGTTAATAACAAACTTGGCTTGACATACAGGGCCAAACGTATCCTTACTCCTGCAGCGAGTCTCATCCTTGCTAGAGGAGTGCTCCCGTCCACTCTAAACTCTGGGCTCCTTACTTTTACTTGTATTGCTAAGTCCACCTTATTTAATTGAAATGCAGTCTATAACAACGTATGTTGAGTTGCCCTCTCAGCTGCTCATCTCACACACCACTGTGAGCTTTACGAGAAGCTGAAATGGTTGTCTCCTGGGAACTGTCACACCTTTGCCTTGGGTTACTCTGTTGATCAAGTGATTAAAACTGCCACCCTTCACATCTTGGCTGAGCAACTAAGGGCTGTTAACTCAAGATATTCTCTTAGGTCCAGTAGCTTGTCTCCACTTTCTGTTCCAAAAACCCACACAGCCATGAGACCAAGCCTCTGCTGACCACACACCAAAGCTATGGAGCTCCCTCCCATTGCCTGTTCATAGTGCCACCTCCCACTACCTCTTCCGAAGGTCACTGTGGGATCATCTGAAGTGAAACTCAGCTTGTAATTGCACTTACTGGTATCCTCTCCCTCCCATGACTGGCGGTTTCTAGTGCTAGCCTGCTCAGAACCATGATTGTATACATTGTGACATTTGTATATACTGTTTAATACCATAATCTTTATTTTCCTGTTACTGTGCTCATATGTTGTTGTCTTTGCACTGTTGAAATTGTATGCGTACACACCTTGTAACCTCCCGGGTTGTACCCAATAATAAGCATTTATTTGTCTAGTGTGCTTGCTTAGTCAATAAAACTAAATAAAATAAACCAGATCATTTTCATTTCAAATCTTTATTTTTCAACAGGATTGAATATCAGGTAACTGAAACACTATACAGAATCTAGAACTGCAGTGATGGCGTCAATATAAATGACACATGTATAACACAAACAGCAAAATCATAGAACTATACAGTCTCTGAATAGCATATAATACCTGACAGTGTAGCCACAGTTCCACGATGAATAGCAGAAAGAGGCCAGCCTGTGCATCTGTGAGACATAGCACTGCAAGGGTATTGCCATACTAAAAGGGGCAGGCTGTGGCCATGAGCAGCTCTTGTAAGCCTGTATCACTGTCCTTACTTCATAGGGCTTCTTTTTTTCTTCCATTTCTGTCTTTTATTGCCTGCCTCAGTCATCAGTGCTCAGCCCTAGTCACAGTGTCCCTCGGACTTCCACCACCCATATCCACTTGCGCTCACCCAGTTACCCCTGGCTTACCCCCAGAGGGCGGGGTCACGGCACCATATGGGCACCAGTGCCATGATACTGGTAACTGGTTGGGAGAGCCAGCTAGGTGGCTAATTGAAGCCCAGTGACAGGGTTTCATGGAGATGGCCAGGCAATGTTTTTCCCCCTGTGAGCTGGGGCTGGGACATGCAATGATGTCCTGTGTCAGTCCCACTCCAGAGTTGCTTGCTTGTGTCGGTGCTTGGTGATGACCTGGCCTCCCCCAGGTGTTGCTCCTGCACCGAGCACACACCACCTTCCCCCCTGGAGAAGGAAAGCAGTCCTGGGGATGCTCGATCCTTCTCCCCTGGGACGGCCCTCCGATGACCTGGATCCATTCCCAAACCCTGATCGGCAGCGGCGCAAGCGGAAATCCAACTGCTACGCTGGCAGGCCTGCACTTTATAGGGCTTCTGAGGAAGGATTTTGATTGGCTGCCGCTGGGAGAGGAGATGCAGATTTGTATCCTAAAACTGAGCACTCTGGATCACAGACCATAGTTGTGCTAAAATGCAAGTGCACAACTTTATTTTTAAACTGATGGATAATGCCTCACTGCTTTATTCTGCTCTGTAACTTCTTCAAGTTTGAAAAGGGTTTCATATACTGTACATGTGCTCACTGACAGATCATACAACAGCCAGCCATGGGGATGACAGGGGGACTGGATTGGTCATCATACTGATCTGGCAGAAACCATGGCCACTGGGGTGAGGGGGGTGCGGGGAGGTGGGGTGGCAGTGGGCAGGTCAGATGGGGGTCTGTTCTGTGGGGGAACTGCTCAACCACCAGGGAATGACTTTCCACAGAAGAACGGGTGATGGGGTACTGCTAGACACCAGGGATATATGTATTATTCTACAATGGGTGATCTGGAGGGGGGGACTACCACACACTAGGGATATATGACATATTGTACTACAGGGAGGCAGTATAGTGCAGTGGTTTAAGGCTCTGAGCTGCAAATCTAGAGACCTGGGTTTGAATCCCACAGCCCCCACCTGCATACTGTGTGACCCTGAGCAAGTCACTTAACTTCCCTGTGCTCCCAGGTCGCACCTGTAAAAAAGCTTTCAGCTTAGTGTGTCTCACCTGGTTAAACAGTTGGAAAAAAAAAAAAAAAAGGTGATCTGGGGAAAACAGTGGACATCTGGGATTTGGTACTATTGAGATATGGGTGTTTGACAGTTGGCGGCTGCAGTACTGCTTAGAGGTGGTTTGTTGATGGTGGTAAATAGTGCCACTTTGGGGGACATTTACCACCACCAGAAACCTTTGAAGATACCACTGCTCCAATATGCATAGGGAACCCCCTCATTTGCATAGGTGCAGAGGTAGTTATTGCACTTTGTCACAGCAGGTTTGTCCTGGCACTCCTGGGGCTTCTGAATATGGGCCGGTCAGGAGCGTCAGTACAAATCTGGGTTAGCACACCCACTGTGAAGCTGGAGGGAGGTAGATTCAGGACAGATGTGAAGAAGTACTTCTTCCCTGATAGGGTGGTAGAGTCTTGGAACAGCCTTCCAGCAGAGGTGGTGGGGGTGAAAATGGCGGTGGGGTTCAAAAATGCCTGGGATAGACACAAGGAAATCATTGGATTAAGGGGGTGGGGGGGAACAGCACCATAGATCATGTAGGATCTGCAGCAATAATGAAGGTAACAATGGGCAGACTGGGCGGGCCCTTATCTGCCATCAGTTTCTATGTTTCTAACTCTGTTAGCGGGTGTGCTAATCTTTGAATATTGGGCCCATCTTTATTGCCTAATCTTCAGACACATCCCAATACTTTCCCAATATTATATCAGAGGACATTACATACAGCATGCCTACGTAATGAACTACTGAAATCTACTTGCATATGTATGGACTACACACATGGATCCTTTAGTGATTAGTTTCTGATTATAGATAACTGTATAATAAAATATTACAGAATACTACACACATAACAGGCTATATGATGCCAGAGGATACTACACAAGCTAGGAACTGAATATACACTCCTGGTGCTAAGAAGGCATGAGGCAATACATTAATGCGTTTCCTCTTTGGAGTGTTCATTCAGTCCGTGGAAGTGCATTGATCTACCCAGGCCTGCGTTAGGAGAGGGCAAAGTGACAAGGTCCCAAGGCCCAAGTTCATAAGAGAGCCCTGAAGAAAAGCTTTTAGGTAAATCAATCAATCAATCAATCAATAAGTGTCTAGCCATTTCCATTATGAAGACATTCTGCCTGGAAAAATCAATACATTTTGCTGCTGTAATTAGTTGAACAGCCGTAATTGGCTGAACAATAAGCCCCATTAAAAAGTGTGAACTGCAGCTGTGGGAAAGGCAGAATGCAGGCAAAATTATGATTCAGCGTCCATGAAATTTCACAGAATTTCCACAAAGCTTTTATAAAATGTCACCAAAATTTAATTTTCCAGAGTTTCCATCTGATTTTAAAACCACTCATCCACGTGCTAACAAAATTGTCCTGTTTGCTGATCTTTACCAAAATAAACGTGCGTGTGTGTCCAAGTTTCATATATCAACCTTTTAGGAGTCTGAGTTATATGCAGTCAAATATTCAGAAATGTTTGAATAACATTTTGCAAATACATAAACAGCAAGGGCAGGATTCACAAAAGGGATGCGCTGAGTGCATCCGAGATGTGCCGGTGTATCCCGTGTAACCCCTTGCTACCCGGGGTTGCTAGAATCCCAGTAAGACCTAGTGGTAGGCAGGGAAGGCATCTTGTGAAACTCCAGTTAAATGGGTTTCACACTGTCTCACTCTGTTCTCAGTCTCAGCTGAGACTGAGAGATGACATCGCTAATAGAACTGTCGCAGCTGCATAAGCCACATTGGAATCTGCAGCAGAGGGAGTTAGATAGAACGTTGGGAGTTTTCAAAGTCAGTCTCCTGTGTGCTTTCAAACAGGAAGGGTCAGTTCCTGTTTACTTCTGTAAGAGAAGGAGGTCACAGTCTCCTGTATGCTTTCAAACAGGAAGGAGCAGTTCCAGTTTTGCCTTCAAGTGGTGGAGACCGCTGTTCGGGTCTCAGTGCCCCTCCCTCCGGGGGGGGGGAGTAAAGATCCTCATGTAGATTCCAGGGGCAATCCCCTAATTTCTGCTGAAGAAAGAAAGCTGCCTATTTCAGTTTCAGTCTGTGTTTAAAAAGTGGGAAGAGTTATACTTCGCCTGTGGGGCACCTGCAACAAAAGGGTGAGTGTTTGCTCTAATATGAGAGGGCAAACAATGTATTTCTTCAGCCTGGGATATGTGAAGAAATCTGGGATTTGAACTACTATTTGGGAGGCCTATAGTATTATGACAAACAAATGGAGTAATGTCAAAATCTAGAGTGCTGTGTGAATTCAAGTAATATTGTAGAGGGGGTGCAACAGTTCATCCACCATTTAATCTACATTCCGAAGTTTCAGTTTTTCCAGAGAAATGGCCAGGTATGGGCTGTGGGAGCTGGAGGTGGAACACCCCATCTTTAGTAACCAGGTCCACCTCTACGGATTTTGCTGTGATTACACGCCTCTGCGCCAATAGTGATGCGAGGGAAGTACCCAGACGGGTCGCAAATGGGAAAATCTCTCTACGTGTCACAGACTCTAAGTGGTGTGGGAAGCCACAACAAGTAAAATGGGTTCATTCTTCCAATGGACCCTCAGTCAAGTGGCCGGAAGGGGAGCCGGGCCAGTCGGGCTGTGTACCCAAAGCGCGTGCAAGTCCGGGCTGTGTGCCTGGTGGGTCCAGAGCCTGAAAACAGTAGAAATGGTTCATTTTTCCAGTGGACCACCATGTAGTCTCTAATCTGCATTATCAGTAAACGTAGCCCCATGGGGGTCCATCTATGCTTTGTTGTGTTCAGCTAGTTATGAATAAAAGCCACACTGTAAATTCCCATTCCTGGTTCTGGACATTACAGTTATCACTTCTTGTGTTTGGATTTACTTGGGTGCCCCTGTGCAGAGTAGCCAAACCTAGGTCCTCTTGTGCCAGGTAACCTCATCCTCCCCGAACCCAGGCCCCCACCAGGTATTGCTGCCAGCGTCAACAGCATGCCACCTGTCGTTTTGGTAAAAAGGCAGGGGCGAGGGGTTACACCTGTCTTGCGCACAAATGCAATTCTGGGAGTACAGGGATGCACCAGTACATCACAGATACACCACACACCGCCCATAATGTTATGCGGTAGATCTGGAGGGGTTGTGCAGGGGGCATGCCCATGCATATGGTGCGCAGCCCCATTCAAAACCCAACTTGGAGAAATGATAAGTCTACAACAAGTAGACATAAGAGGGTGTCCACCCACAGGCAGGCTGCCATACTGCACACAGCAGCACAGCAGCCTGCCTACCCAGGCAGTCCACAGGCACCCCCCAACCCTGCCCATATCCCCATATGGCATGGATTTGTCCAAAATCCCTGTATGTCCGGTAGAAACTCCCACCCATTCCTGACCTGATTGCAGTCCAAGTGGACCTCACATTGTATCCCTGGTGGTCCAGTGGTCCCACCCTGCCCTAATTGCCGAAGTACAGGAACCCAGTAACATCCCTGGGAGTCCAGGGTCCCCCCCCGCCCACATCCCTGGTAGACTGCCATGCACTTCGGTAGTAAGCCCATTGTAAACGCAGAACCCTCCCCCTCCCCGAATCCCTGGTAGAAATGTAAGACATCTCAGCAACATCACTGGTTGCCTAGTAGAACCCCTCCTCCCTGCTCCAACCTGATTGCAACACTGCTGGCAGTCACAACAGCTCCCTGGTGGTCCAGTGGACCCCCCACCCACTCAGGCATTCCACCCCACTCACTACATCCCAGCATGTTCCATGCATCAGCGGGCAGCACAACCCACCGTATACTGCCACAGCTGCCCCCTGACAGAGCTGTCTGTGAATGACAGCTACTGTATGCCTGGAAGCCCATTGGTGCTTCCAGTTGATCAATGGGCTTGCAGTGAGCACTGAACCCTGTCTTTCACAAAGTTGTAAATTTTGTGTTATTGATCCCACTCTCCAGCACAAGTCCATCATCCTCAACCGTGAATACTCAGCAGAATAGTTTAAAACATTGACTTTCTGCTCATTGTCTTTCACTGCCCTCCCCTCTCTAGTCTAAAATCCCCCCCCCCCAGTTTGCAGTTCTTGAGATTTGTCTATGCTCACCCACTCTGTACCTGCAATAAAGCATTTTGGCTTCTGCTGAAACTTGGAATGAACTTCCATCTTTACATGCGTGGGTGAGTTTCTGTTGAAGAGTGCACAGTCTCCTTGTGTGCCTTGCTGCTTTAGGGTTGGTAACCCAATGGTGCACCCAGGCCCTGCATCATTTAGTGCACCCCATTTATTGCCTGACTAGTTTCACAAGATGTAATATACTCATAATAGCGGGAACAGCATGTGGGTAAAAAGACAGCTGTAAGTGGACAAGAACACCCCAAGGTAGAAACTACTGTGAAAGCTTTTGACTTTGACTGCTTTAGGTCCAATTACCTGAGATGAAATAGCTCAGGCCATCACACAGCCATCTAAATAGTAATGCTTATCATAATCCACCTGGGAAGAGTAGAGAAACTGGATTGCAAATACTTGAATTGGTGCTTACAAAGCCATGAGTTAAAAGGTGATTACTAAACTGAAAACTATTAAATAAAAGTAAAGCAAGCTGTGGCAGTGTATGTCTATATTGCTTTTGTGAACTAGGGACTGATCTAGGGTACAATATATGACTCAAGTGAACGGGAATTCCACTAAAATACTCTAATCTGCCAGAGAAGTCTTCAGATTAATGTTGTAGCAAATGACATATTTAATCATAGTGTTTTGTACATAAAGGGTTTTTTCCTCTAGCTTGTTATTTTTGTGGCTTCCTTTTGCTGTGTGAAGAAAGAAACTGCATGCCGCAGTGGCAAAGGACAGAGGAATATTTTGGACTGATATAAAGAAATTTCAGTGGCATCGTTTATCATAGTCAGAGGAAGAAAGGCTACAGTATAGATTAAAAATCTTGTTCCACAGCAGAAAAGGGATAGAGAACCAGAGAATCTGTTGGCAGAAAAGGACCACTTGCCCCACCTAGTCTATCCAGATGTTCCCTGCCTAATCTGCCTCCAAGACCCTATCTGATCTCTGGCAATCCTCCCCCACCCCCATCTTCTTTTTTTTTCCCATGAAATGTTTTTATTGAGATTTTTCTTTTTTTCACATTCAGAAGGATTACAACAATGCCAGTGCTGTTGCTACACTATACATGCATTAGTGTCGCTGTACATTTGTTCACAGATTACATAAGACACATACTCTCTTTTAGCTTGAGATTTAGCAGGTGGAATTTCACAAGAGAAATGAGAAACTACAATACAGTATGGTAGTTTTCTACAGTGATGCCTGGATTATAGTTACAGGTTAGGTTAGCAACAGGTGGTGTAAACTGTAGTATGCTAGGTGTACTGTAAAGAGACATTACAAATAAAAGCACAGGTAATAATATGATGTATTGGTGTGTCATCCCAAACTGGGGAGGAGCTGGAAAGGAGACAAGTGTAAATGACCTAGCACCTCGGTATTTTGAATTACTGTCAGGTGATTACACCTTGGTTGTAAGCTCCCTGGTTATCGTTAAGGGTCAATAAAGTGTAACCAATTAACTGCGTCTGTGTTTTCGGTTCTACATGTAATATCCTCCTTGGGTGTTCTAAAGATAAGGATTACAAGACGGCTAATAGGTGAGTGAGGGAAATAGGGTATGGGGAAGGGAAGGGGAGGGACACAGGAGAAGGGTTGGGGGGCAGGCCCACTCCAGAATTCCCCCCATTGGGAGGCTCCAGTTGTTGACATTGCTGTAACATATACATAGCTAATGCTCTGAAGTGTGTTATAATGTAGAGTAGGTGAGTTAAAGAAACAGGTTGTTTTGTTCATGTACAGTATCTGGATGTCTGTATGGGGCTGTGAGAGGGTGTACTGTCGGGTAGGGAACCCATGTTTTGTAGTAGGTTTGAAGTTTGCCCATTGCTGCATGAGTAGGTCATTTGTATCATGCTGTGGGGGACAAAATATTGCCCCATTCAGGGACAGATGGGGAGGTTAGGGTCTCTCCAATGGCAAATAAAAATTCTTTTCACCATTGCCAGTGCTCCATTTACCCAGTTTAGTTCAAAGTGAGCCAGCTGGCTGCCCTGTGACGGGAGCCCTAGAAGTATGAGGGAGGTTGCACAGACTGGAGTGTAGGGACCAGCGTAGCCTACGATGCCCACACTTCAGCCCAATATGATTCCAGTTCCAGGCAAGACCATAATATGTGCAACAGGGAGGCTTGGGGGAGGAGGGAAGGTAAAGCAAGGTATCTATTTTTATATAATGCCCTATCCATACAGCTCGGAGTGCTTCACAGTGTTCAGGACAATTACAGTAAATGCATATGAAGAGCAACCATACTGATAAATATATCAATAGCCAACCTAAACAACGATGCAAATAAATATATCAATAGCCAGCCTAAACAACGATACAAATAAATATATCAATAGCCAACCTAAACAACGATACAAATAAATATATCAATAGCCAACCTAAACAACGATACAAATAAATATATTAATAGCCAACCTAAACAACGATACAAATAAATATATCAATAGCCAACCTAAACAACGATACAAATAAATATATCAATAGCCAACCTAAACAACGATACAAATAAATATATCAATAGCCAGCCTAAACAACGATACAAATAAATATATCAATAGCCAACCTAAACAACGATACAAATAAATATATCAATAGCCAGCCTAAACAACGATACAAATAAATATATCAATAGCCAGCCTAAACAACAATACAAATAAATATATCAATAGCCAACCTAAACAACAATACAAATAAATATATCAATAGCCAACCTAAACAGCAATACAAATAAATATATCAATAGCCAACCTAAAACAACAATACAAATAAATATATCAATAGCCAACCTAAACAACAATACAAATAAATATATCAATAGCCAACCTAAACAACAATACAAATAAATATATCAATAGCTAACCTAAACAACAATACAAATAAATATATCAATAGCTAACCTAAACAACAATACAAATAAATATATCAATAGCTAACCTAAAACAACCATACAAATAAATATATCAATAGCTAACCTCAACAACAATACAAATAAATATATCAATAGCTAACCTAAAACGACCATACAAATAAATATATCAATAGCTAACCTAAAACGACCATACAAATAAATATATCAATAGCTAACCTAAACAACAATACAAATAAATATATCAATAGCCAACCTAAACAATACAAATAAATATATCAATAGCTAACCTAAAACGACCATACAAATAAATATATCAATAGCTAACCTAAAACAACAATACAAATAAATATATCAGTAGCTAACCTAAAACGACCATACAAATAAATATATCAATAGCCAACCTAAACAACAATACAAATAAATATATCAATAGCTAACCTAAAATGACCATACAAATAAATATATCAATAGCTAACCTAAAACAACAATACAAATAAATATATCAGTAGCTAACCTAAAACAACAGACATGTTTTAATTAATCCCATTTCAATAAATGCTAATCTAAATAAATGGGTTTTCAGACTCTTTTCAAAACCCTCCACCAAGGTCAAACTCCAGCAGTCACTATGCCCCATAAGCCCTGCTCAGTAGAACCACACTGGGGTCCTGTATGCTCTATGTAGGATTTTGAATTGAAGCACCTTTCCTTGCAATTCTTGGTTTGCTTTATAAGCATTCACCCAGATTTGTTTTTAGTCAGAGTAAGGAAGGGATATATCCAGATCTCATGCTCACTTCTCCTTAGGGCTTGATGTACGGTTGGATGAGAGCATTTGTCCTTCAATTTCTTACATTTACTGTCCAGATATTGTGTAGATGTAACAGCATTTGTCCATGCCTCTAGAGGGTTTGGTTTAGAAAGGATATGAGTAGGAGACACTTTTTAGTGAAGTAGATCTTTCAACTGGAGGAATCTCTAACAGTGGCTACAGGAAAGACTGTACAGCTGCTGGGGTTCCTCGATGGGTCTATCAACTCTCATTACTGGAGGATATAACTTTCCAGTACACTTATGCCATTGTTGTGTCACAGCTCCAACTTTAAAGGCTGGTTTCCAATTAGGGATTGAACCAAATCGGCCAACCACTCACTGTCTTTGGGCTCCCAACTAAGTTGAGTGAATTGCTTGTTCCAAATGCATGGCATGGGGTCATCTCACCATATACAAAAACAGCACAGCAATGTACCATGCAGTAAATACAGTGGATACATTACCAGTGCTTAAACAGAATGCTGAAAGCAAGTTCGGCCAACAAAAGCAAAGCAGTTCTTTGTTTACTGTGTCAGGCTGCGAACCCCCCGAACCCCCCATCAATATAATCAACTCCGGGGGCGGGGGAATCAACACGGGAATATGGGGAAACACCAGCAGTCCACAGATGCATAGCTGCCCTGCACTGACGTGGCTCTTCCCACTGGGCCATGGTGGCAGCTCAGCGGACCACCTCCCTAGCAGCAGTCCTGACCTCTGCATCACTCCTCCCTATCAGCCATGCATGACAGGGTACAAAACTGTGTGCAACATTTGTGCCTTGTGGGATTTTGTACCATGTCATGCTAGTGCACCGTGCTATATGTGGTGCGCGTTTTTGCCTGCGTGGTTCTGTATTTGGCAGAGTGACCTGGTGCCCAAATGCATTTAGTATTTCTCACATGAGAGAGTTTAGATCTCAGGGACCTCTCTGGGAGGATTAGAGCTTGGGGGAAATGGTAAGTCACCATTGGCCAATTCCAGTGTTAGTCACCCGAGGGTAGGGGTTCATTGAGCGGGTTTGTAACATGCAATTGGTTGTTGCACACAGTCATGAATCATTCTAAGGTCTGGGAGCCCAAAGTCAGCTGCAAACCAGTGACCTTGTATTGTCTTGAGCTAAATTTTCGGTGCTTTACCAGACCATATGAAAGTGTTCATCTTGGTGTGCAAGGCTTTAAAAAGGACCCCAAAATTTGTATCAGGAAGCTAAGCTGTACTACTAGTTTCAAAGCATTGACTTTGTCCCATAGTGACAGTGTGAGAGAGCCCCATCTGTTAAGATCTGAGTCTGGTTTGTCTAACATCAGCTGTATGTTTGCAACCACTATGCAGGGATAGTCTGTTTAAGTTTGATTCCCAAGCACACCACTCCCTCTGGTGACCACTGATAGGGGTAGCTGGAGCTGTGGTACAGGGATATTAGAAAGTATCACGTTACAGGCACTGCCTTGGCCAGGTTCATGAATCGCATCAGTGAGGCAATGGATAGAGGGGAGCTCACTGGTGCTATTTTCGTGGACCTGTCCAAGGTATTTGACCTTGTGAATCATTGCCTGCTGCTCGGGAACCTGGCAGATAGGGGTTTGTCCAAGCTACCTTTAGATCAGATTGAAAGTTATCTGACAGGCAGAGAGTTGAAGGTTTCGTATGGAGGATCCTTGTCCAATGGAAGACGCTTGGAACAAGGGGTGACACAAGGGTCAGTATTGGGGCCCCTCTTTTTTACAATATTCATAGATAAAATTCCAGCCATGGACACACACTCTTATATGCCGATTATATAATCCTATACAAAAGCTCTAAGTCTCTAGAAGACATAACCTTGAACTTAAATAAAGGCTTTCAAGATCTTGAAAACTGTTTAACAAAAATAAAATTGTCTTTAAACAGTACTAAAATAAATAGCATGTTGTTTGGTTTACAACAAAACATGGGTAAGTTGGATACTTCTACTATAATGGATAATAGAGGAATTATTTTAGCGCAGGTACATCATTTTAAGTATTTGGCCTTACACTTGGATTCTCAACTAACTTATGCATATCATATAGGGAACATAATGAGGCAGGTTAATCAAAAACTAGGGATGCATTTTAAACTTCAGAATGTACTAACCTTACAGGCTACAAATTCCATAGCTCAGAGTATCCTATTGTCTCAACTGAATTATAATTAATTTTATTTACAGCTTTATCTAAACAAGTAATGATTAATCTCACGTCAGTGTTTCATAGCATTTGTAGATTTGTCCATAAATTACCTTATAATACTCATCATTGTACATTGTATTGTGTCTCAGGCTGGCTTCCTCACAGATTGCATTTAATTACTCCCTGTGTTGCATAACTGATAATGTTTTAAGCCATAAAGAAATTTCCCCACTTTACTTACTACTGACCTTAAGGGAAGTTTCAAGGGATTTAAGATTGAATATGATCTTTAAATTAGTCTTACGAAAGACAAAAAAAAAAAAAAATATGGGAGACCCAGCTTTTTCTATTCCAGCGCCCAAATTTTGGAAGGATCTCCCAATGAAAATGGTATCTGGGATAAGTCATGATCTTTAAAAAAAAAATTAAAACAACATCTTCTCAGTCAAGTGCAATGTCATTGTTACTCATAATCCCAATGTAATTGTTTTAATTGTAAAACTTTTATGTTTGTTTTAGCTATGCGTGTAACTAATCTGTATTATCTTTTATACTTTTTGACTATTTTTGCAAATGGTCTCAGGTCACATATGAAAAGGGTCTTGGCCCATATGTTTACCTGGTAAACAAAAGATAAATAAATAAATAATTTGGGATATTGAACCATTCAATTTATAGGCCAACAATGCTGAGTATTCTAGAAGCAGGAAGTTAAGACATGTTAATGATGTGGGTATACTGTATCTGCTAAGAAAAATGTAATGTCATTTGCAAAAAGAGATATCTCATGAGGGGTCCCTGCTACTGTTATACTCACAAAGCCAAGCAAATTATAAATGTTCTGGGCTAGGGGCTCCACTACCAGGAGGAACAAAAATGGAGAGAGAGAGTGGACAACCCTGTCAGGTACCCCTATGGAGGTTGGAATTTTGTGAAATGACAGAGTTGGTCTACACAGTGGTGGTTGTAGACACATATAGGAGGCAGACAAGGGAGACAAATTTATCAAAGAATCCAAATCTAGCCATCACAGCAAAAGGGTATGCCCACTCCACCCTGTTGAATGCTTTTTCAACATCTAGAGACAGGAGGATAGTGCACATGGCCAGGTACTTAGTTTCCTAGACTAGGTCTCAAGTGCAACAGATGTTAACTGAGCCTAGCTGGCCTGGTACAAAGCCAAACTGGTGTGGCTGTATCAAGTGGCTCATTATGCTCTCCATTCCATTGGCCAGACATTTTTCAAACACCTTTGTATCTACATTAATTAGTGAGGTTGGGAAAAATTGGGAGCATAAGATGGTATCCCTACCTTTCTTAGGGATGAGTGATATAAGAGATTGAGAGAAGAAAGAGGAAGGGTTCCTCTGTTCCCTGCTTCATTAAGATCTCCGTCGAGTTTGGGGGCCATGGTCTTGTACCCTGTGTCGTCTGTATTGGTGGGATATATATTACCATTTCCTGGGCCCAGAGACAGGCAGCTAATAGCTTCCTAGGCTGTTTTTTTCTGCTTCCCAATAGGTCTGATTGAAGCAGTATAAGGCACATTCTATTTTAACGTCTCCCTGCCTCCTAATATAGTCCTATGTCTATCCCACGCAGGCTGACATCCCAGCCTCACTGTTTTAGCCTCCACCATTTCTGCTGGCAGCCTGTTGATGGCTGCTGAAGTAAAGTGATGCTTCAGGGAACTTTAATGTTTAAGAAAGGCTAGCTGCATAACACAAAGCAAGGCAGTGGGGGAAGGAAGCTTCTGGCAAAGCTGTGCTCCGGCAGACACAGATAGGCCCATCCTTTTGGCACAAAGTACATGTAAAGAAAGGACACAGTGTTAAGCTAAACAGAGGAGGTTAAATGAACTGTGGAGTGTTAGAAATTAGACAGGGTATGGTACGTCCCAGTGGAAAGCCTTGTGGAGAGGTAGCTTGGCTACAGACAACCTGGCAATGGGTGTGGAAGAATGCTTGGAACCAGGGAAGATATAGACTCTGTATGCTCAGATACAAGAGGGAATGAATATTGAAATCAGCATATGGGATTGTACCACGGGAATTCATTTTATAAATGAATTGAGATTGATGGATCCATGGTGAATGTGCAAATGAACTTCACAGCTATTCACCAGTAAAGATCAAGTGTTTGGCAGCTGCTTAGCGTGCATGCTTTAATTATGCACAACAGACAGGGTCTCAGGGTGCCCCAGGACATTTCATGCCTGGATGCAAATGAATTGTAATGAGTGCAAGGAAACTCTCCGTGAGCAAAAGATACCCCTAAACATAAGTGGTTCAACAGAGCATGCCAAACTTGGTTCCAGGGAAGTGAAACAGAAAGGGGATGCACAAGGGGATCTGCACTAGGTATAGTAACTGAATGCATTTCTGTTTACCTTCCTTGTTATGTTCACCACGCATGTGCAAGGAACATCTTGCTATGAGAGAGCACCTCTGAGGGGTGAGTCACTGCCAAACCCATTGCAGTTCACAAAAGAATGGGCTCGCAGTCTACACCAATGACCAAGTGCTGTGTTCCTGATATCACTCTCTGCCTTGTGGGCAGAAACTTTGTGTATTTCAAAGGGCTGAGCCGCTCCAATCAGAGAGGGCTTTGGTCCTTTGAATTGTGTGAAACCATGTCAGCACATAGCTGAGTGGCTTTCTGCTGTGCCTCCTCTTCCTCGCTTTCTCCCCTTCTCCAGCAGCGCATGTCCCCCCCGCCATCCCTGAAGTTTGTTTTAAAACCTGTAAAAGAAACCATCATTTGATGTCTGTTTCTGCCACCACGAACCCGAACCTCCCCATTTTAGTTATGAAGCATGGGAGAGCTCACCCAGTGCTACTAAATATAAGTGACACTGGGGTGCCCAATCCCCCAGTGTCCACTGAAATGAAGGTCCCTCATATTTTAATTTATTTGTTTTTTATATATATATCCTGTAAAAAAGAAAATGGTCCTTTGACATCTGTTGCAGCTGCCACTGTAACTGCAAATTCCCCCACCATTTATGTAGCAGAGAGTCCACCTCCAGTGCTGCCAAATATAACACTGACACTGGGGGTGCCCAAACCCCCAATGTCCACTGAAATAAAGAACGTCCCTCAGTGTATTTTAATTTTATATAATCTGTAAAAAACAAAACAGTCCATCAATGTCTGTTGCTGGCACCCCCGCTGGCGCCCCTGTAACCATCACCCCACCCAACCCTCCTACTCAGCATCTACCACCCCCCAAAACGTAGCACTGACACTGGGGGGTGTCCAATCCCCAGTCTCCAAACCTAAAATAAAGAAAACCTCCCTCTGCATTTTCTTTCAATGCACCCTGTAAAAATAAATGGTCCATTGATGTCTGTTGCACCGTTAGTTCCTCCCCTTACCCAATCCTCCCACTCAGCAGTGCCCAATCCCCCAGTGTCCAAACCTGAAATAAAGAAAACCTTCCATCTGCTTTTTTTTAACACACCCTGTAAAAAAGAAAATGATTCATAGATGTCTGTTGCGCCATTAGTTCCTTCCCCACCAGACCCTCCCACTCAGCACCCCCATACCTCTCCAAGCTCTTATTCACCCAGCGGGGATCCGTCACAGTAATCTTCTTGAGACCAGAGACATGTCTTCACTCTTCAAAGCTGGACTGTGAACTGAGGAAATCAGGTATGCTGTTCAATGTATTTCCATGGGGGTTTGAACTTAGTGGCATAACTTGGCCATTTTGGGGTATTTTTGCCCAAAATTTTCAACATATCTTTTTTGGGGACCCCCCATGAACCATGCAAGTGATGTTAGGTAAATCTGTCCCAAAAGGAGATCTCTCGGTCACTGCACAAAATCACCTTTTGGGCAGGAGTTGAACATTTTCTCCACCCTTGTTCATGAGGTGTGGTCATAAGAAGGCAATGTTGAAAATTTGGGCCAGCAATATTAACAAACAACAAAGTTATGGGCCTGCATTCAATTCTGTGAATGCAGGCTCATAACTTTGGCAATTTTCAATATTTTGACCCCAAATTTTAAACATGCCATTTCTTCACAGCACCTTATGAATGTGTCAGCTGTCATTTTCAAATCCTGACCAGAATGTGTTTTTGCACTTGTGGTGCAAAATCACCTTTTGGGCAGGATTTAAAAATGTTCTCCACCCTTCTTCATGAGGTGGGCTGATAAGAAGTCTATGTGGCGTAATTAGAAGGCTAGGTTGAAAATTTAGGGTAAAAATATGAAAAAGAATAACAAAGTAATGAGTCTGTGTTGCAATTTTTCAATGCACACTCACAACTGTGATAATTTTCAGTATGTTCACCCCAGCTTTTCAATACAGCCATTTTTGACACCACCTCTTGAATAGAGATGCAGCGAAATTAAAATCCGCTAGCAAAGTGATCGTGAAGTGGCCACTTAGCATTGTCATAACGCTATGCGAAGTGACCATTGCAAAGTGCTCACTTCACCATGTTATTGTGACTTTGCATTGTCATTCCACCTTAACGTGAAGTAAGGCAAAGTGACAACAATATAGGCAGCCCCCACACATCACATGGCTTACAGTACTGTAAGTCACATACTTTAGCCAGGCAGGAAGGAAGTGAGTCATACAAGCAGATACTTTCGCTTTCTCCTGTGCTGAGTAACAGAGAGAATTCATTTTGTAGGAGGAGAGCAGAGAGGATTGTTGTTGTTGGTAAATGTGAACAAACCCAAAAGCTTTTTTAAAAGCTAATTGTTTTTTTGGTTTTTTTTGTACTGTTTTGGCAGTTCATTTTTCCTTGTGTTGACCGTTTTTGTTTTTTAAGTTTTGTTTTGTGTGTGTGTGTGTGTGTGTGTGTGTGTGTGTGCGTACGCGCGTGTGTGTATGTGTGTGTGTAACTGTGTGTGTGCCTGTGTTGCATGAGTGTGTGTTCTGTGTTGTGTATTGTGTGTGAAGTCATTGGTGGTGGTATTGCTAGCCAGAGAGGGAAGGAGAGATTCTTTTGAAATGGAGCCTGGATAGGATCTGGATCGGCCAAGTCAGGACTCAGAGGGAATCCATGGGACTGTGCTGGGGGCAGTGGAGCCACATGGCAACATTGCTGGCAGGAGGGGAGGAGTGCACATGCATGGGGGGCATGGCCAGGTGGTGTTGGACTGCTCAAAAGTCTTTGGTCCCCCCCCAAAGCAGCAGCACCACTACGACCACCAAGTCCACCACCACTACCACCAGTGGCAGCTGCAGGAGCTCCAGCAGTACCACCTCCAGAGCAGCAGGTCGAGCCCCACCATGACCATGCTGCCGGCACTGCATCTGCCCCTCCTGTGCCTGGTCCCTCCCCCCCCACAGCTCCCTAGTTTGGCAGTTTTCCAACTGTGTCGGGGGGACAGCAGCCTTGTCGCATGCAGACTTTGTGGGGTGAAGGTGTGCCATGGCCCTCGGGGGACACATCTGGGGACTGGGGGCCAGCGAACCCATATGTTGAACCACCACAAGGTGGAGTGGCAGGCTGCCAAAGAACAGGCCAGACCTCCACCTGCTGGCCCTTCTGTGGCAGTGGCAGAGGGTGCTGCTGTTGTGCATCGCCGCAGCAGGAGGAGAGCCACAGCAGCAGCTGCTCCACCACCGCCACCAGCACCACCCTCACTACCACCACAACCTGGTGTACCACCACCAGTGGACCCCACAGTGCCTGCAACTCAGGCAGACATTGGCCATTTGTGGGCCGCAGTGGAAGAAAATAATGAGAGGGTGGGTGCTGTCCAGCATCAGTTGGAGCAGATAGAGCAACACCAGCTACAGATTGTGTCAATGCTCCATCTGCAGCTGGACCAGCTGGGGATCCCCCATTAGCTTTTTTTTGCAGCACACCTCTCCCCCCCCCCCACTGCTAAAGTGTTTTGTCTTTTGTTTAATAACAGAGAGAGGGAAGGCAACAGTAGCTGTTTAAATATGCACATACACATACATACATGCTCCTTATTTCCCTGTTATTATAATCTGGTGCCTCAGTAATGTTTACTTTCTATTGTGGCGTGGTTGTGGAAAAGCAGTACTGAGCAGTGCAAGTATAATGTGCTAAAGTGCATGTGTGCAGTCAGTGTTGTTTCCTGTGTGTGTATGTGTGTGACTTCAGACGTTGTCCAGCTTCTTGCAAACATATAAATGCTGACTTGTTGCAGTGTTTATGGTATAAAGAATAGAGATAAGAATATATAACATATATTTTATTGTCACCATCATCAGCAGAGGACTAAGTTATATGATATTTTTTCAGAGGTGTCTGGCCAGAGTGCACCTTAGTCACATTATCTACCGCACACATAACTTTTAGGAGAGCATGCTTTTTTTGTGCTATTATCTCTGCAAAGTCATGTGTGCACTGTGAGTGACTGAGGTGCACAGTGGCTCGAGGCCTCTGAAAAAATATCATATCACTTACTCTGCCGGTGCTGATGATACAAATAAAATATATGTCATATATTCTTTCATATCTTTATTCTTTACATACTGCAACAAGTCACACCACATATGTTTGCATGAAGCTGGACGAAGTCTGCACACACAGGAAAGAACACTGACAGCACACATGCAGTTTAGCACAGCATACTTCCACTGCTCAGTCCTGCTTTTTGACAAACACTTCATGAGTACTGATACAGAGTAAACATTACTGAGGCTCCAGAAATATATATTTTTTTTAAATAGATGTTAAAGCAGCAGTGCAACAATCTGGTGAAAATTTTGACCTATACTTTTTTTATGCTATTTTACATTGCCACTTTATTTACCTCCTGACTTGTATACCATTCTTTCCAGTATTTGAGTCTGCTTTAGTACTTTTTTTCATGTCTGAAATAATAAAAGGAGAGCTCCTTTTCATACAGTGTGGACCAGGTCTTCATCAGTATTTTATGCTGTTTTTATCCATCAGTTATTTGTATATCACTTCTCTTGTGACTAAAATTAACAATTATGCAGCAGGCAGTGTTTTCTGACCTCACAGCACAATATTTGTTCAAAAACAGCTGCAAATACCGATGAAAACCTGGTCCGAGCCATATTAAAGGAGTACTTCTTTTATTTTCTCAGGCATGAGAAAAAGTACTAAAACAGGCACAAATTTTGAAAAGAAGGGAATCGTACAAGTCAGAAAGTAAGTGGCTGGCAATCTAAAATAGCATAAAAAAGTATAGGTCAAAATTTACACCAGATTGTTGCACTGCTGCTTTAATTTATAATTTAATTATGACATTAGCAAAATGCAACTGTCTTGTGCCCAGAAAAATCCCAAGTGCTGCCAACGTGAAATAGGAGTGGTACACCACATGCAAAGTCCCCCAGAATGTATTACACAGTCACTTATGTGCACAGTGGTCACATAGAGTCCCCAGACTTTTTCTGCATCCCCAAAATGCAACTGTCTTGTGTCAAGTTTGTCTAAAGTGTGCTGCAAATGTACACTAATAGTAGCATTGGTGAGTTGATTATTTATATATATATATTTATATACTGTATATATGTATTTTCTAGGTGGAGGGTTGACATATAGATACATGTACTCATTGTACTGTTTTGTATCACAGGTCACATACTGTTGGTGTGCACATTCCCATGCTTGATGAGAAATTTTGGCGTTGGAATTGGAAGTGGTATACTCTCAAGCCAATGAAGGTAAGTATTTTTTTTTGGGGAGGAGCATATTTGCAAGTAGGTCTCATTAATGGTTTATTATTTGGTTACTTCTTCACAGATTTTATCTGCATCCTTCTCCAGTCTGGTAATGATGGTCATGGTCATCATCGATTCAAACCACTTCTGCTTGTTGCATGTCTGCCCCAGACTGGGGGGGGCATGATGTTAAAGAAGTTCTTTGGATAAGGCAACTAGGACACCACAAAGCATCTGGAGGTTTCCTAAAAAAAGAAATGAAGGACTTGTTACAACTTGATTGCAGCAGTAAGACATTGGGCCAGATTTTCAAAGTCCATAGTGTGACGGAAGGTGCTTGCGTCAAACAAATCTGACGCAAGAGGCACCTTGCACCAAAGGCTGCACAGCAAAATGCACTATTTTCAAGGCAGCCTGCATTACCCAACAGAAACGCCTGTGCCAAAAATGTACTAGCACCTGCCTTGCACCATGAACATGGCTGCGGATGGTGTTGGGGGCTTCTAAGGCAGACCCAAACTGTCACGAGCCTCAAATCCCACCTCAGACACCCCAGGAACTAAGTTGGTACCATTAGACCAGCAAAGGGCTGGTCTAACAGTACTTAGACATCTTCTGGGAGGGTCATCTGTATGTGCCACTGTGTGGCCTGCCCCAATCCATCCCTAAAGGGTGATCCCTGGTGGACTAGTGGTCCCCCACCCTGACTGTTAATGTTAAAGCCCCTGGTGCTCTAGTGGCCCCCACCCAGCACGTAGTGCCCTCAACCCCGCAACCCCCCAATCCATACCTGAGATGCTCAAGATGTGATGATTCTGGTCAAATACTTTCAGCATATGTTTCAGCAACACCCTGCTAGCACTGTCTCCGGCAACATCAAGGCTATGCTGTACATTCAACAATGTCTGCCTCAGCACCCACAGCAGTGGAATTGATTGGCTAATGGAGGCAGACTCACCACTCACTGCCTGTGTAACATGTTTAAAAGGCCTCAAGATTGTTATTACAGAGTCCATGAGGTGCCACTGCTCAGTCATCATAGACATGGAGGCCCCGGAACTGTCACAGCTAGTGTGCATGAGAAGATATTCTGAGATGGATTTGTACTGTTCATACAACCTCTCTACCATGTTTAAAGTGGAGTTCCACCGAGTAACAACTTCTAGCTTCAAGCGGTGCTGCTGGAGGCTGTTTCAGATCTGCAACTGCCAAAGTTGGTCACGGGCCTTGGCAGAGCATGAAAAGTGAGAACAGATATGGAGTGCAGCTATCAGCATTTCCTTCATATCAGGGTGCTGCCGAAACACCTGCACTACAAGATTTAAACAGTGAGCCATGCATGGAAAAAAAAAGATCAATTGCCAGCATTTCAGCTACAGCAGCATTAAGTTCATGTGACACTGTGTGATTGGGTGGGTACTTCAGTTTATGTGCAAAAACACTCTGTAATGTGGGCTGACAAACATTTTAGACAGGGTGTGATGACAATTGGTTCTGCTGTGCGCATCGCAGAGGGTGGAGTGTGGATGGGTGATGAAGACAGTTACGCTGATGATGACAAACCCAAAAATGCAGTTATTTTCCAAGATTTACCAACAGGGGTTGATGTACCACTTGCACTAGACATGCTGCAATGAGCACCACCACCACCACCACCAAAACCGCTACTCTCACCGCCACTGGACAACATTTCAAAATCATTCATCTCCTCCACCTCATCATGCCTGTAGTAATCCTCTGCTCTTATTTCATCACTACTGCACACATTTAATTTTCTACTTGACGTTACAGTCATGGAAGGGGATAATATGCTCATTATGGTTGATGACGAGGGTGAACGCCCCCACTGTGGTACAGGTATTAGCTGCCATCTTGTGCTGAGTCCACAACACCATGTGTCTGTTCTTAAGATGTGTATGTTGTCCCTCTGTGCCCAGAATCACGCAGGTGCAGTGGATAGCAGGTTCACACTGCTGTGCCCGCAATTACACTGTGACACAATAAAAGATTTATTATTAGATGTCACAAACTGCACGCACACACACTCACACACACACACAGAATTTGTCTACAAGTAATGCATAGCAAATTGAAAACTTCAGTAACATACCACGTATTTTAAACAACCTGAAATTATGCACTGCTGCACTAGGTCCACAACACACACAATCAGCTGGCCATAGGCGGGATCTTGAGCACCATAAAGTCTCTAACTTAACCTAAAATTGATATACTATCCAGCGCTGCAATTATAGCAAACACTAAGTAATCTGATTGGACAAACAATATCAGCATAATTTGTTCCATCAGTTCCTACAGTACCCTGTGTTACAACTATTAACTAGTAGCAGAGAATACACAATATTTAAAGCAGTTTGTTTGGTGTAAGCTATATCTTTGTTTTAAGAGGGCTGTACAGTTTGCTGAGGGGCTGGCATAACGTTCATCTATTTCTAGTGGGGCATCGAGGGTTCACTGGCTCATATTTTTGACTACTCTAACAGCATTAGTATCCCTGTGAACTGTACTATTTTATAATCCCCAATCTGTCACAGGTGACCTGCCTACCAACATAGCGTGGGTGCTCACCAACTTAGGGGCTTAGTTTGGTACTCTTGGAGGTATGAGCTCTGAACTGTTGTGGTGAGAATAGATAGGTGGTAATAATAGGTAGGTACTGCCGAAAAACAGGGTGGTATCAGGTGTCTGGTAGTGGGAATCACCACTGGCCACAGAGTTGGGGCCAGTGACCAGCACTGATTTCTGGACCATTCCCCCTCAGTCAGTCTATCACTGGTATGAACATGGGGAACCCTCAGTACCTATTTAAGTGAATACCGCTGCATCCACTCATGTGCACACTAGCCTGTGGTATCCTCACTGTCCTTGGCATCTACTGGTATATTGGTGCAGATGTCCCTAGAGCAGGTGAACCATGGGGCACTTGCTCCCTGCTGGAGGAAACTGATTTCACATTCTCCAACCGATTAGCGGAAGGCAGACCCCCTCCCTGGGTTCTCTGCAGTCTTGACCTGAGGTGCTTTCAGTGCCATGCATGTCTGGTCAGGAGATATGGCCACAGGGTGCACGCCAGGGATGGCTCCCCTACCCTAAAACATCTCCTATGGCTACTTCTGGTGACCCTAGCACTATCAGGTGACATCGAGCTAAACCCTGGCCCACCTTGCCAAATGGCCCCTGCTGCTCTGGGCAGGATGGCAGTCAAAGGGCTGAAAATAGCCCATTTCAATATATGTAGCATCCTGCCCAACCTGGCAGAACTAATGGCTTGGGTCACCCACCACACCCCTGACATCCTGGGAATAACAGAAACCTGGCTTAAACCCACCATACCAAACTCTGCATGTGCTCTCCCAGGCTATGACCTCCTCAGGCTTGATCGCCCACGAGAAAAGAGGGGAGGTGGCACCTTGGTCTATTATAAAAGCCATCTTAACTTGTTGGTGCTACCCTGTCCACAACCTGTGCAGTCCTCTTGTGAGTTCCTGCACACAGTGCTGTTGCTCGGGATGACCAAAAAGATACATGTTGTATTCACCTACAATCCCTCAAGGGGCGGCCTGGAGGGGCTGTCAGTCCTCCTGGATACTGTAGGTGCTGTGTCCCGACATAATAAACATATTATTCTAGTTGATCTCAACCTAAACTGTCTTGATTGCAACTCCACAGCATATGAACCACTCCTTGCTGGTCTCTCCCTGTCGCAATTGATTAAGGAGCCTACTAGATGCCCACCCAATGGTGGAGGGAACTCTCTCCTGGACTGGGTCATGACAAATTGACCAGAGAGGATCAGCTCATCTGGCATCCTCTCTGACTCCATCTCGGACCACTCCCCCGTGTATGGGGTATGGAAGATTCCTTCTCTGAAAATCCCACATAAAATTATTCAGGTCCGAGACTACTCAAGGTTTGATCTTGGCTCCTACCATGCTGATCTTCTGCATGCTGACTGGTCAGCAGTATGGAACGCACAGGACTCTTCATCAGCAGCCAGTCACTTCCTCACTGCATTCAGGGTGCTACAGGATAAACATGCCCCCCCCATCAGATGGAGGGTCAGGGGCTTGGCGACAAAGTGGCTGCAGGGCAGTCTGTTAACCCTTATGAAGTACAGAGATAAGTGCTGGGCAAAATTCATGGCCATGGCGGAACAGACCGTATTTCTGCAGTACAGGATGCTCAGAAATCAGTGTAAGAAGGCTATTAGGGTGGCCAAAGGGGAATTTTGCAAATCTGTGCTGCTGCACACAGCTAGGGACCCCAGGAGGTTCTGGAGAAACATTAAGAATATAGTCAGTGGGACCCTGAGTGGTGAGACCTCGGATATGATCTTCAATGGTGCCAGTTGCAACAACTCCCTGACCATCACAAATGCATTCAACCAATACTTCTCAGACCTATCTACCTTTGCCTCGTCACTCCCCCATGGGGGAGGGGAGAAGGGTGAAAAATGGGCCGCACCATCCTCATCTTACCTGCCCCTTCTTTTTAAGGTGGTGGCAGGGCAAGAGGTGCAGAGACTGCGCTTGGGTCTCTCCCACTTCTCAAGTGCTGGACATGATGGATTGGAGCCGAAACTTCTGACTTTTGGTGCCAGTGAGATTACCCCCATGGTAACCCATATCTTCAATCTGTCCCTGTCATCAGGTATCATCCCGGAAGTATGAAAAGTAGCCAGGGTGGTCCCAATACTTAAACAAGGAAACCCCAAACTCATAGAAAACTACCGTCCAATATCCATACTGTCAGCGGTCAGCAAACTTCTCGAGAAGGTTGTGGCAGGGCAACTCTCTGAGTACTTGCAGTCTCATGACCTGTTGTCCCCTGAGCAGCATGGCTTTAGGAAAGGGCACAGCACAACTTGTGCCCTTGTCACGGTCTCATCTTGGATCAGAGCAGCTATGGACCAAGGCAAACTCTCTGGAGCCATCTTTATAGATCTCTCTAAGACCTTTGATCTTCTTGATCACACCATGCTCTCCACCCAACTCAGCTCCTATGGTCTATCACCTGAGGTGCTCTACTGGTTTTCCAACTATCTAAGTGGCAGACAGCAACTTGTTAAGTATGGGAAGGAGTTCTCGGACACTATCCCTGTTACAATGGGTATTCCACAAGGCTCCGTCTTGGGGCCCCTGTTTTTCTCCATATGCATGAACAAACTCCTGGCTGCTGCTATCCACTGCAAGCCTATCCTTTATGCAGATGACCTGGTCATCCTGACCCATTCCCCAGAGATAGGGGTCATAAATCACCACCTGAGCGAGGACTTGAGGAACATCCAATCCTGAATATTTTCAAATAAGTTGGTTCTAAATCTCAGGAAAACCCAGGCCATGCTCTTTGGGCCTCAGGCCAAGATTAAGGCTGCCCCTACTCCACTATGTGTTTCTGGTGTCGACGGGGTCAAGATCCCAGTTACTGACAACTTTAAATACCTTGGGGTGATGCTGGAACCGCAGCTTGACCTTGGTCGCCACATTCAGAATATTTGCAAGACTGTAAACTGCAAACTGGGTCTGGCATACAGAGCAAAAAGTAATCTTACTCCAGCACCTCAGATTGCACTTGCCAGAGGGGTGCTCCTACCCTCGCTGTGCTATGGGCTCCTCTTGTTTGCCTGCTCATCCAAAGTCCACCTCACTTGGTGGTCCACTGCCTACAATAATGTCTGCCACTTTGCGCTGGCTGCCCCCCGTCTCACTCACCATTGCAACCTCTATAGCAGGCTAAATTGGCTCTCACCCGCTAACCACATAGACTTCGTCTTAGGGTGCTTCACCAGAAAGGTCCATGGCACTGGCACCCCTCCAGAGCTTGCGAAATTTCTTGTCCCATCCGTCTCCTCCTCCTACTCCCTCAGGTCCCAGGGAAAGGCCCTCCTCAAGACACCGGCTACACGGACTGAAATGGGTGGGCGGAACTTTGCTGCATTCGCTCTCAGACTGTGGAACTCCTTCCCTGCCCAGGTCCGTGCTGCACACTCACAGATGTGTCTCTGTTCCTCCCTATGGAACCATCTCAAACTTGCCTCAGCCTGTGGCTGCCCCACACCCCTGTGAATTGATCCATCACAGCACTCCTCTGCTCTGGAGCTACTCCTGGGCAAAAGACCAGATTCCAAGAGGTTGCTAAGCTGTATATAGTGTCACATCTGAAGGATTTCGATACTGTGCTCCTGGAACTGCTCTTGGCTTCCATAAGGTGGTTATGTTATGTTAATACTGTATAATCTATGCCTTACCATGCTCGTACGCTGAATTGAATCTGTAACATTACTGCTCTTATCTCCCATAAGGTGTTTATTTTTGTTATGTTAATACAGTATAATCTATGCCTTACCATGTTTCATATGCTGTGTTGAATCCGTATCCTCACATGAACTGTAACATGTCTAATTTGTACAATGTCGTTGTATGTACCTAAATCTATTATTCCTGTACTCTCCCGGGTCGTACCTGAAAATAGGCAATTGTCTTGTCTTGTGTACCTACCTGGTTAACAAAAGCTAAATAAATAAATAAGCCTTCTTTTATTCTGATTATTTATACATATACTAAAAAAATTACAGTAGAACCCAGCTAAAATCTGAAAACTAGAGTAACAATCACCAGTACAATTCCGGAATCTGAAGTCTTGAAAATGGAATGTCATTATTTTAATCACCGTAAATCAGTGGCCTCAGTCATCATCATCATCAACTGAAACTGGTAAATCACAACTTTTTACGGGGGGGGGGGCTTATGCAAACAGACCCAGACACAGCCACCTTGAGTTTCTTTTTCTCCGGTTCCCAACGGGGTCACTGACATCATCATCATATTCATCAACATCATCCACATCTTCTGCTTGGATGCTGGCATGTGGACTGCATGTTGCAACCACAGCAACATCATCATCATCATCAGATTCATCATCATCATCAACACCACCATCGCCCAATATTTTTTCACCACACTGTGAATCACTGCATGGCAAATGCATGACCTGAACTGCGGTGGAAGAAATGGACATTGTATGCTATCATTGACATGATGATCAGAATCCTCATGTTCAGTTACTGGGATGTTACTGGGGAATATGACATCATCCACACTGTCACTCATTGCTTCACACTCCACTATATTTTTGGACATTGTAAACTGGTCAGAAGTGGAACTTTAGGCAGCAATACTCATACCACCACCAGCAACTACACTAACACCACCAGCTGGGACAACATCATCTCCTCCAACTATGAGTGAAGCTACTGATTGGGCTGTAAAAACATTGATGGAACAATCCCTTTACTGACATCAGCTATGCACTTCTGCGTCTGCGTACTACCACGCCCACAGACAATCTTACCACTGGCAGCAGTGCCATGGCAAGAAACAGTTTTCGATCATTTTGGGGGATCAACAAGAATAATCTAAATAAATTTAGATTTTGGAATGTTCATTCTGGTGGGGGCCGGAGGGGGGGATGCTGGATGTGAAGCCCAAAAACTAACTGTGGCTTCAACAAGAGATACAGACGCAAAGTCACAACAAGTTCAACAACTCCTTAACTAACCAGTGGTGCTGTCAAGTCACAAACAATCCAATCTGGAAAAGAATATCTTTTACCGGGGGGGGGGCACTGACTGCAGATTACAGCACTGCAAAACCAAGAAAAGATACCACAATGGCAGTACAAAATCACGCAGGTGCAGTGGATAGCAGGTTCACACTGCTGTGCCTGCAATTACACTGTGACACAATAAAAGGTGTATTATTAGATATCACAAACCGCACGCACACACACTCACACACACAGAATTTGTCTACAAGTAATGCGTAGCAAATTGAAAACTTCAGTAATATACCACGTATTTTAAATAACCTGAAATTATGCACTGCTGCACTAGGTCCGCAACACACACAATCAGCAAAAAAAATGTCAACAATTATTGAAAATATTACTGTGTGTACGTTAACACAGTCAGTTATACAAAAAAAAATAACCAAAAAATAAAAAACACCCTACTTCTCCAACTTAAGAATATGTACACCACAGATATACCCTTCCCCCAAAGCACACTTCCACTGTCTCTCAGTACACAGACTGAATGTTGTACATTAACATTCAAAATCCACACACAAACAATAAATGCTCAATGATAAGAGCACAGGAGGGTTTCCTACAATCGATGAAATAAAGTTTCAGCAAAAAAAATTACTCAAAAAGGCTTTTTAACAGCTTTTAGAAGGTCTGAATCGCAGAGAGCTCTCAAAGCAGACTGTCTCCTACAGCTTCCTATACACACTACCCCAAACTGAGGCTGTGCAGAACAATCTAGAGCCCATGTGACCTGAAATCCCATGAATCACTGCAATATTCACCTTTGGAGATTAAAACAAGGTGAAGTGAGGTGAGGTACATTGTTTTCAATGTACCTCGCCTTAAAATTTGTGGAGTAGTGGTTTAGGGAAGGCAGAGTAATGCAAAGTCATTGTTTTCAAAGGACTTCACGTTACCCATTATGACGCAAAGTACTCCGCTTTGCACTGTGGAGCACTTCTCAAATTCACCTTCACTCCGTGAATCGCTTCGCGGAGCGAATTGAGGCCGCTTCACCCACCATTACTTATGAATGGGACAGCTGTAATTTCTCAAATCCTACCCAAAATGTGTTGCACAATGATGTTTCAGCCATTGTTTTATAAATGACACGCGTCATGCTCAGAAGAAATGCTCATAAAACATTATGTTGAAAATTTGTGGTAAAAATCTGAAAAAAAAACAGACAAAAGCAATGCCTTAGCAGCGATGAACATTCGGCATTGACAAATGCTTGTTTCATGACTTAGTTTGCATTTCTATTTACCTTCCTATTTTCATGATTCAGCTTTTTGCATCATTTTGATGCTTGTGAAGACTGTTTTAAACTGATCTTGACAGTAGCTTGGCTAAATCCTGAGTAACTTTATTGCATGGCTGATTAGTTTAGCATGTGTGAACTGTACCAGTCTATAACTTCACCCATCCATCCACTTTGCATTTATCTCGCATCTTAAGGGTAAGCTTAAAGTACTACAGTGAAGAAAATGATTCACTCCCAAAATAATAGACAATATTGTAGAATCTTTGAACTGAAATGCAAACAAAACTGAAAACCAGACTAAAATGTCATGCCAATTTGCATATACATTACACAATGCTTTGCATTATGGGGGTTATGTGTGATTTTGTATTTCTTTGAAACTTGACTTTATGGCCAATGCTCTTTGGGATAATCCTTGCCCCAGTGCTTTTGCACTAAGGTTCTTTGTCTTTAAGCTTGTTTTTTGTTTTTTTTAGCAGGCGCACCATGACCCAAACCCATAAGACCAACTTAGGGTAGCTGGTTCATTTCCCCCCTGGCATGTCATACAGATGAGATACTCTGATGAGTTCTGGGTAGGATGAAACATATGTGTGTCTTCTGTTTGAACCCTTTGCAGATTGTGTGAGATGCCTTTTGGCACTATGTATTCCTACTTAAAGCTGCATAAGCCTAAAATTGCATGGTGATTTGAATATACAGCTCATGATGCTTTGCATTATGGGGGTATGTGGGATTTTGTATTTCTTGGAAACTTGGCTTTATGGCCAATGCCCTTTGGGGTAACCCTTGCCT
Organism: Neoceratodus forsteri; assembly: GCA_016271365.2. Classification (NCBI taxonomy): domain Eukaryota; kingdom Metazoa; phylum Chordata; order Ceratodontiformes; family Ceratodontidae; genus Neoceratodus; species Neoceratodus forsteri. The sequence goes on along the minus strand of CM057450.1, from coordinate 1,143,022,523 downwards.
CAATGCTTTTACAATAAGGTTCGTTGTCTTTCAAAATTGCATTTGTTGCCTCTCCAAGGAAGGACAATTATAGCCCTAATTAAAATCTTACCCCGTACTCCTCCCCTGAGCTCCCTTCTCAAAACAGCCTGCCTTGCCCCTTGTACTTAGTGATGCTATGTGCACTGAGCAATCCCTCCTCAATACTGCCTTGCTCCTTGTATTCGGTTATGTTATGTACACTGAGCACCCCCCCAAGTACTGCCTTGCCCCTTGTGCACGGTGATAAGTACACTGAGCACTCCCCCCCACCAGTACTGCCTTGCTCCTTGTGCTTGGTGGTGATGATAAGTACATTGAACATTCCCACCCCACCAGTACTGCCTTACCCCTTGTGCTCAGTGATGATATGTACAATGAGCACTCCCCCACCCACAGTACTGCCTTGCTCCTTGTGCTCGGTGATGACATGTACACTGAGCACTCCCCCCCACAGTACTGCCTTGCCCCTTGTGCTTGGTGATGATATGTACACGGAGCACCCCCCACAGTATTGCCTTGCCCCTTGTGCTTGGTGATGATATGTACACGGAGCACCCCCACAGTACTGCCTTGCCCCTTGTGCACGGTGATAAGTACACTGAACACTCCCTCCCACCAGTCTGCCTTGCCCCTTGTGCTCAGTGATGATGTACACTCGAGCACTCCCCACACAGTACTGCCTTGCCCTTGTGCCGGTGGTGATGATAAGTACATTGAACACTCCCACCCCACCAGTACTGCCTTGCCCCTTGTGCTCAGTGAAGATTTTTTATTTTTATTTTTTTTATTTTATTTAAACAGCAGTTTGGAAAACCTTTGAGCCATAGGCTCATTTACAAAGGTACCTTGTCACAGTAAGACAAACCAAAATACACAGTATAGCAGTACAACACATAGGTATAACAGTAAATTAAGACATAGATACAAACAAGCTGGTACAGGTAGGATGGATGCAAACAATACCAGAGTTATGTTGTCCTTAGCAGCTTAGTAATAAGCTTTGTCATAAGTATTGAGTCGGCTTTGACTAGCGGCAGTTACAGCATCGGGTGTTAATAAGGTGGTTACGTAAGGAAGTTTTGAAGCACGATATAGTTGGAGCTTGGAGATGGAGGGGCAGTGTGTTGAACCAGGAGGGGCCCTAAAGCTGAAGGCTCTTTTGGCCGTGAGAGGTCCTAGCTCTAGGATAACAAGAGAGGTTTTCCCAGAGGTCAGTATGAACTAGTGGGACAGGCGGCGTATGGTGGTGGTCAATCCTGGTGGGAAAGCCAAGGAGGGTCTTTTTGTAAGGGTACAGGTAAGATATTTGAGGCGCTCGTCGAGATCAAGTACCAGCGCTTTAGCATACAGTAGACAGGTGTGTGTCATCCTAGGTGCTCCAGTAATTAACCTGCAGGCCTTATTCAGAGTAGTGCGAATTTTATGGAGTGCGGTCTGATCAGCAGCACCATACACCGGCAGTCCATAGTCCACTAGGGACAGGATAGAGGAGGTGACTGCGAGTCGAAGAGCCTCCGGGGGGAGGCAGTGTTTATACCGATGTAAGATGCCCAATCGGATATTAGTGGCAGTGGCTAGGGCAGCGATGTGTCCATGGAAGGAGAGGGAGGGGTCAAAATGGATCCCTAGGTATTTATAGGAGCAAACTTGTTCGAGTGGGAATGAGAACCCAGAGTGAATGAGGAGTTTGAAGTTGCAGGACTTGTTTTGGGGATGAGAGAAGAACATGGTTTTGGTTTTTTTAAGATTTATCACCAATCTATGTTCCTTGAACCAGCCCTCGGCTTCAGTGAAGGACTTCTGCAGTGAGTCATGGAGGGCAATAGGGTTATGACTTGAGGCAAAGATGACCGCATCATCAGCGTACAATAGAATGTTCCCCGAGCAAGAGCGTGGAAGGGTGTTAAGGTAAAGGGAGAATAGTAAGGGCCCAGAATGGAGCCCTGGGGAACCAGAAAGATGGGACAGATGTCTGAGTAGGTCCCATTAATTTTACATGCTGTGGCGGTCAGACAGATAACTGGTGCACCAGGAGATAGACCCAGCAGCAAACCAGAGAGACTAAGGGCATCAAGAAGGAAGGGTGGGAGACAGTGTGAAAGCTTTCGAGAGGTCAATGAAGACAGCACCAGCCAGAGAACCAGTGTCTAAGGAGGTGGAGAAAGTTGGAGAACTCTAGGAGGGCTGTGTTGGTACTGTGGCCGCCTGGAAGCCATGCTGCTCAGGACAAAGGACATTGTAGGTGGAGAGGTAGTCAGAGATTTGAGAGGCCACCACTTTTTCCAAGGCCTTGGAGAGGAGAGAGAATGGAGATCGGTCGATAGTTTCCAGCCACAGTCCTATCACCACCTTTAAAGATAGGGGTGACAGTGGCGACTTTCAGGCAGTTGGAACCTTCCCAGGCAAAGAGAGTGGTTGATGAGGCATGTGATCGGGTAAGGACTGTGTCTAAGACCATCCATGAGATACACGGATTCAGGGTGTCACTGCCTGTACTATTACTCTTGAGGGCAGTGACAAAGTGCGGCCTAAGTTCTTGGGCAGAAACAAAGCGGAGGAGAAAATAAGGGCAAGAAAGATTTGACGGCAGGTGCTGGGAGGAGGGTCAAAAATTTGTAGGGAGGATAGGGCTAAGGTCAGTGAATGAGGTGTTGAGGTGGTTGGCTGAGGAGGGCTGGGTCTGAGGAGCTCACACCATTAATGTTGATCTGGGTGGGTGGGGGTGTGCACTCCCATTTAACTGTTTAATGTTATCCCAGAAGGTTCTGGATTCCCCATGAGGCAGTGAATGAGGACCGATAGTGCTCAGACTTGGCCTTTCTGATGGCCCGAGTGCACTTGTTTCGGGCGGCAGCATATAACCGCCTGTCATTGGGCCGGCCAGTCTCAATGGCATGGTGCCATAGGTTGTCCCTATGTTTGAGCTGGTGGATCAAAGCTGGGGTAACCCAGGGGGCATTCTTCCTTTTAGAACGGCGGGTCAACACTGGGGCAAAGATATCACAGGCATTATTAAAAGTTTGGGTAAAGAAGGAGAGAGCTGTGTCAATGTCAGGAGTTGCCAGTATAGGAGACCAGTCAATTTGGGACAGAAGTTCCTTAAGTTTTATCAGTACACCAGGTATTAGACGCCGCCGGCATGTGGACTGTGCTATGGGTTTGGGGACTGAGGTCGACCAGTGGAATAGAATGGGGGAGTGATCGCTGAGAGAGTCTGGGAGGACTTGTACATTGGGGATCCAATTAGGGCGGTTGGTGAGTACCACATCAAGCAGGTTACTGGAGCCTCTCTTGGGGTTAGTCCTGGTAGGGTGGGTAACTAGTTGCGTTAGGTCTATTGCAGAAAAGGAGTCTCGGGTAGGAGGAGGAGGAGGGCTGAGCCAGTTGACATTTAAGTCACCACCAGAATTTGATCAGCGAAGGAGGTAGAGAGGTGGGTATTCTGTAAGAGAGGCAATGGCCCTGCTTGGTCCCTGGGGGCACAGTATGCAGTAGTCAGATAAGGGGTCCTTTAAAGGGTCGGGGTTAGTTTCAGCGTAAGCGCCTGGGCCCTGGAGTCAAGGATGGGAGCGGGCAGGGCTAGTACGGGGAGAGATTCCTTGACATAAATAGCGCAGCTGCCGCCCCGTCTCCCAACACGGTCGGACCGGAAAAGGGTGAAACCAGGAAGGGAGACTAGGGAGTCAGGGGAGGATTTTGACAGCCAAGTCTCAACCAGGGTGATGACATCAGGGTTAATTGATTTGACCAGGCATTGTAGTGAGTCAAACTTTTTTAGGAGGCTACAGATATTCATGGAGACCATGCATAGGCCTGTGGTGCGAGTTGGGGAGCTCCTGGGAACCGGGCCAGGGTTTGGATGAATGTTCCCTGACAGGAGTAGCAGCATGACTAACACCCTGGCTGGGAGATGGTGAGAGGTTTTCCTACGATTGACATGAGGGGGGGAGGGGAGGCTAAGGGAGCAGGGGGTGGGCAGGGAGGTACAGGAGGGGAAAGCAAGAATAAGAAGACACCCAGATGTGCCTGAGGTGAAGAGAAAGCTATGGGGAGGGCAGGGAGGATGGAGACACACAGAGGTCTCAAGGGGCAGAAGAGGAGGTTCAGGAGCAAAGGGAGGGTGGGGTGCCAGGGCACAGTGTGGACTAGCAGATGGGTAAGTGGGTAAGTGCACTGCTAGTGGGGATAGGCACAGGAAAAGCGTGATGCAGGGCCAATACATTGTGGTGAGCAAGATCCCAGGGAAGTAGTGCTGTACAGGTAGGAGTAGGAAGTAGTGAGGGAGCACAGGTCCCTCTAGTGGCCAGCAGGTATAACCTGCAAATGGGAAAGTGGGAGATAGGTTCTGGGCAACAGGACGTGATGACACCGGATGTGATGTCACGGGGTGGATCCTTAAACTGACAGCCGCCCCTGGGTGGGAGGGTGGTTGGGGCGGGCGGGGCAGACGGCGCAGCGCCGTCAGGCTAGCACCCCTCTGAAGGCGTCCAGACGAAGAGAAGAGGCTCTCTTTACCTCGAAAGTTATCAGGCTGGAGATTTGGCTTCCTCAGCTACTCAGGTGAGCTGCTTGTTGCTTCAGTTGCTTGATTGTCCCGAGTGCCTAGCTTGGGGGGGGGAGCTGCCTATGTAGTGGAGAAAACAAAGCCTCTCATTACTATGCAGCGGCAGAATATGTTGTGACTTACACAAAGGAGCTCCACTCTAAGCAAACAGGGCTATTCCAAACTGAGGTCACACTAGGACCTAGCTAACCTAATGCCTTCAGTTACAAGCACAATTACCTCAATACCACCATATTAAACAAGTCTGATCTATATTAGCTGCTTGGTATAACTGGCTTTAAAATGTAATCAGCAATTAGCTCCAAATACCACCATATTAAACAAGTCTGATCTATATTAGCTGCTTGGTATATCTGGCTTTAAGATGAAATCAGAAAGGCAACTCTAGAAAAAACAGCGAGTCCCTAGCTTTACACTTCAGCATTACTAGCACAAAGAGAAGCAAATAACAAGCCCACCCAGTGGTGAACAGGAACAAAGTTCATGAATTATAAGTGTTCATCAGGTAGCACCCCTCTGCAGGCGTCCAGACGAAGAGAAGAGGCTCTCTTTACCTCGAAAGTTATCAGGCTAGAGATTTGGCTCCTCAGCTACTCAGGTGAGCCGCTTGTTGCTTCAGTTGCTTGATTGTCCCGAGTGCCTAGCTTGGGGGAGCTGCCTCGAAAGTTATCAGGCTGGAGATTTGGCTTCGTCAGCTACTCAGGTGAGCTGCTTGTTGCTTCAGTTGCTTGATTGTCCCGAGTGCCTAGCTTGGGGGGGAGCTGCCTATGTAGTGGAGAAAACAAAGCCTCTCATTACTATGCAGCGGGAGAATATGTTGTGACTTACACAAAGGAGCTCCACTCTAAGCAAACAGGGCTATTCCAAAATGAGGTCACACTAGGACCCAGCTAACCTAATGCCTTCAGTTACAAGCACAATTCGCTCAATACCACCATATTAAACAAGTCTGATCTATATTAGCTGCTTGGTATATCTGCCTTTAAAATGTAATCAGCAATTAGCTCCAAATACCACCATATTAAACAAGTCTGATCTATATTAGCTGCTTGGTATATCTGGCTTTAAGACGAAATCAGCAAGGCAACTCTAGAAAACCAGCGTAGTCCTAGCTTTACACTTCAGCTTTACTAGCACAAAGAAGCAAATAACAAGCCCACCCAGTGGTGAACAGGAACAAAGTTCATAAAATATAAGTGATCATCAGGTAACACCCCTCTGCAGGTGTCCAGATGAAGAGAAGAGGCTCTCTTTACCTCGAAAGTTATCAGACTGGAGATTTGGCTTCCTCAGCTACTCAGGTGAGCTGCTTGTTCCTTCAGTTGCTTGATTGTCCCGAGTGCCTAGCTTGGGGGAGCTGCCTATGTAGTGGAGAAAACAAAGCCTCTCATTACTATGCAGCGGGAGAATATGTTGTGACTTACACAAAGGAGCTCCACTCTAAGCAAACAGGGCTATTCCAAAATGAGGTCACACTAGGACCCAGCTAACCTAATGCCTTCAGTTACAAGCACAATTCGTTCAATACCACCATATTAAACAAGTCTGATCTATAATAGCTGCTTGGTATATCTGGCTTTAAAATGTAATCAGCAATTAGCTCCAAATACCACCATATTAAACAAGTCTGATCTATATTAGCTGCTTTGTATATCTGGCTTTAAGATGAAATCAGCAAGGCAATTCTAGAAAAACCAGTGAGTCCCTAGCTTTACACTTCAGCATTACTAGCACAAAGAGAAGCAAATAACAAGCCCACCCAGTGGTGAACAGGAATAAAGTTCATAAAATATAAGTGTTCATCAGGTAGCACCCCTCTGCAGGCGTCCAGATGAAGAGAAGAGGCTCTCTTTACCTCGACAGTTATCAGGCTAGAGATTTGGCTTCCTCAGCTACTCAGGTGAGCTGCTTGTTGCTTCAGTTGCTTGATTGTCCCGAGTGCCTAGCTGGGGGGAGCTGCCTATGTAGTGGAGAAAACAAAGCCTCTCATTACTATGCAGTAGGAGAATATGTTGTGACTTACAAAGGAGCTCCACTCTAAGCAAACAGGGCTATTCCAAAATGAGGTCACACTAGGACCCAGCTAACCTAATGCCTTCAGTTACAAGCACAATTCGCTCAATACCACCATATTAAACAAGTCTGATCTATATTAGCTGCTTGGTATATCTGGCTTTAAAATGTAATCAGCAATTAGCTCCAAATACCACCATATTAAACAAGTCTGATCTATATTAGCTGCTTGGTATATCTGGCTTTAAGATAAAATCAGTAAGGCAACTCTAGATAAACCAGCGAATCCCTAGCTTTACACTTCAGCATTACTAGCACAAAGAGAAGCAAATAACAAGCCCACCCAGTGGTGAACAGGAACAAAGTTCATAAAATATAAGTGTTCATCAGGTAGCACCCCTCTGCAGGTGTCCAGACGAAGAGAAGAGGCTCTCTTTACCTCAAAAGTTATCAGGCTGGAGATTTGGCTTCCTCAGCTACTCAGGTGAGCTGCTTGTTGCTTCAGTTGCTTGATTGTCCCGAGTGCCTAGCTTGGGGGAGCTGCCTATGTAGTGGAGAAAACAAAGCCTCTCATTACTATGCAGCGGGAGAATATGTTGTGACTTACACAAAGGAGCTCCACTCTAAGCAAACAGGGCTATTCCAAAATGAGGTCACACTAGGACCCAGCTAACCTAATGCCTTCAGTTACAAGCACAATTCGCTCAATACCACCATATTAAACAAGTCTGATCTATATTAGCTACTTGGTATATCTGGCTTTAAAATGTAATCAACAATTAGCTCCAAATACCACCATATTAAACAAGTCTGATCTATATTAGCTGCTTGGTATATCTGGCTTTAAGATGAAATCAGCAAGGCAACTCTAGAAAAACCAGCGAGTCCCTAGCTTTACACTTCAGATTTACTAGCACAAAGAGAAGCAAATAACAAGCCCACCCAGTGGTGAACAGGAACAAAGTTCATAAAATATAAGTGTTCATCAGGAAGCACCCCTCTGCAGGTGTCCAGACGAAGAGAAGAGGGTCTCTTTACCTCAAAAGTTATCAGGCTGGAGATTTGGCTTCCTCAGCTACTCAGGTGAGCTGCTTGTTGCTTCAGTTGCTTGATTGTCCCAAGTGCCTAGCTTCGGGAGCTGCCTATGTAGTGGAGAAAACAAAGCCTCTCATTACTATGCAGCGGGAGAATATGTTGTGACTTACACAAAGGAGCTCCACTCTAAGCAAACAGGGCTATTCCAAAATGAGGTCACACTAGGACCCAGCTAACCTAATGCCTTCAGTTACAAACACAATTCACTCAATACCACCATATTAAACAAGTCTGATCTATATTAGCTGCTTGGTATATCTGGCTTTAAAATGTAATCAGCAATTAGCTCCAAATACCACCATATTAAACTAGTCTGATCTATATTAGCTGCTTGGTATATCTGGCTTTAAGATGAAATCAGAAAGGCAACTCAAGAAAAAACAACGAGTCCCTAGCTTTACACTTCAGCATTACTAGCACAAAGAGAAGCAAATAACAAGCCCACCCAGTGGTGAACAGGAACAAAGTTCATAAAATATAAGTGTTCATCAGGTAGCACCCCTCTGCAGGCGTCCAGACGAAGAGAAGAGAAGAGGCTCTCTTTACCTCGAAAGTTATCAGGCTGGAGATTTGGCTTCCTCAGCTACTCAGGTGAGCTGCTTGTTGCTTCAGTTGCTTGATTGTCCCGAGTGCCTAGCTTGGGGAGCTGCCTCGAAAGTTATCAGGCTGGAGATTTGGCTTCCTCAGCTACTCAGGTGAGCTGCTTGTTGCTTCAGTTGTTTGATTGTCCCGAGTGCCCAGCTTGGGGGCAGGGTAGCTGCCTCGAAAGTTATCAGGCTGGAGATTTGGCTTCCTCAGCTACTCAGGTGAGCTGCTTGTTGCTTCAGTTGCTTGATTGTCCCGAGTGCCTAGCTTGGGGAGCTGCCTATGTAGTGGAGAAAACAAAGCCTCTCATTACTATGCAGCGGGAGAATATGTTGTGACTTACACAAAGGAGCTCCACTCTAAGCAAACAGGGCTATTCCAAAATGAGGTCACACTAGGACCCAGCTAACCTAATGCCTTCAGTTACAAGCACAATTCGCTCAATACCACCATATTAAACAAGTCTGATCTATATTAGCTGCTTGGTATATCTGGCTTTAAAATGTAATCAGCAATTAGCTCCAAATACCACCATATTAAACAAGTCTGATCTATATTAGCTGCTTGGTATATCTGGCTTTAAGATGAAATCAGCAAGGCAACTCTAGAAAAACCAGTGAGTCCCTAGCTTTACACTTCAGCTTTACTAGCACAAAGAGAAGCAAATAACAAGCCCACCCAGTGGTGAACAGGAACAAAGTTCATAAAATATAAGTGTTCATCACGTAACACCCCTCTGCAGGCGTCCAGACGAAGAGAAGAGGCTCTCTTTACCTCGAAAGTTATCAGGCTAGAGATTTGGCTTCCTCAGCTACTCAGGTGAGCTGCTTATTGCTTCAGTTGCTTGATTGCTCCGAGTGCCTAGCTTGGGGGGGGGAGCCACCTATGTAGTGGAGAAAACAAAGCCTCTCATTACTATGCAGCGGGAGAATATGTTGTGACTTACACAAAGGAGCTCCACTCTAAGCAAACAGGGCTATTCCAAAATGAGGTCACACTAGGACCCAGCTAACCTAATGCCTTCAGTTACAAGCACAATTCGCTCAATACCACCATATTAAACAAGTCTGATCTATATTAGCTACTTGGTATATCTGGCTTTAAAATGTAATCAGCAATTAGCTCCAAATACCACCATATTAAACAAGTCTGATCTATATTAGCTGCTTGGTATATCTGGCTTTAAGATGAAATCAGCAAGGCAACTCTAGAAAAAACAGCGAGTCCCTAGCTTTACACTTCAGATTTACTAGCACAAAGAGAAGCAAATAACAAGCCCACCCAGTGGTGAACAGGAACAAAGTTCATAAAATATAAGTGTTCATCAGGTAGCACCCCTCTGCAGGCGTCCAGATGAAGAGAAGAGGCTCTCTTTACCTCGAAAGTTATCAGGCTGGAGATTTGGCTTCCTCAGCTACTCAGGTGAGCTGCTTGTTGCTTCAGTTGCTTGATTGTCCCGAGTGCCTAGCTTGGGGGAGCTGCTATGTAGTGGAGAAAACAAAGCCTCTCATTACTATGCAGCGGGAGAATATGTTGTGACTTACACAAAGGAGCTCCACTCTAAGCAAACAGGGCTATTCCAAAATGAGGTCACACTAGGACCCAGCTAACCTAATGCCTTCAGTTACAAGCACAATTCGCTCAATACCACCATATTAAACAAGTCTGATCTATATTAGCTGCTTGGTATATCTGCCTTTAAAATGTAATCAGCAATTAGCTCCAAATACCACCATATTAAACAAGTCTGATCTATATTAGCTGCTTGGTATATCTGGCTTTAAGACGAAATCAGCAAGGCAACTCTAGAAAAACCAGCGAGTCCCTAGCTTTACACTTCAGCTTTACTAGCACAAAGAGAAGCAAATAACAAGCCCACCCAGTGGTGAACAGGAACAAAGTTCATAAAATATAAGTGTTCATCAGGTAACACCCCTCTGCAGGCGTCCAGACGAAGAGAAGAGGCTCTCTTTACCTCAAAAGTTATCAGGCTGGAGATTTGGCTTCCTCAGCTACTCAGGTGAGCTGCTTGTTGCTTCAGTTGCTTGATTGTCCCGAGTGCCTAGCTTGGGGGAGCTTCCTCGAAAGTTATCAGGCTGGAGATTTGGCTTCCTCAGCTACTCAGGTGAGCTGCTTGTTGCTTCAGTTGCTTGATTGTCCCGAGTGCCTAGCTTGGGGGGGAGCTGCCTCGAAAGTTATCAGGCTGGAGATTTGGCTTCCTCAGCTACTCAGGTGAGCTGCTTGTTGCTTCAGTTGCTTGATTGTCCCGAGTGCCTAGCTTGGGGGGGGGAGCTGCCCAGTGGTGAACAGGAACAAAGTTCATAAAATATAAGTGTTCATCAGGTAGCACCCCTCTGCAGGCGTCCAGATGAAGAGAAGAGGCTCTCTTTACCTCGAAAGTTATCAGGCTGGAGATTTGGCTTCCTCAGCTACTCAGGTGAGCTGCTTGTTGCTTCAGTTGCTTGATTCTCCCGAGATATGTACAATGAGCACTCCCCAACCCACAGTACTGCCTTGCTCCTTGTGCTCGGTGATGATATGTACACTGAGCACTCCCCCCCACAGTACTGTCTTGCCCCTTGTGCTTGGTGATGATATGTACACTGAGCACCCCCCCCACAGTCCTGCCTTGCCCCTTGTGCTCGGTGATGATATGTACACTGAGCACTTCCCCACAGTACTGCCTTGCCCCTTGTGCTCGGTGATGATATGTACACTGAGCACCCCCACAGTACTGCTTTGCTCCTTGTGCTCAGCGATGATATGTAAACTGAGCACTCCTCCCCCACAGTCCTGCCTTGCCCCTTGTGCTCGGTGATGATATGTACACTGAGCACCCTCCCCACAGTACTGCCTTGCCCCTTGTGCTCGGTGATATGTACACTGAGCACTCTCCCCCCTCCACAGTACTGCCTTGCCCCTTGTGCTCGGTGATGATATGTACGCTGAGCACCCCCCCACAAACAGTACTGCCTTGCCCCTTGTGCTCAGTGATGATATGTACACTGAGCACTCCCCCACCATCAGTACTGCTGCCCCTTGTGCTCGGGTGATGATATAAACACTGAGCACCCCCATAGTACTGCCTTGCCCCTTGTACTGTAATGATATGTACACTGAGCACTCTCCCCCCAACAGTGCTGCCTTGCCCCTTTTCTCGGTGATATGTACACTGAGCACTCCCACAGTACTGCCTTGCCCTTGTGCTCGGTGATGATATGTATACTGAGCACTCCCCACAGTACTGCCTTGCACCTTGTGCTCGGTGATATGTACGCTGAGCACCTCCCAACAGTGCTGCCTTGCCCCTTGTGCTCGGTGATGATATGTATACTGAGCACCCCCCACAGTACTGCCTTGCCCCTTGTGCTCGGTGCTTGTACACTGAGCACCCCCCACAGTCCTGCCTTGCCCCTTGTGCTCGGTGATGATATGTACACTGAGCACCCCCCAGTACTTCCTTGCCCTTGTGCTCAGTGATGATATGTACACTGAACACTCTCCCCACAGTACTGCCCTGCCCCTTGTGCTCGGTGATGCTATGCACACTGAACCCCCCAAAGTATGCCTCCTTGTGCTCAGTGATATGTACACTGTGCAACCCCCCCCATCAGTTCTGCCTTGCCTCTTGTGCTTGGTTATGCAATGTACACTGAGCACTCCCCCCTAATACTGCCTTGCCCCTTGTGCTCGGTGATGCTATGTACGCTGAGCACTCCCTTCCCCACACAGTACTGCCTTGCCCCTTGTACTTGGTGATGCTATGTACACTGAGCACTCCTCCCCACAGTACTGCCTTGCCCCTTGTGCTTGGTGATGATATGTACACTGAACACTCCCCCCCAACACAGCACTGCCTTTCCCCTCGTGCTCGGTGATATGTAAACTAACCCCTCCCCCCCACAGTACTGCCTTGCCCCTTGTGCTCAGTGATATGTACACTGAGCACCCCCCACACAGTCCTGCCTTGCCCCTTGTGCTTAGTGATGATATGTACACTGAGCACCCCCACAGTACTGCCTTGCCCCTTTGCTCGGTGATGATATGTACACTGAGCACTCTCCTCCCAACAGTGCTGCCTTGCCCTTGTGCTCGGTGATATGTACACTGAGCACTCCCCCACAGTACTGCCTTGCCCCTTGTGCTCGGTGATGATATGTACACTGAGCACTCCCCCCAACAGTGCTGCCTTGCCCCTTGTGCTCGGTGATATGTACACTGAGCACTTCCCCCATATGCTACTGCTTGCCCTTGTGCTCAGTGCTATATACACTGCGCACTCCCCCAACAGTGCTGTCTTGCCCATGTGCTTGGTGATGCTATGTACACTGCGCACTCCCCAGTACTGCCTTGCCCCTTGTGCTCGGTGATGCTATGTACACTCGCACTCCCCCAATACTGCCTTGCCCCTTGTGCTCAGTGATGCTATGTACACTGGGCACTCCCCCATTACTGCCTTGCCCCTTGTGCTCAGTGATGCTATGTACACTGGGCACTCCCCCCATTACTGCCTTGCCTCTTGTGCTCGGTGATGCTATGCACACTGAACAATCTGCAAAGTAATGCCTTGCCCCTTGTGTCCAGTGATACTTCACACCCCATGACCAGTGTGATATCAGTCGATAAATATGAATATAGTTTTACTGCACATGCTCATGTACTCTTAGATTTATTCAGGTATCTATTAAATCTTTTAGTTCTTTCTTTGCGTTTTTGTCATTTCAGATTGTATCTGTATTCTGTTATATTTTATGTTAACCCTACTCCTAGCCTTTGTAATCCCCTCCCCATCACAGCTAGAAATACGTTTTGCTCCATGTGCTCACCTTGCCAACATCTATAAATAAATAAGAAGGGAGGTGCTGTTCCATGGCCTCACTTTATCAAAACTTGTAAAGAAATAATAAACAAGCAATTGCTCTGTGTACCCACCTGAACAAAATGTGTAAATAGAAAGGAATCAAGCTTTTGTTGAGTGTGTTCACCTGGTCAAAATGTGTAAATAAATAGAAAGCTTTTGTTCCTTTTTCTGACCTGGCCAGAATTTATTAATAAATGAGAAATTAGCTTTTGCTCCATGTGTGCAAATAGACACACTACATAAATCAGTAACAAACAAGCATTGGGTCCATGTTCTTGCTTCACCAGAAACTGTAAATAAATAAATAAGAAAAGAGCTTTAGTTTTCTGTGCTCACCTGGCCACGGTATGTAAATTCCTAAGAAAGGAGATTTTTAGTTGGTGTGCTGACTTGGCCAAAATATGTAAATAATTAAGAAATGAGCAGAACATTTTCACTGTGTGCTCGCCCGGCTAATCACTTTTTTATAAAGTTTAATATCTTTCAGGTAAAGGACAGAACTTTATACACGAGACATTAAAAGTTGATTGTGCACCCCATATGGTATGGTTCACATAGCTGATTAAACTTTATTTACAAATTAGAAATCAATGAGGTACTATTACTTGGCAATCCTTATTTACATCACATTCCCCTCCATCTTCTTCTCCATCCCCCCACCCCCGGGTTGTAACTGTGTCCCCTTATTCGGCCCTGTGCAACCCTTGTCTCTAATGCAACCACCAAGGGGGCCCATATCATACCAAAGTTTGACTGCTCCCAGTTTGCATTATATACTGAGCCCTTTCTAACCTCATGCTGTCTAGAAGGTTATTTAACCAATGATGTGTGGTGGAGGTGGGGGTTGTCTGCTGCTATCTAATATTGAGCCACCATTTTCCTGCCATTAATCAGTGCCAAATGCCACAGGGGATCTGGTTTCTGTGTTCCAGATCAGCTCTTAGCTCCCAGCAGTATTTCCAGTAGAGAGCTTGGTACATTCTGACATAGTACCCAGTGGCGTATCCAGGATTTTAAGAATGGTCTTATGGCAGTAATAAAAGGACAGAGCCAAAGGGATGTGGCTGTAATATGACAGAACACTTATGGATTCATTATCGTGCACTAAATGCAATGACTGTAGTAGGCTATAAGGAAGTTAATTTTAATTATTTTATGCATATTAAATTTAAAAACATTTGTTGCTTAATATAACATTAAATGCATGCTTTTTTGTAATATAACCTTTTTATTTAAAATGGAGTTACAGTAACACATTCGTATGGACTCTATTTATTTAACAATGTTTTATTAGCACTGCATCTTTTTTTTTTTTACAATACACCTTCATGCAACCTTAAATGTCATGTGGCTAATATCACTCCAGGTTCAACATGCATGCAGAAACATAGAACAGAACCTGGGTTCTGCCCTGCTGATCTGGCAAAACCTTTTTTTTTTTCTCATACCACACAGTATTCCAAATATAAAGAGATTCGCTTACAAATAAGAAAAGCACAATACCTTTTTGCTATGCCCAACACACTGGCAGATAGAGATGCTGAATACAAAATGTTTTTGATAGTCAGTGTGTCATCTTCTTGTTCCCACTGCTCACTCTACTTCAGGCTATCTTCTTCCTTTTCCTGGTCAAATGAACTACTGAAATGGCATCAAGCATTTCTATAGCCCAGGTATTCCCCCCTCCCCCCTTTCTGCAGCAGACTTTAACATCTGAAACCTTACCTAACTCTTATTCTATTGGATCACTCAGCACTCAGGTATACACCTCCTGTATACCAGGTAGGATGCTCCCCCTTTCCCTCTTCACATTACAGTCTGCTGACAGACCCCTCCCCATAGTATGCTGACTTTCCTCCCTCTTAGCAGTTTTCATTCCTCCCCTTCCACAAGAATTACACATATTCTGTTCCCTTTCAGAATATGCTACTTAGATGGAGACTGATGGCCCATCAAGTCTGCCCGCAGGTGGTACTACTTTACCCCTGGCCTAGTGCCACAGTGGGTTCATCCCACCCTTCTGCTTCCTTTCTCCCCCTTCCTGGTTCTCCCAAATGGGATTATAAGTCTATTGGCCTTGTCCCATCCCTTGAACCCATTAATGGTCCTTGCCCTTCAACCTCTGGCAGTAATAATCTGTTCCAAGGCACCGCCCCTCCACCTTCTCGTGAAGTAAAACTTCTGCATAGCCTTCTTGATTTCTCCTCCACTAATCTCCAGTCGAGCCCCCTCATGACTGTATCTCTGTTTTTAACAAACAGCCCTTGCAATTTACCCTATTTATACCCCTCAGGGATTTGTAAGTCTGTACCATGCCCCCTCTCCTGTCTGGCCTCCAGAGAGTGCATGTTCAGGCCATGGGATGGGACGCACTGTCAGACATTCCTCGTATGATCAGCTTTGTTCATCCTGAATCAATAGGTGAGGACTCCAAAACTGAGCACAGTACTCTAGTGGAGGCCTCACCAGTGATCTGTATAGAAGCAGTATCACTTTTTCCACTTAGTCCAGTAGGAACCCTGAGTATGGGAATCAAACACGTCTAGCATCTTTCTAGGTCCCATTTCACCCCAGGGCATATCCTGGTCCTCAATGTCCTAATAATGCCCCATGACCCCAGCTGTTGACCACCTTGCTTCTTCTCAATACCCACCTCCCTGCAGCAATGATAAGCTACTTTGGGTGTGGGGTAGAGGGTCTTGAAAGGCACAGGTCTAGCAGCTAGGACGGAGAGTAGCTAAACCTAAAGGGCCTACTACCATACCCCACACACATTCGAAGGCTGCTGCATCAAAAACAAAACAAAACAAAATAATAAATACCCCTCACCACCAAGCAATAAAATATTAACTACACTCCCACATAAACCCCACAATGAAACAAAACAAACCATAAACCACCCTTAACAATCCAGTAATTATTCTACCCTCCCACAAAAATCCATACACACTTACATCCCCACAGACATACATCTATGCCCAAAGAAAGCACACTCAACCCATACACCATTTTAAATTATACAATGGGCTTTAAAAAGAAGACACCCGATTGGTTGACTGGCACCTTTGCAGCATTGTAAAAGTCAGCATTACCAATGCAAAGGTGCCAGTTAACCTCATCTCTGGAATCAGTCTGCACCCCACCGACCATGAAAGTGGAAATCTGCCATCTTGAACCACTGGTAAACTGCGGTCTCGGACAAGTCCCACTGTAGCACACCAAATAAAATACAAAAATTCCTACAAGGGAAATACTCCCAAAACCATTTCAAAGCTAAAATATTCATGGCTACTTTAATTGTTCCCCCATAAGCACTTCCACCCAGCTCACCTCTGACCATGGAATCGACCCCCTTCCCTCATCTCTGAGAACCGCTCGCTCGACCTTCATCTACAAGTGATTTGTGCCTTAGGAAAAAAATAAAACATATCCACAGACACAATTTTTCAGCACTTTCAACAATGCTGAACAAAGGAAAGTATCTGTTAATTAAACACAGGAGCTAAAACACACAGAAACCACTGCAGAACAGCTGAGGTGTGATACTGAGCATGCACCTATGCATATGTATATCCCAGTGCATATGCATAGGCGCGCTAAGGTTTTCGGCCATCATTTATATAAGTTTTACTCCTTATTTAAAAAAAAAACAAACACTTTCCCCACTTCAGAATTCCTCAGAGGCTTGAAAAATATAATTAGGTGAACGGGGATGGAGGGACCTGATCACGATCCTCCTGCAGCTTCAGCGCTGCGGCAACAGGCGCGCTGTGAGCATCTTAAATTTAAAGATACTAAATAAACTGATACTGGTCTTATAGTCTGGTTGTCAACTCCATCACTAAGTGACTTCTGCAAGGAGGGGAGTTCATAACAAAACAAGCATTTGTGAATGCCGAATGTTGTCTCGCTGGCATTGGCATTGGTAGTGCAGGAGTTAGAGATGCATAATAGGAATGGCAGTGAAGTATGGAACTGACGCCAACCCCACCCCCACCCTGCAGAGACTGACAGGTGCTGGGGTGTGCCTTTGGGGTGTCAGCTATAATGCACATGCCATTTTACCTCACCCTATCCTGTACACACTGACAAGTGTCACGGTGTGCTTTGGGGTCTTTGGGCCTTATACTTACCTCATTCCATAAGGAAATACACTGAGATGGGTGCAGTATAGGAGACTAGGCCTCACCCTACTCTGTAGACACTGATAAGTGTCATGGTGTGCTTTGGGGTCTTTGGGCTTTATACTTATCCCATTCCATAAGGAAATACGCTGAGATGGGTGTAGTATAGGAGAATGGGGTGAACTTTAGGGCTGAACACTCCAAGGCACACCTCGATGCCTGTCACTGGCTGCAGGGTGTGGGTGGGGGTGGAATGGTGTGAACATTACAGCCAATGATCCCAAGTCACACCCCTGACACCTGGCAGTCTCTACAGGGTGGGGTGTTACAGTTTGAAACCCTAACGTTGTATGCATTTGTTGGTATTTTCACTCCAAATTTTCAATATAGGCTTTTTGTGACCCCACCTCATGAAGAGCGGCACAATCAGTTTGTTATTTAAAAGGAGGTTTTGCACAGCGGCTATGCCATTTAACGACACAGGGACGAAAACACATTTTGGGCAGGATGTGGAAAATGACAACTTCATTGTTCATGAGGAGGCATCAAAAAATGGCACCGTTGAAAATCTGGAGTGAAAATATGAAAAACTGGTGAAGTCATGAGCATGCATAAAAACTGCGCAACACACATCTGTAACCCAATTATTTTGGGTTTTTTTTTTAGCCACATTTTCAACATAGGCATTTTGGGACCTCCCCTCATGAACAGTGTCACTGTGATTTTGTTAATCTGTCCCAAAAGTTGATTTCTCACAGCGACATTGTGTGCCACATGTGCGGAAACACATTTTGGGCAGGCTGTGAAAAATGACACCTGTACTGTTCATAAGGAGGTGTGGAAAAATGCCACTGTTGAAAATCTGGCATGAAAATATTGCAAATTTGCGAAGTTACAAGGGTGTATGAAAACTGCGCAATGCACGCTTGTAACATAGTCATTTTTTGGACTTTCATCACCAAATTTTCAACATAGGCATTTTAGGACCTCTGCTCATGAACAATGTCACTGCCATTTTCTCAAATTGTCCCAAAAACTAATTTTGCACAGCGACCGTGCTATTCTGTGCCGGATGTGCGAAAACACATTTCGGCAAGGATATGTAAAATGACAGCTATACTGTTCATAAGAAGGTATGGAAAAATTCCAATTTTGAAAATCTGGAGTGAAAATATTATAAATTCATGAAGTGACTAGCATGCGTGGAAACAGCACAACGCACGCTCGTAAAACAGCCATTTTTTTTGATTTTATTACCAAATTTGCAACATAGATTTTTTGAGAGCCCCCCTCATGAACAGTGGCACTGTCATTTCATTACTCAGTCCTGAATGGTGACTCCACGTAGTGACTGCAAAATCACCTTTCAGGGCTGAATAATGCCATGGCAGTGACTGAATTCAAGAGAATGGGCCTCAATAACCCCATATTGAAAATTTGGTGCAATAATTCCAAAAAATGCCTGAGATGTGCACCAAAATTGAAAAAAAACTATTTATGCCATTAAGCAGCTTACCGGCATTTCTACAGTTCGTAGTCGGCTTTGAAGAGTGCAGACGTGTTCCCGGTCCACCGAAGATCGTTGTGCTGGACTCTGGAGGTAAGTATGGGGTGAGGGGGGTTGTGGGGAAGCGGGGTGTGGGTTGGGGCAGGCAGCTGGACAGATCGCGAGGGACCATTTTCTTCTTTTATAGGTAAAAAAAAATAAATAAATTGTGGGACTTTTTTTTTTTTTTTTTACAGGGGCATTTGGAACACTGGGGTGGGCTCCCAGTGTGCCACCTGAGTGTTTGGGAGGGCTAGCAGATGTGGGATTGGACACCCCCGTTGATACATACCAAAAGTGGGGGCAAGAGCCGAGGGGGATTGGGCACCCCCCCTCGGCACATAACAAATGGGGGGTGCATTATACCGACGGAGAGTGGGCTCCTTTGTCGGCACATAAACTGGGTCAGGGCATGCCGACAGGGGGATTGGGCACCCCCGAAGTCGGCATTGTGGCAGGCAGTGTGCTGCCATATTTACTCTAATGTTTCACCAGGGAAGGCACGTCGGGAGGTGCCACTGTGCATGATGAGCTTTGTTCTCATTACAGAGGACCTTTCCTTAGATGTGCTCACCACATTATGTATTCCTGGTGTGGCGCCTGCATGCTGGCTTATTGGAGAATGAGGGACACACCTACTGATGCGTGCCCTGCATTCGCCCAACAGTGACCGCGCCTCCAAATCTGCTACTAATGCAATATGTTGGCTGCTGCGCAAGCAAGAGCAAACATAAAAAAAAATGAAAAAAAACCTTAATCCTCAGATGGTCTTCTCCCAGCTTGAAAAATGTGGGGCAGTATTCGCCCAGCAAAAGGGAACTATTTTCTTTGGTACAACAATAAATTTAATAAAAACTAGTCAAAATAACAAAAAACTATATTTTTATTTTATTTATTGTTACAGTAAGTG
Source organism: Neoceratodus forsteri (assembly GCA_016271365.2). Taxonomy (NCBI): domain Eukaryota; kingdom Metazoa; phylum Chordata; order Ceratodontiformes; family Ceratodontidae; genus Neoceratodus; species Neoceratodus forsteri. The sequence continues at coordinate 1,143,002,804 of CM057450.1, read as the reverse complement.
AAGTAGGACATTGTATAATTGCAATAAACCACTCCAGGGTGTGCATTATGATGGGATTTACCCATGCCTGGTAAGGTTTGGTCACTCGGCCTGTGGCCTTGTGACCGAACCACACCAGGCGTGGGTAAGCCCAGCATAACCCACACCTTGCCATGGTTTATTGGTTAAATATAAAATGGGCAAGGCAATTCCTGTGTTCTGATTGGCTGAGACTTAGTTCTAGCTCTGGCAGTAAGAGATCACCACCAATTGCTAAAAACAAGTCCCTGCCAACCAAGGACACTCACAGAATTCATCAGCCACTTACCTCCTAATTTCCATCACAAACATGGCTACAACCTTTACTCACATATAAAACTTCAACTATGCCCTAAAAATGAAAGTCCATTAAATTAAAAAAAGTAAGTAAATTGTAACCCCACCCCTGCCTTTTTGCAAATGACAGGTGGTATGCTGTTGAAGCTGACAGCAGTACCAGGTGGGGACTGGGTTCGGGGAGGACGAGGTTACTCGGCACAAGGGCTAGGTTACTCTGCACAGGGGCACCCAAGTAAATCCAAACACAGGAAGCAATAACTGTAATGTCCAATACCAGGAATGGGATTCTAAAGTGTGGCTTTTATTCACATCCAAACTGAACAAAACAAAGCATAGACGGACCCCCATGGGGCTACATTCCTGGTAATGGAGATTAAGAGAAACAGAAACACTTCTTCAACACTTTGGCCCTCAGACTCTGAACCCACCAGGCACACAGCCCAGACTTGCATGCTGCTTTGGGTAAACAGCCCGACTTGTACACTATTTGGGGATTTCCCTGGCTCGGCTCCCCTGCCGGCCACTTGAAAACCTTCTATTTGACATGGACACATTTTTCGGTGGCTCCCTAAACCACCTTAGAGCCTTCAACTCCATAAGGGAAACTTCCTTTTAATCCCACATCTGGGTACTTTCCTCAGCACTGGCCAAGTGCCTGAGGGAAAGTAAAAAGGCCACAAGCAAATCCGTAGAGGTGAATTTGGTTACTACAGATGGGGGTGTCTCCCACCTCTCGCTTCCACAATTCATACCTGGCCATTTCTTTGGACATTAAACATCTCTTTCTGAAAAGCTTGGCAATGTAGATTAAAGGGTAAATTCACAGCACATTTCTTCTACGTGTCTTGGCTTTCCCCTGGTACTAGACTCGAACATACTTAAACATCTCTTTCTGAAAAGCTTGGCAGTGTAGATTAAAGGGTAAATGCTTGGCACATTTCCTCTATATGTCTTGGCTTTCCCATTGTGCTGGACTTGAACATACTTTTACTTGGCTTAGCCTATTCCCCTAAGCCTCCCACTGATTAAGCAGTTCAATCCCCACTTTGCAACAGTTCAGGTGAAACAATGGCCCTATGTCAGAGCAGACTCACCCTTTGGTTGCAGGTGCCCCTCAGGCGATTCTTCACAGGAATCTCTTTCCCACAGATTCTGGTGCCTCAGCACAACTTGGAAAATAAGGCAGCTTCTTCCCTAGCCAGAACCAGGAGGGTCGCCCCTGGAATGACAGGCAAACCTTTCCACCCCCATCCCCTCAGGGATGGGGCACTTGGACCAGTAACAGCAGTCTCCACCACTTTACAAACAGCTTACTGTGTTCCTCTTTTGGCAGAAGCACACACCTCCCCTAACAGTAGCTCTATATCAGAACTTTAGGCTCCAAGAGCCTGTGCACAGACTGCTGTGCTCCTCTCTTCAAGACTGCTCACACACAACTCCCTTCAAAAACTCCCAACATTCTATCCTAACCTCCACCTGCAGATTCCAGTGTGGCTCATGCAGATGCGAGAGTTCTATGGTGATGTCATCCCTTAGTCTCAGCTGAGACTGAGAACAGAGTGAGACAGTGTGAAATCCATTTAGCTGGAGTTTCACAAGCTGCCTTCCCTGCCTACCACTAGGTCTTACCGGGATTCTAGTAACCCTGGATAACAGGGGGGTTACAAAATAATTTAATGTTATTTTCACTGCCCCTCCTTACACACATACACAAATTGAAAAAAATCAAATACTATTCAGAGTTTCCATTGCTGGTGTTTCTTTGGTGACCATGAAAATCCACCTCCTATCCCTACCAGTTTGCTAGAGAACTCCCTGCTCCTTACCTGGCAACAGATAAAGTTGAAGCTCTGGTTCCACTTGAGGCCTGTGTGTGTGTCTGTATGTGAATGCCAGTGGAACTCTGAAAAATTTTGAATTTAAGTAGTCCGTGTGAGCATTAATACCCAATAGGGTGGGCGGTATTGGGCAATACTGCACAGCCCAGTGGTGTAATGAGGCCCGCTGCCATAGGCGAAGGGCCTTATAGCCCCTGGAAGGTCCGGTATTGCTCAACATCGCACACCCTGGAGGGTATTATTGCACTTAGAAAATGGGCCACTGTATTTTAAATGTTTGAAAAAAAATAATTCTTATGTTAAAATGCTACAACTCTTTAGCATTTTATTTGTTTTTTAAAAAAATAGATCCTACACCTGCATTTCATTTTTTTCTTTTGTTTTAACTTAGGGAGTTATGTTCCTATTGAGCTTCTGTAACTGTTAGTTGGGTAGTTGGTTGTCATGGGTACCCCCGCTTTGTTTTAGGGTTTTTTTATTTAGGTATTCATTTTATGTATCTGTTTTCAGGCTGCAGCCTGTGTTTTTTTTTTCAAATTTAATATGCTTTATTTGATTATGGAATACAATTCAATAAGAGCAGAACCAATAATGCAACTATTAACAACCAAGACATTGTTTTAATATATGGATTTAGAAAATATTAGTATTGTAAAGCATACAAAAATATTCTCATAATAGCATCATCCCTGAAGTGATAATACCATATTTGGCAACTGATAATACTATCGTTCTGAGTCTGTAATAGTATCGTTCGGAGCTCTGAACGATAGTATTATCATAAAAATGGAACAGCGCAAGTGCAAGCTCTCTCACAGCACGCTATGTTGTTAGTGTCAATCAAACACTAACGTATGCAAACGTGGCTCATGATTGGCCACTTTCTCTCTCTGGGCGGGCAGAACATTTTGAATAACATGGCGGCCATCTCTCGCTTAGCGAGACAAAATCTCGACCGAGATATTTCTTTTTTTTTTATTTTAATTCTTACGTAAAATGGAACTATCCAGTTGATCCTGCATTCGAGGAGGGGGAAGAAAAGGTAAGCCTGCCTACTAAAAACAAGCTTTTCCACTTGACAGAGGAGTCAGTGCCTGGCCGTGGGACAGGTTAGAAGAGCAAGACAGTGCAGTAGGTGAGAGGAGTGAGACAGTGCGACGGTTGGCCAGAGAAGAGTCTTCCCACAGCAGCCGACCACCCCTTACAAAAGAAACTGGATCCATATATTTAGAAAAATAACAAATACCTAAGTGTGTATTGCCAGGCAGTAATTCCATCTCAAGCTTTTGGGGACTCTGGGAACCTCTCGATGAGATTACTGCCTGGTAATACACACTTAGGTATATATTATTTTATTTATATGGTACAGTAACCAAGACAGTATGGTATATAGAGTATACAGTATAATGGTTTTAGTGTTTTATAAACCATATTCCACCTTCTCTCCCAAATCCCCCCCCCCCACCACCAGAGGCAAATATAGAAAGGAAAGAAAGAGTGTTATCTTTCCTCTCTAGAAGGTTCAATGTGGTTTGGATTAAAGAGGAATAAGTATTTGGGGCCGCAGTACTAGTGAAAAGGGGCCAGAGGATAGTTGTTGCTGTGTAAGGTTATGTTGTTAGCAGTGTATATAAGGGCGCTCAAATGCTTTGATATTTATGGTCTTGATTGGACATACTGGCTAGTATCTTTTCAGCTTGGAGAGCAAAAGGTTTTTCTCTGAACCATTCTGTAACTGAGGCGGGTATATTGATCTAGCCAGTGTGGTAATATGACCTTATTTGCACATATTGATACAAGGGCCATGTGCCTGCATTGGTTTCCTATCAAGGAGTGCCCGTATTCTCCAAGTATACAGACCTCCAGGAGGAAGGCATTGGATAGGCCAAGTCGTGGGTCCAATCTAGCTCAACTAGCGTCCCAGAAAGTGGTGATTTTTTTTACATTGCCCAAAAATGTGGTACAATGTGCCAGGGTGTTGCCCACATCTGGAACATGTATTTGATGAGAGTTTCCCCATTTTGCATAATTTATCTGAGGTGTAGTAGAGATTGTGTAGGAGCTGAAATTGGAGTAAGCGATATCGGTCCCATTTGATGTACTTATATAAATGCCTCCAAATCTGTGGCAGGCTGCAGACTGTTATTTTGTTGTTGTTTATAAAAGTACTGTGCTAAGGGGGATGCATTGTTTACCTCGTGCCTGGCCAGAAGACGTGACACCTTAAGTACAGTATTGTACGGAGGGACGTGAAAGGGTGGCAGGATGCTACTTTTTTTTTTATTTTAAATTAATGTTAAGGATTGTCTTCATTTTTTCATTTATTGATACTGTACAGGGTGCTGTGTGCGAGCGGGACATTATGGGACATCAGCAGGAACGCCGATCAGAACATGAGCGGTGGCAACAGTCGGCTGTGAAAGACATTTTGGTGGTATGAAGTACATTTGTGTGATTTTCTCAAGTTATGCATGTCCTATTTTAGCTGTGGGTACTGAGTAGGCTATGAATTACATGGGAAAACCAGGACAAGGTCATTGGAAGCAAGCAGGCGGGCAGGCCGACACACTATGGAGCTCCGATGGAGGTCCCAGCATTCACACCTGGCTAAAATCAAAACTGAGCCTAGGAAAAGCAGGTCGATTGATGTGCTTACAGTTTTTTTGTGTGTGTGTTGTTCACCTTGGTTATTGTCGTAGGATATCATTTTTAAATTACATGCAATTGGAAAATCAGACTGAGATGCGGTGGGAAGTCGTAGTATGCTGTAACTGAGGAGAGCAGACTAATGTTGTATGGCTTACATCCAGAGTTGTGGACCGAAAAATCATGGTTGGGCAGACGGGTACAATTTACCCCATTTTTTATGATAGCAGCAGGGGTACCGAGCAGGGTTCAGTTTTGAGCAAACACGTGCAATCGGGCAGGCAAGTGGTGGTGACAGGCAGATGGTCACTTCAGACAGCTACTGAGGAGGTATGGAAGGCCTGTACATTTACATGGTGCCAGGAGCTGTTAATGATTTCTGCAAAGAAACAGGCTCATTTATGTGCTTTTTTAAAGGTTTTCATGTTCCGTTGGTACCTGGGATACCGTACAGGGCAGTTTATTTACCAAATTAATGTATCATGACAATCGGGCCCATGAGTGGATATGGGACTTTCCCTGATGCTGCTCCCCATAGTTGGAGACGTGCTGCCGGCTATCAGTGGGCAATTTATCGACTGGCTTTGTATGAACATGGTATGAGACAGCCTATGTTAGTGTGAAACACTTTGCTGTCATTAAATACCTTTGCTTTTTTATTACATTAAGTATCTTTGATGTGTATGGGCGATTTCATCATACGGGGCGCAACTGTGCAATATCACCTCTTCAATAAATATCCCTTGCCAGGAAAAGAAACATGGAGGGCAGGGCATTCAAAAGGGCTGTGCCCATTGATATTGGTGATGTGGTCCTTGTCACTGGCACTTTTAAACCCGGCTCTGTGGCCTGATAGTTGCCCACCTTGCCAGGGCTATCAGCCAATCAGAGCCCAGGATTTTCTTAGCCCATTTTCTAAGTTACGATTCCATGTGTGTTTGTGGGGGATTCTACTACTGGAATAATACTGAGCTTTGTGTTCTTCTATTTCATGGTAACCAATTACGCAATGTATTGAATGGGAAAGAAGACAGATGACTGACAGGTGAAAAACATCTGTGGAAGGACTGTTTTACATTATTTAGCAACATTTTATAGTATTTTTGTGGCTCTGAAAATGTTTAGAGTGTTCATTTTTTAACAGTTGACTATGGGCCTATTTTATATAAGCAATAAGGCACTCCGGGGACATTGGTGGTACTAGGCTTCCCTCACGGTCAGGAGGCTGAAGACACTCAAGTTCACCTCATGCCACACTATGCCCATGACTGTGGGGAAAACCAAGTACCACCAATGTCCCATCATGCCTTATTGCTTTAATAAGTACAGTACCACTCATATACTCAAACCATGCACCCTAACCTATCCACACATCCACACCCAATCATAAATAAATAAAACTTCACTAAAAACTGGAATAATAGTGCCAGAGTCCAATAGAAAGTCCAAATGCAAATTCCAAAAATGTCCTTAAAGTGCTATTAATAAAGGGGCAACCTCATATATAGATAGCTTGTTCTGCTTCCACCAGAACCAATTCTTCAACAGTATACCAAATGAAGTTGCTTCAGGCAGTTTTCTCTCCCTGCTGCCTATAGCATCGTAAATGCCATAAATATAAAAATAAGTTTGAACTTGCAAGCCCTCTCACCACTTGTAGGTAACACAGGGTAATCCTCCTGAAGAAAATAATCCAGAGAACCAGAATAGATTCAGTCCCAACAATGCTCACTGCTCAGTCCTTTTAGAGCATGGCGACCAATTGCTCCTGAGAGACCAAATGTCCTGACTGCAAACACAGGGACTCGCCCCCTCGACAGATGCCATGGCCCAAGTCCCTCACACACAGCCACAACAGTCACCAGTTTAAGTGCTCCCAGGTCCAGGCAGTTCAACCCTACTTCAGCAGCTTCCCAAGGCTCACTACTTTCAAATGTGGCCAACCCTCAGCATCAGTATGCTTGACAAATGCTTCAGGTCCACCCACTTTCAAAAAGGCCCTCTGGATAGTGGGAAGCAGGAAAACAGAGTTCCTGTTTGTAAAGTCCCAGGACCAGAAACTAGCAAGCTTGAGCCCTGCCAACCCATCATCCAATAATCTACCTGAGTCCCAACCACGGTACCAGGCTCACTCCAGCAGAAGAGAACGCTAAATCACGGTCTGATGCAGACAGTCACCAGGCAGCAGAAAGAGACCTACTCAATCAGAGAGACCTAGCCTGCTCTTGGGCCAGTTGTTATTCTTTTTTTTCCTATCTACAGTTTCTGGGTTTTTTCGGGTTTTCTCCCAGCCCCTACACCCACACGTCCCCAACCTAGCGTGCATATGAGGAGGCACGTGTGCGCACACCATTCGGGATGCCCCTCCCTTCCAGTCACACCAATAACTGCTGTGCTGGCACTAACCTCCATTTGGTGATGGTGGGACTACGGGTGACCCCACCCCTTACCCAGGAGAGGAGAGGCAATGCTCAATCCTGATCCCACCCTCCCCCCTCCGTGCCAGCACCCCGGCTACCCGAGGTCATTTCTGAACCCTGGTCGCCGGCGTAGCGCAAGGTGTGGCATCCAGTATCCTAACCCTCAGCACCACTTGGATGGCTCTTGGGTCAGTTTTTGAATCACCTGCCAGCCACCTACTTCACAGACTGATGGGTGCCCCACAGCTTAACTAGTAGCAGCCTCTGAGTTCTGAGTCTGTCTCTGATGACTAGTGCTGTCCAGTCCCCCTTCCCCCTAGTAAGTTGCCACCAACCTGCTGCATAACAATTTGGTTTCCCTCCCAGGTTCTGATGTGGTGACTTCCAATCATATATAATGAATGCTGCTTGCTGTCCCCCTCCCCTGCCAGGGCCCAGCCCAGCCGTACATAATACCCATCCATATCCTGCAAGCAAGACAAAGAGGCCCACCCTCTGGCTCTCACCATGCAGCTGTAATAAACACTCAAGAATTTGTGAGCCTGCCTGCATGTAGCTTATACATGTATATTATTGTACATGTCTGTGCACTTTAGCTCATGAAGTGTCCTGCAGTTCGCCACTGACAGTATCTCCTCCATTATGCGGTGCACCTCATTCCAGAAATCCTAAACCTTGGGGCGCTCATATGCCATGTGGAAATATGATCCCTCTAATGTTTTACATTTTGGGCACATGGGCTCCACCTCAGGTTTTAGTGCTCCATGTGAGAGTGGGAACTATTGAAACTGACTAAATAAATTATACCCAGGAGTGAAAGGCACAGTGCCTTATGAAAGACAGGAAACTAGGAGATACAGCTTCCTTCAAACAATTTACCTAAAATAGAAACTACAAGAGAAATGGCTCAGCCCAATGAAATAGAGGGACAAAGACAAACCAAATATTGAAACAGAAAACCCTCTCCCCCTTTACAAAGTTTATCTTTTCATTTGAACTTGAAGGTGGGGAGGATGCTTACTGGGGTTGCAACGGCTTTAGAGGGATGGAGGTGCAGAATTTAAAAAAGACACACACCTCATACCCTGTGGAGGTATAAATGGTGGGCTTGGGATGAACGGTTTCCCCTGCAGCCTTAGATCCTTGGTTTAGGCATCAGTCCTTATTGGTGCTCCATTCTCCATGGCAACTTCTACAGGGTAGTTCCCTCATGTCTTTTGCCTTGTTGGCCCCTAAATATAATCTCTCCCCAGCAGACAGTTTTCGCTTTTATCAACTGCGCAACTATGTTAATGCACAGCTTAATAACCCTTCCAATATACAACATTTGGATGCACCCTTAGCCCCCTTTGAAGCCATATGGGCAACTCCCACAGGAAAAGGTGCCATTACACTGTTATATGCCCACTTTATAAATGATCAAGGTACCACCACATTGCATATCAAGTCAAGGTGGGAGTGGGAACTGGGGCTTCAGATCCTACAGACTGACTGGGAAAAGATGTGGAAGGTGGTATGGGCAACTTCCTCCTCACCAGATTGGCGAGGGTTTCTGCGAAGAGTGAGGATACAATACTTTTTGGTCCAGGCAGTTCAGACCAAGTAGGACCCCACCAGAGCTGCAATATGTTGGAGGCAATGTGGGGAAGTCAAGGCCTCTCATGCACACATTTTGTGTCACGATCCGAAGATACGCCCATACTGGACAATGGTGGTGGGTCTTCTGACGAGCTTATTTGAGGTGAGGGAGGTAGTGGGACCAGAGCACATAGTGCTGGGATTGGAATTGGATTTCCTAAAAGGGAGAGAGGCTAAGTATTTGTGGCATATTTTGATAGCTGCTGTCCTGAAGGCCATCACCAGGCAATGATTACAATTAGCTCCCCCAGAGGAAAGGGAATGTGTCGAAATAGTGGCGCAAATACAAGAAATGGAGCACATCACTTACTCTTTGCAACATAGACAAGCAGTGTTCTTTAATAGATGGTCTATGTGAGAAATGCACGCCCCAGACAATGTCACTAATGGGCCATAATCAATTTAGGTTTTCATAATCTACTGCACCTCTAGAAGTTGAGACCTTTTTTTGTTTACTTGTTTATTTAAATAACCTTTGATATGCAAACTATATTGGACTAATTAAGTGGAGTCTTGTATTGATTACAAGAGATTTTTGCTTTCTCCTTACCACGAATTAAGTTTATAGCAGTTTTTAAGCAATAGTTAATATTTTTATTCAGCTGTGTGGGTGGGATTTCATGTTAAGGATACTTAAGTAGTGTGTTTGAGATGTAGTAGGGGTTTGGGTGCATGGGGACTGGCAGCGAATTATGTTTTTAGTTACTAAGTTGTTATTTATTAGTAAATGACATTAAATATGCAGTTTAAGGTTCTTTTACTTTTTATTATGATTCCTATAAACCTAGTAGTATTACTACTTGAAATCCTGTGGCATGTCTAACTGGCTATGTTTAACTAATAATGGAAGGATACGTTATGTCATATATGATATTATGGAAAGAAGTGGGTTTGTACAACCTTCTTAATGTTTCAATAAAGGAAGTATACATAAAAAAAAAAGAAACAGAAAACCCTCTCCTCTGAAGGAGTCTGACTCGGGTGAAATATTGGGCTCTCACAGAAAGTGTTCTGGAAGGAATAATATAATAAAAGACAGAGAATGTTCTGGATGGAATAATACAGTTAAAGAAGAAACATTTTTTGAACTTACCTGTGGTATATGGCCGGTTTAACAGGAGGAACTTAGAATTTCTGATAGTGTATATACACACACTCCACGTGGTCAGCTGCATTTTCTGCATCCAGTGCCAAGATCCCAACTCCCCCACCTCCCCATCTTCTCCCCCCATCTCCAGACTGTGGTAAGAGTTCTACAGATGTTACTTTCGTCCTGGTGTCCCTTCACAAAATCAGATTAGTTGATACGCACAAGTGTTGGTAGGGCACCCTCTAGCCTCAATGCCATTACCTTGGCTAAATTGTTACAGTCAGCTGAAAGAAGCAAGATGGGGTGGTAAGCAGCATACCTCTCAACCTCTTGCCTCATGAATCAGGGACAAGGCTTAAAAAAATCAGGGGCAAAGTCCCCAAATCAGGGACACATCTTAAAATCCGGTACTATTCACTCAGAAAACTGATAGAATAAAGGGATTTGTGTTAAGATGCATTTTCTGAAGAAGAACAAATCTGTAACTTTAATGTTTAACATTATTTTGTGTTTTTAATCCCAACTGTTCTGTTACAAGAACACAAATTTTACGAGGGACAGAGGAAAAATCTGAGGCAAAATCAGGGACATCCCTGAAAATCAGGGACATTTGAGAGGTATGGTAAGCAGAGCAGAGAACTGGGTCCTTCCCAGGTTTAGGGAGCACCATTACATTTGCAGACCACATGGAGGGGACAACACACCCATTCTCATGGTTTCTTTCAACATTTTTATCAAGTGTTCTCTCAGCTCTTCTTTAAATGATGTCTACTTTTTCCACAGTGGGACTGCACTCTGATCTATAGAGATGTTCATCATATGTCCACAGTTCCCCCTCAGCCGTCTTCTGCTTTGTTGAAGCTCTCCCCACAGTTCCTTAATTTCTAACATATGGTTTGCCCCTGATTTTGCTTTTAATTGCCATGCCAGCCATTTGCCACTCTTATTCCCATCGAAATATGCTACTCCTCTAGTCGATATGAACATACAAATATGCCAGCAGGATAAATCCATTTAGTCTGTCTAGTCTGCTCATATTGCAGGCTCCTCCGCTTATGCTACTGACCTTCCCCCTTCCCCCTGGTCCTCCCTTCTTTTCCATCTGTGCCCCATGCCTCCAAATAGAATCTGTCTTTCTAATTTCTTGGTGGTGAGGGAATTTAGCTCCAATCTGACCCCCTGAAGCACGTTCTACAGTGAGGGGGTGGAGTTAGCCTTATGTGCAGTCTTGCATGCCAGAAGTTTAACTCCCAGCTTTTTAATTTTCCCTTGTACTTGTTTGTTTCTATGATGAGAGAATGGTATCACCTCTGGACGTTCCTCCCAATTTGTTATGACCCAGGTACTTATAATTTTCTGAGCTTGATGGGTGCAAAACTCCCTATCCTTTAATAGCTTAGGGTGCAGTCTCCACTGTATAGCCTCTCTTCCCATTTGGTCCCTCCCCCAGTGTGGCCCACACATGTGCATGGTTATTAACTAAGATTGATCCCTGCCTCACCTCACTCAACTAGTGTAAAAAACCATGGGTCAGCAACACCACGTCTATCCTCATAGCAGTTATTGAACATGTAAGAACATGTAACCATGATCAGTGGTGGTGGTGGTGGTGGTGGAGGGGGGTGGCACCTTAGATCTACCAGCTGATATTCTTGCATAAGTGCATTTAGTGCTTGGTAGCTCTTCGAGTGTGTTAGGGGAAGATTAGAGGAGTCTGTCCAAAAGCCCATCTAATATGCAGTTATCACCTCCTCTTAATATCCCGTTCCCTCTTAGTTGTGACATTTCTACTGACAGCTTTGCAAAGAAGGCAGCTGTATCAAAGTCTGGCCCATATGAGGACCCAATACAGCATACATAAATGCTTCCTGGGCCCACAATCAGAGACTGTTACAGAAACCTCCCCTTGCTAGGGGGTCCAGTCTGAAGTAAGAGAAGCTGCCTTTGCTGTTTAAGACTGCATGTTGAGAACCACCTGAGAGACTGTTTGTTACCCCTGGTCCTAAGGGATGAACTGGGCTTGTTGCCAGAGGTGCTACTATCTGCCAGCTGCAGAGAGAGAAGACAGTGGGATTCCTGAGCTTCAGAACACAAGCCACTGCCAGCAAGGGCAGTCTGGGGAATCAGCCAGGTAGTGCTATCATCAGGCATTATCCCTCATCTACCTTGGGGAGTTAGATGCCTGGACATGTGGGGTATGCATGTGGCCCTGGCACCTAGTACTAGCCTTATCCAGCATCTTTAATGAGTCTGCAACAGCCCTGAAGGTGACAAGCTGCAGAGCCTGCAACAGCCCTGAAGGTGACAAGCTGCAGAGCCTGCAACAGCCCTGAAGGTGACAAGCTGCCAGAGCCTGCCATGGCTAAGCAAGCTGCCATCTGTCTGTACAGTTCAAGGTCCAAGCCAGAAAGACTGCAACTACCATCTTTGCAAAACCCTGTGGGACTGTCTTCAAAAACATGAGCAAACACAGGGCCTGCCCTGACCTGGGGAGTTTAAAGAGAGTTCACTCAAAATTTCCTATTTCCAGTTTTAAAAGTGTACCAATGTTGGCCAACCAACTGCACCATACAGGCCTGCAACTGTACCACCTGGGTAACCAGACAGACACTAGGGGGCACTGGTACCAGTGGGGAGGTGGGCTTATGTGTTGCTGATTGGGGGTGGACTCTGTGAAGATTTGTTATTGCCTTTGCTACCAGTTACATCAAGTGTTTATACCTGTTAGTTATTTTGTAATCCCATTCCTCGTTCCCTGTTAATAATTTGTTGTTGTTCTTGCTTAAGCTTGAATCATGAGCATATTATTAGCTATAGTCATTAATTGCATGCAAAGTTAAGTATTGCAACTGTTTATGGTATTCCATGTGTGGAGTGACTGAAATAGGAGGTGGGTAGATACAGCATCCCAGGGGGTTTACCACACAAACAACTGGCCCACTATATTTTACGTTGGGTGGAGGCACCATGCTATTTCATTGTATCTTGGGAAAGAACCTCTGGTTACTATCAGAACAGAGCCCAGGCCCCTCAACCTGGTTTGAGCCCACCAGGCAGGGGTGGTAACCGAAAGTTACATAGTGACCCGATTACATATAGAAGCCAGGACTCAGCCCTAGCTATTGCAAAGTCATGGAGTGACACAAATCCCAGTTTTGTATAGAAACAGTGACTTAGCTCTAACTACTTCCAAAATATGGACTGTCACAAATCCCAATTTTGTATAGCAAAATTTACTCGAGCCTAACTACAGTGAAGCTGACCAGGATGTCATGCAGTTTCTTAAGTTACTGCATGAGAAAAGAGATTAACTGCCATTGAAACCACCCCATTTACAGCAGTTACTCTAAAGCAGTATGCAAGCAGTATTGTGTTACGTCCTGATCTCCTCCACTGTATGGCCAAGACATGGGTAGTCACAAATCACCATTTTTCATATAGAAGCAGTAACTCAGCCCTAGCTGTGGTCACTATATGAACTAACATGAATCCTGACTGTGTACAGAAACAGTGACTCAGTCATTACTATGGTCAAGATATGGACTGTCACAAATCCCAATTTTGTATAGCATAACTGACTTGGCTCTAAGAAAAGTGAAGTTGACCAGTATGTAATGCAGTGTCTCGATTTGCTGAGTGAGACAAGGGCTTAACTGCCACTGAAATTGCCCTGTCTATTGCAGTAACTCAACTACAGTGGGCTGCAGTATTGGGCTACATCCTAGCTGGCTTCACTGTATGACCAGTATATGTGCAGTCCCATATCCCAATTTTTGTATAGCAACACTGACTCAGCCCTAACTATGGCCAAGATACGGACCGTCACAAATCCCAATTTTTGTATTATAAAAGTGACTCTTATCTAACAGTGGCCAAGATATGGAAAGTCACAAATCTGTGTTTTATATAGACAGTGACTCAGCCCCAACTATGGCCAAGATATGGACTGTCACAAATTCAAATTTTGTAAGCAACACTGACTCAGCCCTAACTACAGTGGAGCAGGCCAGGAGGCAATGCAGTGTCTCAAGTTACTGCATGAGAAAAGGGTTTAACTGCCACTGAAATTGTCCTGCTCACTGCAGTGACTCCACTGCTGTATGCTGCAGTATTGTGCTGCATCCTGGTGAGCTCCATTGTATGGCCAAAATATGGGTTGCCACAAATCTCAGTTTTGGTACAAAAACATTGATTTAACCCTAACTATGGCCAAGTTTTGATCCACATAAATCCCAAATTTTGTATAGCAATACTGACTCAACCCTAAACATGGACATGATATGGACTGTCATAAGTATTTATGAATAGTAACACTGAATCAGCCCTAGCTATGGCCAAGATACAGATGGTCACAATTCCCAGTTTCTGTATAGAAACATTGACTGAACCCTAACTATGGCCAAGATACAGACTTTAACAAATCCACATTTTTGTATAGCAGCATAGACTCAGCTCTAACTATGGCAAAGTTATGGATTGTCACAAATCCCAATTTTGTGTAGGAACAGTGACTCGCCCCTAACTATGCTCATGATATGCACTCTCGTTAATCCCAACTTTTGTATTATAACAGTGACTCTTCCCTAACTGTGGCCAAGTTATGGACTGTTTTGAATCTCATTGTTATGTTCGCTTGCGCGCATGAGCAAGGAACATCTTGGGAGAATGGACACTTTGGAGGTGTGCCCCTCCCCTGCAATCCCCTGCTCCATTGAGCAGGCATGGCAGTCCTGCACCAATCGGACGCGGTGCTGTGTATGACAGCGGTGGTCTTCTCTTCAAAACCACGCTGTCGTACCTGATCCATCCGCCATCCCCAATCTTTGCTGCCACGCTGGAGCCCACCCAGCATGGCAAACATCTCGGCCATCTGCTGACGGGGTGCCCAATCCCATCGGCTCCACGGCCCCCACCAGCCATCCTTCTGCTACGCTGGGAGTCCACCCCAGCATGGCAAACATCCCAGCGTTGTCTGCCGACAGGTGCCCAATCCCCTGTCGGCTCCACGGCCCCAGCCATCTTCTGCCACGCTGGGGAGCCCACCCAGTGTGGCAAATGTCGTTGTCTGCTGACGGGGGTGCCCAATCCTGCCGGCTTCCACGGCCCCCAGCCATTTCTGCCATGCTGGGAGCCCACCCCAGCATGGCAAATGTCTCAGATCGTCAATTGTAAAAAAACAAAAAACATGTAAATTAAAACTGTCCCACGCAGTCTCCCCGCCCCCACAACCCGCACACACCCACTGCGCACTCCTGCCTCCCCACACCCCACACCCCATAATTACCTCCTGAGCTTGGAACAACGATCATCGGTGGACCGGGAACACGTCTGCACTCTTCAAAGCTGACCGCGAACTGAGGAAATGCCGGTAAGCTGTATAATGGGCTAGATAGGGGGTTTTCAACATTATTGCATATCTCAGGCATTTTTTGGAATTTTTGCACCAAATTTTCAACATGGGGTTTTTGGGACCCCTTCTCATGAATGATGTCACTGTCATGGTGTTATTCTGGCCCAAAGGGTGATTTCGCAGTCACTGCAGTCACTGTGTGAAATCACCCTTTGGGCCTGATTAACACCATGACAGTGACATCATTCATGAGAAGGGGTCCCAAAAGCCCCATATTGAAAATTTAGTGCAAAAATTCCAAAAAATGACTGTTTTACAAGCGTGCATTACTTGTGTCTCGCAGGCTCGTGAAGTTCTAAATTTCAATATTTTCACCCAGATTTTCACATTGACATTTTACCACACCTCCTTATGAGCAGTACAGCTGTCACTTTTCACATCCTGCCCAAAATGTGTTTATGTTCTTATGAAGCACAATGGCTTAGTCGGTAAAAGTAAATCAATGTATGGGACATATTAAGAAAATCATAGTGACCCTGTTCATTAGCAGAGGTCTTAAAATGGCTATGTTGAAAATTTGGTGAAAAAATTCCTAAAAATGACAGTATTACGGCGTGCGTTGTTGCATGATTACTCATGCGCTTTCGTAGGTTCATTTCCATATTTTCACTCCAGATTTTCAACATTGCCATTTTACCACACCTTCTTATGACTAGTTTAGCTGTCATTTTTCACATCTCACCCAAAATGTGTTTCCACCCATGTAGCGCACAATGGCGCAGTCAGTGTGCGAACTCAATGTATGGACACATTAAGAAAATCACAGTGACACTGTTCATGAGCAGGTCTTAAATGGCTGTGTTGAAAATGTGGTGAAAAATTCCTAAAATTCATTGTTTTACAAGCGGCATTTGCAGTTCCCACACGTCAGAAGTTTGCGACTTTTCAATATTTTCACCCAGATTTTCAACATTACCATTTTACCACACCTCCTCAAGAGCAGCACAGCTGTCATTTTCACATCCTGCCCAAACCCAAGATGTTAAGTTAGTTGAAAATAGAGGGTTCATTGGTGAAAAGTGGGGTTTAAACTTGTGAAGGGGGTGGATGGGAGAAAAGGCTGTCAAGGGGTGCGATAAGGAGGGACTTTGTCTCCACCCCTGGGGACCAGGAGGATTGCAGGAAAAAGCCAACTGGCAAAGTGCAGACCAGGGGAAAACAGAATCCCTGGGAACACGAGCAGAAATGGAACTATAGGGAAAGGGGTGGAAGGTAGTCCTAGCAATGCCAGGAGCTTGGGCAATAAAATGCCTGAGCTCCAGGCGATGCTAACTGAGGGAGCAGTGGATGTGGCAGCGATCACTGAGACTTGGGCCACTGCAAGACATGACTGGGACCTGAACCTGGAGGGATACACTATGTTCAGGAAGGACAGGGGAGGGAAGGGAGGAGGGGTAGCAATGATAGTCAAAACTGCATTGGCATAGGGGAGTAGAGGAGGCGGAGGGAACCGTGGAGGCACTTTAGGCCTTTGATAACAAGGGGGGCAAGAGAGTAAAATAGGAGTGGTGTATAGACCCCTGCCCTGGCGGAGGAGCTGGAGGACAGTCTGGTGGCAGATGTTAGGAGACACTGCAGACTGGGCAGAGGAACGGTGGTGGTGTTGGGGACTTAAACATGCCAGGAACAGACTGGGAGACTATGACATCCTCTGTGACCAGGGAACAGAGGTTGTTGGATGTCTTTCAAGACGCGCTCCTAACTCAGCAGGTGAGGGAACCAACCAGGAGGCACGGGTACTGGATGTGGTCCTGGCAGACAGTGACCAGATTGGGGGCCTGGAGGTAAGGGACCCATTGGCGGGAGTGACCATGCCACGGTCTGGTTCTGCCTGGACCTAGAGGGGTAGAAGGCTGCACAAAGACGGAAGTAACCGACTTCAGGGGCGGATTTTAAGGAAATGGGAAGGATCCTTAAGGAGCATTTGGATAGGATTGGGTCAGACATGGGACGCTGATAGTAGGTGGAAATCATCAGGAGAGGGTGCAGGATGCTACCAGCACCTGTGCAAGAGTAAGACAAAATGCGTAGGGCCCAAAAACCTGTTGGTGGACCAGGGAGGTCCAGGAGGTGGTGCGGGAAAGAAAGCAGCCTATAAGCAATTCAAGTGCTCAAGGGTGAAAGGGATCGAGGGAGTACAAGCTGATGGCTAGAAGGGCCACTAGAGTGGTGAGGCGGCTAAGGCAAGGAGGAGCAGAACCTGGCAAGGGAAATTAGAGAGGACAAGGGTTCTTTAGATACATTGGGGAAAACGAAGGGTGAAGGGGCAGATTAGCAGGATTAAATCAGGGAGAGATGGGCACAAGACCGGGGAGCAGGCTGAGGTACTAAATGAGTACTTCACTCAGTTTTCACCAGGAAAAATGGGTGCTGCATCATACATGGGAGGAGACAGAGATACTGAGGAGGGGGGACCCTATCGATCTGCAGGTCTGGGGAGAGGGGAGGCATCACTGGCAGGTGGGGGAGGGCTAAGCAGGGAGAAGGGTACGGAAGTGGAATTACAGTAGAGAGGTGAGAAGCCCTCAGCTCCCTTAAGATGGAGAAAGCACGGGGCGGATAAATTACATCCCAGAGTGCTGAAGGAACTTGCAGATGTCCTGGCAAAACCCCTGGCAGAGCTTTTCACCATCTCTGAGGACAGGTGGTGCCCAAGACTGGAAGGTGGCGACATAGTGCCTATCCACAAGGGGGATCAAGGAGGTGGCAGGAACTACAGGCCTGTCAGCCTGGACTCGGTGGTGGGCAAGGTGATGGAGGGCATTGTCAAGGAGAGGCTAGGGGGGACCTGGATAAGTCAGGGTGCCTGGACGATAGACAGCATGGATTCATCCCAGGAAATCATGTCAGACAAACCTGGTGGAGTTCTATGACTGGGTGACAAGTGCCTTGGACCTGGGTAGACCAGTGGATGTCCTCTTTCTAGACTTCAGCAAGGCATTTGACTCTGTTCCTCATGTGGGCCTGTTGGATAAGCTGGGAGAAATGGGGTTGGGGAACCAGATGATCAGATGGATAGGCAGTTGGCTCAAGAACCGGACCCAGAGGGTCGTAGTTGGTGGGATAGTCTCATCCCCAAGGAGGGTCATTAGTGGGGTCCCACAGGGATCAGTCCTTGGGCCCCTTCTGTTCAACGCCTACGTATCTGACATAAGGACAGGAATCAGGAGTGAGATGAGTTCTTTGCAGATGACTAAACTGGGGCGGTGGTGGATGGGGAGGAGGGGAGGTGGCTCACAGGGGACCTGGAGGCTCTGGAAAGATGGTCTAGAAAGTGGAAGCTGAGGTTCAATGCAGGGAAATGCAGGTACTCCACCTGAGGCAGAAACCCAGGCCAAGTGTACACCCTGGGGGGAAATGCCAAGTCTCGATGGCTGAGAGGGACCTGGGGTGGTGGTAGATGTCAAGACGTAACAACCTGAGACTTGTAGGAGGGCAGCAGCCAAGGCCAACAGGATGCTGGGATGCATCGCTAGGGGGATCACTCCAGAAGGAGGGAAGTGATACCCTCTGTACAACTGCTTGGTGAGGCCGCACCTTGAGTCTGGCGTGCAGTTTTGGAGGCCACACTAAAGCGGGACATTAACCTCCTGGAGAGGGTCCAGAGGAGGGCAACCAAATGATTTGGGGTGGGGGACAGGACCTATGAGGAAGGCTCGAAGAGCTAAATATGTACACATTGGAAGAGAGAGGACCGGGGGACATGATAGAGGTCTTTAGGTACATGAAGAGGGTAAATAGGGGAGGAACAGTCGGGGTGCTTGAAGGAAGGAGGAAGGGGCCACTAGAGGCATGGGTGGAAGCTGGAGGGAAGATTCAGGGAGAAAGGAGGAGGTGCTACTTCACTGAGAGGGTGGTGGAGCCATGGAATGCACTGCCTAGGGGCTGGTGGAGGCAGAGACAATGGAGGGGTTCAAGAGGGGTGGGACAGGTACAGGGAAGGGTTCTGGAAGCAAAATCCAATGCAGCAGAATATCTGGAACTGGGAAGGAGAAGCCAGAGAAGGCGAGGGGACAGCAAGGTCAGCACCCAGGTTGGGGACTGACCAAGCGAGCAGACACGAAAGACCGTTAGGCCTATTCTGCTGGCATTTTAGTATGTTAGTATGTTAGTATGTAAATGTGTTTCCGCTTACATGTAGCACAATGGGCAGTCAGTGTGCAAACCTCAATGTATGGGACACATTAAGAAAATCACAGTGGCACTGTTCATGAGCAGAGGTCTTAAAATGGCTGTGTTGAAAATGTGGTGAAAAATTCCAAAATTACTGTTTTACGAGGTATGCTGCGCAGTTCCTATGCACGCCGTAAGTTTGGTAGAATTTTAAATATTTTCTTACTCCAGATTTTCAACATTGCCATTTTACCAACCTTATGAGCAGTACAGCTGTCATTTTCACATCCTGCCCAAAACGTGTTTCTGCCCATGTAGCGCACAATGGCGCAGTCGGTGTGCGAAATCAATGTATGGGACACATTAAGAAAATCACAGTGACACTGTTCATTAGCAGAGGTCTTAAAATGGCTATGTTGAAAATTTGGTGAAAAAATTCCTAACAATGACTGTTTTACAAGCGTGCGTGTTGCGCAGTTCCTACGCACGCTCATAAGTTCGCGATTTTTCAATATTTGCACTCCAATGACTTCCAAATACCTAAACAGCACATAGAAGCAAGCAACATTTGGCATTGACAAATGCTTGTACTTCTTTGTCACTGATTTTTTTGAGCCATGTCCAAGTGCCAAATACCACTGCAAATACCTGCAAGTGAACCTTCGGCATTGACAAATGCTTGTTTGTATAGGAACAGTGACTCTGCACTAAGTATGCCCAAAATATGGATGGTAACAACCCCCAGTTTTCTATGGAAACAATGATCCAGCCCTAGTTTGGCCAATATATGGGCTGACATGAATCCCAAATTTTTGTATAGCAGCCCTGTATCAACTCTAACTACAGTGGAGCTTGCCAGGATGCATTGTAGTGTCTTGAGTTACTGCATGAGAAAAGGGATTAACTGCCCTTTACACTGATTACTGCAGCAACTCCAGTGCAGTAAACTGTGCTTCATACTCTGGAAGAGTGGAGCTTGGGGGGCATATGCCACTAGTTAGCTCCTATCTGCCATTATATTAATCAATACCATTGTCGTTTAATATATGTTCATCTTATCTTGATTCAAATTCCTTTTTAGATTTACTTATTATGATATCTAAAGACAGGTTGTTCCATGGGTTTAAAACCCTTTCTGTATAGAAGGACTTGTGTTGCACGGTTTTAAAATGACCCAATAAGCTGAAGAGTATGTCCTCTAATATCAGGTGTAATGTTTAGTTTTAATTTGCATGTTATATGGCTAAGATACAGACTGTAACAAATCCTAATTTACATATAGAAATATGGATTTGGACTGTCATGAATCCCAATTTTCTATAAACAGTGACTCACCCTAACCATGGCCAAGATAAGAACTGTCACATATCCCAATTTTTGTACAGGAGCAGTGAATCAGCACAGCTATGGCCAAGATATGGATGGTCACAAATCCCAATTTTCTATAGAAACAGTGACACAGTCCTAATGGGAGGGCTAAAGCCCGAGGTTCAATGTGGGGGAATAGCTCCTCCCATATCCCAAATAGAAGCCAACCTCCAACGGCAGTTCCCCGCTTAGCGCATTGCAAAACACTCCCCCTTTGCAAGCGCTGGGCTCGTGCGTGGCTTGTGTGGCTGGGCCTCCTTTCCTTCCTTCTCAGTCTCCCGCTTTTTGTTGTTGCCTGTTCTCCTTCCCCCCCGTCCCCCTCCCTTTTCTTCCTTGTCAGCTCCTGTTTCTTTTCCCTCCCTCTGGTTCTTTTGTCTCTTCCTTCCTTGCTGTCCTGTTTTTCCTCATTTTCCTTGTTTCCTTCCTCCCTTCCCTACCTTGTCTGCCGCTCCTCTCCCTCATTGCCCTGGCTCCTTTTGGACAATTCCTCCATTCAAGGCCCTGCTCTGCTCAGAACCGCCGCCCTGTATATTCCTGCTCTTCCGGGGTGCAATGTCATCCCCAAAACACCCACTTGGCTGCCTGCTCCTCCCAGCTCCCATTCTACCTGTCCCTTGTCCTTCCTCACCCTGACCATTGACTCTTTTGTCTGAGGGTGCGCTGTGAGTCGGGAGTCAGATATCTGTGCCTTACTGAGGTTTGGACCCATGCCGCTTGGACTCCCATTCTACTGCACTGTTGGCCGCACTGCCACAGGTGAGTCACTGGGATTCTCAGTGGCGTTTTTCATTTTTTCTACTGCATGCCCAAACTACCGTTTTTGCTGCACTTGCCTATATGTATTGCTATCTGGACTGTTCTCCTACCATTGCTGCATTTTCTTAGTCTTGTTTTGGGGTCTGTCGCTTATTTATATGGCTGACTATGGCCATTTTCTGATGTTTTTCTCTGCTGTTACCTACTGCTCACTGTTGGCTTGTACACCTTGTCTGCATAACCCCCTTTTCTCTCAGCACCATCCCATTCCTTTGTCTGCAATTCTGTTTACATGTTACATTTCTTACCCTCTCTGGTGGCTCACTAGTATTCCCCTGTTGATCTTGTTCCCTGGCTCATGCCCTGGCTTGCTCCTACGTGTGCCTTTAACCAAAAAAAAAAAAATGCTGCTTTACCCTTTTTAGGAACCCCCCCCCTTTGTGTTTCTCCAGCTCCCTCCACCCCTGTCCTCCTCCTCCTCCTCCTCCTTCTCTTCCGGCCCTTGTCCCTCACTTTTGTGTTTTCTTTTGGACTTTCTCCCTCACACAGGCAATCCGTCTCCATGCCCCTTCTCCCACATCAGTCCTGCTCCACTTTTGCCCTCTTCTGGATCCTGCAGTTCCTCGTATTTCCCCAGCCTGCCATCTGTTGCACCAACCTTCCCTACCAGTTTATGTCTGTCCCCATGTTACTTATACCGTACCATTTCTTAGTCCCAGCATTCATATACCCTGCCCAGCCTGTCATTCCTGTGTTGCCTTTTTCTACCCTAGCACTTCTTGGCTTTCTGGCTCATTGATTCACCACAATGCTCATGCAGACTCCCTCTCCAGTGTTCCTTGTAGTGGTTCCCATAGTACCGCTCCACTTGGTGCTCCTTCTCCTATGTTTTTTTTTTTATTGACGTTCCCCGTGTTTGTTACTACAGTAATGTGTTTTATCTGTCCATGTTCCCCATTATACCTATGGCTTGTCCTTTACTAGGACCTTGTCAGTATCAGAGTCTCTTTTGGTGGTTCCTACCCCCCCATCATTGCTGTGCTGTTTGGTCCTTGTTGCTCAGCTGGCTTCCCTGTTATTCCCACAGTGTGGGACTGCAGTGTCACACAGGGGCATCATGGCTCCAATTAGCTGGACCATGCTTTATATTAGCTATTTGATTTTACCCTGCTTTCTTGCTACGTGGCTTTCAGTCATCCCTGCATTAATCATTGACCTTGCATCCTACCTGGCCTTCATATGTTTCTTGCATTCCACTGTGTGCCATATGCTCCTCACTACATTCCCCTATCTCCGCCTTAATGGCATTTACAGTAATCGTCCTCCACCCATCCTCTAACTTCTTACTTACTACCATCCCCTTCATCCTTCTTTAGTTTGCCTACCTCCTACTCCTCAGCTGTCAGCTCCCCTTTCCTCACTCAGCCCTTACCAGCAGTCCAACAGCCTTTTCCCTAACTCTGCCTACTGAGGCAGAGCAGTGCAGGTGGGTTTCCCCTGTCTACTGGGGATGAAAGGCTGCTTCCTCTACCTTCAGTCTCAACCGGTTATACTCCCAGTCAACTTTCTTTATCTCCATCCCTAAACTCTGCCTCGTGTGGCATCGAGTGAAGGTTAGTTTGCCCCAACTGCCGGGGATGGGCGCCTGTGTTTTCAATCTGCTATTTCAACTACCTGCATTTTATACCTGATACCCGGCTGCCTCATTCCCTTCAGGAATGGGACCACTATACCCCATCTGCCTTCAGTATCCTACCTCCCTCTACTACACCCTATGCTTCCATGCATTCAATGTACTTGTCCCTGCCTTTGGCCTCCTCCTATCCTGGTTTTGGACCCTGCCAGCTTGTTCAACCTCCATCTCCACTCTGTCTACCAGACTCCTGGACTTCCTTGCTGATTGTCTTCCACCTCCTCCTGTGCTCCTGGGCATCACTGTTGGGGCTTGCCTTCTGGCTCAACCTTCTCCAGTCTCTGCATCTTCAGATCCATGCTGCCATCTTCTCCCTCATTGCTACTCTGGATGATTCTGTTTCCCTATTGCCTTCCTCATGGACATGTCTGTCTGCATTCCCTCTTGCTTCATGCTGGATATTTGCAATTAGCTCATCTTCAAGGATGTATGCCTGAGGCCTTCTACAGCTTTCCCCTTATGCTGCCTTTGTCCCATCCAGAGGTCTTCCATCAGTGATTCCTGTGCAATTCTCTATCAGCAATTCCAATTCACCATCTCCTTCAGAGGTGGGAAGCCATTCCTCATCACTGCTACACCTTGCTACCAAATATTCCAGTTCACTTTCTCCTTTGGAGGTGGGAACCTTTTACGCATCACTGCTGTCCTTTTACTGTCAGCAATGCAAGTTTGCCATCTTCTTCAGAGGTGGGAACCCATTCCCCAACACTGCTGTGCCTTTGCTATCAGCAATTTATGTTTGTCATTTCCTTCGGACATGGGAACCTCATACCTCATCACTGCAATGCCTTTTGCTATCAGCATGTTAAATTTGCCATCTCCTTCGGAAGTGGGAACCTGTTGCCTCAACTTCACAGCACCGTGTACCTGGATTCACTTCTTGGTTATACCTGGATCCACCACCCGAGGCCTGATGCAGCTTTTCTGCATTCTATTCCGGTATGCTGTGGTGCTTGCCCCAAGTTCTGCACCTTACCTACACCTGCCGATGTCAGTACTGATTGGCCTCTGCTGTCTTCTTCTTAAGTTCCATCCTTCAGTCAGTGGTCTTCTGCTTTGGACCTCTCCCTCCATCCTTGGACTGCTGCCTTCCTCCTCACTGCCTTGGCGGCTCAGGGCTCCTGCACGTTTGTTGTGTCTCATTTGGGGCATTCTTACAACTATTGACGTCCAGCATCCCTTTCTGATCAACTACTCCTACCCATTCATCCATCTCATACTCTTTCCCTCGGCCATCATAGCAGCTCCCATCCAATGTTCCATGGAGTACCTGTTCTTCTTACCTGTGGGAACCCTCTTCCAACAACATCCCTTGAACAGCATACCCTATAGATCCTTAAGTCACAATAAATCATCTGTACTTCCCAATAGCCTCCCCAGGATCCATTCTGGAATCCCATTCATACTGGTCTATAGAAGATCTCATCTCTCAATCAGCTCTGCAGGATCTTCCTTACATATTCCATTAATTCAAGCAGTATAGACGTCACTACCTCCGGATGACTTCACAGGATCCAAGATTTAGTACAGTCTCCTTCCCTCCTATCATCTTACCTGGAAATGAGACCCCAATTCCTTCCGGATCATACCAACTCCATAACAACTATCACTGTCAACGCTACCAGGAACCAAAGGATACCTCATAGCAGTATTGGCACCATCCATTATACCTTCTCTCCATAGTCTGCTCCCAAAAGCGCTGACTCAGTTTTACCATGTTATTCAATTTGTAGTCCCTGAATAACATTGAATGTTCCTAAGACCTTACCTTCTCCAGTTACTATCTGAGAAAATGTATTGTTGGATCTCTGGTGCATAGCTGCCTTGCTAAAGTTACTGTATCCAAGCCACTGTTCCTTGGCCCTTGGATGTCACCATATTTCATAAAATCACCCACATCTCTTCATCACATTACCTTAATTCATGCCAGCTACCTATCCAGTGGTCCTTCTAACTCATCCATTGGGATTTACCTCCCATAATCCTGCCAGTGAATACCATCACTGAGAGCAAGCCTCCATTGATTCCTCAATCTGCACATCTGCAATCAACCTGGCTGTCTCACTATCCCAGTTCTGCCCCCACAACGGTCCTGCATTTCACTAACCACTGCATGTTACGCTTGCAGTCAACTTCCCTTTTGCCATATCAGTCTATAGATATATTTAAAGACCTGTTCTTGGGCTCCCCTCATCATTCAGACATTGGATCCACCAGCAAGGCAAAGCTGCCATGGCCACTTAAGCTCCGGCCATGGGCAATTAAGCCACAGCAATACCCATATCCACCATCTCATGCTAGCAGTCCTTCCCGAATATGAGCCCATACAAATCTCATTATAGCAACAATGACTCTATTCAATCCTCAAACTTGTCATACTGAACTATCCAATTATTCCTATCCATATCCAGTTACCATTTTTACAGCATATACCACCCTTCCTTCATCGGTCTGAAATCTTTCAAATTACCCCCTCCTACGAGGTACCTAAAACTTCTGTCCAAATCCTTGATCATCTCTATAGATGCCTACATAGTGAAATATTGCACATTGCTGATCTCCAAGCCTTGAGACCCTAATTCGGATGTGAAAGCCTCTACTACCCACCACCTATCCTTTTCAATTTCTGCATTTTCTTAATCAGTACTGAGATCAAGCTCTTCTGAGAACATTGCAAATATCTGAACCACTTGCCATGCTACAAAGGAACAAAGCAATTTATCTTGCCCGTGCCCTCCACTAAGTTTGACAGACTACTTTAAGGATTTCATAACCCATCATACTTCCCACAGTTTGGAGTCTGACAGCTCATTTAATCAACGCATACTAACGTTGACTCTGTACCCTCATTGAATATCAGCCAATACCACATTGGAATCCTGGACCATGTTCACCCTTTTCCAGCTGGACGTAATCCATATTTGGTATTTGGACATTCCTTCAGACTGGACCTGCCTCCTCAACCTCAGAATCAACCTTTCTGAACGCATCATTCAACAGACTCTGAAGATGGAACATCATCTCTACAAACATTTCTCCTTACTCATAAATTAGAATATGGTTGCAAGTACCTAGGATCATCTCCTTTTAGTTTGCCCTGAGAATGGGTGGGTCAGTAGCCATGGGTCTTCAGAGGTTTCCTCCACCTGGGGGTTTTTCTTCTCCTGCATCCTACCAGTCATACTCTCCGTGAGTTGGAGGAGGTAATCTTTTGGGGCTTTCTATTCCTTACTCACTACCAGGTTTCTTACCAAGGGTGGGACTAGAGTACAGTAAAGCCAAAGTCAAAACATTACAAGTACACTCAAGCACCACTCTATTCACCAAAACATTGACTGTGAGGGCTAGAACCCAAGGTTCAATGTGGGGGAACAGCTACTCCCACATCCCAATTAAAGGCCAGACTCCAATGGCTGTTCCCCACTTAGCGCATTGCAAAACACCCTCCATCCTCCCCTGCCTCCTCCTTCTGCTCCAGCACTCTGCTCACCCTTGGTGCTGGGCTTTCCATTCCCTGCTCAGTACTTGGCTTCCCAACCAATAGTGGAACTAGAGTAAAGCCAAAGTTCAAAACATTACAAGTATACACAAGCACTACTCTATTCACCAAAACATTGAACTATAGCCAATATGAGGACTGTCACAAATCCCAGTTGTGCACCAAAACAATGTCTCAGACCTAGCTGTTGCCAAGATATGGACTGTCACAAACCTCAATGTTGTATAGCAACACTGGCTCAATCCTAACTACAGTGGAACTGACTAGGATGCAACACAGTGTCTCAAGTTACTGCACAAGAAAAGAGATTTACTGCCACTGAAATTACCCTGTTTACCGCAGTAACTCTAATGCAGTATGCTGCAGTATTGAGGTTGTATCCTGGCTAGCTCCACTGTATGACCAAGATACGAGTGTTAACAAATCTAAATTTTTGCATGGCAACACTGACTCAGTCATAACTAAAACCAAGATAAAGAATGTCACGAATCACAGTTTTTGAAATAAACAGTAACTCAGCCCTAGCTATGAAAGATACATAGAAACATAGAAGATGATGGCAGAAGGGGACCTGTGGTCCATCAAGTCTGCCCAAACGAGGTATCCTGGGACCTATTGTGCACCGGTGTTTTGTCCTCCTAGACACCCAGCCTAGCCCTTGCCAGTGCCATGTGTTTGTTCCCAATACTTGTCCCACCCATGCTGAAATCTTCATACTGACTTTGCAGCCACCACCTCAGGAGATAACTTGTTCCAAGGTTCCACCACCATCTCTGAGAAGTAATACTTTCTGATGTCCCTCTTGAACACTTTGTCCTTCAATTTCCACTAGTGCCCTCTTGTAGTAGAATTGACGTTCCTGGTAAAAAGCTGCACTTTTGGCACATTGTTGATGTCTTTAAGGAACTTGAAGGTCTCAGTCATATCCCCCCTTCCCTCCTAGTCTCTAACAAGCACAATTTCAGAACCCCAGGCCTGTCTTCATAGGTGATTTCCTGAAGGCCATGTATCATTTTTCTTGCCCTTCTCTGGATCACTTCCAATCTATCACTGTTTTTTCTTAGGTGAGGTCTCCACAATTGTACACAGTACTCCAGATGTGGCCTCACTAATGAACGGTAAAGTGGTAGTATCACCTCCCTGTCCTGCTGTCTATCCACCTGCCAGTGCATCCTAACACCCTGCTAGCCCTGCTGTAAACCATATTGCACTGACTTTGCTGCTTGAGGTCATCCCTAATGATGATCCCCAGAGGAGTGCAGCTGGACTCCATTTAGCCAGTATCACCTTACACTTCTTAGCATTGAAGTTTAATTGCCATATTTGTGACCACCTTTCCAAATTCTTAAGGTCCCCCTGCAGTTGTCTGACTCCCTCCGTACTAGCCACTTTTCCGTTGAGTTTTGTGTCATCCGCAAGCAAGGCGATGTTGCCATTTATGCTCTCACTAATGTCACTAATGAATACATTGAAGAGGAACGGCCCCAGGACCAACCCCTGAGGCACCCCACTAGTGACCTGCCTCTCATTAGATTTCACCCCATTTACTACCACCCTTTGTTTTCTGTCCCTCAGCCAACTCTGTACCCACTTCATTATCTGTTCTGCTATCCCAAGGTCTTCTAGCTTTTTTAGAGGCATCTATGTGGGACTGTGTCAAATGTCTCACTGAAGTCAAAGTAAAGTAAGTCCACTGCATGACCCCTGTCCAACTCCTTGGTCACTTTGTCAAAGAATGTAATCAGTTT
Organism: Neoceratodus forsteri; assembly: GCA_016271365.2. Taxonomy (NCBI): domain Eukaryota; kingdom Metazoa; phylum Chordata; order Ceratodontiformes; family Ceratodontidae; genus Neoceratodus; species Neoceratodus forsteri. The sequence continues at coordinate 1,142,974,267 of CM057450.1, read as the reverse complement.
TGTTTGACATAACCTGCCCATCACAAACTCATGTTGCCTGTAGTTCTGGAGGTGATTTACTTCGAGGTATTCCACTAGATCTTGCTTGATGAGGGCCTCCATGCTTACCCACTACTGATGTGAGGCTGACTGGCCTATAGTTACATGTATCTTCCCTGTCTCAACTCTTGTGCAGTGGCACCACATCAGCCACCCTCCAGTTGCCTGGAACTACCCCTGACTCCAGTGACCTGTTGAATAGGTACGCGAGAGGTGCTGCCAGCTCTTCTGCAACTTCCCTGGGCACTCTAGGTTGTAAACCATCAAGGCCAGGAGCCTTCTCAGGTCTGACGTCTGAAAGGCTCTTCCTGACCCCATCTGTGGTGAATTCCTGGGTGCACATTCTCTGAAACCCTCAGGTCTCAGATTTGATACTGCTGTCTGGCAGTGAGCCCTGATTCTCTCTCGTGAATACCGAGCAAAAGTATTAATTTAGGGCTTCAACTTTTTGTCCCCTACCCTCCAGAGCTGATCCCCCACTTTAATCCTTACAGTTCTTCCCCCTTTCTTCCTTTTTTCACTGATACAGCAGAAAAAGGTTTTCTCCCCTGATTTGACTCCACAAGCAATTTGCAGCTCTTTTGCTGCCTTGGCCTCCATCCCTCACTCTTTTCCTGTCCTCCTTACTTTTCTGAGTGTTATACTTGTCCCCTTTATGTTGCCTGAACCATTTGTATGCATTCTGTTTGGCCCAGACTGCTTTTCATACTGAATGGGAGAACCACAGTGGTCTTTTAAACCTATTTTTCATTGCTGTAGTCCTGATGCAGTCTTGTTGCCTCTAGAACAGTATCCCTCATACCTTTCCATATTTCCTCCACTTCTGGCTTGTCTCTGTTGTTTGTTAATTTATCCCTCACTATTTTATTTATTTATTTGAGTTTTGGTGACTGGGTAAGTCCACTGAGACAATAACAGTCCCTTTTTCAGGATTGATCTGGGGTTGAATAAACATACAGAAGCAGTGCAATAAAAACAGAGAAGTAATACATTACAGAGCATAAATTGTCAAATAGTAGATCAAAAATACACTGGTGAGCAAAAGCACATGATATTAACTTAAACAAAACATATAAGTTTAGCAGTACATATACAATTGGGATCTTTTTGGATAGACATAGAGGAGGGGGGATAAGGCAAAGGACAGAAAGAAAAGAGGGAGAGGCACAGGGTAAAGTAGGAGAAGAGGAGGAGGTAGAAGCAAGTCCAGGGGAGCATTGTCAGTCACTATCTCCCTCAATCTACCAAAATCAGCCTTCTGAAAGCACAGCACCTATGTACTTGAGGTGGTTTTAGTAGCGCCCATGGTTATTTCAAACCAGACTGTATTGTGATTGCAGATATGGACTGCCACAAATTCCAATTTTTGTTTATCAGCACTGACTCAGCCCTAACTATGACCAAGATATGAGCTGTCACAAATCTAAATTTTGTATAGAAGCAGTAGCTCAACCCTAGCTATGAGCAAGATATGGACTGTCACAAATCTCAGTTTTGTGTAGAAACAGTGAATCAGCCATAACTTTGGCCAAAATATAGATTGCCACAAATCCCAGTTTTGTATAGCAAAACTGATTCAACCCTAAGTACAGCGGAGCCAATCAAGATGTAAGGCAGTGTCCCGAGTTACTGCATGAGAAAAGAAATTAAATGCCACCGAAGTTGCCCTGATTACTGCAGTAACTCTACAGCAGTATGCTGCAGTATTGTGTTGTATCCTTGCTGGCTGCACTGTATGGGCAAGATAAAGATATGAGTGGTCACACATCCCAATTTTCTCATAGTACAGTCCACTCCGCTTATATCACCCACGGCTATAATGGGCAGTTGGGTATAGTGTGCAAGTTTCAGTTGCCAAAAGCCATTCCCTATTCAATTAAAGCATAATCCACTGCATATAGCGATCTATGCCCACCTATACATCGGGCAGATTTCTTGCAGTTTGAATGGCTAGATGTAAGCTTTAGCAATTAACGCCTCATTGTAGTGGTTAAGTGCTTAATGGTTATTAGGTGACACAATGTCTCACCTTCTTTGTTTTTGACTGCTCATTTGGAATGAGGAGTTAAATGTTCCTGCTGGATTGACAGAGCTGGAGTTCAGTGAACTCTATCTCCTTGGTGACGAAGAAACTCCCCCACCATTGCATGACATCGATCAGGTGATTGAAGGTATGCAAGGTCCGGACATGGAGAAGAACGCCAAAGAGGATGAAAATTCTGATGCCGACTGCGAGGGAGAAAAAAGGGGCTCAGCAGCAGATGTGAGGGAGGCACTCTTAACATTATGATGGGCGATGGAGCAGCATCCCACTGAGACTCTGGACTGGACTGCACCTGCTGCTGTGGAAAAGGTTTGGAGACCGTATTGCCAAAATCAGATTGTGCAAGCTAAAATAACACAGTTTCTGTAGTTCTCACCACTAAACTAAACTACAATGGACTTAAATGGACTTGAATGTCTCTGTTTTGTGTGTTGGGGTTAAGGAAGGAAGATGTCCACTCTCACCCACAAAGGTTGTCAGCATCTTTCTTTTTTTTTTTTAAATGCCATAATGTTATACCGCCCACTTGATATAGTGTGCAGGTTACCCTTGGACAGATGTGCCTGCTATAAGTGGTGCCCACTGTATCACTGACTCAGCCCTAACTATGGCCTAGATATGGACTGTCATGAATCCCAATTTTTGTACTATAACAGTGACTCAGCCCTAACTTTGCCCATGATATTGACTGTCATGAATCAAACTTCTTGTGCTATAACAGTGACTCAGCCCTAACAGTGACCATGACACAAAAGGTCACAGATTCTGATTTTTCTATAGAAAAATGACTAAGCCCTCGTTATGGCCAAGATCTGAGGTCCTGGAATCCTGCTTAGCTATTCTCTACGCTGATGACCTGATCATCTACACTAGTTCTTCTAGTATTGCCTGCATAAACACATCACTTACTTCAGACTTCAATAAGGTCTTAGACTGGCTACTAGACCGTAAGCTTGTACTAAATGAAAAGAAAACGAAAGCCATGCTCCTAGGTTCTGCACCGAAGATTAAGACCTGTTCTAGTTTGCTGGAGGTTCTTCACCCAGGAGGATTTCCACTTGAAAATTTTACTTCCTTCAAGTACCTTGGGATCCTCCTGGACCAGTCCCTGGATTTTAATCTTCACATTCAGTCCTCATGCAAAGCTGTAAACTCGAAACTAGTAGTAGCTTACAAAACGAGCTATATGCTTACACCCTCAGCCAAATTAGCAATTGCCCAAGGTATTCTGCTCCCAACCCTTACTTATGGTGCCTCTATTCTTACCTCTGCCCATAAAACCTCCCTACTAAAATGGGACGTAACTTATAACAATACATGCCAATTTGCCTCTTCGTCGCCTCGACTCAAACATCACTGCCTTCTTTATAAGCATCTGAATTGGCTCTCACTCTCTGCCAGTAGACAATACTACCTTGGATCACTAATGGACTCGATCATCTGGGGAAAAAAACCCATCCCAGCTGGCGGCATTACTGGTTCCTCAACCATCCTCCCATGGCCTGCGATCAGCTGACAAATCCTTGCTCTATGTTCCGAGATGTCGGACGACTAAAGGCACAGAGGCCTTCCAGTTCTCTGCTCCCAGGCTATAGAATGCTCTTTCACTCAACCTCCGGCTGTCTCAGTCTCACTTTGGATTTAAAAGTGAATATCATCGTTATCTATCTTTAACTGATGCTTGTACATGCTTTGACCCAACCTGAAGCTCCTGAGACTTACCAGTAATGTTACCCCTGCTCTAATCCAGCTCCAAGACTGTCTACTCTTCCCCTCCCCATATTGTTCCTTCTCTTTGTAAATAACTTTTTGACTACTAGCTCTCTTCCTTCTTGAACCTTGTTGCTGACCATCCACTGTTGTTTTGCCAATTACCACCCCTGACCTTCCTTCTGTCAGTCTTTCTTGTTATGTTTGAACATTCTCACATTTCTCTCTATATAACCTTACTATCTTATTAACCCTTTCACTCCACAGGTCAGGTCCATGGTTTCTGCACTTATTATATATCTTACTGCCATTATCTGTATAATGCTTGCCATTTTTTGTTGTTGTTTCTACCCATTGTATTTTTGTAGCACTGCTGTACTGTTCCTCTATTTGTATTATTGTACCCATGTTGCTGTTGTTCAGCTGTTCTCCTTTTGTTGTACTCTCCCGGGTCGTGCCTGAAAATAGTAATTTTATGGCTAATGTACCTACCCCATTAATAAAAACTAAATAAAAAAAAAATAAATATGGACTGTCACAAATCCCAATTTTCTGTAGAAACAGTAACTCATCCCTTACTAGGACCAAGATAAAAGCAGGCACAAATCCCAATTTTGCATAGCAAAACTGACTCAAGTCTTACTACAGTGGAGATGACCAAGATGCAATTCTGTGTCTCAACTTACTACATGAGAAAAGAGATTAACTCCCTTTAAAGTTCCTGTTTACTGCAGTAACTGTACTGCAGTATCCTGTAGTATTGTACTGCATCCTGGCCAGCTCCACGGTATGGTCAAGATATGGGTTGTCATAAATCCCTGATTTTATATAAGAGCACAGATCCAACACTAACTATGGCCATGTTATGCACTACACAAATCCCAGTTTTGTATAGCAATACTGACTCAACCCTAAACATTGAAAAGATATGGGCTGTCATAATTCTCAATTTTTGTATAACAACACTGACTCAGCCTTAACTGCGGACAAGATATTGGCTGTCAAAGTTCCCAATATTTAAAAGAAACACTGCCTCAACCCTTACTATAGCCGATATAATATGGGCTGTTATAAATCCCAATTTTTGTATGGAAACAGTGACTCAGCCCAAACTATGACAAGATATGGATGATCACAAATCCCAATTTTCTATAGAAACAGTGTTTATTGCCCTAGCTGTGACCAGGAAACAAACTTTCACAAATCCCAGTTCCATATAGAAACACTGGCTCAGCACTAACTATGGCAACTCTGCTATGCTGTTATAATTAGAATACCAAATGAACGGTGTGTAAAGTAATTGGAGTTTAAATAAACAGGTGGTCCACACTGGGTGTTACTCTAGCAAGTGAGAAGATGCTTGTCAAAATGTTCATCACTGTGCAAATAACAGATGCTAGTTGGTAAATAAGACAATCCAAGGCACTGACTCAAACCTGATATATTTTCTTACATACACTAGTACATTGTTCTTTTTCTGAAGGACTTCTTTGTTATAAAACCTTCAAAGTCTAAAAGGAAAGTAATCGCTTTTTAAATGAAGCACTTAATCTTATTCCACCTCCCCCATCATGGGTGTCAGGCAGCCTGACATCACACTGAATGAAACCCTGACTGTTCCTTTTATTCCCATCATGGTTTGCTCACTACACTGATCTTTGGCATGACATCAAAAACAGTATTCTAAGCAGTGTGACTCAGTCACCTAAGGGGATTATTCTCTGTTCTAAGAAACCAGTAGGCATACAGTACGAGTCATCCAAACGTAAAGTGCTGTTACCTGGAAAAGCCCTAAAACAATATTGTGTTGATAACAGTCTGAACAGCAAGGCACTGAGTTATAAAATGGAACAAATGCACTGTTTCAGATTTGCTAGGCAGAAAAAGTAGTTTTTGAAGCCATATATGCAATAATATGTGTTAATGGGACTGCCTTTACTGCATGCCTGTGGTTCCTTTCAAGGACTATTTTTTCATATTTGTATGCTCCTCACACTGTGATAATGGTTGTTTTTTTGTCTGTCTGTAAGCCCCAGTCTGCTCCCACCAGACTACTGACCTCTGACCCTTACAAGTTACAACAATTAGTGCTCAATTTATTGTTTTATTTTAAATTTTCCACATCACGAGTTGCCCTAGTGAGAAACACATTTTCTATTTCATATTGTTCCGGGGTGAGGCAGCCAAAATTCATTCACTGAACAGTTTGTAATTTACATATACTGTATGCCAGAATGTGGTTGAGGATGGAATTCCATCCCTAGAATAGGCTTCTTGTGCTGCTGTAGCAACATCATGATGTTGTTGTCCTGCACCGAGGATGTCACTACTGCAGCACAAAAACATCATTGCACTGCCATGTTGTTCAAACCACTGCACTTAGTGAAGTGGCTGCAGTGGTGAGAGCTAGCCAGGAAATGAGCAATGCTTGAAAGAACTGCTATAGTAAAGAATTAGGGACCATGAGTGACTTTTTATTTAGGTGCTGGACACAGGGTATTAATGGTTGCCCATACACTATAAAAGATTGTGTATGAGCAACCATATACATACAAGGCTGTGTTTTAATTTTGAGGTTGCTGTAGTAATGAGACCTCTAGAGCTGTGCTCTCAAGCTCTCTTGTTACCATAGAAACCTTTGGATTGAAACAGCCCTTTTGTGTATGATTGCACAAACACAATCCTCTATATATTGCAAGTAAGAAATAAGACATGATAAGGTGTTCATTGAACCAATCTAATCTAACCGCACACTCACTGGGGCTAGATCTGTTTAGTGCACACCTAGGAGTGTCCTATTGTGCTTATAAAATGGGTCCATGCAATGAAAAACTATAATGACAATTTTAATTAAATTCAGTGAGTTGTCTGTTTATTTTATTAAACACTATTACTACAGGTAAACAGTTCTTTAATTGTGTATGTACGTGGGGCTAAAAGAATAACTATTGGGGTGGGAAAAATTAACAGAAATCCTGAAAACACTGCGTTGAACTTTTTAGCAGGTCTTGGTAAAACAAAAATAAATTATTTGCCAAGGTTTATGAAATTAACTGGTGCATTGAAGCTTATATGGCTTAATTTGAATGACCGCTGTGTGAAAGTTGTGGTCTGGGATCTAACTGGTGCTGTAGTCATTCTTGGTAATGTCAGAGGTTAGGAAGTAGTTTCTAAAGTAAGCCAAGTTGATGTTCTGGTGTCTGCATTGTCTGTTTTTGGCTGTATAAAGGTACTCCATTTTCTCCATTCATCCGATGATATCGCCCAGTACAAGCGGAGCTTGGCTTCATTGCTATGGCCGGTCACAGCCATTATTTTTGGTACTCTAGGCCGGCATCAGACAGCAGTTTAGTGCTGTCATACAAATCAAATGATTGCCTACCATTGGCTGTCACAAGCTTCCTTACTAATCTGGCTCATAAGGGTGGAGCGGTAAGTGAGCCCTGTGGGCTCTTTTGAGTACCATGTTGGTACTGGTGCCAGGACCTGCTGCTAAAGCCTCTTTGGGTAGCAGTTGCAAAATGTCTCATCTTCTGGCAGCTTGGACAATCACTTGTGGAGGCTAGCAACAGGGCACAGAGGAGAACTAGGAATGCTATATTTGTTTAATTTTATTTGGTAATTTTTGACCAGAAAAGGCACACTAAGCTGTAATAGCTTGTTTCTAGGTGCATCCTGGGGAGGTATATAAATTCACAGTGAACTTGTTTGTTTAATTCACAGAGATTGTTATAATTGTCAGTATGTGTGAAGCACCACAACGTAGTATTCACATGGCTGTTCTCATTACTTTTTATTTCAAAACTATTAGGTTTCAGTTGCCTGAAGCTCTCCCATCTGCATCTGGCCATGTAAGGCTGTATGTCCATCTAAACATTGTTAACAAGGCCAGCTGTAATATAGGGGGACAGCACCTGTGAAGAATGCAGTTTTTCCAGGTTGGCTTTTGTGACTGGGACATAATGCTTAGATGAATCCTTTTGTGCGTTCCTGTAATGCTTCATAAAGGAGAGAAATACATTTTTATGGAACTGAAAACCAGGGTCAGCCATAATATTTATACTTCTCCCATCTGGCAGTAAAGTCAGAGGTCTGCTAAGACAGCCACATAGGCCAGAGAAGCTGCTAAGAGCATACTTTGTGCTAGCTTTGGTACTCACTTCAGCATAAAACTCTCTGAAAATGCCATTCAGTTGTTATGGAAGGACGGTTTTACAGTTAAAGACAACATTTTTAGCAGCTTTGCCAGAGTTCATGTGGTGTGGATTTCAATAGACCAACAATCATTTGTTAATGCCAAATGTTTGTCTGTATATATGTGTTGTGCAGGGCCCTGCACTTCCATGCGGCAATGGATGTAAATATTTAATGGGGCTTTCTGGTGGGCTGCAGAAGTGCAGGGCTCTGTGGTCCCTGGGCTTCCATGTGGCCACAGTTACAGGTTCACAGGACAACAAGTGTGTCTGTCAGCCCATGCACGGTGCACTCTGGCACCAATGGGTGGAGAGGTGCAGGGCCCTTTGCCAAGAAGTCTTAACTATATGGTACCTGGGCCCAAGCGGACAACCCTGCACCTTTCATTCCCTGGCTGGGGGGTGTCACTTAACAACACCATTCCCCCACCTTCACCCCATCCAGGTGGGTCATTGAGCTCACCCCGAACTGAACTCACTGGCATGGGATCACAAAGCATGGCCACTGGGGTGAAGACTGGTACTACACACAAAGTTTGTTAACAATTATATATTGTTTTTTAATTTTGCTCCCAACTTTTCAAGATACTCGTTTTATGATTTACCTTATGAATATGACATGTACCATTTATGGTATATTGACCAAAATGTAATTTTGCACCAGAAGCGCAAAAACACATCTTGTCCAGGATTTAAAAATTACACTTGTCACATTTATGAGGTGGTGTGGAATCATGGCTATGTTGAAAGTTTGGAGACAAAATATTGAAAATTAGTGAAGTTATGAGTGAATGTTGAAATAGTATAATGTTCAGTCATAACCTCGGCATTTTTCCGTATGTGTACACCAAATTTCAGCATAGCCTTCTTATTACCCCACCGAATGAATCTGGTAGGTGAAAAGTTTCAAATCCCTGCCAAAACACCATTCTGCACCACAGATGCAAAAAATGCAGTTTAGCCAGGATTTGAAAAATGACGCCTGTCACGTTTGTGAGGTGGTGTGAAAAAAATAGCTATCCTGAAAATGTAGGGTCAACAAATTAAAAATTACCAAAGTTATGAGCAAGTGTAGAAAATTTTCAATGTATGTGCATAACTTTGCCATTTTTTACATATTTTGACCCCAAAGTTTCAACATAGCCTTCTTATGACCCCATCTCATGAACAAGGGTGGTGAACATTTTCAAATCCCACCAAAAAGTTGATTTTGCAAAGTGACTGCAAAATTGTCTTTTGGGCCTGATTTGCATAATTCTTCCACCATTGGTCATAAGGTGGGGTCCCAAAAAGACTATGTTCAAAATGTGGGGCCAAAATATGCAAAAATGACACAAAGTTATGCATCAAAGTTCAAGACCCAATTGAAATATATTGAATCACACTTGCCTTAGTTTCTCATAATGCAGCAAGGCATGTCTTCAATGAGAGAGTGTATCTTTGCCCTGGGACATGTTCAGATCAGTGAGGGGTATGGGGGGGTGTCGGGTGATGGGTGCTGAGTGGAAGGTCAGGGTGGGGTGGGTAGGTGCATGGGCTGACAGGGGGCAGATAATAGAGGGACCATTTTCTGTTTTACAGTTTTAAAAAAATCATCAAGGGATGGTTTTCTTTATTTCAGGGATATTTTGCCACTGGAGACTGGGCACACCAGTGCTGGGCTCCTGTTCAGCAGCACTAGGGGTGGTTACCCCATTGCCACCATTGAGGAAAGGGGGTCAAGAAAAGTTGTACTGCAGGCGGACACCCTGGTCTGCTTATATATTAATTATTAACTAAATGTATATAAAGGTTGGAAAGTGCAGACAACCTAGAGGGAAGGGGAAGAAACAGTACTGGGGGTGGGCACTCTGGTCCACTGGATAGACAGACAGACAGACAGACAGACAGACAGACAAAGAGAGATACAGTCCAGGACAGAGATCCAGAACTGAAAGGTAGGTTAAATAGGAAAGAAAAGTTACTAAGAGCTTTTTATTTCAGCTAATTGCTGATTGGCATCATGCAAATAAAAGGATCAAAGCCCCCTCTGATAGGAGAAGCTTCAGTCCTTTCAATTCCATAAAGTTTCCACCCAGCATGCAGTGATTAGCGCCATGACCAAAGTGCGTGGTCATTGGTCTGGGCTGCCGAGCCCCTTCCAGCTTGAGCTACAATGGGCTCAGCAGTGTCACACCTCTGAAATTAAGCAATAAGGCATGACCAGGGGTTATGTTAATGGTCTGTTAATCACCTTCTAAAGGTGTAATGTGGCATGAGGCATAGCCAAGTGCCACATGCCCCTAGAGGGTGATTAACTGACCATTAACATAACCCCTGGGAATGCCTTATAGCTAGTATCATAAACTATTTTTTAAACGGTGTTAAACCTTGTTTAAAATATGGTTAAGCTCTACATGTATCTTAATAAAAGATTTAACATAAGGCTGTTAGAATGTTTACAGTCAATCAGAAAGCTCCATGTCTCAGAGCCTTTTTATAATGCCATTTATTGTAACAAAAGGTTTCTTACACATACACAAGTCCACATAAAAAGGTGCAAGCAAATGCACAAAAAAAGCAGAACTGAAAAATAAATCATTACCAATAAAAGCACTCAAGTGTAACCCGATGCTTCTGTAAAGTTAAGTCAGAATTAAATGTGCAGCAAGGTCTTTCATTGTTATGTTTGCTTGCACACATGTGCAAGAAACATAGTGCTATCATCTGAGTTTTTGTGGGTGTGGCACCCTGTCTTCCAATTCAGTCAGTGTGTTTGCAGTCGTGGCCACAGTTCACCAATGAATGCTGCAGCTGTTTATGACAGCAGTTAAAAATACAGTGGAGAATAGTTGAAAGGGAGAGATTGCTTCAGTGAGCAGTGATAAGATAGTGCTGATTAACATAATACATGCTCATGTGCCCCCCCACACACACACACTGTATGGCCGACGGGGATGCCCAATCCCCCGTCGGCTCTGCTGTGCTCCCCCCCAACAGAGTTCCATGTGCCACGCTGGGAGTCCAGTGTGGCAACAGTCCGTAAGGCCAATGGAGGTGCCCAATCCCTGTCGGCTCCGCTGCCCCTCCCAAACAGTCTTCCAGCTGCCATACTGGGAGCCCACCCCAACGTGGCACAAGTCCCGCATCGTCTACGAAAAAAAAAACAACCTGCAAGAAAAAAGTTCCCTCGCTGACTGTCCTGACCTCCTCCCCCCACCTGTGCCCACCCTCTGTGCACCCTGCCTCCCCACACCCCACTTCACCCCATACTTACCTCCGGAGTCTGGCGCGACGATCTGCAGTGGACTGGGAACCTGTCTGCACTCTTCAAAGCTGACCGTGAAGTGAGGAAATGCTGGTAAGCTGTAAAATGTAATAAATAGGGTTTTTTCAACTGTGATGCATATTTCAGGCATTTTGGGGAATTTTTTCACCAAATTTTCAACATGGGGTTTTTGGTACCCCACCTCATTAATTCTGGCACTATCATTTTGTTAATCGGCCCCAAAAGGTTATTTTGTGGTCACTGCGCAGAACCACCTTTTGGGACTGATTTATGAAATGACATGTCACAGTTCATGAGGTAGGCCCCCAAAAACCCTATGTTGAAAATTTGATGAAGAAATTCTCAAAAAATGACTGTTTTACGAGCATGCGTTGTGCTGTTCTTATGCATGCTCGTAGTTCATGAATTTTCAATATTTTCACTCCAGATTTTCAACATTGCCATTTTACCACACCTCCTTATGAGCAGTACAGCTGTCATTTTTCACATGTCACCCAAAATGTGTTTCCATGCATATAGCGTACAATGGCACAGTTGGTGTGCGAAATCAATGTTCAGGACAGATCAAGAAAATCACAGTGACACTGTTCATGAGCAGAGGTGCTAAAATGACTACATTAAAAATTTGATGAAAAAAGTCCATAAAATGACTGTGTTACGAGCAACCATTGTGCAGTTTCCACGCACCCTCGTAAGTTCATGCATTTCTAATATTTCCAGTCCAGATTTTCACCACTGGCATTTTTCCACATTTCCTTATGAATAGCACAGCTGTCATTTTTCACACCATGGCCGAAATGTGTTCTCGCACTTCCAGCACAGAAATGTGTGGTCGCTGTGGGAAATCACTGTTCTGGACAGATTAAGAAAATCACAGTGACACTGTTCATGAGCAGAGGTTTCAAAATGCCTGTGTTGACAATCTGCTGTAAAAAATCCCCAAACTAATTGCATTATGGGTGTGCGTTACACAGTTTCTATGCACGCTCGTGACTTCACCAGTTTTTTAAATATTTTCACTGCAGATTTTCAACATTGCCATTTTTTGCACCTCCCCAAGAACAGTACAGCTGTCATTTTTCACATCCTATTCAAAATGTGTTTTTGCACCTGTGGTGCTAAATGGCGTATTCGCTGTGCAAAATCAGCTTTCGGCTAACAAACTGATATTGCCACTGTTCATAAGGTGGGGTCACAAAAAAACCATGTTTAACAGTGTCAGTGGCTCAGTAGGTAGCACACTCACCTCTGAGGCCGGGAGATCAGAAGGCTGTGGGTTCAGTTCCCACATCTGGCACTTGAGTTAATATCCCAGTACTGACACTGTAGTGCAGCATGAGAGGGTGCTGTACTTCTTAAACCGAGGTCTCATCTGCCTGGATTTGTGGTAGTTCAGGTGGATGTTAAAGATCCCATGGCACTTATCGAAAAGAGCAGGGGAAGTTTATTGAGAAAAAAAAAACACAACATCACCAGAAATCAAATAAACAATGGAAACAGACAAAAACAGCAATAATAGGGAATTACAGGAGGACAAAAATTGAGAATAACATAATCAAAAAAAGAAGTTATTCCATAATGAATGAAACTTAACATCTGTAAATCTCTGTCTATCTTTAGATTTAACAATCAGTAAACCTTCCTCAACTTGAGACAGTATAGTAGAAGATAAAACAGTTTGTTGTTGAAATATAAATTGGCATCTGGCTTGCCATAAATAAAATTGAAGTAGACCAAAAAAAACATTCAAAGTACTGGGGTGATATCGTTTCCAGGCCCCTACATAATCCCCTAAAAGTAAAACAGTATAGGTAACATTTGACAATATAGGCACGCCCCAATGGACAGCAGCATCAGACCAAAAACTGGTAACATAGGAACAAAAAATAAAAAAATGAGAAAGACTTTCTTCCACAGTAGTACATAGAGGTCTCGGACAAAATCTATCCGTTACTGGTTTATATTTAAGGTTCCCACATACCCCAAGTCTACCTTGAGCAGACATCCAAACCACATCCCATACAAAGGCAGGAAGCCGAAAATCAGTTAATTTATTGAGAGCAAACATCATCCTAGTTGGAGTACACTCAGGAAAAAGTAGAAGGACGCTGTGTATTTCAAAAACAATATAACTATAAAAAGTTTTCCGAGAATGGGATAATAAAGTAGAGAATGATAACTTCCAGTGATGGCACTTCTTTAAAGTAGGGATCCCATAAACTGGTAACTGATCCCGTGGTAAGATTTTGGGGGGCAAAGTAGTCCATCTTTGAAAAAATTTAGCCCAAAGTGCGACCACACCTGCCAAGAGAAGGTTATCTGATTCCATAAAAAACTAAAGGAATTAAACAAAAAAATAGAATGATAAAAAACAATTGGGTTAATCATGGCCAATCCACCCTTTTTAACTGGTAGATAGGTAACTTCTCTGCGCACAGGGTTCAGTCTATTACCCCAAACCATTTGAAAAAAAACACTATACAGTCGGGTTTCCAAATGAACCGGAGGTGGGTATAGATAGCTTAAATACAAAAAGACAGGAATCAAAAACTTTTTAACTATAAAAACACGTTTCTTCTTCCCAAACTTCCAATGCTTCCATAAGTTGACTTTAGCTTCACCTATACTCAACTGATTCTCCCAGTTAAAGGTAGCCAAATCACCAGGTCCAAACCAAACCCCCAAAATTTTATGAGGTGTAGAAACAAGAGGAATGCCACATGTGTCAGAAAGATGCACTGGAGCGGAGTGTAAAGAGAAAATAAAACTCTTAGCTATGTTGATTTCAGCCCCCGAATAACGTCCCCACAGCTGAAAACACTGTAAAGCAAGTCGAAGGGAGGCCTCATCACGCATTAACAGAGTTACATCATCTGCATGCAGTAATTTTCTCCATAGGTAGAGAAATATCTGGGGCAATCCCAAAAATACCATCATGTTCATGTACATATCTAATAATGGGATCCAACGCATAAGTATACAGGAGAGGGCTTAAGGGACAACCCTGCCGCACTCCCCTAACTACCTGGATGTCAGACCCCATTAGTCCATTCACTAGTGGAAGTACTGTAGCATTGGAATATAGCATGGAAATCCATTGTACAAAGGGACGTGGGATATTATAGGAGAGTAACAGATTAAACAAATAATGGTGACTCACCCTGTCAAAAGCTTTAACCTGATCCAGCGCCACAATAAAACCAGACCCCTTCCCCTATTACTACTCTCAAATAATTCCCGTAATAAATATAAATTGTGCTGAATCTTGCATTGAGAAATAGCACAAGTTTGAGCTGGATGGATAAGGGAATCCGAAATTAGTGCTAACCTGTTAGTGAGAATTTTGGCAAAAATCTTATAATCACTATTAAGGAGGCTAATAGGCCTCCAATTGGTCAGTAAGGTAGAATCACCTTTCTTGTAAATAAATTTCAATAAAGAAACACTAAACTCCGGAAAGCCCAAGTCAGATGTCAACATAAAATTAAATACTATAGGTAAAAAAAAACACATAACTGGAAGGAATTTCTTATAGAATTCATTAGGAATACCATCTAATCCAGGGCGTTTAGAATTCAGAGATTTTATAACACCTTCCACTTCTAGGGATGAAATAGGCCTTAATAAAGTAGTCCTAAACTTAACATCCATAACAGGAAGAGAGGCTAAAAATTCAGGGGGTAAAGTATCAGAGGGACTAGAGTCCTCACCAAAAGAGCTGGAGACAAAGTCTTGTACCACATTCAGCATTCCTAAATCTGAGGTCACCACATTACCCAGAGGGAGTAACAACCCTGTCATCAATGTTTTATCAAGGCGTCGTTGCTTACAAGCCTTATAAGATCAGAGGCAGGCTGTGAGTGCAACCCATATCTGAATTCCATCTCCAAAGATTTAGCCCTATCATACTGATAAAGAGACATTTGCTTCTTTATTTCAGTGAGCTGTGATTGAAAGGCGATCCTATCACGAGGGGGAATGGACATTAGTCTATACAGCTGATTCCGATAGTTTAAATAAGTGAGATATCGAGAATTAGCTTTAGATTTCCCTTTGGAAAGGAAAAAGGACCTGAGCTCCGATTTAGTATCCATCCACCATAAAAAAAAAAGGTTATCATATAAACATATAGTGGAAAACCGTGCAGCAAACAGTAGTTCTAAACCATCCACACAATCATCAGCCTCCAAGAGGGATATGTTCAAGCGCCATCTAGGACCAGTCGAAAATACTTTAGGAGGTACCCCTGCTAAATTAACAAAACCCATTAAAATATGATGATCCGAAAACTCAGTCGGCTGAACCTTAGAAAAAAAAGGAGTCAAATATTTAGAAACAAAAAGAAGATCAATACGGGAGGAAAAAATGTGCCTATAATAAGAAGCGCCTCCAGTAGCATGCAGGGTTCTAAATACGTCAATAAGTCCCACATCCTGAACCGTCTGTTTCAAAGAAATAGAGTCGCAATACATTTTTTTTTGAGAATCACCCTTAAATTTAAGGTCAATATCACAGTTAAAGTCCCCAAATCACATATGTCGTCTGGTATAGAAAAGGGTTTAATGTCATCGAATAATGCTATCCGGGCTGACTTGATTTGAGGGGCGTAGATATTAATCAAACGAAAATCATAATCTCGAAAACAAAAATCAAGAAGCAAAGCCTGACCAGGACAAATATCCACTAATTTCGAAATCCAAAATAGGGTGGAAGTGAAAAGTATCCCAATTCCATCAGCCACATCAGGCCCAAAGGTCCAAAAAGACGGCCCCCAAACCCATCTCTTCTTGGCTTGTTCAATTTCAGCCAGAGAAGACAATCTGGTTTCCTGAAGGAGAATAACATCAACCTGCAAAGTACTAAAAAAAGAAAAAATAGAAAGCTTCTTTTTAAAGTTTTTAATACTGCAGACATTAAAGGAAACTATTTTAAGTGTAGCCATGATGAAAAAGGTTAGAATCAAGGCCCAGTCTTCTGACTAAAGCTTGCCTTCCGTTTTTTACCTTTCTTACCCTTTTTCTCCTTGGCCAGTTCAGTAGACCTGCTACCCTCATCCTCAGAAAGCATTTCAGAATGATGAGAGGTATCAGATTCAAAATCAGATTCCCTCCCTTCACCCTGCAAAGGGGAAAAAAAATTCTCTATAGGAACAGGAGAAACGGTAGAAAGTTTAAGAGAGGCTTTGGTGAACCGTCTAGGTTTAACAATTTCAAAGGGCGGAGGCATAGAAGGAGATGCCTGCTGGGGAGCAGAGATGGGATCCGTAACACTAGCTGAGACTGAAGATACAGACACTGAGTTCACAGAATCAGAAACCAGGGGAACACTGTCCTCAGTGGCAGGTTGAGGCTCTGATATATTCTCCCCTGGAATATCCTCAGCTACCGTAGAGGGGTTGGGGGCACCATCAGAGCTACTGGCCTGAGCTTTGTGGACTAAATCTTCCTGATCCCAACCTCCCGACTTATTGTGCGTAGCCCAAGGGCATTGATGAAAGGCATGGCCCTTTTCATCGCACAAGTTACATTGAAAAATATTGACACATCTATCCACTGAATGTCCATACCCCCCATAGAGGGCGCATTTCAACAGATCACATGAACTGCTAATATGGGTTTTAGCACCACATTTATAACATGCACGAGGCTGACCACCATAAAAACAAACCCCTCTATCCTTCCCCAAAAGAAACTGTTTGGTAAATGCACCACCTCCCATTAACTTGAAACAGTTTAACTTTAAACTTCCAACTACCGTCCAGATCCTTCTAAATCCAAGATAGCCTCAGGAGGGCCTAAATATCGCACCTCTTTGAAGCCAGTGATGTATATTACCAACATTAACCCTTCATTCGAAACATAATAGTAATGTGTCTAATTTGGGGTTTCTTAAGAGGGAGGGCATAAAAGGGACCCAAAGAGGGGTGGACTTAAGTGTGGAGTATTTATCCCAAAATGTCTCCAAATTACGAGAAGTTTTAAAGCTGACGTCAAAAGAATCCTCTCCAGAAACATGTATTAAGGCAAAAATATCAGCAGGAAAAAAATTCATGGACCCCTTCAATAAAGTGTTAGCAACATAATACCTATCAGGGTGGACCTGCAACCCACCCTGATATCTCAGTCTAACTGCATTCCTTCTTGGGGCCTGCTCTAATTTATTTTTAAACAATTCAGACATTGGAACTCTAGAAGTAGAGGGGCCTGACACAATAGGTAAAGAAGTAGAAGCAGACCCCTTCTGTAAAGCAGAAACAGTGTTAGTGAGATTACCTAGCTTAGGCCCTCGAAGAGGCCAAAGAACGTTTTTCTAAATGCTGCACAGCTTCAATAGGGGCCCCAGAATTTTCACTGTAGTCCATACCTGAAGCTCAGGGTAGTAGCAACGGTGGCATGCAACGAGGAAGCAGAAGAAGCCATCGGAGGGTCTGTCCAATTAGGGTCAGGAATCCATCGTCCAGTAGCAGTCTGGGTCCAACCTGAGTCGCTCAAAACCATATCAGCCGACCAGTCCATAGTGGGATAAGACAATTTTCTTTGAGGCAGTCCAAACTGTTGCCTAACAGCCTCCGAAGTACTCGAAGACTCAGGATGATCCAGAGAACCGACATCCTGTAGAGCCGCAGAATCAGAACCCGGAAGTCCCACAGTATGAAGATCCCAAGTCTGTTCCTGCACAGAACAACGTCCGTCCTCCCGAGGAGCAGCCGACTGCTGCAACAATGGTTCCGCAGACAAACTTGAGGGAGCCAACAAGTCGCCCGCTAGCGTAACAGAAGAATCCAGAATTTCCACAAAAACAGACTGAGGAACGGTCGGAGAAGACTCCGGTAAGCAAGCAGCATTATCCTGCAGAACTGCGTCCGAAACTGCCAAGGGCTCCATAGCAGGCTCAGAGGAGCCGAAACCCACGTCCTCCTTCTCCATCAGAAACAGAAAGCACACTGAGCAGCCCAAATGGCTGAGAACAGCGCCCTCTGCTGGCCACAAAGCACAGCAGAGTAGGGGAACTTCCCCGGTGTCCTGGCCAAATTTCCCTCATTCACTAAAAAAAATACCACCAACAGCTTAATCTGGTTCAAGGTCAGTTGGCATTCATCTGTATCCCCTTCCCCGGGTCATGCCTGAAAATAGGCAGGATTTGTCTAGTGCACTTACCCGGTCAACAAAAACTAAACTAAAAAAAAAAAATGTTGAAAATTTGGAGTAAAAATGCCAACAAACGCCTGAGGTGTTAGGGTTTCCGACCATAATGCCCCACCCTGTAGAGACTGACAGGCATCAGGGGTGTGACTTGGGATTTTTGCCTGTAATGCTCATACCATTCCACACCCTGAAGCCAGTGAGAGGCATCGAGGTGTGCCTTGGACTCTTCAGCCCCAAAGTTCACCCCATTTTGCTATACAGCACCCATCTCATCATATTTCCTGATGGAATAGGGTGAGCATAAGAGCCAAAGACCCCAAGGCACACCGTGACACTTGTCGGTGTCTGCAGGGTAGGGTGTGGTGAAATGGTATGGCCATTATGCCTGACGACCCAAAGGCACACCCCAATGCCTGTCAGTCTCTGCAGGGTGGTGGTGGGGTTGGCTTCAGTTCAATACTTCATTGCCATTCCTATTATGCAGCTCTCTAACTCCTACACTACCAATGCCAATGCCAGCAAGCAAACATTTGTTATTGACAATTGCTAGTTAAAAAACTGAAATGTCTGTATCTGCTCACAGAAATGTGAAGCTGATTGAGCAGATGAAGTCAATAGGTCTCTCTTCATCAAAGCTAGACTAACAACAACCGTACACAGCAGGAATGTGTTTAGTCATAGAGCAGGTTGCTATGGTGATGAAGCCTACAATATTTTGTTTTTGTGCCTGGAAGTTTATTATCGAACAACGCTATGACAGGGACACAGGCCATGGAATATTTTGGTTTCTGCAGAATTAAATAGGTAAACTGCAATATTTAAGCACAAATGTCGGAATTAAAAGAGTATCCCAAAAGACCCTAATTATTGATGTCAGGTAGTGGCAACTGAGTCACATTAAAGGAAAGTGGGGGTTCTACTGTGAACACTGATCTTTTCAGTATCACCTTTTGGAAGGCTTCCATGTCAGTAAACTTCTCATGAAACAGCTTTTCTCAGAATCAGTACAAAACTGTGGAATAGCTACAGTGAACTGCGAAAAGAAAGCACTGTGAACATTCATTCTGCATTTTGTGTATATTAAAGGAATAATGCACAACAGATGGTGTGTGATGTGCTGGGATAAAGTCATGCCTGAAGTGGTTGGGCACGAGGCCGCAGGCTGTGCATCCACCACCCCAGAAGTGACGTTATCCCAGCACGACACACACCCTGTCATGCATTATTCCTATTATACAATGGCTCATTTACATATAGATATTAAAAAAATACGAAACAGTGTTTTAACATTTTTCTTTTTGTAATTATTCATTGTGGAAGTATACTGGCTTAAAAAATAGTTCCTTATAGCATTTCTCCTCTAGGTGGAGCTCTGTGTGTGTGTGTGTGTGTGTGTGTGTGTGTGTGTGTGTGTGTGTGTGTGTGTACGTATAGTGCAATTGTTAGGGAGGTAGCCATTATTTTTGATTTAATTTACTTTCTTAGATTTAATTTTTTAACTTCATTTTACTTTTCTTTCTTGGACACTCTCTCTCTCACATTCTGAGGCTCAGCATGACCATGCCCTCCCTCTCTATGATCACCTGCCGCACAGATACCTACAGTTTTTTTCTATTTACCCAGATTATGTTAGATTAAAAAGCTGCTCTGTTTAATTTCAGGCACATACTTACTCTGGTCACCTGCTCTGTACTGGCTGTTCACTGTGACCGGCCGCAGTTAATTTTGAATGATCTCCAAGCTACTTGCTCCTTCATTCTGCCTGCCCACCAGCCACTCTCTCAAATACCCCTGTCTCTGTTACAGCAGAACAGCTTGCGCTCCAACCAACTTGACTCTTTCACAGGTAGACCAACAGTTAGGGAAAATATATTCTTGTGTTACAGGGATAAGAACTCTGGGGATAATTCAACTTGAGCGAGTGGTTAGGGAAATGAACAGCCTCACATTGGTCTTTTTGCAAATCACTTGCTCACCTTTTTTCATACTGGAGGTAACAAAAAGAAAAGGGAAAGGATAGGAAATTATTTACAGAATGTTTTGTGACTCTGGGGGGTACACTGTGATTTAGTGGGAGGGAGTTTTTTAGTTTTACTTATTTGGCTGTTTGAACAGAGGAGTGGGATACAATGAAGTGGGCTGGTAATTGGTCAGTGAAGCTGTTCACGCTGCTAGCTTCACTTTCGCTGAATGATTTCTTCTTCCACATTTAATGTGGTCATTTGTCTGCTGGCACTAGATCTGTGATGTTATGCTGGAATAACATCACGGGTTTAGCCCCAGACTGACCAATCAGGGCACAGCATTCTTCTTGCCATTGTATAATATTTCAGAATACAGACCGAAATCTGGCAGACTGTGGTGAAAATCAAATCATGGAATACTTAAAAGATTAGGAATCTGCCAAAGTCGTATAGTGATGAGGGTTCCATGATGTAACAAAAGTGTCAAAGACCTTCTTCTAGAGTACTAACAGTACTATAACATAAAGAGGAAAAATGACCAGATCTGTGTAGCTAATGGTTCTATGACGAACAAATCTGTTGTATAATAAATTGCTTACTATTTGTTGTAATCTGGAAATGATATTTACTATTCCCACATTCCTAGTTTTCACAGGCCTAAGGAGCAGAAACTCTTTGGGACACAGCACCAGTGCCCTGATCTACTGCTGTGTGTATTAGTGTTTCTGTGTCATGCAAATGTTTTGAATTAATACATTATCTGCAGCCTATGACCAGGGCCCCTACTTTTCTGCGGCACAGTGGGACCAAGTTCTGCAGCAAGACTACAATTTGCCACAGAACTTCTGAGGCGGTGGTTTGTAATTTCTTCGGAAGTTCTGCGGCACTAACAAACTACCACATCACAGTGTCAGCTTGTCATCCTGATTTCACTTTCATGGCAGTGGTTATAGCAATCAGGATGGTGGAAAGCACAGTAACACTAGTTCAAAAAATAACAGACTTATAAAAATAATTCTATGCCTGAAAAAGCAAAACAAATGTCTCTCCCTTAAGGTCCTAGCCTGTTGAATAAATGACATATGCAGAGGGTATCTTATGTGATAAATAAGGTGTTTCTATATGCATGCTATCTATCCCACTAATGAGGTTTCCACTGTCTATCACTTAGATATTTGTATGTGCTTTCTACACCACTCATGAGGTTCCCACTGCATATCACTTACATATTTATATGCAATCTGTAACATACATACAAATATGCATGTGTGTGTGGTGAGAGAGACAGAGATATTGTATATGTGTGTATATATATATATATATTTTTTTTTTTTTTTTTAATTTCCATGAACTTGCATCCTCATTCATACAGGTCCCATTGGAAATGGAATAGAGGAGTTATTGCAAAACTCATTTTTCATGTCAACCTGCTTTCCCTGACACACTGCATAACACCATCAGGCCATGACATTCATGTGAGCCAATTGTGAGATACAGCTCTCTGGCCCATCACAATGTGTCCAGCATATGACAGAACACTGCACCATACCTTCCCAGGCTCCGAGCAGTGATGTATTCCACCAATCCTTGTGCTGCCCCAGCCCAGCTCCCTGAGTTGCCAGCACGGAAACACAGCATGCTACTCTCTGGCCCAACAGCTGTCCCTGCACACAACATTTCTCAATAACTTTTAGGTGATTCTATCAACCAATGACAATATGTAATCAATAACCCTGGCAAAAATGCATACACTGCAATAATTTATTTAACAAGTCTATTCTTTTAGCAGGTCTACACATCATTATATTTCACTTTTCTGGGCATAATTATTTTTCTTAAAAATTTAGACAGTTAAATTCATTTTACCAGTTATTCATTTCAGATAGCATCTCTATACCTTAAAGGCACAAATAGGTTTGTACAAAGTGAGGTATGGACTTAACAGGTCTGTGCTATTGACAATGTTTTGTTTAAGTTGGCCCTAGTGCAACAATGTAAGACTGAAAATTGTATTAGGCTGTAGTGCAGATTGAGCAAATATCACCATGCCTGATGTGCTGTGCCACCATCTCTGGCAGTGGGAGCTGTGGTAGATAAGTGACTGTTCATTTCTGTTGCAGAATGCAACATTTCATTAGCTAATGTATGATGTTATAGCAATGATATCACATTCTGAACATATAGGAGGGTTTTGGAGATAAAAAAGAGGGGAAGGGAACCAGATTCTATGTATAAACAGAAATATTTTAAAAAAATCACCCAGAAGAGTGAATTCTGTGGCATCACAGAAGTTCTGCGGTAGACTGCAAGTTCTGCGCAAAATTCTGCGGCCGCAGAATTCTAGGGGCCTTGCCTATGACTATTATAATAACAAGTTCAGCGGTTCTCCACATACTCCTTGATGTGCAGCTAATTTATGTTCCTTAGTGGACTGGATTCAATTTGGGATGTTTTTTTCCCAGCTTAAACATTTCACTCTGTTATCTCACACACCCTTCTGTTTGGTACTCATCCTGGTTCTGTGTAAAAACAAATCTGACTGTACTACATTTGCAATCTTTAATACTGTTGATCAGAGAGCTCTTACGTACACATCTGCTGAATTTAAACAGAAACACATTGGAATAGAATTGTCATGCCTCTTTCCACTTGTGGAACTAAAAATGTCAAAAATATTAGCAGGCTGTATACACTCTAAAGAGATTTCTGAAAAAAATCCCTGCATGATGACTTACTATTCAAGTCAAACAATAATAATGGAAGCAAGTGAGCTTCTACTAAAAATTTTAAAAATAACCATTAAAAATACCAAAATTACCACAGTAGTTGCATTATCCATCCCATACACATTACATATTAGTGGTTTATCATTGAACAACCAAAGATCAGAGGGTTAGTTAATTTCCCATTGACTGGATTCTTATGTTTGCCCACCTCAATAACACACTTGCATCTGTGTTTGGAAAAGTATTAGACACATATTGCCTTAGGGCTGATCTCATACTGAACAATAGCATTTGTGAAGTTTCGTGACGTGTTGCACAAGATAAAAGGCCTTTGCGAAACAAAACAAAGTATGTATTCTTTGTTTATTAGCAATTTGATACATAGTTTATTACATACCATAATGATGAGACTGAGTGGCAGAAGAGCAGTTTCTGCTCTTAAATTCCCATAGAGCTAAATTGGGGTAGTTGATGATCTAATTATTTTGTCAAGTAAAACAGAATTTAGCATCCTTTGTGAATTTTTTCTCATGGTTAGATCTATATTCTTAATAGTAGGTGTCACAATGTTACAAATACACTATTCTTCTGGTGAAGAGCCATTTATAAAAGTACAAAGGGACTGATGTTCATTATTGCCAGAGTACTAAATATCATTGGAAAATTGTGCCTTAGCTGTTGCTTTAGTGATAAATCTATATCATCAAACAGATTTAGGTCCTGATTCACACTGGTCCAGAGTTCTGAAAAATGGTGCAGAAATCCAGCAATAGAGCTCCACTCCTTGTAAGTGATATGCAAAAAACAGCAGTCCACAGTGCTGGTAGGCTAAACTAACAGGTGCAAAAGGTGTGTGTAGAGGCTTGTAGTGAGTAAGGGCTGGCTCCGCAAAAACATGTTCACACGCATGAAATCCCCCCTTGACCCCAACTTACATGAAGGTGTGTAACTTCAGGAGCTACATAGGCATAGCAGCTATGAATAGACTATAAGAAATGTACTCACGTGGCACCAACCAGAGCGGCGCTGGAAGTGGACTGCTTGGGGAACCAGAATTGTTCTGGGGTACCACAGACTGGCACTCATACTGACTGGTGAAATGTTCCTCCATACTCTAATACAGATGCACTGAACTATGGAATGGGCACTATGACCAGATGGAATGGCCACTAGGCAACTCCACTGGGTCAGGTTGCCATTATGGGGTTCAGTGCATCTATACCAGAGGCTGGGGGAACATTTCACCTGTCAGTACAGCTGCCACTCTGTGGTACACTGGGACAGTTTGTGGTCTGCCAACAGTCCTCTTTCATACTGTTAACAGATGTGTTTCTTGTGCCACATGTGCAGCTGTCAGTTTGAAAGGAATGTACCATGCAGCAGTCCATGATTTGTCCCCACACACCTACTGACTGCATGTCATAATGGATATTCATTGTGTGCAATGTTGACCTTTTTTTGACTTATTCTTTATACTCCCCTCCATCTCCACAGCTGCCCCTGTCTTTGGGGTCCAAATGCATCCCTGCATCAGGTGGACTGGAGAGCTACTAGCCCACATGGGTGCCCTGCTCCCAGACAATTTGAGCCCCTGGGTAACCCCATGGGTGGGGTGGAAGAGTCCTCCTTCCCCTCCATACCTTAAGTGGGAGCATGCACCTTGAGCCGTCCTCTCTAGAATCCTCCTGATCGCCGGTGGCAGGATCAATCTCCAGGCGCAGCTGCCGGGGTATTTTTTCATTTTTCTCCACCCCTTCTGATGTCCACACATGAGGAGGATAAAGGAGATGGAGGTGTGCAGAGATGCACCTCCGCTACAGGTTCTCATCTGATGTTGGCCCCTCCCTTCTAGCCTGCCTCCTCAGCCGCATCAACATCACCCGTGGTCACCCAGGTAGTGGCAGTATTGTGGCGAGGAGCACATCCCTCCCCTCCCGGAGAAGGAGAGTGGAACATTGGGTGCTTGATCCTTCTCCCCCAGCCGGCCCTCTGACAACCTGGGCTCGCTACCAAATCCAGGTCACCAACATTGCAAGTGGCAGTGCTACCGCTGCACCGGCGGGCTGGCACTGTTGACCTTCTTGACCTCACAAACTAATAGAAATGCATCACTGGCAAAAGACACTCAACACACCTGACAGCCTGCAACTGTACGGTCAACACTTGTCCAAATACTAACCCCACAGATGTGTGTACCAGAGGGAGTAGCCTGCATAAGACATCCGGTGGCAACAACCCATGCAGACTCATGCTGCGAGATACACACAAGGATGTATACCATACATGAATATTCTATGACAGGCATACATCAAACCACAGGCCACTTCGTACTGTACATAAAAAATAAACACTATATTTTGATAATGTTGGGAGGAGCCCACAGCAATAGTACTGTAGATATGGTCATAAGAAATCTTAGGGAGATTTTTTTCTCAGGATGCAAGGCTATCTCTTTAAACCCCTTCCCTTACAGAAGTGCAACACAGTTGTGGTTTCTTAAGTAATTTTGGTTTATACAGTATAATATATTTCTGACCTGAAAGTGAACAGTGTTGGTTTTTTACCCATTGCATTAAACAACTTCTTGACCACTGCTACGAGAAACACGGAAAAATGTACAAAACAAAATTTAAATTAAACATGTATCTCTCTTTAATTGCCATTACTGCCAAACTGGTCATTCTGCAACACTGGAAAGATGATAGTACCCCATCACTATCAGAATGGCGACAAGAGCTCCTTCAAGCCCTGGCTGTTGAAAAGCATATCGCCAAATGACAGGACAGGCTGGAGAGGTATCTGAACTTTTCGGGTCCATTGGAAGCTCTCATCTAAGGAACTCTCAAACTCCCTTAAAGAGAACCCCAGGTTTATTGAAGGGACAGCCGATAGGGCCTCCCCTCCACTTTATTTCTTGTGCCCTCTTGTCTCCTCATTCTTACTATTTGTATTTCTTTCCTTTTGATATGTCCCCTTGGGTTTTAGCAGTGCTCAGGGTTGGGGACAGGGGTGTGGAATGGGGGTCGGGGTTGTGGAGGATGGGACTGGGATGTTGATTGTGTTTTTGTTCTTTATTGTTGTTGTTCTTGTTAAAATATCTCCTGGTAGTTTGTGTACTTTGTTACTTGTGCGACTAAACTTAATAAAGTATATGAAATTTAAAAAAAAATTGAACAAGCTTTCCTTTTATGTAACAAAATTATCTAATCTAATAAAGACATAACAGATATGCTGTGAAATAACTAAATATAGAATAATGTATGTGCAGATGTGTGTTATGAGTTTTTTTTCAAACACCCGAGGTGTGTGATGCAGCTTAACCCCAAGAGTAAAGCTCGAGTGGTTTAGCTAGACATCTCACACCGAGGGCGCATGAAAAAAATGACTTATAACACATCTGCACATATTTTATTTTTATAATTACTGGTAATTACATATTTAACCATACAGTACACTGCACAAAAAGAGGTAAGGAGCTTAAGTAATGTAATTAATACAAACTGATTTATTAAACACAACCTCAAAAGAGAGACTTAAAAAAGAACTGACACGTGAGGGGTGCGGAATAAAAAGATAGAGAGAGAGAGAATGACACGATCAACAGCTGTGTTTGCCATGGAGATCCACACTGTTAAATGCTGTGAGCTCGAACTGTGTCAAGTGGAGGGGTAGAGCATGACTACGACTGGAAAAATACAGCAGTCAGTAAAAATTTTACAGACAGCTTTTTGTGATGTACTTTGCTTGTTTTGTGGTGTGGATGATTTCAATGTGTTTTTTTCCACTGCATAGGCAGTAGAAAGAGTTAAAAAAAAAAAACAGAAACTGGAAGATTTACATTTAGTAATAACAACCATTTACCCAGTTATTACGGAGCTTTGTAAAGGAGAGGAAAACCCACCTGTAGCAAAAACTTTTAGGAACCCAAGACTCAGTGGCTCCTCCTGTTCCTCTCAGGTGCACGATATTATTGCTCATGGTGAGCTGCACTAGCTTGGCAGGCTGAGTTCTCACAATTGCTAATACAGTATTTTCCAAGACTATGCCTGGGGTTCAGTGGGGCAGAGGGTGACACTCGCTTCCCCCTACTGGATGCTACATAAGAGCATATGCCTCAGAGCTTCCT
Organism: Neoceratodus forsteri; assembly: GCA_016271365.2. Lineage (NCBI taxonomy): Eukaryota > Metazoa > Chordata > Ceratodontiformes > Ceratodontidae > Neoceratodus > Neoceratodus forsteri. Next base: position 1,142,947,052 of record CM057450.1, on the reverse strand, counting down.
TTGGATACTCCTTTATTTGCTGTAGCCACATAGCTGGTGGCTCTTCCAAAGGTCTGCCCATCTTCTGCCAACCTGGTTTGCTGCATGGCAGCTGCTTGGGGTAATTTTTCATTTTTCATGCTAACCTCTGCTTCTGGCTTTATGCCGCTCCTCCCAGTCAGAGTTCTTCCTCAGTCACTTGGTTCCCAGCTTTGTGTGCTGTTCCCCCACACTCTGCAGCCTCCCTTTTGGTTCCTGGCAACTGCTGTTTCTGTGGCATTGCTCAGCTGCTTCTTGGCCTCCCCCAAGTGGACATGGGTTTTGTTCCTCTTCCTTTCATGTAGTCCTCTGCTGGGGCTGTTGGGGCCAGGTTTGCTATCTTTGTTTGCTGGCTGTGTTCCCTCAAATGTTATCATGGGGTTTGCTTGGGGCCTTTTGTGCTACTGGGCCTTCTTCCTCCTCCCTGAACCCTCACTTGCCCTATCCTTAAATCCTCCCCTGCTTCAGGGTCACCTTCCTTGCCCCAGCTTTAAAAGACACTGTGTGCTCACTGTTGATATCATGCCAGATGCCGCTGATCAATATAGCAGGTATGTAGTAGGAAAACAAGGAAGAGACAGCACAAACTGGGGAATACTCAATAACTTGATTCAAAGGTGCAGACTGACAAGACGCCCTTGGGCCACTCCTGCTGTGGAACTTCTTTCTGCCTTGCTGCCATTGTTGTGGCTGTTCAATGTTCCTCATCTTTTCGGATGTTGGTCCACTGCTATGTGCCATCCCACCAGACTGCAAAGGCAGTTGTCCAGTCCTGTTCTTGGGTTCCACTGTACTCATGCCTTTTATTTATTTATTGAATTTTATTGACTGGGTAGGCTCACTGTAACCCTGGCGCCAGGTATCTAGGGCTACTTACCCCTGCCTTGCTGGCCAGACCAAGGTTGAGGGGCCTGGGTTCCTATTTCTGATGTTAAAACTGGTTCTTTCCCAAGATAACATTAAAATGTGCAGTGCTTCCACCCAGAGTATTATATAAGTGGGTCTGATAAAACCTGGTACAACCCCCTGGGATGTTGTACCCACCAACAATACCATATTGTCACCCTACACATGGATTAACAGTTAGCAAAAAAACCAAACACATATTTTTGAATCATTGGCTTGCTCTATTAATATGCTCACACACCAGATTTATAAAAAGAGGTTAACCAACATTTATTTACAAAAGGGGTGAGGGTTAGGATTGGGTAAATTGGATGAAGACCTTAAACAAGAGTTTTGAATTGGCATCTTGTAAATCAGCAATAGAAAAGGCATCAGGCAATCTGTAATGAGGAATAATGGTTTCTGGAACTACATTAAGACTTTCTTGGGACAAGATAGCTGCTCAACGATCACTAATATGACAGTTAATGGCGCCAACTGCAATAACACCTATATCATTGTAAACGCCCTAAACATCCACTTCTTTGACCTCTCGGACTATGAGAGGCTGACCAGTCAACTCTCTGTCTCTCCAACTGTGTCCCCAGCCCAGGTGTCCACTTCACTTAGTTTTAAGCAGGTCACCACATTTGAGCTTCTGAGACTTTTGAGGAAGCTACCTGAGCATGAATCAGTGGGACCAGATGGCCTACTACCAAGATTCCTTAAACTAGCGGTCCTTGTTATAGCGGCACCAGTTGGCAGGCTCTACAACCTTTCCATCAGTATGCGGGAAGTACCATCTCTCTAGAAGATCGCACGAGTTGTCCCCATCCATAAAAAAGGGGACATGAACAACTATCGCCCAATTGCAATATTATCAACACTAAACAAAATTCTTGAAAAACTAGTAGCTGAACAGGTCATGGACTACATTCAACAAAACAATCTTCTCACCCCTGCCCAACATGGCTTCAGGAAGCGGCACAGTATGGTCACGGCGCTTATCAAACTCACTAATGACATCAAGCTATCGATGGATAAAGGGCTATACACTGGAGTGATTTTCGTGAATTTAACTAAAGCATTCGACCTGGTGAATCACACATTGCTCCTAGATACACTGGCCACACTTGGATGCTCCCAAGGCTCCTCAAAATGGTTCAGCAGTTACCTATCTGGGTGGACACAATTTGTTCAGATTGACAATTGCAAATCTGATTTCTCTCCTACCAGCAACAGTGTACCACAAGGCTTAATTCTGGGACAACTGCTTTTCTCACTGTTTGTGAATAGGCTGCCTCAAATGTTAAGCACTACCTCTACTATCTTACATGTGGATGTTATGGTGTTATACACCAGCACCAAGGACATTGCCTCCAGTAATACACTTGAATTGGACTTTGCCTGTCTATGTGATTGTTTGGATCAGCATCAAGGGTCAAAGCCAGCTCTGCAACACTGGCCATACATGGCTCGGACGGCTTACTCCTGGATGTGGTGGACTCTTGCAGATATCTGGGTACAAACCTCAACTCTTCTTTGGATTTCAGCCTCCATATCACTAACACTTGTAAGGCCATCAATATCAAGCTGGGGCTAGTCTACAAAGTCAGACCATCCTTAAACTCTAAGGCAAAATTAGCCATTGCAAAGGGGGGTACTGCGACTCAGCCTAACTTATGAAATCACTTCCTGTAAAGACACGAACAAGGGACTATTGCAGAAGTGGGACACCTGTTATTATAGTAACTGTCGTTTTGCACTATCAGTACCTAGGCACACCCACCATTGTGTGCTTTACTCCAGTCTGGACTGGCTCTCTCCTGCCGCTTACCGAGTCTATACCACTGGATGCACAATTGGCAGTATCATAAGAACTGGAACACCAGTGTCCCTTTCATGTTTGACAAACCTGGCCCATCAGACTTACCCACTGAGATCTACCAAAAAGGTGCTCCTTAATACACCCAAATGCACCACTAGGATGGGCGAGCAGGCATTTGCAGTGTCTGCCCCAAAGCTATGGAACTCCCTGCCTTCAACTGTGAGGCACTCCACTACACACCTGGTCTTTAAAAAGAGCTCCATGCCTGCCTTCTGGCCTCTGACAGATGCCCTTGCAACCTAACCCCGGGAGGAGACCTAATTAGGCTTCCTTTGCATGTCCCTTCAGCTCATATTTAGGCACTTATCACTCTCACCCGCTTTTAAATAGCAGACAAGGACAGGCTGTGAGATCTCCTACCGCAAGACTGTCTGGAATAGTTTCTCCATTTACTGTACTTATACCGTATGGTCTATCTCCTTGAAACTGTATTGTGTATTCCCCTGTATCTATGGATAGCCTAGTGTAATGTCTAATTTTTCCTGTACAGTAGGTATCACTGTGCCTGTCTATACTGTAATGTGTTTGACCAAAGTCTATATTCTGTAATAGTAACCATTGTGATGTGCTTTTACCTATGTCTGAAACTCTCCTGGGTTGTGATTGAAAATAGGCAATTTCTTTGTCTAGAGCACTTACCCGGTAATCAAAAATTAAATAAATAAATAATCATTTTGCATTTTACATTCAGATATTTACATTTCTGGCCACCCATCAACCTTCTGATATATTCAGATTCATATTCTATCTCACTATCTGGCTGCACAGATAATTAGGTGTTAAGCATTACATTGCCTCCAACTGGTACCAGTCCCTGGTCTGTAATAGAATCCTGCAATAATATTTTTTGCCCTGGGTACCCAGTACTAAATAATTGTTGCAGGCCTGATAGATTGCAGCTGGTTGGTCAGAGCTGGGGCCCTCAAAAGAAGATCAGATTAACATTCTTTATTCCTGAGACACATTTTAAACTGTAACTCTGTAGATAACAGGATACACCCTCACTTGGTTAACTTGGGCTGTAAGTACTGAATCTGCCAAACACAAACAACTATTTACAGTTCCCTTTTGGGTTGCAGAACTGAGTCCACATATTCATGATTCAGTAGTCATCATTAGGTGCAGAAAAGTTATTTCAGGCAAATGTCAGGTAGACAGAATTCATGCAGTACCTTTACCTGAATTGCAGGCAGGAGTTTTGGCTGACCCCTCTTCTACTAGGCTCTTGCAGTTTGCAGGCTGGAGCTTTCTCAACTTCTTTGAAGGGGACCTCCTTCTTGGGCTTGAAGTCACATTTCTGGAACATTCTGGAACAGACCACGCTGGGACCAGGGCCAGTACACCTCAGACCCCCATGCCTAGGCTATGCCCCTCAGGGGGAAGCTCATATGGCAGTGCTTTGGCTGGCACACTATCAGGCTCACTCCCAGGCTGATGCAGAACAGTCTTTCTTTCTCTTCTCTGGCATTCGGTAGCTTTAACCATCTCAGGCATTTTCAACCATTCTGTCAGCGCGTAAACATGGTCCTTTTACAGCACAGGATGCAGTCTTAGAAACATAGGTGCTTCACCTTGGGCTAAGGAGGACCCAAAAACTTTGACTCAGTCCTTTACAGTAGACAGATTTCTTGCAGAAATAGAGCTTGAGGCAAGGTTCTCCACCAGTCAGACGACAGAACTTAAGACATGGCTTCCCACCAAGTTAGACACTTCACATTGCAGAAATTCACTTTACAGTAGCTCCCCACAAGCAAAATCACAGCAACACAGTTTCATTGTCTCTCTCAAAAATTAATACTCATCAGGCTCCCTCGACGCCTGATAGGCTCCTTGTTTAGGTGCCAACATTTGTCCCTGCTTTTTCCCCCACAAGTCTTTGGCACAGTCCCAAAAGCCTCTGGCCAAAACACCAGGTCAAAGGCTGCAAATATAACTGTGTTTTAATACAGTCTCAAAGCAGTCCATTAATTTCCCCACAACAAAGTTCTGGTGCAGCCAGTATAAGCATTTTATTTTCATTATTGCCTCACTGTTTAAAAGCAGTACTTGTGCCCTCTTAAACGCTGCCCATATTTAATGTTTTAACACAATCTTTAGCCTGTCGCTACTGCCAAAATGTGCAGTCCCTAGGCAGCAGACAGGCAGCTCATTAATAGGCAAGCGCTCTCATTAATATCCATGAGCCCGGGCCCAAACACACAGCGAGACTGGCGCTTCTTATTTAAAATATCAAGTGACCTTTCTGGGTCACCGTTCAGGTCTCCGATCTCTGACCAGCTGCCTACAGGGACCGGAATCAACAAAGGACCACACTGTTTAGCATGAGCCGTATGCCCACTGGGATGTGTATGGGATAACAGGCAACATGAGGTAATGAGGTCATGCCAGACAAAACTGATGGAATTTTTTGATTGCGTAACAAGGGCTGCCAGTAAGGAACAGACAGGTGACACACTATACCTGGATTTTAGCAAGGTCTTCAACTCAGTCCTACACAAAAGGCTGGCCAAAAAGCTAAGAGATCTCAAAGTGGGTGAAAGGGTAACAGGTTATGTAGACAGCTGACTGGAGGGAAAAATGCAGGGGGTAGTCATAAATGGAACTACTCAGAGGTTAGGGAAGTGATAAGTGGAGTGCTTCAGGATTCAGTCCTGGGACCCATCTTCTGTAGCATATTCATTTACAACAGAGGGGAGGAAGGGTGGAGGGGCTGTGCTGCATGTGATGGAGGGTATCAAAGCAACAGAAATGCAAGGGAACCAGGGTCAAAGGGGGATGGAGGTGCTATAGGTCACCCTGGAGACAGCAGCAGGAACCACTATCCACAGTGGAGTGATATCCAGACCTTCAACACAGGGGGGAGAACTGGATAAGGCCAGGGGAAGCCATCACTACTATGGCAGAAAAGGGAGAGGTGCTGCTGGTGGGGGACTTGAGTCTGCCAGATGCAGACTGGAGGTTACAAGCCACAATCTTGGCTAGAAGCAGGACCATCTTTGACTCCCTGCAGGTGGCATTTCTCAGGCAGCTAGTCAGAGAGCCCACATGAGACAGGTGCAATACTGAATCTGGTGCTCACATACAGGGAAAGTACTGCAGAAATCAAAGTGGGATGCAACCTGGGGACCAGCGACCACTATACAGTGTGGTTAAACAAAGATGGTGGTATAGGCAAACCACACAGGAACAAGGGTCCTGGACTTAAAGAGGTCAGATTTTAAAAAAAACTGGGCAAATGCATCAGAGACAACCTAGTGGGGGGGGATTTCCTGGGTGGAGTGAAAGAACAAAGGGCCAAATTAAGGGATGACAAAGTGAAACCAACAAAGCTCTGTGCGAAAGCAGTGAGCAAAACCGGGAGGAAAAAGAAACCAGTATGGTTGCCGAGGGAAGTGGCTGAGAAGGTAAAGGCTAAAAGGGTGGCATTCAGGAAGTACAAGGAGACACAGAGGAAAGAGGACAGGGAGATGTACCAGGAAAAACAAAGTGAAGCAGGGTAAGGCAGTGAGGGGCACAAATGTGCACACAGAAAAAAGGATAGCCAAAGAGGTAACTAAAGGGACAAGACCTTTCTTAGACACATATGTAAGCCTCCCCAAAATGGGCTTACCTGCTGGAACAAAGAGAAAAGTCAGCTCTACCCCCCACCTCCAAAAAGCAAGAGAGGAGGAAGACTGCCTGCTGGAAGGGAGGCTCTGGCTACCCCTCCCCCGCGGCAGGAAGAAGAAAGGGGTGGAGAAAGGCAGAGCTGGTGTGAAATAGAAAGAGTTTTTCCGAGAGGGGACTGGGGGCTAAGGGACTGGACTAGAAGGGACAGTTAAAGTGAGCCTCTGGCTTTGGGGACTGCTCCATGCAGGGGCCCTTGAATTCCAGCCAGGAGAGAGCCTGCAAGCTGAGTGGCCACTAGCCCAGGTCTAGCTGAGGGGAAGCTGATGCACCCTGTGTCTTCAGTGTGAATCCACTGCTGCAGTAGAAACCAGAGAGATAGAACGACGAACAGGCCTGTCTAGTGAATATTGTATACAAAGGCCCTTGGGTAAAGCTGGAAAGGCCAGGGAGGTGAAGAACAGTGCCTCCTCTACGCTCTGTGCATATCCTTGAAATCAGGGAGACCATCCTCCTCCAGGGGAAGCCGTGAGTACCCCGAGCTGCAGCTCTGGGGATTCTTTGTTTGCATCAGTTAGCAGGGTTGGGGAAGAGTCCCACCCCCAATGACAGACTGATTTTCCTTGAAACTGTGTTGCTCAGCAAGGGCCCCAACGAGAGATTGCAGGCCTGCAACTGAGCAAGGTGAGGTACCCACCATCTGGGATTCTTCTGGGTGCACCCAGGGAAGGGGGAGAGCTCATACTGGGTTGTGTGCCTGATAATGTGGAGTCTTGAGGGAGTAGCCCTCACCGCTTCTGTTTTAGATCATTTTAAATAAAGAGGGATTATAGTTTGCCATCTTACATAAATGTTTGTGTTTTGTGCTTTGTTATCATTGTTTCGGGTTGGGAGTGTTGATCTAACTGTGCCAGAGGGGTCAGTCACTAAGGGGATATATCATTGTTCCTGGGGGGTGGTAACCTGTCTTGCCCACAGGAGGCTGCACCATTGCCCCAGGTGGAGGCACCAAGTCACCATTGGCTATCCGGCCAGGACTCAGGCCTGGCCTCCTTGGGGAAGTACGTTGAGGACCCTGAGGGCTTCAGGGCAGCCTAGGTGAGTGAGACAAGAGGGGCTGTTACACATAAGTGAAAAAAGAAAGACAAGGGGAGGGATTGTTAGGTTAAGAAGGGAGGAGAAGACTGCAGAGGAGGATCAGTATAGTGCCTCAGAGTCCTGGTGCCCTCCAAAAATGGCCATCCGGGTGCTCTTGGGGCTGGTTAGGAAGTGCCCTAGGGTTTCATTTGGGATTTTCTGTAACTGTAATCTCTTCTGGGCCCCCAGTAGTCTCCCCCTCTCTCCTCAAGTCTGGATCTGGAATGGCACAAGTCAAAGATTTTGCCAGCCTGTCCTTTTTGTTCATTCAGCTACACTATCTGAGGCCAAGAAAAAGCTAAACACTTTTATTTGGGATTTTCTGCAACTGTAATCTCTCTTGGCCCCCAGTAGTCTCCCCGTCTCTCCTCAGTCTGGATCTGGAATGGCATATGTGAAAAAGAAAGACAAGGGGAGGGATTGTGAGGTTAAGGATAGAGGAGAAGACTGCAGAGGAGGATCAGTGTAGTGCCTCAGAGCCCTGGTGCCCTCCAAAAATGGCCATCCAGGTGCTCTTACGGCTGGTTAGGAAGTGCCCTAGGGTTTTATTTGGGATTTTCTGTAACTGTAATCTCTCTTGGGCCCCCAGGAGTCTCTCCCTCTCTCCTCAGTCTGGATCTGGAATGGCACAAGTCAAAGGTTTTGCCAGCCTGCCCTTTTTGTACACACAGCTACATTGTCTGAGGCCAAGAAAGGAAAAAAAACTTTCATTTGGGATTTTCTGTAACTGTAATCTCTCTTGTGCCCCCTGTAGTCTCTCCCTCGCGCCTCTGGATGGAATGGCACAAGTCAAAGATTTTGCCAGCCTGTTCACAGTCAGTCACACACCATCACACAGTATAGTATGGTACTTCATCCCCCCAGCCACCACTATCTCCCCAGTCCTGACTCCCGAGTCCCCGACCTGTCTTCACCCACCCCCAATGATTGGCTTCTCTCCCCCTCCCTTTCTGTCATTGTTCCTTTCCCTCCTCTCCTCAATTATCTTTCTGGTGGTGTGTTTTTTTTTTTTTTTTACTTTTTGCCACTTTTGTTGCTCTCTGGCTCTGCTGCTGAGCATAGCTCTTCTCCAGCTTTTCTCTGATCCTTCTCTCTTCTCTGGGCTGCATGGCACACTCAGCATGGCTATATACCATGAGTGCATCACATGACCTTCTGTTGCCTGATTAGATGCGGCTGGCCGCCTATACATACTAATGGCATCCCCATGGCAGCAGACAACTTAATGCAGCAAGTGGCATCTCCTCGGACCCAGAACTGGACTTCTATGGTAAAGTCCATGTAACCCCCCTACAAATGGGGGTTCCTGAAAAGTCTTCAACGAGCTCGCCTAATTGCTCACTGCCCGGTTGGTGTTTGGCAATATAGCCATTTAAATGTTGTAGCCAGTGAGCACCTTTACAGCCTCCATGTACTGTCTCTTTAAGTGCTGCCTGACTGCAGATATAATTAGTCTAGATGGAGGGTCTGAGTGTTTCCCTGCTCGAGTGCTGCCCAGGCTGCTAATAATCGCTCCATTTCTGCCATCATTAATTGTGCAGAGGGAGCCCTGCTGAAAGATGTAACTGATTGCTGGTAATCATTTGGAGTAGTGATGATAATGTAGTTTGTTCTAACTTGCCTTCTTTGCAGCAAGGACAGTTCAATTTAGCTCCACCATTTTGGTCCCGAACTGCCGAATTGGACCAATCAGTATTCTGGGACTTTAAAATGGAGCCTGCAACTAAAGGAGATATGTGGAGCCAGACTCTGGGAATTGTAGTTTTGGACTGTTGGCACCTTTTTGCACCAACAGGGGGAGCATGTTGTGACTGACAGCAGAATCGACAAATCAAACCTTTTGGATCCAAAGGAAATCCACTGAGCTGTCTGCTGGCAAGCCAGATCTAAGTTGAAAGCTGAGAGAGCAACGGCTCGGATAGTTTGAGCAGCCATTTTGCACAGTAATTCACGCAGGAGAACTGTGGAAGGCCTGTCTTCTGGCCTGTTTGCCTGTTTTCTGCCCTGAGAGGGAAACAGGAGTATTTCTGGACTAATTCCGCCTTTGTGAGAATAAAGAAGCTACCGAAGTGTAACCAGGCTCAACCTGTAGAAGACCGACGATTTTGCTAAATGCGATCAGCCTGTCAGGAATTTCAGCTACCTTTGAGCTCCCGAGTTTGAGCAGTGACTTTGTGATCGGGATTGGGGAGCAGTTTGCCTGGTACAGTAATCCTTCTTTACATATAAATGTGCTGTGAACTGGAGGGGGGTCGCCATCTGGTTTTCCCCCCAAGTTAAACTATTTGCTGAAGGCTGGAAACTGTACCCAGCTCAAAGGGGACTGAATTCGCTGCTATCTAATGCAGATAGGCCCTGTAACGAGGGCTGTGTCATCCTATCCTGCTGCACAGAGAAGATCCATCGACAAGAGTCATGCCAGGGGATCAGCCCTCTGCTCCATGCCTGAATAGGAACGACACTGTAGCGCATCGTGTGAGCCTTGCTTCTTCTGGCAATCCAGAACTGTCATCTACTGTCTCAATCAACGTCCATCCTGTGTCCAGTTTTTGGGTATCATAAGTAACCACCAGGGTAGCTCCCTGCAACATATAGCTAAATCAAAAGTGTGTCACCTGATTACTTGTTATTTCTTTCCTTTTGCATGGACTGAGCCCTCCAGCTCCGGATTACAATTAGGGTGTGGTGCATGTTGTTTCTTTTCTTCACAGGGCCCCAACCAGCTGCAACACCAGCCTAGCCCGGGCAACGGTCCTGGCTAGCCCATCTTTCATCTCCTTTGGTACCCAGAGAGTGTAACTACTGCAGGGACTCTAAATGCCTACACTGTATCGTAAATAATAAAGTATTCAAGCCAATTACCCTGATTGTGCCCCTCCTGTGTTATAATCCCCTGAATAAATCAGATCTACTCTTCTTCTGCAATTTACATAGACCGTGGTTTCAGTTTGTGCTCAAGGTATTGTATTGTTGCCATTTGTGCTGTCTAACCTTGTTTTACAGGGGGTCCCCAGGGTCAAGCTGGAAAAACCAGTTTCGGTAGTAAGTGCCAAATGTGTGGGTATTTGCAACGCATATCAAGGGTGCTGGGAAAGTAATTATAGTGTACAGTTTCGTCCACTAGTGGGGAATGAGGGGGGTTACAGTGTCTCAGAGGGCTGTGCCCAGGCTAGTGTGACCACTACCAACCCTGACATTCGGGTGGAGGCACCCATTACAGAACCTAGGCCCCTCAACCTGCTATTAGCCAAGCAGGCAGGGGTAGTAGCCCTTGGGATAGTGCCACCTAGTGGTTACATCTTGGAGGCACTGCAGGGATTAGCGCACCCTAGTGGCCAGGAATTATGAATTATTGTCAAGCATAAATGGCTACCCCAACAGAAGTGGCTGCACACCAGTTGGTGGGGTGGTGTACGGGGCAGGAGATTGACCGTCACAATGCCCTGCTGGTATTAGATATTCCTCTGAACATTGGTAAAGATGCTGTAGAAGGGGTACTCTCCAAAGCTGAATGTTTAACAGATGTTGTGGTGGTGGGGCGACAGGCTGATGTGACCGCCCAAACCTTCATCGCCCTAGTAGAGTGTAGTGATCCAGTGGACAGTTCCCAAGTGACATAGTCTATTGCCCCAGAAGGGGCCCCAGCCACCTGGAGAGCAATAACTAGAGACAGTAATGATCCCGGGGAGGATGAGCCCCCCCCCCACTATCTGAGACTTTTGAGGAGAAATTGGGTAAATTGTTGCTGGAGGAAGGGAAAACCATAGAGGACTTTAAGAAACTATTCCTGCCACCTGGGGGTGTTCCTTCCCCAACACCCCCTCCCACTCCAGCACCAGTTACTGTCCCACCTTCTGAGCCCATGCCAATGCTGGCCCCTATATCTGTACCTGCCATTAGTCATGACTCCTACCGAAGGTGGAGAATTTTCTCAGGCACCCTCCCCACCCCCAGGGGGGAGGATGACTGGGAGACCTGGGTAGACTATGTTGCCCCCTTGGTACCTGAGTGGCAGTTTGCGGAGGCTGAGAAGTGGAAAAGAATCATAGAAAGTTTGAGGGGTCTCACCTTCGAAGCCATTACATTTTTGAGGTCCACAAACTCTGATGCATCTGCTCAGAAGTACCTATCTGCACTCGAAGGCAATTTTGGGAGCATTGAGTCAGGGGAGAACTTGATGTGGAAAATTCAAGGTACCAAACAATAGAAAGGGGAAAGTTTGTCTGCATATGTTACTCGTCTAGAAAGAGCATTACAGAAAGCTTACTGGAAAGGCGGGGCAGCCGCCAGTGACTTGAACCATGTGAGGTTGGGGCACATACTGCAACATGCAAAGCATTCTAAATTGCAGCTCCTCTAGTTAAGGCTCCAGGATAGGAAAGGTAACCCACCTGACTACTGTGACTTGATAAAAGAACTCCAGGAGGTTGAAGATGAAGAGGGAGATTGTAATTCTGGGCTGAGTGCAGCCCAAGTGATCATGACATCGGAAGACCCTTCCAAAATGGAGACCACTGAGGGTGTACCTCCGTGGGCTAGACAGTGGGGAGAAGAGTTGCTGAAGGAAGTCAGAAAGGTACCACTGGATGTTCTCACTGAAGTTTCCCCCATGGAACAAGATTCTGGTTCCTCTCAGGCCGTGACTGCCATGGGGGTGAGGGTACATTCTCAGGCCTACTATAACAAGGATAGCCCCCAGGTTGAGATCAAAGAGTTGACTGCCGACCTGAAGGAACTATTGAGACAGGTTGCACCCCTCTCACCGTTGCAAGCAAATAACGGACCCTGATCCCTTACTACTACTTCAGTTCCTCATGCAGTGTTCTCTCCAGGGATGGCCCAGGAGTCAGTCATTTGTCACAACTGTGGAAAGGATGGCCATATGAAGAGGGAATGCTGGTCTGAGAAGGACTTAGAGAAAGTGGTGAGCCGGCTTCAAGGAGAGCTTCAGAAACTGAATCAGTGGTCAAGGGGTGCATGAAATGACCACAGTGAAGGCTTCGGACCTCCTAACTCAAACCCCTTTGTTGCTAAATTGTCCATCCAGGCCCCTGCTGCTGTCCCTCCAGACTGGTCCAAAATAGTGGGCCCTTCAATGGAGACTACTGTGACCATGAACGGTATTCCTACTCTGGCTGTGCTTGACAGTGGATCGCAAGTAACCATTGTATTTCAGGACTGGTATGACAAACACTTATCTGCTGTGCCATTACAATCCCTGAAAGGCCTACATGTGTGAGGGCTGAGCGACAAGTCTTATCCCTACCAAGGATATGTCTGTCTCTGGTTGTCGTTTCTTGCCGCTGTAACTGGTGTAAAGGAGCAAGTCGAGACCCTGGCTTTAGTGTGTCCCCCTACTGGACTGTATGATGGGGTTCCCCTGCTAATTGGGACCAATGCTCATATGTCTGGGAAACTGGCACAACTCTGTTACGAGAAACAGGGGCACCGGGCTGGTAGAGCTCTGAGTATTCCCTCACTGTTCAAGAGGGCCTATGAGTTGCAGCAGAACCTCGAGGAGGTGGACCAGGATGAACCGGTCAGGATCATATGGAAGAAAGATCCCGAGTCAATGGTGTTAGCCCCCGACACCCAATGTACTCTACAAGGGGAGGTCCACTTATGGAAAGATGTCAAGAATAGAATACTAATGCTGGATGTGCCAGGCGATGGAAAATTGCCACAAGGATTGTTGGTCAAGCTCAGCATCTTGCCTGCTCATGCTCATGCTTATGCACGATGGGTGATGGTACAGATTCACAATGTGTCAGATCGAGAGATTCAGGAGAACAGAGGCTGAACCCTAGCTATGGTACACTGCACAGACACTGCAGTGCTACCTAGTAGCAAGCACTCTGGAGCAACTGATAGAGTGACTCCCGACTTGTTTGACTTTGGTGACTCCCTGTTGCCAGCTGAATGGAAGACTAGAATCAGTAAGAAACTTGCCCAGAGAGCACAAGTGTTTTCCTTGAAAGAATGGGATATGGGATGCGTCCAGGGTGCGGAGCATCACATACGCCTGCACAATGAATGGCCATTCCGTGAGAGGTCTTGGAGTTTAGCTCCAGTGGGCATAGATGATGTGAGAAGACATCTGCAGGAAATGCTTGCGGCTGGTGTGATACAAGAATCCACAAGAACTTATGCTTCACCTATTGTGGTTGTGCAGAAAAAGAATGGGTCAGTCAGAATGTGCGTGGATTATCGAACCCTTAACCAGCGGACCATCCCGGATCAATACACCATGCCCCGCATTCAAGATGCTCTGGACTGCCTAAATGGGAGCAAGTAGTTCTCGGTGTTGGATCTTCGCAGTGGCTACTACCAGATCCCCATGGCCCTGGAGGACCATGAGAAACAGCCTTCATCAGCCCACTAGGGTTTTATGAGTTTATGAGGATGTCCCAGGGGATATAGGGTGCTCCAGCCAGTTTTCAGTGACTGATGGAATGTGCAGTGGGGGATAGGAACTTGTTGGAGTGCCTGGTATATTTGGACACTGTTATTGTGTTCAGAAGTTCATTGGAGGAACATGAGAATCGACTATTTAAAGTGTTAGACCGATTGGAGGATTTCGGCCTTAAGCTGTCCATCGACAAATGCCAGTTTTTTCAGACATCAGTGAAGTACGTGGGGCATATAGTGTCCACCAAGGGGATAGAGACTGATCCTAGTAAAGTTGAGGCCTTGACCACCTGGCCTCAGCCCCACAATCTGAAAGAATTACAGTGCTTCCTAGGATTCTGTGGCTACTACCAGTGGTTCATAAAGGATTACTCAAGGGTGATTCACCCCCCTCCGGAATCTTACCCAGGGTTACCCTCCCACAAACCATAACTACAAGAAATGGGCCTTCTCTGAAACAGAAAGAGTATACTTCCGCCCAGGTGAACATTTTTGGGTCCCGCTGTACCCCCGACTGCAACACTGCTTTCCATGAAATAATATATCAGCTCTCCCATGCTCCCGTCCTTGCCTATGCTGACCCTACTAAACCCTATGTGTTGCACACCGATGCTAGCCTACAAGGTTTGGGGGCTGTTTGTTGTATCAGGAACACAAGAATGGTTTGAGACCGGTGGCCTTTGCTAGTAGAAGTCTAACCCCATCAGAGAAAAACTATCCTGTGCATAAGTTGGAGTTCTTTGCCGTTGAAGTGGGCTATCGTTGACCAGTTCCATGAATACTTGTATGGGGCCAAGATACTGGTAAAGACTGATAATAACCCATTGACCTATGTGCAAATGTCAGCTAAGTTAGATGCCACCAGGCATCGGTGGCTTTCTGCATTGGCTACCTCTGATTATGCTATTGAATATAGATCGGGCCTGGATCACATAGATGCTGATGCTATCTCCCGGAGGACTACTTCCAAAAGTGACTGGGTCAGGCTGTCTGAACCTGACATTCGAGCATTGTGCCAAAAGTTCAATAAAGAGGAACAGATGTCTGCAGACACAGTGGACTGCTTAGTAGATTGCTTGGGCCCTTCTGATACATGCATACCAGCTGCGTTCCATCACTTCTCTGCTCTAGATATTAGTACTCTACCTCAATTTGATAATGACAGCCTTCAAAGGGCTCAATCCCAAGATCCTATGATTCAGCCAGCACTTGATGCCCTCCGTGCAGGGAAAGATATGTCCAAGTTGCGCTCCCCTGACCTGCGAACTGTTTTGTTGTTCAAAGAAGGCCCCAGGTTGAAGCTGATTAACCAACTGCTGTATAGAGAGACAGTGGATGGGGGAGTCAAGTAGACAAACAACAGTTGGTTTTGCCCACAGCTTTCAGAGACTTGGTGCTGAGGTCCCTACACAACCACATGGGTCACCTCAGTATCAACCGAACCCTTGACTTAGTGCGGTCTCGATTCTACTGGCCTAAGATGGGGGCCAATGTTGAGTATCATGTAAGGACTTGTAGTCACTGCCTGCAGAGGAAGGCCCTGCCCCAGAGGGCTGCCCCCCTTGTCAACATAACCACCAGCACACCAATGGAGTTAGTTTGCATAGACTTTCTGAGTTTGGAGCCTGACCAGCGGAACATCAGTAATGTGTTGGTGGTCACTGATCATTTTACAAGGTATGCCCAAGCCTTCCCCACCAAAGATCAAAAGCCCTCCACCGTGGCCAAGGTGCTAATAGAGAATTTATTTGTCCACTATGGGGCCTCCCAGAGAGTTCATTCTGATCAAGGTAGAGACTTCGAGAGTTGCTTAAGCAAAGAAATGCTCTCTCTATGGGGATGTGGAAGTCAAGAACCACCCCATATCACCTGCAGGGGACCCACAGCCAGAACGCTTTAATCGCACCTTGCCAGACATGCTAGGTACTCTTCACCCTTAAGACAAGCACAAATGGAGCCAGCAGATTATCACCTTGGTACATGACTATAATTGCACAAGGAATGATGTTACTGGGCTCTCCCCCTACTGCCTTATGTTTGAGAGAGAGGCTCAGTTGCTAGTGGATGTTTGTTTTGGGGTCTCTCATGATCGGGTCCGAGCTGAAAATTATCTACAGTATGTACAAAAACTGAAAGCTCAATTGAACCATGCATACCAACTAGCCCAGACAATGGCCACAAAGAGAAACCTAGCTAATAAAAAAAGATATGATAAAAAGGTAAAGGCCCAAGAGCTTCGAGCTGGAGACCATGTGTTGTTGCAAAATCTGGGATTGCATGGTAAACATAAAATTGTTGACCGATGGCACCATCTTCCTCACATAGTAGTAGGCAAGTTGGATGATTTACCTGTGTACAAAGTGTGGCCTGGAAACAACTCAAAAGCTGTCCAGACCATGCACCATAACCATTTGTTGCCTATCGGTCAAATCATGATTGACGCTGAGCCCCCGGAGATTGTTCCCCCTGGACCAGTGACTCGTGCTGCTGCAAAACAAAGACAGAGTCAGCCTGCCCCAGTGGTCACCGATTTAAGGTTTTTTCCACAGCAAACCCAAAAAGATAATGACTGTCAGTCCACTTCTGATGAGAGTGAGTGCAACTATGCTTATTACCCCTCTTATGAACTGAGTCAGCTGTTTTGAGGTAACCCCACGGTCAATTATGGGGATGAAGCTGGGCCTTCTGGACTGCCTAACCCTCAGCTTTGTCCTTGGAGCCAATGCTCCCTGAGAGTGAAGTACGAAGTGTCAAGTCTGATGATATTGAGTCACTTTGTATGGTGGAACTGTGTGAATTACCTGAGGAAGAGGCAGATGATCTGAGCCAAACTGGTAACATGCCAGAACATGAGGAGTACTTTGAGTGTAATGATAATTCCCTTCCAGTGCCGGAGTGTCTTCCAAATGAGTAAAGCGTTGTGGAACCTGAATCCACAGAGACAGGGGCTGACAGTGCCCCTAGTTCAAACTTTTCCACCTAGGCAGAGGGCCCCCTTGCAAGTAATAAAAGCAAAGAGACTGTGGTTGTTCCCCCCAGGAAGACTGGCCGAACTGTCAAACCAATAGTATGCCTCAGCTATGATTCCCCTGGGAGGCCAGTAGATTTGCCTCTCAATGTGGTCCACAAGGGAGTTTATGTGTCTCAGAGCTCACTGCCCAAACTGAGCCTAAGTGCCAATTCCAGGTTGATTGTTCTGCCCTCTAAGTGTGGTGCTCTTTCCCCATCTAGCCCCAAGTTAGCTGATAGGAAAGGGCCCCCTTTCTCAATGTTCAATGTGCAGGAAATAATAACCTGATTCCAAACTGTAGTGTGTATGTGAATAACCTGTGCAACATATGTGTGATATAATTTAGGAAAAATAGTGTATTGTGAAATATAGAGAATGTGTATTGTAAAGGTTGAATATGTTGGTTAATGTCTAAGAAGTTAAAGGCCTAACCTGCTAAAGGTATAGCTGTATGACATAGTTCACAAATTTAATAGCTATAATGGTACCCACTTGACGCGGACGTCAAGTTTTCCAGGCAAGGAAGGGTGTAACCCCCCCTACAAACAGGGGTTCCCGAAAAGTCTTCCATGAGCTCGCCTAATTGCTCACTGCCCAGTTGCTGTTCGGCACTATAGCCATTTAAATGTTGTTGCCAGTGAGCGCCTTTAAAGCCTCCATGTACTGTCTCTTTAAGTGCTGCCTGATTGCAGATATAATTAGTCTAAATGGGGGGTCTGAGTGTTTCCCTGCTCGAGTTTTGCCCAGGCTGCTAAATAATCGCTCCGTTTCTGTCATTGCTAATTGTGCAGAGGGAGCCCTGCTGAAAGATGTAACTGATTGCTGGTAATCATTTGGAGTAGTGATGATAATATAGTTTGTTCTAACCTGCCTTCTTTGCAGCAAGGACAATTCAGTTTAGCTCCACCATTTTGGTCCCGAACTGCCGAATTGGACCAATCAGTATTCTGGGACTTTAAAATAGAGCCTGCAACTAAAGGGGATATGTGGAGCCAGACTCTGGGAATTGTAGTTTTGGACTGTTGGCACCTTTTTGAACCAACAGGGGAAGCATGTTGTGACTGACAGCAGAACTGACAAATCAAACCTTTTGGATATGAAGGAAATCCCCTGAGCTGTCTGCTGGCAAGCCAGATCTAAGTTGGAAGCTGAGAGAGCAACAGCTCGGATAGTTCGAGCAGCCATTTAGCACAGTAGTTCACGCAGGAGAACTGTGGAAGGCCTGTCTTCTGGCTTGTTTGCCTGTTTTCTGCCCTGAGAGGGAAACAGGAGCATTTCTGGACTAATTCCGCCTTTGTGAGAATAAAGAAGCTACCGGAGTATAACCAGGCTCAACCTGTAGAAGACCGACGATTTTGCTAAATGTGATCAGCCTGTCAGAATCTTCAGCTACCTTTGAGCTCCCGAGTTTGAGCGGTGACTTTGCGATCGGGATTGGGGAGCAGTTTCCCTGGTACAATAATCCTTCTTTACATATAAATGTGCTGTGAACTGGAGGAGGGGTCGTGATGTGGTTTTCCCCCAAGTTAAGCTCTGTGCTGAGGGCTGGAAACTGTACCCAGATTGAAACGGACTGAATCTGCTGCTATCTAATGCAGCTAGGCCCTGCCACAAGGGCTCTGTCCTTCTACCCTGCTGCACAGAGAAGATCCATCGACGAGAGAGCTGCCAGGAGATCAGCCCCCTGCTCCATGCCTGAACAGGAATGGTGCTGTAGTGCATCGTGTGGGCCCTGCTTCTTCTGGCAACCCAGAACAGTCATCTACTGTCTCGACCATCTCCATCCTGTGTCCAGTTTTTAGGTATCATGAGTAACCACCAGGGTAGCTCCCTGCAACATATAGCTAAATCAAAAGTGTGTTACCCGATTGCTTGTTATTTCTTTCCTTTTACACGGACTGAGCCCTCCGGCTCCGGATTACAATTAGGGTGTGGTGCAATTTGTTTCTTTTCTTCACAGGGCCCCGACCAGCTGCAACACCGGCCTACCCCGGGCAATGGTCCTGGCTAGCCCATCTTTCATCCCCCTGGGTACCCAGAAATTGTAACTGTTGCAGGGACTCTAAATGCCTACACTGTATAGTAAATGATAGAGTATTCAAGCCAGTTACCCTGATTGTGTCCCTCCTGTGTTATCATTCCCTGAATAAATCAGATCTACTCTTTTTCTGCAATTTACATAGACTGTGGTTTCAGTTTGTGCTCAAGGTATTGTATTGCTGCCATTTGTGCTGTCTAACCTTTGTTTTACAGTGGGTCCTCAGGGTCAAGCTGGAAAAAACAGTTTCAGTGGTAAGTGCCAAATGTGCGGGTATTGACAACGCATATCAGGGGTATTGGGAAAGTAATTATAGTGTACAGTTTCGGCCACTAGTGGGGAATGAGGAGGGGTTACAGTGTTCCGGAGGGCTGTGCCCAGGCTAGCGTGACCACTACCAACCCTGATCTTCAGGTAGAGGCACCCATTACAGAACCTAGGCCCCCCAACCTGCTATTAGCCAAGCAGGCAGGGGTAGTAGCCCTTGGGATAGCACCACCTAGGGGTTACATCCATATTTATCCAGGTCTATGGATTGCAGGTTTGATCCGGGGGTCTGGATCTCCAGTGGAACAGTCCACCCAGCCCTAGACTTCCTAGTGGAGAATGAAAGGGACAGACCACACAGAAGCAGCAAGAACACTGGGGAAGGGTGGTA
Organism: Neoceratodus forsteri; assembly: GCA_016271365.2. NCBI lineage: Eukaryota > Metazoa > Chordata > Ceratodontiformes > Ceratodontidae > Neoceratodus > Neoceratodus forsteri. Next base: position 1,142,927,404 of record CM057450.1, on the reverse strand, counting down.
GATACAAGTCCATTCACAGAGGAAACAGTCCTCGGAAGACTTGTGAATCTGAAAGTAGATAAGGCTATGGGGCCAGACAAGATACACCCAAGGGTGCTAAGGGAGGTCAGGGAAGTACTAGCTGCACCCGTGACAGCCCTATTCAACAATTCACTGGAAACAGAAGTGGTTCCAGAGGACTGGAGGAGGGTAGATGTAGTCCCACTTCATAAAAGCGGCAGCCTGGAGGAGACTGGCAACTATAGGCCAGTCAGTCTAACGTCACTAGTGGGGAAGTTAAGGAAGGCTCCATTAAAAGAAAGGCTAGTGGAGTATCTTGAATCCAGTTGGTACCATGACCCTGAGGCAGCATGGATTCATGGGGGGAGGTCATGTCAGACAAACCTGATCAATTTCTTTGATTGGGTGGCCAAGGAAATAGATCAGGCTAGGGCGGTGGACAAGGCCTCCTTAACCTTCAGCAAGGCCTTTCACACTATACCTCATAGGAGGCTAATAAGGAAACTGGGCAGTTTGACTGTGATACCGATGGTTGTGAACTGGGTGTGGAACTAGTTGATGAATGGGCAACAGAAGGTGGTGGTAAACAACACTCACTCTAATGAGGGGAAAGTGACCAGCAGGGGTACTTCATGGCTCAGGACTGGGACCAGTCTTCTGCGACATCTTTATAAGTGACATTGCAGGCAGAAGAGCTGAAAGAGAAGGTAGGCCTTTTTTGCAGATGACACAAAAATCTGCAACAGGGTAGATTCTCTGGAGAGGGTGGAGAGAATGAGCAGAGACCTGAGGAAACTCAAGGAGAGGTTGAAGGTATGGAAGCTGGACTTCAGTGCAAAAAAGTGCACAATCATGCACCTGGGGCACAGAAACACAGGGGAGTGTGTGTAAAATGGAGGGAGAGTTGTGACTAAACAGAAAAGTGACCTTATCTGATGAGCTCAAGGTGGCGAGAGGAATTGTGATGAGGTAGTGAGCAGGGCCAGTAGGATGTTGGAATGCTTAGGGAGGGGTAATCACCAGCAGAAGGAGAGAGATGGTGTTGCCATTGTATCAGTCATTAGTGAGACCCCACCTGGAATACTGTGTCCAGTTCTAGAGATTGCATCTCAGGAAGAATACAGACAGGGCGGAGGCTGTCCAGAGGAGAGCAACAAAAATGGTGCAAGGGCTGCATCATAAGCCCTTCAAGGAGAGACTAAGGGATTGCAAGACATACACCCTAGAAGAGCGGAAGGAAAGGGGGGACATGACAGAGACCTCTAAATACCTCACGAGGGTGAGTAAGGTAAAGGAGGTGAATATTTTTCTGAAGAGAAGGGGCACAAGAACAAGGGGACATGTAATGAAGCTGGAAGGGGGGAATTTAGAAGGAATGTGAGGAAGTATTTCTTTACTGAAAGAGCAGTGGGCACCTGGAACTGTCTTCCAACAGAAGCAGTGGGGACAAAAACAGTGGTGGGCTTCAAGCATGCATGGGATAAGCTCAAAGGAATCTTGGCAGGAAAGCAGGAAGGGACATAGCCAGAGATCAAGTAGGGTCTGTGGTAACAGTATAGACAGAGACAAAATAAGGAGACTGGCCGGCTAATCAGTCCTTATCTGCCAGCACATTCTATGTTTCTACCATATAGCAAGAGGAGTCCAGGGATAATCTGCCTCTTCACAGATGACACTAAGATCTGCATTAAGGTGAACTTTGAGGAGGGGGTAATACACATCTGGAGCAAAAACCTGAAAATGCAATACTTGATGGGAGGGGTTGCAACAGCAAGAATAGCTGAGGAAAGAGACTGGGGGTAGTGATTTTGGACAGCCTAAAAGTGTCAGCCCACTGCAACAGAGCAGTGGTTAAGGCTTACAGAATGATGGGGTGTACAGGAAGAGGGATCAGCAGTAGAAGTAGGGAGCCTTCCCCTACATAGAGGGCAATAGTTGTCCCCCATCTCGAGTACTGTGCGAGGTCCTGGAGTTCACACCTGCGGAAGGTCTGTGACAGGGTGGGGTCAGTACAGGGGAGAGTGATCTAAATGATCCAGGATCTATGGGAGAAAACATACAAAGGAAGAAAAACCTTGACACATATACCCTGGAGATGAGAAGAGAGAAGGAGGACATTATGGAAACAAAAAAATATCTCGATGGGATAAACAGAATACATTGGAATGGCTTGTTCACCCTAAGTGCAAATGCAGGCACAAGGGGTGATCCGCTGCAGCTGGCTGGAGTGAAGTTCATTTACGAAGTTCACCACATTTATAAGATTTTTTTTTATTTTATTTTATTTTATTCACGTCTAGGATTACACAATACCTTTGAGCGTAGGCTCTTTTACAAAGGTTTCATGTCAGAAATTGAACAGTATACAGTATTAGAACAGTACACAGGCAGCAAACTTTGGCGAACAAGCAAGGAGTACATGAGGAGAGTAGAGGATGGGGTAGAAGGGAGAGAGGGGGGAGGGGAGGGAAAGAACAGAGTTCAGGTGGATGGGGTGGAAAAGGAGGGAGGGAGGAGCTTGAAGGGAGGCGTGGGAGGGGAGAAAGGTGTGCAGCCTGAGGGCCTTGTCAGGGAAAGACAGTAGTAAGTGCCCAAGTTGGGGAGATGCACATTTGATGAAGAAGTGCTTGATACAGGGGATGAGGCAGGAGGCCGGGGAACTAATGGGGCGAGCAGTCACAAAAGCTGGAGGCAATCATGGAGAGTCAATGTCTGGACTTCAAGGCACCAAGGGTTGGTGCGGCGAGAATGTCGCTGTTGAGGGAATTTAGCCAATAGGGTGCCCTGTATGCAAATGATCTTTGTCCTTGGGTAGACCGACACCTTGGGATATGTAGGGAGTTAGGCTGGTAACTCCTTGTAACAGATAGGCTGGACCTGGATGAGAGAAGAGTGCGCACTCCAGGAGGGGCAAGGCCCATCATTACTTTCTTGGCAGTGATGCAAGTCTGATGTTTAATTCGACAGTCAAGTTGCAGCCACCCAGTCCAGGAGTAGAGTTTGCAAGTGTGAGTGAGACGATGGGATCCTGTGTTGAATCAACAGGCTTTATTGAGAGAGATAGTTATACGTTTGAGGGATGTGGCGGTGCCAAAGCCATATATGATAAGACCATAGTCGATGATGCTGATGACAGAGCTGTGGACTGCAGTTGACAATGCATCAGAGGTAAGGTGTTTCCTATGCTTGAACAGTGGGCCCAGTCAGGTGTTGGCAGATTTCGCCACATTATTAATGTGGACAGCATAGGAGAGATGGGGGTCCAAGGTGATGCCAAGGTACTTGAAGGATTGCATATGTTCCAGTAAGACCCCTTTCGTAGTTTTGATGGAGAGTTTGTAGTGTTTGTTTTTGTTGTGTGGGCTGCTGAAGGTCATTGATTTTGTTTTCTTCTGATTGAGAATCAGTTTGTGTGTTGAGAACCAGGCTTCAACGGAAGAGAAGCCAAGCTGGAGTTTTACTTCCAGGGCTTTAGGATCATGATGAGAGGCTAGGATAACTGCGTCATCAGCAGAGAATGATTTGCTCAGTGCAGGAGTTCGGTAATGAGTTTAGGAACAGGCTGAAAAGGAGAGGTCCCAGGATAGAGCCTTGAGGGACCCCAGAGCAGACAGGTCGGGGGTCCAAGGGGGTCCATCATAACTTTGGTATACCGGCATCTTTGGCAAATATGTTCAAACTGATTACCTCAGCCTATCCTCTGAGATCTAATGACAAGTCCTTAGTGGTGGTACCCAAATGTGCATCAGATAAGGGTGAAAGTGCCTTCTCAACGTATGCCACCAAACTCTGGAACTCTCTCCCCCTGAGCTTAGGCTCTTTCCGCTTATGATTTCCAAAAAGGAAATCCCTAAGTCCTTTTTTGGCAAAGACAAATGCTCACCCTGCTGATTGCTGCCCTGCCCCAAAACTAGCTGTTATCTCCCTCCCTTTGACATTGGGTTACTTATTTTCTCTACTGCCATGCACTTGGTTACAACTGTCATCTGCCAGTTCCAGGCTAGTTGTAGCCATCATATTTGAGTTCTTGGGCAGATAATTTTACCTCTAGGCAATGAATTGTAACAGTCAAGTTAACTTAGATCTGTACTGCTGTTTCACAGTTAAATGTCTTGCTGTGTACTGTATTACAATGGCATAGCCGTAACACAGTTAATGCTCTGTCTTGTAACATTCTCCACTTGCTAATTGTATTAGCCTGTAACGTACTGTATTGTCATCATGTGACTCCTGTCACCATGTCTGTAACCTCCCAGGCCGTGCCTAAAAATAGGCAATTTTATTGTCTAGCACACCTACCTGGTAAACAAAACAAAATACATAAATAAAGTTCAGAAGAGATGCCTGAAAAGATGTTTTCATGGAAAGAGTGGGAGACAAGTGGAACAGACTGACAAGTGAGGTGGTATATGCTAATATAGTTGGAATTAAAAACAAGGATGGGACAGGCACAGGGGCCTGATAGGATCAGGGAATGTTGGTGCAGGGGAGGATAACAAAGGGACAGATGGTCAGCAGGGCTATTACATACATATTAGGCAGGGCTGGTCAAACTGGATGGTTGATGGGCCTTTTTCTGCCACCATACTCTACATTGCTCAGTAATTAACATACTTGGTTTTATGCTTGGTTTTTAAATGTAATTTCATGGATGGCCTCTAGATGTCATGGTGTATCTATGTACGTCAAGCTAGATACATGTTAGACCACAAAACTGATAATATAGTGTGTTCTCTTCACCATTGGCCAAATCTCCTTCTGCTTAAATGCTTTACCTCATGGCCAAACACTCCAGAGATCAAGCTCGCCTCATGCAACCTGGCAATGCTCTTGCTGCTACCCATGCTCTCTCCCACTCTCTCCCTCCATCTCGTTTAGTATCGGTAAAACTAAAATAATATTGGTAACAAGTGAAAATGTCTTACTGCTCAAAAATCCCTGCTACACTGGTGTTGCTGCTCGATCCAGAGTTTGACTGTTTCATCCTTAGTCACTTGGAATCCTTTCTGTTGAATTGAGGTTCACTGACTGTGGACGCGTATTACTGTACATTGTTCCTGGTGGCTCAGTCAGCCCAGGAAGGAGTGGCCTTGTTATTAATCTTACAGACATTCACAGTGAGAATGCGAATGCCAGCCACCTTTGTGACTCTCTCTGACCTGGTGAGAAAAGGTCAGTAGGTGGGGGTGGGCAAGAACAGCAGTGGCAGGGGCAGCTCCAGAGGATCTTGTTCAACAGATGGTACCTGAAGGTGTCCCTCTGAGAGAGGGCAAGACTTTACTTTTACTGCAGCTTATGAGTTTGAGATTCCCTCTCGAAGATGACACTATCATTAGCTGTCAAAGTGCTCCTTTTAAATGATGCTGTGGCTGGCTATCAGAGCTAGACACCCATGAGCAAAAGAAAATTGTTGGGGAAGGGACAGGCAATTTCTATGAAACTATTCAGTACATAACACTGAACTGGTGTCCAAGCACAATAAGACTGTGTTCCCATCTCAGGGGGTGAAATGACAGAATGGACCTCTTGGGCTTCGCTCTCATGGTCCATATGCTGTCATCTCACCCCCTCAATGAAAACAGCCTTGTTATGCATGGTCACCCATACACTATTCTATATATAGTATATGGTTGAGTGTTACCGTGTATAGATTTCCATACACTCATAAATGCTGTTGTATTACAGTTCAAAGGTCAACAAAGTTGTTGTACCATAGTAATTATGTCACTACTATACTACAACATAAGAAATAAAGTATGGGCAAGCATATACAACAAGCCTGTGTTTCCATTGAGGGGATGAGATACCAATGAATGGACCTGGAGAGCGAAACTCAAGAAGTCCATGCTGATATCTCAACCCTGAGATGGAAACACAAGAGAGGTTGTGTATGCTTGCCCATATTTTATTTGTTATAGTGTATGGTTTTAAAAATGAAGAGTAAACTCTTTTCTGGGACCTATCGTAAGTCCCATCAACTGCTGCTGCTGCACCTCTATGGTGAGATGTGCAGCCTAGGTGAGTGGTAGACTTGGTCATGAAGAAGTCTGGAAAAAAATCAATGTTTAGTAAAACAGAGTTCCTGTTTATAAATAGAGTCTTGTAGTGTAGAAACTAGAAAGCAATTCCGATTTGAAACCAAGCTCTCCAAGTGTTGTAATTTAGTGTTTGAAAATGGAAGCCATGAATCAGCATGCTCAGAGGTGCCAACACCACTAAGCCTGCCCAGAGTTAGGGTTTGTATTTTTAAACATTAAATTAGCAGTTAAAGCAGTCCATTTCAAACTGGAATTGTGTTGTCCACTTCAAGATTCTGTTTACAAACGGATTCTGTTTTACTAAGGAGCAATTTTTTTTTCAGGCTGCATCTTGTCAGAGTGTACCACACACCATTAGCCCATGTCAAAACCATCTTGATGAACTGCTTACTAAGAGATGCCACCATCTTTGGATTTTTCTTTCAACAGGTCTCTTTGGACCAAATCAAATCCCAAGAAAGCCTTGCAAACTCACCCCAGGTACATTAAATAAGATGCTCAAAAGTACAAGGTGTGTAGGAAATCTTTGTTTTATTTGATATAGCCACACAGCAAATATCAGAGTCCTTAAAAAATCTCCTGAGGTAGGAGTGAAATACCATCAGATCCTTTTGTAGTGGTCTGCAGGGGTTGGCACTTCACCTGCTTGTATGTGAATATTTGGTGTGTGGATATATCAAATACAATGATTTCTTGCACACCTAGTACTTTTGAGCCTTTTCTTTAATGTACCTGGGGTGAGTCTGTGAGGTTTTCTCTAGATTTGATTTATTTATTTAGCTTTTTGTTGACCAGGAAAGGAGGGCTACACAATTCTGCCTATTTTCAGCCTCATCAGCGGGGGTAGATATAGATGGAAGCCAACTGAAATTGAACCAGATTAAGCTGTTAGTGGTATCATTAGTGAATGGGGGAAATCTGGCCCAGGACACCGGGGGAATTCCCCTTCTCTTCCAGTAGGGTGAACATCTGGCTGCAAGTATGGCCACTGTTGGAGAACAGCAAGAAAGAATGGACATGCAGGACTCAGAGGAGCTAGTCTCCCCCTCTGCTGGCACAGTAATGGAGACTGAGTTATTCTTTGATGCCCCAGGTGACTCCCGCTCTGCTTAGAGTGAGTCGCACTCGCGCTCGCTCCATGCTGCGTGCTGGGGTTGGCTCCTGCCTTGGACCCCCCCCACCTTCTTCTCTCTTCCCTGCCTTCCACTGCCTCTGCCTCATTGTTTTTCCCTACCCTCCCTCTCTGTTTGTTTTACCTTCCTTGGTGGGGGGGTCTTGCCTTGCCCTAGCCACAGCATCGCAGTCCATGCCACTTTTCTTTGTTTTCCTCCATGGACCTCATATGATCCACCGTCTCCTTCTCTTGGTGCCTTGCGGACTGCGCACTTGATACACCAGATCTGCTAACATGCACTGGACCATCACCTCCTCAGTGCCTTAGTTGCTTCACAGTCCATTCCCCAGCTGCCATTGTTCCGACTGCTGCTGTGCTTTGTTCAGGGCATACTTCCCTTGTTTGAGTTCGGACCTAGGCGACCTGCCATGCAATTTCCGATGTTACTACCACTTCCATGGATCATTCACAGTCCCATTCTCTATGCCTGTTTGCTACCCATTTGAAACACCGCCCCTTTGCCTATCTTATTAGTGCAGCCCTAGGACATCTGCAATATACGGGAAGCTTACTGCATCAGAGTGTGTACTTCTGGAGTGCTAGAGAGCCACCAATACTTTCTTGCATTGAAACCATATGCCTTAGCCCAGCTAGCAAGCTATTCCTATTCACAGCGGTAGCTGCTTATGGCATCTGCCATTCGGCCAGTCTGCATAGCACAGCGGTAACTGTTACAACAGAATGGCTCAACATCATAAGCCTGGAATCAGCTGCCTCTCTCTCTCTCTCTCTCTCTCTCTCTCTCTCTCTCTCCTACCTCACCAGCTGTTAGTTAAGCTGCGCTCTCTTCAGGGGCTGATTGCCATGTCCTGTTCCTTCTCATCTGCCTTCGTGGGTGCAATCCCGTCTCCTATTACCTATCACTTTGGATTTGCAGTCTGGCTGACTTGCTTCCTTTTTGGGCTCACCATGTTCTACTACTTGGATGCTTCATACCTCGCACCAGTGTCTCCGATTATCCTCTACAGCTTGCCATTATTCCAGTTCAGCTCTACAGCCGTTGCCTTCATATCAATTCCTAAGACTATACATCATTTATCAGAACTGGATTCATCAGTTGGTAGCCTGGCTACAAGCCTTCTCTCATTACATGTACTATAAAAGCCCTCTATTAGAAATCAGGAAGCCGTACTATTCCTATTCATCCTGCCTCATTGACGTCAAGTTTGGATGCAACTATCTGTGTCTGGTCTCTTGTATTGAATTCGTCAGTCATCAACTTCATCTCCACCGTCATACATTTCCTGGATTATGACCTCTATCAATCAAAGTCCGGAAGAGGTTCTTCATATATCCACTCTCCATCATTTCAATTGTACATGGATTCTCAGACTCTGTCTTTATTAAGAGGAAATTATTTCACTGGACATTTACAATTCTGTTCTTTCTTAAGCTCCGTTTATCTGGATTAAATTCTACAAATTAGAATTCAGATTTAGCTGATTAATTTAGTTTAATTAGGATCTCTCTCTCTCTCCTTTAGTATGCCCTGAAGGATGGGCAGGTCAGTAGCCATGGATCCTCAGAGGTTTCCCCCCAAGGGGTTTTTTCCTCTCCTGAGTGCTACTGGTCACACTCTCCGAAGTCGGAGGAGGTGATCGTCTATTCCTATCATTAGGTGTTGTCATGCACGACTTCTTCAGCATTCAGTTAAAGAACAATCATTGATATATTATTCTTTTTGGGGCTTTCATATTTCTAAACCAAGCTTCCTTCCTACAGGTGGGATACACAGAAAGGCCAAAACCATCAAATATTATCAAACAACTCAATTCAAGCATCCAAGTACCTAAGCACAAAACATCCTATACTACTATCTAATAAACAGTGTCCTCTTTATGCTGGCCTCTGTATCCAACAACCATCTACGTCATTCCACTATATATGTTACATAAGCACTGAGCTATGAACCATACATTATAGACAGAAGAAGCTGCAGAATGCTATAGCGACAAAGATCGTGCAACAAAGCGCCGCATTGCTAAGGGGCCCACCGGCTGCAGAGGCCCAGCTGCTTACCTCTGGTGCAGCAGCAAATGCGGCTACAGTGGAGCAGGCACACCAATGGACTCCTGAAACAGAGGATACGGAGAGCTCGCATAAGGAACAGCAACCTGAAATAACCTTTCTGGCAAGTGCCAAAACATCCAAATTATTTGTCTTTTCAGGTAATACAACTACTCCAAATGCAGGGGTCTTGCCGGGAATAGCAAAAACGGGCAATGAAACACCTGGCCTAAGGCAAGACCCCAGACCTAAAACTATAATTGTTGGTGGGGGAGAAAAAGTGAATGAATGGACTATAGACTCAGCTCTAATGGCAGCAGGCTGGGGAAAAATACCCGGAAGGCTGGATATTGGGGCCAACATCCATAAGAATAGATGGGCTTGCATCCAAGACATCTGAGACAGCAAACAATGTACCAGAGCAAGAGAGACTGGACTGAGGAGCAACTATGGATGCATTAGACTCTAACTATATTACAGTGACAATGTCACCTATGCATGTACTGGAAGATTTGGAACTCACACAGAATCCACAAATAACATTGCCAAAAATCATACCCCCCTCCAAACTGTCAATGCTGCAGTTATTCAAACTGATGGGTCAGGACAACCCACACCACCAGATTCATCTATATCTGAAAACACTGGAACAGCCTCCCATGATACTAATGGTAAAACAGGGAATAAAAGCAATCATAATCCCAGGTCATATGCTTCCTTCTTTCAGGCACCTATATTCCCAGCAAAAAGGCATAATGCTGTAAGGTTGATATACAAAGGAGGGTTAGAGCGATTTCTAGACCAGGCTTATGTGGTCAGGACCCTATTAAAAGGCACCATAGATTTCACAGCAGCTGAACTCTATGCCTTAATATGTGTGTCTGGGAAAGCCATCTTTGACATTAGCTTCAAGCTAGAAAGTGGTTTAAAAAAATTCTGGACCTTGTACCAGTCTCTAAAAACATCACCATTGTGAACTCCCTTTGAGGTGGTTTCCTTGACTAAAGCAGCACATCGTACCATCACTGTACTCTTCAGAAATGAGGGGGTCAGTGTAACAGACCTCATCTACTGGCTGAAAGAGCACTGCACCGTGCAAGGCAACCCTGAGGCAATATTTGATGAAGATCACATATGGACCTGGGGGGTGGAAACTGAAAGTAGTCTTGAATACTACTGATGCCGGGTTGCAGCCTTTGCCTAATTGTTTTTTTCTTGAGAGGGATAGGGGAGTATTGTTCTATACTAGACAACCTAAGGCTTGCTATCGATGTGGATCTACCAGCCATTTAAGTAGTTTGTGTGCCAGACTTAAATGTACAAACTGTAATGAATTGGGTCACATAGCTAGCCACTGCAGAAATGATCAGCTATGTAACCTATGTGATACGAGAGGTCACACTTATCATACCTGCCCCAGTGCTGCACATAATCAACCTGAGCAGGCAGATAGTGAAGAACAAAGATTGTTAGTAGCCATAGCTCAAAGAGCTAAAACCAAGGCAGACGCACCTACCCTTAGGTCCAGTCCAGCCCCACAAGCACCGGCTGTCCCACAGGAAGTACAGCAACCAGACATGCCACCTCTAGAAAACGCAGACAGAACTGAGGTAGCAATGATAGAGCAAGCAGAACCCCCTCCAGATACATGCGCTACCATGCGCCCCCCAACCCAGCTCGGGAGTAAAGAGCCACTAGACGCAGGCAAGCATGGCAACAACCAGTACCTAAACTTTTTTAAACTACTGACATAATCCCAGCTAACAGATTTGCAGTATTGGCAGAAAAAGAAGGTGCATCAAGGAATGAGTCTGATGACTTGTCAGTATGGTCCTCACTACCTGAAGCTGGATCAGAAATAGATGATTCCCCCCCCCCCAAAGAAAACATGATCACTGAAACACCTCCACCACAGAAAGCTAAGAGTAAGCAGAAGCACACTAGGGTGACATAGAAGTCAGTTAAGAAATCACCATGAGAGTAGTTTTTTTCCTTCCTGTTAGTCATGGAATCCATTATTCTACTATTCACTAGTACTGTAAATAGCATTAAGAGCAACAGGAAGCAACAAGCTGTATATTCCCATTTAAACACTCTTTCTGCAGGTGTATTTTTCCTGCAAGACACAAGGTTACACACTACTATTGACATAAAACAATTGATCACTGGCAAGCAGGGCCCTCCTATAAAGCTACCAACAGTCCCTATTTCCCCAGGACAGTCCCTATTTTAGGCAGCATGTCTCAGTGTCCCCACAAGTTTTGCAAAACATCACTTTTGTCCCAGTTTTTGCTTACTTGTCCCAGTTTTGTCCCTTTTAATTTTTTGTTGACTGCTAATCCGTGAGTGACAGTTATTTCAGCAACACTGTGGTGCTGCTTGGACTGGACAGCAGTTTGCAGCTCCAACCCCTGAGCCTGTATTGCACTGCAAGCATGTCAGTGGGAGCACAGTAAAGCTTGTTCCTTCCTGTTAGATTGCTGGGTAGTAGTGCAAAAAAAGCACATGTGGACATCTGCCTGCCAGCAGCTAAAAGGGACTCCAGACAGAGAAGAGACCGGCAGCAGGGAACTAAGCTACCTGAACCTGATCAGTTGTAGAGAAGTGTGTGAAAACAATCTGGTGTGGTGGTGCGAGTCTTTGAAGTGAAGTTTGCTCAGCAAATGAGGGGAGTGTAAGTGGGTTGGATGGAATTGTCAGGAGGAGCAACACATGCAGCTCAGATGTCTGATCACAATTTAACGCAGGTTTGCTTCTAATGAACTTTCTGTACATCATGATTTGGAACTTGCTGCAGCAGAATGATGTATTGTTCTACTCTGAATGATTGCTACTGGTGTTATTGTGGGGTGGCATGGCCAGAATAAGCAGCAAAATGTAACTGATTGTGCGCAGCATTGTCTGCAGCGGTGCCCATGGGAGTGACACGGTGGGGGGAGGGGTCATGGTCAGGATCTACTGTCCCAGTTTTAGGCCTCAGAAAGTTGGTAGCTTTACCCTCCTACAGGACCAGATACGTGCTCTAGGGTTGCCACACTATTTAAAAATGTTGAATTCCAGCTTATCAAACTGGTAGCGCTATCACCTGAAAGGGCATTAGTATTAGATGGGAAAATAAGAAATGTGATAGTTCGACTATTTAATATTTATGCTGAGCAAACTAAAACCGAACAAATTAAACTCTTCCAGTTAATACAACCATATCTATACTCTACACAAAATGTGGTAATAGGAGAAGATTTTAACTGTGGAGTAAACTTAATTGACAGGGGTAAAGCGATGATTACTAGGAAAATTTACTGTGATATGGCCTTTCTGAAATACGCTAGCTAACACAAATCTCCTAGACACTTACATGAAAAGCAGATCCCACCTTTCGTAAAGGACCACTTGCCACAAGGATTGATTATTTTTTTATTTCCCCCACATTACATATTCATAAGGCTCAAATTTTAGCAGCAGAGTTCACAATATTTTACACATTCAGTTGGATAATGTATCCACACCTCCACATAGACCCAGTAGCTGGAAGCTAAACTCCTCCTTATTAGAACAATCTGATACACAACAGTTCATACAATATTTTTTAGAGGCCAGGAAATCTGTTACAATAATGTGCGAGGACCCTGTGGTGTGGAGGATACTATTCTAGATATGACCAACCTACTACGGAGCCATAGTAAAATAACACAGAATGACACATATTTGTCATATTTACAAAACAGGCAACAAAAACTTTTAACTTTGTCATATATTACTGAACAAGGCTTCACCTTCCCCCCCGATACAATAAATTAAACAGCAAATAATGCTATTTCTTATTCAACAGGCACCAGGGCAACAATACCAGCAAAAGTTTGGGATACATTGAAAAAAAGGGAAACTTTGTCCATATGAAGGATGTAATAACAGAAATCAAAAAACAAGCATTTGTCAATGCCGAATGTTTGCTTGCTGGTATTAGCATTGGAAATGCAAGAGTTAGAGAGATGCAGAATAGGAATGGCAGTGAAATATTGAACTTCACGCCAACCCCACCTCCACCCTGCAGAGATTGACAGGCATTGGGGTATGCGTTTGGGTCGTTGCCCATAACGTTCATGCCATTTCACTTCACCTTATCCTGCAGACACCGACACATGTTGAGGTGTGCCTTGGGGTGTTCGACTGTACAGTCACCCCATTCCATAAGGACATACGCTGAAATGGGTGCAGTATAGGAGAACGAGGTGAACTGTGGGGCCCAAAAAGTTCAAGGCACACCTCAATGACTGTCGCTGGCTGCAGGGTGGTGGGGTGGGGGTGGAATGGTATAAGCATTGTAGTCGGCAATCCAAAGGCACACCTCTGATGCCTGTCAGTCCGTATAGCGTGGGACATTATGGTTAGACACCCTAATGCCCCAGGAGTTTGGTGGCATTTACACTACAAATTTTCAACATGGCCTTTTGTGACTCTACCTCATGAAAGCATTTAGGACCTCTTCTCATAAACAGTGGCACTGTGATTTTGTTAATTTGTCCCGAATTTTGAGTTCCCACAGTGACCATGCCAATCTGTGCCAGATGTACGAAAACACAGATCGGGCAAGATATGAAGAATGGCAGCTGTACCATTCATAGGGAGCTGTCAAGAGATGGCAATGTTGAAAATCTGTAGTGAAAATATAAAAAATACTCAATCGTCCAGGCTTATGTGGAAACTGTGCAATGCATGTGCATAACACAGTCATTTAGTGGAATTTTTTCATCAAATTTTCAACACAGGCATTTTGTGACCTCTGCTCATGAACAGTGTCACTATGATTTTCTTAATCTGTCCCAAACATTGATTTCCAACAGCTATCGTGTTATTCTGTGCCAGATGTGTAAATGCATTTTTCGGGCAGGATATGAAAAATTACAGCTGAACTGTTCATAAGGAGGTGTGAAAAAATGCCAATGTTGAAAATCTGGAGTGAAAATATTACACATGCACGTAATTATGAGGGTGCATGAAAACTGCGCAATGTATACTCGTAACACAGTCATTTCATGGACTTTTGTCACAAAATTTTCAACATAGGCATTTTGGCACCTCTGCTCATGAACATTATCACTGTGATTTTTTTTTAATCTGTCCCAAACACTGACTTCCCACAGCGATCATGGTAATCTGCACCAGAAGTGCAAAAACACATTTCAGCCAGGATGTGAAAAATGACAGCTGTACTGTTCATAAGGAGGTGTATAAAAATGTCAATGTTGAAAATCTGGAGTGAAAAAATTACAAATTCGAGAAATTACAAGCACGTGTGGAAACTGAGCAACACATGCTTGTGACAGTCATTTTATGGACTTTTGTCACCAGATTTTTAGCATAGGCATTTTAGGACCTCTGCTCATGAACAGTGTCACTGTGATTTTCTTAATATGTCCCGAACACTGATTTCCCACAGCGACTGTGCTATTCTGGTCCAGTAGTGTGAAACCACATTTCAGTCAGGATGTGAAAAATGACAGCTGTACTGCTCATAAGGAGGTGTGGAAAAATGCCAGTGTTGAAAATCTGGATTGAAAATATTGCAAATTCGCGGCATGCGTGGAAACTGCGCAATGCATGCTTGTAACACAGTCATTTTATGGGCTTTCGTCACCAAATTTTCAACATAGGCATTTTAGGACCTCTGCTGATGAACAGTGTAACTGTGATTTTCTTAATTGTCCCGAACACTGATTTCCCACAGCGACTGTGCTATTCTGGGCTGGTAGTGCGAAATCACATTTCAGTCAGGATGTGAAAAATGACAGCTGTACTGTTCATAAGGAGGTGTGGAAAAATACCAATGTGGAAAATCTGAAGTGAAAATATTGCAAGTTCACGAACTTAAGAGTGTGTGTAGCAACTGCGCTATATACACTCGTAAAAGTCATTTCTTGGATTTTTTCCACCAAATTTACAACATAGGCTTTTGAGAGCCCTCTCACGAACACTGGCACTGTAGTTTCGTTAATCAGTCCTGAAGGGTGATTCCACGCACAGACTGAGAAATCACCTTTCTCGACTGACTAGCGCCATGACAGTACCTGAATTCATGAGAAGGGGTCCCAAAATCCCCAAGTTGAAAATTTGGTGGCAAAATTCCCCAAAATGCCTGAGATATGCATCAAAGTTGAAAAAACCCTATTTATGCCACTATATAGCTTACCGGCATTTCCTCAGTTCACGGTCGGCTTTGAAGAGTGTAGATGTGTTCCTGGTCCACCAAAGATCATTGTGCCGTGCTCCAGAGATAAGCATGGGGTGAGGGGGGTGTGGGGAGGCAGGGTGCACAGAGGGAGGGTGCAGGTTGGAGGCGGGACCACTGGACTCAACAAGGGACCATGTTCTAGTTTTCAGGGTTCAAAAAACACCAGAGGACAGTTTTCTGGTTTGACAGGGGCATTTGGCACACTGGGGTGGGCTCCCAGCGTGCCACCCGACTGTTTCTCTTGGGGGCTGTAGCCAACAGGGATTGAGCGCCCCTGTTGGCACGCTCTGAGGCACAAGTCATGGGGGTTGGGCACCCCCACAGCAGAAAGCTTAACAATTTTTGGGGGACATAATGCCAACGGTGAGTGGGCTCCCCCGTCAGCAAATTAAACTTGGGCAGGAATGGGACTGAAGCCGACAGGGATTGTGGCCCCCGTCGGAAAACAAAGACAGTTTTTTGGGGGGAGCGCATGATGCCTTGGGGGATTGGGCACCCTCTCGGCACACAACAAATGGGGGTGAGGAGGCGGCAATCCACCGCCATGTTAAATTTATTGTTCAACTTAGGGAGGTACAGCCCTGCAATGATGGGTTGCTCCCTCATTGCAGTGGAATGGCTGATGCTGCAATGACGAGGTGGCCCCTCACTGCAGCGGTGAAAACGTTTGTACTTGGTGGCACTTTTGGAGACTAGTGTCACTGGCACACTGTGCCTCCATTGGTACACCAGTGCCAAGCCCCCAAATGCAGTGCCTCCGTTGTCTGCCACAGTGCCACACCTCCACAACCTGCTTCTCTCCTAAGCTGCCACATAATGTTTCTTGTGCATGCCTGCAAGCAAACATAAAAACTGTGGACAGTCTAATAAATCATGACAATGTCCTGTTCTCTGACACAAAGTCTTTAACAAATAGTGACACAGCATACTACACAGCTCTACAAATCTGTTCCTATTGAACAGGACTCACTTGCAGGATTGATGGATTTAGTCACTGATACAGAATTCCCCACCCACCTAGAAGAACAACTCACAAGGGATATCATCCCACAGGAAGTTGAACATGCTATAAAATCTCTGGTGACAGATAAAGCCCCAGGCACAGATGGGCTAACCAGTGAGCTATGTAAAGTAATGGGCCAAACTTTATTACCAGGCTGGCAACTGTTTTTACTAGCATATTAACTGCAGGCAATCTTTCACTTAGAAACATAGAAACATAGAATTTGATGGCAGATAAGGACCGCTTGGCCTACCTAGTCTGCCTATTTCCCTACCTAACAGATATGCTGCAGATCCTAGTTAACCAACAGCCTACTTCCTCCTACCTCCCACTAGAATTGCTTTATGTCTGTCCCATGCATTCTTGAATTCCCCACTCTTTTTGACTCTACAACCTCCTATGGAAGGCTGTTCCATGCATCCATAACCCCCCCGTGAAGAAATACTTCCTCACATTACCTCTGAGCCGTCCCCCCTCTATCTTCAAATTGTGCCCTCTTGTTCTTGCACATCTCTTTTTCTGAAAGATGCTACCCATTTGGATTTTGTTGTTTCCCTTGAGGTGTTTGTGACAGTTTCTGTCATGTCCCCCTTCTCCCTCCTTTCCGCAAGGCTATACATCTTAAGCTCCTTTCGTCTTTCTTCATATGTCTTCTGGTGCAGACCTTGCACCATTTTGGTTGCCCTCCTCTGGACAGCCTCCACCCTGTCTATGTCTTTGCGGAGATGGGGTCTCCAGAACTGTACACAGTATTCCAGATGTGGTCTTACCAACTGTCTGTACAGAGGGCCAACAACTTCCTGTTTTCTACTGGTGATGCCTCTCCCTATGCATCCCAGTATCCCCCCAACCCTCCTTACTGCCATCTCACATTGTTGGCCCACCTTTAGGTCATCTGATGTGATTAACCCCAGGTCATTTCCATTTTTGTTGTTGTCAGTATCTCAACCCCCCCCCCCCATTGTGTACTCTTCCCTGGTTTTGTTTCCCAGGTGCATTACTTTACTTCTTTGAGTTGAATCTAAGCTGCCATACATTTAACAATTCGATTGGATAGTGGATTATTGATTTATGTATATAAAAAGGTAATAAACGGGATATCAATAACTGGAGGCTCGATATGCCTTCTCAATACCGATTTTGAAATCTGGCAAAAATATTAAATTCTAGATTACTATTGGTAACCAAAACATTAATATCACCAGAGCAAACATGCTCTATTCCAGGAAGATCCATTGCATAACATCTTCTGTTACTTTGAGAGTTATTTGAACAGGGTAGTAGAAATAAAGCACCGGGATTAGTATCATCATTAGATCAGCAAAAAGCGTTCGACTCTGTAAGTCATGTTATTTTATGGACAACACTGCAAAAATTTGGTATACCACAAAAATTAATCGGATGGATACAATGCCTATATAAAATTGCCACTGTTACCCCAATAGTGAGAGGCTAGAAAGGCCCTGTGGTGTCACTTAAGAAAGGGGCCAGACAAGGATGCTCCCTTAGTCCATTACTGTATGTTTTTTGTATCAACCCTCTATTGCGGGTACTTAACTCATCTCCTAGCTTACAACCTGTAAACACACAGAGTAATATAGTTATAAGTAAAGCCATAGCATATGCAGATGATCTGTACATCCTGGTGGCAAACAGGCAATCAACTGAGGAAGCAATCAGAATTTGCCACACATATAATAAGTGTTCAGGAACTAGCTTGAACATAGCTAAATGTACAGGGAGGCTTTTACGTCACGAGGAGCCCTCCCCACCAACTGTGGTAGATATTATATTAACTACACAACCAATCCAGATACTAGGTATTGTATATGGGCAAGTAAACTCTGATAGGCTCAGCTGGCAACTTACAATGGAATAAAAATCAAATCAGTAAACAAAAAAGAATTTATCTTATAAAAACGTATTTAATACCAATTTTCTCCTATATCAGTTATGCATTCCCCTTGCCAAGATCACTAGAAACCTCACTACTCAGCATCTTCTTTCGGGCAGTATGGGGTTGTAGGTTGAGAACATTAAAAGAAACATCACATACCTGCCAACCCTACTCCTTGACTCAACAACCTGTGACTGTAATTAAACCCCTACACACATTACTATCTCCACCCCCCCCCGAAGCTCATACCAGAGACGTATGGTATGCAGGAGCCTACTCTATCTCAGTAAATATCATGTAGCTAAAGGTTAGTTTGTTGTTAGCCTCCCTCCTATGTCTCTCCTACATTCCCAATCCTTCTGTCTAGATATTATGACTCTGGGTCCCTCAAGATCCTATGAAACTGTATCCTATCTTAACTCTGACCCGGGACCTTCCTTATGCTCCCAGTTGATGTAACCCACAAATTATGCTTAAGCCAGGACTGTATGACCTTGTATTATTATATTATTAGTGTATGTGTATTTTGTTGTGTTTCCTCTGTACTTTTACTTTTATTTGACATGGAGCCTTTGCAAAAGAGTTTATGACTCAAAGGATTGTAATTCTGATTGTATTCAATAAATAAAAAAATAAAATAAATATGTCAAGGAGGACTGGGCATGGTTAAACCAATACTTTTTTCTATAGTATATTTATACAAGCCAATTTTAAACCAGTACTAGCATTTACTGGACATCGATGGATTTCTCTCATGAGTTCCTCATGCGAAACCTGGTTTCGCAATGGGAAAAGGGGAATTCTAGGTCCCTTCGAGATCTATGAATGCTGTAAGCTATAGTCATGAAATCATTTACAAAGATAAAAGCTACAACTAACTAGTCATATGGTACTTACAAAACATAGGAAAGAGATATATAACTGGGTCCTAACAAACCACTTTCAAGAAGCGGAAACCTTCCCATGTTGCCCCCACATCAGTCAATACTTATTAAACTGTTAAAGAACCTAGAATCCCTGTTAAAATGTGGGATTTTCACTGGCAGGATTAATATAAAAGCTAATCAGAAAGACAAACAGGTAAGGACCTCAGGAAACCCTTAAACTTCCTTGGCTGATAATGGTGGGCCAGACATCTCCCCCAGACCCTCTGGGATACAATCAAATCCATCCTACGGGGTAAGCGCATAGCACTAGCCTCTCATAAGAAGAAGGAGGCAGGACAAAATCAGTTAAACTTAATATCTCAAATTAGGGAGCTGGAGGGTGCCCAAAAACAAAGGTGGGATGACTCCCGAAATAGTGAATTAATTTCTTGTAGGAAAGCACTTCAAAAGATCCAGATAGCCGAGACGGAGAGAGCTTTGTTTTACCTGAAACAAAAATACTATGAAGGAGGGTCCCATGGTACTAAACTGCTGGCCTATAGGCTTCGCCAATCTAGGGCAAAAGCCACAATTACTAAAGTAGTTTCTCCCCGTTCTGGCCAATTGGTCAAACAATCCACACAAATAGCGGAGGCCTTTGTGGATTATTACACGAAGCTGTATGGTGCAGAGGAGACCTCCACCAGGCAAGATAAAATAAGATACCGCGAATCTGTCCCACTCCCTAGGCTCTCACTCAATGCTGCTGGGCCCCTGACCAGGCCCATCACACAGACTGAAGTGAGCACCGTAATCAAAAACCTTAAATCAGCCAAATGCCCGGGCCCTGACAGGTTCAGAGACGAATTTTATAAAACTTTAGCCCCTGAAATGACCCCCTTACTGCTTAGGGTTTTCTCTGGAGTGTGGACAGAGGGAGTCCTCCCCCGCAGTAACATAGAAACATAGAAACATAGACTTTGATGGCAGATAAGGACCGCTAGGCCCATCTAGTCTGCCCATTTCCCTACCTACAGGATAGGCCGCAGATCCTAGTTAACCAACAGCCTATTTCTTCCTACCCCCCACAAGAATTGCCTTATATCTGTCCCATGCATTCTTGAATTCTCCCACAGTTTTAGACCCCACAACCTCCTCAGGAAGGCTGTTCCATGCATCCACTACCCTCTCTGTGAAATAATACTTCCTCACATTGCCCCTGAACCGCCCTCCTTCTATCTTTTAAATTGTGTCCCTTGTTCTTGCAAGTCTCTTTTTCTGAAAATGCTACCTTCTTGGACTTTGTTGATTCCACTGAGGTACTTAAAAGTTTCTATCATGTCCCCTCTCCCTTCTTTCTTCAAGGGTATACATATTAAGCTCCTTTAGTCTTTCCTCATACGGCTTCTCTTGCAGACCCTGCATCATTTTAGTTGCCCTCCTCTGGACTGCCTCTATCCTGTCTATGTCCTTGCGGAGATGGGGTCTCCAGAACTGGACACAGTACTCAGATGGGGTCTCACCAACTGTCTGTACAGAGGGATAACAACTTCCTGTTTTCTGCTGCTGATGCCTCTCCTATACATCCCAGTATACCCCCAGCCCTCCTACTGCCTTCTCACATTGCTTGCTAACCTTAAGGTCATCTGATATGATTACCCCCAGGTCCCTTTCCTTTTTTGTTGTTGTTACTACCTCCCACCCATTGTGTATTCTTCCCCTGGGTTCTTGTTTCCCAGGTGCATTATTTTGCACTTCTTTGCATTGAATCCTAGCTGCCATACTTCTGACCATTCCTCCAACCTTGCCAAGTCCCTTTTCATCCTTTCCACGCCTCCTGTG
Source organism: Neoceratodus forsteri (assembly GCA_016271365.2). Lineage (NCBI taxonomy): Eukaryota > Metazoa > Chordata > Ceratodontiformes > Ceratodontidae > Neoceratodus > Neoceratodus forsteri. Next base: position 1,142,906,348 of record CM057450.1, on the reverse strand, counting down.
TATCAACCCTGTTGCAGATTTTTGTGTCATCTGCAAAAAGGCATACTTTTCCTTCCAGTCCCTCTGCAATGTCACTGATGAAGACATTAAAAAGGACTGGACCCAATACTGAACCCTGCAGTACCCCACTAGTAACCCCCCTTACTTCAGAATGGACTCCATTACGCGACAATCACTGTCATACACAAAGAGGGCAAAGATCCCTCAAAATGTGAATCGTACCACCCAATTTCACTGTTGAACCAGGATTATAAGATATTTACATCAATAATAGCAGCAAGACTTACTCCCCTGCTCCCTGATTTAATCGAACAGGACCAAACCGGTTTTGTTATGGGCCATCAGGTTCCAGACAGCGTTCGACTTGCCCTAAACATAATAGATAAGATCAGACGCTCTGAACCCCAGCATGCTTACTAAGCCTTGACTGAGAAGGCGTTGATAGGGTTTCGTGGGAATTCCTTTCTTGGTACTCGAGCAAAGAGGCTTCCCAGAGCCCTTCACAAACACCATCCGATCCTTATATACGGCCCGCAAGCATCGTTAGAGTGAACAGAGGGCTTTCCACTAGATTCCACCTAGGAAGAGGCACCCGACAGGGGATGCCCCTCTCTCCCCTGCTTTTCGCCTATATATTCAACCATTGGCGGAGGCCGTAAGATTGGCAGGGAGTTAAAGGAATTGTGGTGGGTGATGTCCAGAAAAATCCTGCTTTATGCGGATGACATACTACTAACTCTTTCACAACCACAAACAATCCATACCCCAAGTCTGGCCCATCCTAGAAGAATTTCGGAGACAGTCAGGTTATTCCTTGAATAAAACTAAAACAGAAGCCCTTAGTTTCTTTTTTCATCCCTCAGAGAACATTCACCATCTACTGCCCCTGAACTGGGCAGCTGATGACATGCGATATCTGGGGGTCCACCTAACTAAACAAGCATCTGGGTTGTTTAAAGCAAATTACGCCCCCCTGGTATCCTCCCTCAAGAAAGACATTGAGAGATGGTCTATCGCCAATCTACCCATGTATTCCAGACTCCAAGCCATATCGATGAATATCTTACCCAAATTCTTATACTTGTTCCAATGCATCCCGTTTTATTCATAAATCACACTTCCAACATTGGCACAAGTTGATCTCTAAATTCATTTGGGCCAATAAGAGGCCTAGAATAAACCTTAGGATATTACAGACCCACCGTGCAGAGGGGGTCAGGTCCCTTCCGGACCTTGAGGATTATTTCTTAGCAGTACAGCTAAAAAACGCCCTACGGTGGACAGGCCATGGTCCTGCCCCTAGCTGGAGAGAGATCGAGAGGTTAGAGGAGGAGGGAAATGACAGACTACCCCTTGAGGACTGAATGATGGCCCCACCTCAAGCCTACACATCTCTTATGCCTAGACTCAATGCAGTGGGGGAGACACTTCGGGCTACCCATAGATTATGGAAAAAATACAGTTTACTGCCTCTGCTTTGGCCCTTAAAAAGACTGGGATGGGCTGAGGACTTCCCCCCTAACCGCTTGGACCACTCCTACAAACAGTGGCGCTGACTGGGTCTTGAATACCTCGGGCAATTTATTCAAGGGGAGATGGTTCTGGATTTCAGTTCCCTCAAAAACAGATATAACCTTAGAAAAATGGATCATTTCCGATTCCTGCAGGCTAGAACCTACATAGTAACCTTACAGAAGAAGGGAGGGTCACTTGATAGGGTTAAGCCCCTACTGGAAGCTTTTAAACAGATAAAATCTTCTACGGTCCAAAAGGGTTTCATCTTGATTTTATATGCAGCCATTAGATCTACAAGAACAGATCCCCTTATAAGGATTAAGGAGTATTGGCAAAGGGAGATGTCCCCCGCCCTTATTCCAGTAAACTGGAAAGTGATCTTTAACACTGTGAACCACACCACTAAATCTCCACTATGGCAGGAATATGCTTGGAAGGTCAGAATTAGGTTCTTCTTAACCCCAGCAGCCTTAAACAAAAGAAATCCTAATGTCCCGGCCTGTTGTTGGAGGGGTTGTGGGGAGGCAGGTTACATCCACGTACTCTGGGCCTGCCCAAAGCTATTCAGATATTGGGAGGACATCAGGCAGGCTATCGAAAGTGTCTTCTCCCTCACTCAGAATCTGGGATGGGAGGAACTGATCCTGGGGGTACTGCCCACTGGCCTTAGAGGCCCTGACAGCTCGTACTTGTGGGCTATTCTAATAGCAGCCGCTCATAAAGCCATAACCAGACTGTGGCTTAATCATCAAATACCCAAGAAACAGGATTGGATCTCAGTGGTTGGAAGTATTGCTGACTTAGAAGAATTGACTTTTAAAATAAATAATAAATCCCATGCCTATGTTCAAAAATGGGCAAGGTGGACTATGTGGTTGCAGGCAGAAGGTGTCTTGGGCTCTGGGTAGGGTGTTGTGCCCTTTAGGCAAAGGGCTTTGGACGACTTGTCAGGTATTTCAAACATGTAATATGCTGTAATTGCTGCAACTATGTTCCCTTCCTTTCCTGTCCCCCACCCCTACTCCTGCGGTCGGGGATCTCTACTCTCCTTTTTTTTTTTTGTTTTGTTTTGCTTTTCAAAATATTAACTCTCCTATCTCCTCCCTCCCTTTCCCTCCCTTGCCCTATCCTCTGCCAACTTTCCACAAGAAGATGCTCTGATCAAAGGACTGTATAAATAACTTGCACTTCTTACAATCCCAACTGATGTTATTTTGAAATATCTGCCTCACTCTTGGGAACACTTAGCTGTATCACAATATTAGGGATGCCAACTTCTGTCATCTCTTCTGTTTGTATTAGACATCTGTATGTTAATGTACTGATATCTGTCTAAGGCTAAATCGAATGTATAGCAAAGTCTAATAATAAAATATGAAATAAAAAAAAGAAACACAAGCAGGTAGAGAAGAGGATATGCATCAGGGTGCAATGCATACAACAGAAACAACAGAACACCTTTTCTTAACATGCTCTTACATCAGTAACTTCTCGAGCTTATTAGCTACAACCTGGACTGCACCATGGTTTGCATCAATAACATATGAGGCACTTATGGTAGGTCATTATGCTGGATATGGTAATAGCATGCCAATACAATGGATGTAGTCATCCTAGTAATCAAATGGAATATTTGGAACACCAGGAGCCTTTTCACACTCCAGCTAAAATTCAGCCCGCATATAGAATTCATCCAGAAAATTATTACAGATCTGCAGAATTTATATTATTCTGAAACTAAGTCTATGTCTCAGAGATACTTGCAAAATGTTTGGAGGAATATGCCATGGGTGACAGATACAGATGCACCAATTATTTAAAATGTTGATACACCTGTTAGCTCAACCATGTGTATTAATATAAACCCTGGAAAAATTGATTAAATCATTTACTTTCCCCTTTGGAGTAGGTCTTCTGGGTTATGTTAGGTTTAATTTTTCTTTTTTTTTTCTTTTCCCTTTGTGCTCCTATCTGTATAAAAATTAAGAAGTTTAAGCTTGGTGAAGGTAAAAGGATTATCTTATTTAATTTAAATATGACTGTACAACAATGTACCATGTAAATATTGAAATGTGACACTTTCGTGATGTTGTAATGTTTGATTTTCTCACCCAATAAAAACTCCTCTACTCTTTTTGAGAAGTGCCATGGGACCTTTAACATCCATCTGAACAGGTAGAATGGTCCTCGGTTTAACATCTCATCTGAAAGAGGGCACCTATGAAGTGCAACACCTCCCTCATGATGTACTACAGTGTCAGTATTGGGATTTTACCCCAAGTGCCTGGTGTGGGGCTTGAACCCACAATCTTCTGCTTTTCTGGCCTCAGCGGTGAATGTGCAACCTGCTGAGCCACTAACACTAATTGATTTATGCCTTCATTTAGCCTGATGCAACTTGAGCTGGTGAGCAACTTCCAACTTGGATTTGGATTTGGATTTAACACTATTTGAACCAATCGAGTGGTGCCCAGTGCAGGGCTCATGAATATTAATTCAGGGCTGATGAATGTTGATTATGGAATGTGCACAATAACTTTTAGAATGTGCACAACAACTTGTAGAACATTCACAACAAGATTTCAGCTTGTGCCAACCTCACACCCACACTTAGAACATTTTATTTATTTAGTTAGTATTTGTTGACTGGCTAAGTGCACTAGACAAATCCTACCTATTTTGAGGCATGACCTAGGGAAGGGGGATACAGATGAATGCCAACTGACCTTAAACCAGAGTAAGCTGTTGGTGGTATTTTTAGTGAACGAGGGAAATTTGGCCAGGACACCGGGGCAATTTCCCTACTCTTTTCGATAAGTGCCATGGGATCTTTAACAGCCACCTGAACTACCACCAATCCAGGCAGATGGGACCTTGGTTTAACGTCTCATCCAAAAGACGGCACCTCAGAAGTGCAGCACCCCTCTCATGCTGCACTACAGTGTCAGTACTGGGATATTAACCCAAGTGCCAGATGTGGGAACTGAACCCACAGCCCTCTGATCTCCTGGCCTCAGAGGTGAGTCTGCTACCTACTGAGCCACTGACACGACAAAAGCAGCACAATGAGATAGTTTTGTTTGATGTTTTTCATTACAAGCCATAAAGTGGCTCAACAATTGCCACCAGGTTAGCCAGCTCAATTTGGGTCCACTGGGCAGCCCTCCTTCGTGCCATCTCACTTGCTCAGTAGGTTCAAAATGGCGCTCTACAGCACAGCTCCACCACATGCAGATGCTGCATGGTACAGTGCTGCCATTCCCTATCGCGCTGTCACCGAACAGCGCGATAGTGGTGCACCCATACCTGACGTATGGCACCTAGGGGGCAAAGGTCGGGCACAGGGTCAAGGGTCTCTGGCGCATGGCCAGGCAGCGCCATTGGAACCCAATGCGTGTAGTAGATTGGGTGCCTGTGTGCTACCTCCAGTAGCGGCCTACCACGCTGTCTGCCCCCAGTGCACCTATGATGCCCCAGTGCCACAGCACCAGTTATAGGTGAACATGCTGTGCACAGTACATCAGCAGCACAGCAGGTGCCTGCATCAGCAACCCAGGCATGCGCGGTGAGGTGTACTGCGATGTCACAGAACTGCACCCTTGGCTCAGCACGTTCAACACAATTGCGCAAAGCACAACAGCGCGATATTCAGCCGTCATATGCAAATCAGCTATTCAATGGCGCAGCACTGCAATTTGCATCCACTTAAAGTTGCGCCTCACCTCATTTGCATGGGTTGCGCTATAAAAGTGCAACATTGGGCTGCACTGGCCATAGTCGGTTACTGCAGTCTATAGGTGAGTTGCATGCTGTTTGGGAGTGTGGACTGTGGATTTTGGGACATGCATGGGACTGCACAATCACAAGTAACAACTGTCATTCTCACAGGCTAAATCATGACCGAGAGAGTTGTGGGAGAGGAGGAACACAGTGGTGGGAGGAGGGAGAAGCCTAATTTCACCAAGGCCGAGACAGATGCCCTGTTTGAGGCCTACCTGGATCAGGAGCCACTTCTCAGTGGATGGCAGGGAACACCACAGGCCCGTGCTGCTGCATGGGAGGACGTGGCACATGCAGTGAACCTGCATGGCAGCCACCAGCACTCCGTGCAGGAGTGCAAGAAGAAGATGGGCACGGACAGGAGGAGGATAAAGGAGAAGGTGGCTGCCATCAGGGCAACACGAGCTGCGACAGGTGGGGGACAGCCGGAGGTGGTACACCTGACCCCACAGGAGGAGAGGGTTGCTGGCAGCATGCAGCGTTGTGCCATTGAGGGTGTTCCGGGTGGTGGCTTCCAGACGGGTGGTAGCCCGTCACTGCATGGTAGGTCATGGTCTGTCTGTTGGGGGAGGCAGGGTAGGTCACAGGCAGTAACGTGACTTTGTTTTTCCCTTACAGATCCTGAGCATCTGCATGGGTCAGCGGTGGTGGGTCTGTCCACTGAGGCCAGTCAGATGGAGATGGAGGAGGGCCCATCCACCTCCACAGGAATACGTGGCTCAGTGCGACAGTGGGCCCGCCTGGCTGTCCAGACTGATGTTGTAGGAACAGGTGTGGAGGAGGCCCTGCCCATGTCTCAGCGTACCAGCATCCACAGATGCCAGCATGCTGTGACTCGGGCTGGTGCCGGGTCCATCACCAATGATGATGTCGCTAACGCCATGGGCAGGTGTGTGCCATGGGATGGCCACACAGCAGGTAACATCGTGGCCATGGCTGTGGGTGGAGGGGCTCTCACTGAATACACTAAGCCCATTCTTTTTTGCTAGGGGCCAGAGCCTCCCCTCCCCCTCCCGGAGGGGCTCAGACTGAACTCATCTCAGCCTGCAAAGTCCCTGAGTTTTGGAAGCTCTCCTGAGGCTCCTGATTGACTGAATCCACTTGTCTCTCTTGAAAATGAACGTTCATTAGGCCACTTCAACGACTGATAGGCTCCCAGTTTAGGTGCCTAAATTAGGTCCCTGCTTTCCCCCCCACAAGTCCACTGCAAAGTCCCATGAGAATCTGGCAAAGTTCCAAGCATCTCAGTAAATAATCCTGGCATTCTGATAGGCTGACAGGCTGCAAATATGGCTGCTGTTATACTCAGCCCCTTGCAGTCCATAGAAGTCCCAACAATGTTGTTCTGGTGCAGCCAGGATAATTATTTTATTTATATTATTTTTGCCACACTGTTCAATAGCCATTACTGTGCCCTTTAAAATGCTGCCAAGTTTAAACACTTTGGTGCAGTCCTCAGCCAATCACCGCTGCTGAAATCAGCAGTCCCTAGGCAGCAGCAGGCATCTCATTAATATTCATAGGGCTCTGTTTTAGTATTTTTGAGCCCAGTTTCTAGTGCTTCTCAGAGCTCTTTATTTAAAATGCAAAGAGGGCTGTCTTGGCCCTGGCCTCTGGTCACTGGACCCCACCCAGCCTGACCATGGGGACATGACCACCATAAAGCCATTTGTTTGACCGCAATCGTGGTTGGGACATGGGGCATGCTTCCATGCATGTACAAGCTTCCAGCCAGCTGTGAAGAGCATGTGGGAAGTGCTTGCTGCTCGGTATGACAGGGTGACCCCTGTCTATGAGACTTACCCTGGTATGAAGGTTGGTTATCGCCCCCCCCCTTCTTTCTTTCCCTTGATCTGCTCTCACTAGCAATTTTTCAGTGTCGGACTGGCCACCCAGCGTACACTCTAAACACTTTGCTGTCCCTTTCTCTGGCCACCTTTCCCTTCAATTGGAATCGGGGCCTAAAGTCCTGAAACGTGAATACGATATGTCAGATACCTGAAATGCTTATAGAGGGGCATAAAGTGCTCATTTGCAGCAGTAAAGTGCCAGGTGCTTATGTGCAAATGTAGAATGCATACAAATGTTATGAATAATGAACTTTATAAAAGGGATAGTGTCTTAATTAATTAGAAGTGCCTTAAATGTCCTTAGGTACAGGTAAAATGCCTATGCAAAAGAGTAGAGCTGCCTTAGGTATTTGTTTTCTTCTAAGGAAGCAGCTCTGATAAAGCTTTTATTTTTACTCCTAATACAATAATAAACACAATAAAGACAGCTATGGGACAGACTTGTGTCCAAACCTTTATGCTAAAATCATGTGTTCAGTACGGAGTAGCAGAGATTTCCTTTTCCTTTGCCAAAAGCTGCTCCGTAGTAAAACAGCAAAAGAATCCTGAATCAGATCAGGATTGTGCAAGGAGTGGCAGTGTCATTTATTCTTGTTTGTTTTTGCTGCCGCCCTGTGACGGAGATATAAAATAAAATAATCAAAAAAACTCCTGGCTGGCTGGCTTATGGAAATGTGAGGAAGCTCTGCCAGCCAGCCAAGGAGTCAAATGGAGCGGCTCAATAACCTTTCAGTTTAGTTAGTAGAGCCGCCCCATGGAAGCAAAAATACAGTAATCCTGCATCGGAACGGAATTGTAAGTCATAAAGCACCATTTTCTTGTTTACTTTTACTGCACGCCGCTCTGTGATTTTCCCTGACACATTGGCTTTGAAAATTTAAAAAGAAAGGCCTTGCAGGGTCAGAAGAGAAGAGGTAACTCTGACAGAAAAGAGTGAAATAGTATAAGAAAAGTAAATAGAGGACCGTGTTCGCTCCTTGCTCTCTCTCTCTCTCTCTTTCTCTCACATAGTGGTGCAGTTACAGCTGGGCAGCTATAACTTTCCCTTTCAAACTGAAAGCTGCCCCACTTCAATAAGAAAGCGTCCTACTCGGAATAAGAAGGGACAGGGATGTCCCTATAATATAAAACACTATGCTCAAAGAAAGGGGATTAGAGACATTAAGGACTGTGTTCTGGTGCCCCTTGAATGAAATAAAAGGAGCAAAATGAAATATTCGGCCAATGGCCAAGAACGTAAAGTAAAGGGCCAAAATGAAATGTTTCGTGACAGCTGATGATTGCAGCCATCGGAGGGAAAGAAATGAGTACTGTGACCCTGTGCCCAAAGAAGGGCTTCATGATAATTTCCAAGTTTAGGAGAAATTATCATTGTACCTCAGGCTATTAAAACCAGAAACACAGAAACAATGTAATCATATAAAACTGTTTAAATAAAAGATTGAGATACTGAATGTCTCAAAGGTGTCCCCTGTGAGAAACGCTTGAGGGCTGTTTGTTACATATGAAAATACTGTTCCTTTTGTTAGAAACTATATGCTACATAGAATGTAAATGTAAGCAGACTGAAAATGAAACAGGCTTACCTGCAGCAGAGATCCTAATGACTGTCTCTAGGGAGACAGCGCCCTTGTGGCATGTTTTATGCAGAATAAAATGCAAGTCATGCAGAATAAAGGGAGGAGCTAAAGGGCATTATGCCAATTCTATATTCAGAGCCTATATACTGAAGAAATATGTATGCTAAGTTACTTGTTTTTATAGTAAAGAGAGTTGCCTAAAACAATAAGGCTTAGAAAAACGTTTTCTTTTGTATAGGCTTGGCTGCTTAAGCAAAGCCCAAGTATGAAATCTGGGTGGATCACATGTCTGTGAGGTCACCCTCTAATAATATAAAAGCCGCCTTAGGGGCTAAAATTTTAGAGAGACCGTCAGTTGCTTTCTGGCCGGAGAAGGTGTAAGACCTTCAGGGTGTTCAGAATGGAGGCTGACGCTAAGCTGAGGATTGCTAACCTCATATTTCTTTGGTTTTTATGTATTTTACCTATTTTTCTTTACAAGAAAATAAAATGATAAATGCTTTTGGGCGTTTTTATGCACCTATTTGTCTGCCTATGTGAGTTATTCTGAAATACCACACCTGGTGACACTCCGCAGCCACTCAGTTAGCCCACACAGGGTGAAAAGAAATGCAGGGGCACTCTGGCGGCCCTGGAGGACATCATCCAGAACTGGGCCAGCAGTTGTGGAGCTCGGGGGACAATTGGGGGACACCTGAAGCACCAGGAGGCAGACCAGAGAATGGGAGAACAAGCAGTGCAAACAAGGTGAGCCTCTCGGGGGGGGGGGTTACATGAGGATGAGAGCACCAACTTCATAATCATTTGGAATGCCTTTAAGGTATTTAGTATGGGTCAGATAATAAACTATTCAACATGTAAATATAAAGTGCACAAGCAAAAGTTTGCCACCCTCCTGACAGAACTATTGAACAAAGAAAAGGAATATTACTCCAATCCCAACCAAATATCTCTGGAGTTGGAGAATATTCTCCTTCTAAAGTAAAGCATAAATCGTATTTTACACTACCATGAGGAAAGAGAAATTCTTTTTACCATGACAAGCAAATTGGAAGTATGGAGAATACTTTCATATAGACTCAGGAAGAAAAGCATAATCTACTACACAATGAGGTATTGTTTCCCCAAAGCAAATCCACAAGAGATGAGAGAGATTCCAGAAATATTACACTTAGCTAGATGCCTCAAATGAATGAAAGAGGAAGGTAAGCTAAAAACAATTCTGAAGGGGTTCCATTCTCTAAACTGACCCAGAAGTGGGTAGAACTGGATTCCCCAATTGCTGATTAAGAAATAGAGGAAGCTATTAAACACTTATCACTGAGTCAGACACCTGTCTCAAATGGGTTAAATGTAGATTTTATGCTCATCCTAGAAGCTATTGCTTCCCCTGTGTTCAATATATCTAGACACACATGCAAAATCACAGTTCCTTGAGACTACCGAGGAGGCAGTAGTCACAGTGCCCCTGAGCCCACAAAAGATGCATCCCATTGTGCAAACTATAGGCCTATGTCATTGCTTAAAGAGAGACTGTCAACATTTTTGCATCACGCTACTGCTAGTTGAAAACCTACACTTCATGATTGCTTGGCTTTCTAAAATTCATTAATGTTACTGTTTTTGACAGAGAAGAACTTTGGTCTCAGAGCAAGAAACAGCAGTCTAGAGTCAGGAGCAGAGGGTGAATCTAATTGGAGGTGTGGCTTAGAAGCTTAGGAGTACAAAAGCAGGTGTCTCCAATTACAGCTTCCTGCTGTTTTTGACAGAGGAGAGCTTTGGTTTCAGAGCAAGAAACAGTAGTCTAGAACTACAGATTCTTTTACTGATAAATCACTTCTATCTCATCAGGAGTCAGTACCTGTTTGGATTAAGCAAACAGATACTTTATTAGAAGAAGGGGGTCTCATTTAAGTTAAAAAAAAGAAGAAAGTCACTGTGTGTTTCTCTGAGGAAGGGGACTGTATCAGCTTAATTTACTAAGTCAGGAGCAGAGGGTGAATCTAATTGGGGGTGTGGCTTAGGAGCTTAGGAGTACAAAAGCAGGTGTCTCCAATTACAGCTTCCTGCTGTTTTTGACAGAGGAGAACTTTGGTTTCAGAGCAAGAAACAGCAGTCTAGAACTACAGATGTTTTACTAATTGCCCTCCACCCTCCCACCTTAAGCCAGTTCTACTTTTATAGCCACTGGATTTGACTGACAACAGGAACTTCCTCTTTGAATTAGGAAAGGAAGGATCACTGAGACACATTAGTTTCATCAACCTTGAAGGAACAAAATAATCCCCCCTCCCGGCTGCTGGAGGTCTGAATCCAAAGGAAGTTCCTGTCCCAGAACAAGAAGGGCAAGAGTTGTAAGGGCACATAGGCAGTAGGAAAGTGAGTATAAAAATACATAGAGGGAGGATACGTAAGCATACAAAGCAACAGGAGAGAGGACACAAAATAAGTCAAGATGGGAGTGGTGCAGTGCAATGGCTGTGGAGCAAAAGCATTCCAGGAGACATTCTGGAGGCTGAGATGCTGCCCTGTTTGCAGGCACCTCTCTGGTCTGAGGGAGGAGGTTGCCCATCTCTAGGCTGACCTGGCTAGGATTCGTGAAACCTCTTCCCCCACCCAGGGACCACCAGGGCCACCACCCTTACCTCAGAGGTTGCCAAGAAAGAGGAGCAGTTGGACCAAGGTGGGCTCAAGGAGGGAGAGGGTGGTGGAACAGAGGTGCATCCCTCCAGTTGCACCTCTCCACAATTCATATGCTGTTCTGACAAAGAGTGGTTCCTCTATGGAGGCACCTGCAATGGAGACCAAGGAGGATGCTGGGAACCTCCACAAAGGAGACCCACAGGAGGGTGGCATGGGACCCCACAGGGGAAGGAAACAACTCCTGGTGGGGGACTCAATCATTAGGGGGGTAGAAGTGGTGGAGGAAGGGAATAGGGAGGTAAGATGCCTGCCTGGCACCATGGCTTGGCGGAACAGGAAGCGTAATCCTCAGGATCATGGAGCAGCTGCAAGAGGGAGGGAGCTGGATGTCATTGTCACCTAGGGACAAATGACCTGGCTGTGAATGGGATCAGAGCAGTGCAAGAGGAGTTTGTGGATTTGGGGAGGGGCCTTAAACAAGTAGCATGTACGGTAACCTTCTCGGAGGTGCTGCCTGTCTATGGCAAGGATGATGCTAGGGTATTCCACACCATGGGATTTAATGAATGGTTGAAAAACTGGTGTGGAGCTCAAGGTTTGGGCTTCATTGGGGACTTGAGAGCCACCTGGAGGGATGCAGGCTTATACTGACACGATGGTCTGCATCTGTCCGGGGAGACCAGGATCCTAGTTGACAGGTTTAAATGCTTCATTGGCAAACATTTAAACTAGCCAAGGGGGGAGGCACTGAAAAGGAGCAGGGGAAATCCCAGCCTACCCCCATAAAACACAGTAGTTACAGAGGTAAACACCAAGGTAGAGAAGTCAGTAGGGAGCAGGACAGGGGTAAACGCAGAAAAAGGCAGTAAGGACACGGATGGGGCTAAAAGGGGTAAGACCATAAAAAATAAATGGAAGGTGATGAGTACCAATGCCCACAGTCTGTGCAACAAGCTCCCTTGATGGAAGAGGGATGCCTAGATAGTGTGGCAGTCAGTGAAACATGGTACACAGAGAACCATGACTGGGATGTCAATATACCAGGATACACAGTCTATAGGAGGGACAGGGTAGGTAAAGAGGAGGAGTAGCTCTCTATATAAGGAAGGGATTAAACCAACAGAACTAAAGAGTAAACAGGAAGTTGACGAGTCGCTGGTCACCCTGGAGACAGGAAACAGCGCCACAATCTGCAAGGGGTGTGTAGACCCCCATCTCAAGGGGAGGAAATGGATAAGGAAATGATAGAAGGCATCCTTAAAATGGCAGAGGGCTACAGTGAAAAGACAGAGATATTAAACAAATATTTTGCTCAGTATTTACAAATGAAGAGGGGGAGGTACCTAAAACAAACAGTAGAAACACTCTGGAGACAGAAGTTGATACCAGCCCATTTACAGAGGAAAGGGTTCTGAAAGAACTCTTAAAACTGAAGGTGGACAAAGCAATGGGGTCTGATGGGATTTATCCCAGAATTCTAAAAGAACTAAGGGTAGATCTAGTAACACCACTGACTACTCTCTTTAGCAAGTCATGGGAGGATGGGGTGGTACCTGAGGACTGTAGGAGGGCAAATGTGATTCCACTTCACAAAAGTGGGAGCAGGGCAGAGGCAGGAAACTAAAGACCAGTTAGTTTGACTTCAGTGGTAGGGAAAATGATGGAATCACTTCTGAAGGAAAGAATTGTTGAGTACCTAGAGGCCAGTGGGGTACATGACCCAAGGCAGCATGGTTTCACAGCAGGAAGATCATGGTCAGACGAACCTAATAGATTTCTTTGACTGGGTGACCAAAGTAGTAGACCAGGGAGGGGCTGTGGATATGGCCTACCTAGATTTTAGCAAGGCATTTGACACAGTCCCACACAAAAGATTAACATACAAGTTAGCCAGCCTTGGGGTGGGTCCCAAGGTGGTAGCCTGGATAAAAAACTGGCTGGACAACAGGACACAAAGGGTAATAGTAAACGGAGTCCACAGTGAAGAAAGGAGGGTAACTAGCAGGGTACCACAGGGTTCAGTATTGGGACCGGTCCTCTTTAATGTCTTTATAAGTGACATTGGAGAGCACCTGGAAGGAAAGGTATGTCTCTTTGCAGATGACACAACGATCTGCAACAGGGTTGATATACAAGCAGTGGCATCACCACGCTGATTTTGGGGAGGCTACAGCCCCCCAATTGAAGTTAAAGCTCCCCCAATCATTTCAGTAAACAACATAAAAAATAGCAGCCATATACGTTTTGTTTTTCTACTGTCTGACTTGACTTCCTTAAGTTCCTTTAATCCTTGCAACTTGCGACTCGCTACTGAAGTCTGGAGGAAAAAAAAATAAAAAATTACAGACAGCCTGAGACTGTGCAGACAGACTGACAGGAGTAGAGCATAGGGGAGCGACTTGCACAGCCGCAACTTCACAAGGCAAACAAAGGCGCATTAAGGCAGCAGCAGCGCGAGCCGACAGCCGACCCGCTGAGGGGACTCAAGTTAAATTTTATTCTAACAGCACAGCAGCAGCAGAATTCAAGCAATGTCCAGTAGTGACACACGGGTCAGCACTTTCATTCTGTGACTGACTGTTATGTTAATAAATAGCATAAGCACCTATCATCCCCCAGTCCCACCAGCAGTTTAGTTAAGCTGGAGCTCTACTAGCACAGTTCCTGACCTGTGGATTTGTTCTCCTCTGATTTTACGTCAGTCTGAACTGCATGCAGATCGCCGATTTTGATTCTGCATGCAGTTCAGACTGAGGTAAAAATTAGCCATGTTTGATGTTAGCCATTCACCTCTGATCTGTCTCTGCCTGCCTGACTTGACTTCCTCCTGGCTCCCATCCGCAACTCCACTCTCTGACCAGACCGGCTGCTGCTTCTCATGCCCACCATCCATAAACAACACCACTGTGGTTTCATACCCCATGTTCAGCACTGTTGTGCTGCTTTGTTGTCACACCTGACACAGTTGTTTCATTGCCCAAACTGACAGCACCTTATTCCCCTTGTCCCAACCAGCACACCCTGATACAGGTTAGAACATAACATAGCCCTGTCATTTAGCGATCATCCATCAAGACTGCAGTGGGTGAAATGGACATTCTTGGAATGTGCAGTCCATGATAAAACAGGTTGCCCTCAAGAGTTAAGTAACAGCTGCAGTGCCGGTTAATTGAGTGTACAGTGCTGAGTGAGAGCAAACACATAACTGTTTACACATCCATCCAGTACCCTCAGCTACTGTGTCCAAGCATTCACCAGCTTGGCATCCGTCCAGTGGCAGAATTGTATTTGCCCTTACATGCACGGAACAGTACTATTAGATCTAAGGGCTTGATTGAGCATTTTTATAGATCAGATAGGGGCAGAGTAAATAAAATTACAATAGGCATGACATTTCCTGCACTGAAGACATACAGCAATTGAGTTCTTTACAAGCCTGCAGCACTGTGCGGGATGGGCTGATTAGCACACTATTTGGTTTCCCTTCCTGACACAGCCTGCAGCCCCATCAACCCCAACCTTGTCCCACCAACACACCATGTGTCCCAAAGAGTACACCACAGTTTGCCACATGTTAGGAATAGACAGGGTGCTTGAACCCCGGTTCAGTATACTGCTCTGTCTCCAGCATGGGACACAATACAAATGCGGTCAGGTGGACCACACAGTGAGAAAGCAGGACATAATCTGTCAATTGGCTAGGGAGACCTCTCTGTGCTTGCACCACTATATGCTGATAATATACTGCAAATGTCCTAACAATTAGTCCAACAAAGTAGTCATTGAACAATTCATTTTTCTTAGAGGTGTAAATGTGGTCCAATTGTTTGCCAAAAGCCGACTGCTAATAATGTGTCAAGTATTGACCCCCAAAACTTAGACAGCAGTGCAAACCAGGAGTGGAGGTGGTAGCACATTTTATAATACCATAGGCAGACACACTGCATTCTTTTAACAAATCAGATTTGGTGACCATATTGTACTGCCACCAATACACTAAAAAAAATAAGGCACAGAAAAAAAAAATATCCCACCCTCGAGGGCACCAATGGGAGAAGAAAAGCACACACACACACACACACACACACACACACACACACGTTGGAATGGAGATGTCTGTTAGAAACAGCTAGGCTATTTATTCAATGCAAACTCAATACAAGTGCCCTTATGGTATTGGGAATTGCTAGGCAATGTCCCAATTATACATAGCCACCATTCCACAGGGTGCAGACTGTTGAGACTGAAAGAATCTCAAAGCAAACAGCTAGGCTGTTCGGGGGCTGGGGCTAACTAAGTACAAGGGTGGGTAGCTTGTTCAGCGTATAAATGTCTTACTCTGAACTTCATGAAAGAATGCCAGTAAAGTTATTTTGCACAATCTTTCCTTATTGATTTGCTTTGCTGTGCATGTCAATGCAGTTTTCAGACTTGGAAAACTCAGCTGCTGACTGTTTGTGCACCCTTACTGGCCGCGGTAGGGTGGGCAGTGACAAGGACTCAACCCTAATCTGATCCCATTCTCCGATGATTCCTCAGGCTGTTCTGCACTCACTGCAGCTGCAGGCTGCAGCTAGGATTAGGAAGGAGTCCAAGACGGAGCGGAAAATGATGCAGATGAGATTTCAACCGTGCACACCACAAACACGACGCTGCGATCCTGGATGAGGCCAGGTCAGGAGGATGAAGGGCACTCAGGAAGTACACTAACTATGTGGTGTGGCTTTGAGTTCGCTTGGGGGGAAAGGCAACAATATTTATTTTTTGTGGTGTGGGTGGAACTAAAAAAACAAGGGCACTTAACTGCAACTGCAGAGTAGACTACTAGGGCAAGGCAGACTCAACTTACACTGGGGTAGATCAGACATGAGATTGGGAGCAAGGAGTCCTTGCAATAGTAATATATTCAGTGCTGCTGAATTACTGAGTCTAAGTAAGTTGTTGTGAGCCTGGTCTGCCTGTCCTACTGCTGCTGCTGCTGCTGAGCTGCAAGTGTGACTACCATTTTAAACGGCATGAAGTGGGGGGGGGTTAGAGCGAGGACTGGACGGAGGGAGGCGGGTTCTAAATCTGTGACTGGCACCCACCTCATAGTCTTCCTACCAACAGCAAAGCAGCTGCTTGCACAGTGACCCAATCAGTACACAAACACGTGGTGTGCTTTTCCAACACACATGTGATACAGTTAGTAGTCCCACTGAGTTGTGCAGTAGAAAATAGTGACGTAGTTGTTGTTGGCATTGGTAGAGTGAGCAGTGCAGCAGAGCAGAGATTCGAATTTATATTTTTCCTGGCCTGAAAGAAAGTTGAAGTTCATAAATTGAATACCTACATACTCAGTTCATTAACTGATTGAAAAATCAAAGCTCTCACAGTTGAGCTGAGAGTTAAATAATATTGTAGTTGTAGTGTTAACTTATTTTTTTTTACTTTTTTTTTCTCTCTGGGTGAAATGAGGGGTGGGGGTTGTGTTTACTGTTTTTGTCTTCTTGGGTTAAATTGAAAAGCCAGTTAGCTAGCTCAGAGTCACAGACAATCTGAGTGCATACAGCATTTACTAACAGCTTATTTTTTTTATTTTGAATTGTACCACATTTACTTTGCTGAGTAAATTGAGTACTAGTGAAGAGAGCTGACAGCTCAGAAGGACTCACTGAAGAACGTCACTGTGGTTTATGTTTTAGGCTCACAAATTTACTAGAAAAAAATTGCCTTTATACCTCCCGAGGGGTTGTGTTGTAGGCAAGCTTAACATCACAATCAAGGGGTAGCCAGTTCAATTTCACACCTTTTTTTTTTTGTTTTTATGAACATGGGGAACCATATCTGTATAAAAAACAGTTTTCCAGTAGCATAAAAGCATACTCATTATTACTTTGCATACTGTGAGCCCTGTGTGTGATAATCCATCTGTTTTATATTAGTTTTATTGGTTACTCATTACTTCTCAATGCAATATTTTCTAGTAGGTTACTCGTTACTTTGCCACTGTGTGAGCCCTGTGTATGAGAAGCCATCTGTTTTATAAAAAAAGCAGTTTTGTGGATTACTTATTACTTCACATACTGTTAACCCGGTCTGTGTGTTAGGCTCCGTCTATTGTATTAAATAGCAGTTTTCCAGTAGGTTACTCATTACTTCACATACTGTTAGCCCGGTCTGTGTTAGGCTGGTCTTCATTGTATTAAATAGCCAGTTTTCAAGTAGGTTTTCATTACTTCACATACTGTTAGCCCGGTCTGTGTGTTAGGCTCCGTCTATTGTATTAAATAGCAGTTTTCCAGTAGGTTTCTCATTACTTCACATACTGTTAACCCGGTCTGTGTGTTAGGCTCCATCTATTGTATTAAATAGCAGTTTTCCAGTAGGTTTCTCATTACTTCACATACTGTTAACCCGGTCTGTGTGTTAGGCTCCGTCTATTGTATTAAATAGCAGTTTTCCAGTAGGTTACTCATTACTTCACATACTGTTAGCCCGGTCTGTGTGTTAGGCTCCGTCTATTGTATTAAATAGCAGTTTTCCAGTAGGTTTCTCATTACTTCACATACTGTTAGCCCGGTCTGTGTGTTAGGCTCCGTCTATTGTATTAAATAGCAGTTTTCCAGTAGGTTTCTATTACTTCATACTGTTAACCGGTCTCTGTGTGTTAGTCTGCTTATTGTATTAAATAGCAGTTTTCCAGTAGGTTACTCATTACTTTGCAACTGTGAGCCTGTGTGTTAGGGCTCGCTCTATTGTATTAAATAGCAGTTTTCAGTAGGTTTCTCATTACTGCATACTGTTAGCCCGGTCTGTGTGTTAGGCTCCATCTATTGTATTAAATGGCAGTTTTCCAGTAGGTTACTCATTACTTCGCAACTGTGAGCCCTGTGTGTGAGAAGCCATCTGTTTTATAAAAAAAAGCAGTTTTGTACGTAACTCATTACTTCACATACTGTTAGCCAGGTCTGTGTGTTAGGCTCTGTCTATTGTATTAAATAGCATTTTTCCAGTAGGTTACTCATTACTTTGCAACTGTGAGCCCTGCGTGTTAGGCTCCATCTATTGTATTAAATAGCAGTTTTCCAGTAGGTTACACTCATTGCATTGTGCTGATGAGCCCTAGTGTTAGACTAAGTCTGTCACATAAACAGTTTCATCCCTGTGCTAGACACCAATAAAAGGGCATTTTTCTTATAATTTACTTAGTTCTTGTCACACACTCATCAGCCTTGTTAAAACGAGTATCCGTGACTTCTTCTGTCCAAAATCAAAAAATCAGAATAAAGAAAGTAACTTCCCGGACCCCAGTGATGCTCAACAGCTGCAACCAGAGCAGCCATTAAGAAATTAAGTGGAAGTTCCAGTACCAGAAGATGTAGCAAACACATCATCATCTCCTGGAACATCTTGTGATGCACTTGAATCAGTAGCAAGATTTACGTCTGCTGCTACTGTTGTACCCAGTGTTCTGGGAACCAAATAAGCTGGTCCTATGCAGCCAAAGCTGTCTAGTTTTCCACAAAGGGATTTTGGAAAGCAGAAGCGTTCATTTTCAAGCAGCTGGTATGCATCATTTACATGGTTTGAATATAGTGCAAGCAATGATGCCATATTTTGCTTTGCCTGCAGAATGTTTTCAAGTTGCAATTGTCGAGCGGACACTGCTTTCACGTCCGGAGGGTTTAACAACTGGAAGAAAGCAATAGAGAAGATAGAGAACACCAACAAACAACACACATACAGGAGCAATGGAGGCCTGGTCTACTTATGTGAAATCTAAAGAATGAGGCAATATTATACAGCTAATGGATTCAGCAGTGATTGCAGATATTAAAAGCTTAGGAAGTACCTGAGAAGAATACTTGAGATTGCTTTGTTGTTTGGCAGACAGGAACTGCCTTCGAGGCCACAGTGAGTGTGAGGGAGCTCAAACAGGCGAACTTTTAGAGACTTTGATCTTCTAAAAGTTTGATTCTGAATTGGAAAATCTGCAGATTCAAATGCTAGGAAATGCCACATATCTCTCACCTCTCAGTCAAAATCAGATGATAGAATGTTGTGCAAAATTAAAAAGAGAAAATTTTAATGAAAAGAAGAAAGTATTTTGCAATACTTGCTGATGAATCTAGAGATGTCACTTTAGAGAACAAATGAGTATTTGCCTTCGTTATGTTCACCATGGTTCCCCTGTAGAGAAATTTTTGTGCTTCCATCGAGTAACAGCATTAGATGCCCAGAGTCTCACAAATGAACTGTGTTCAAAACTGACTAACTGGGACCTCCATGAGAATTTCTGTGACTTGCGTAGCTCAAACTTATGATGGTGCAACTGTTATGAGCGTCAACTTAAATGGAGTCCAGGAACTATTTCATCATAAGCATCCATATGCTATATATGTTCATCTCTATGCGCATATTCTGAATTTGGTCCTTGTAGATGCCTGTTCATCACTTCTTCCTGTATGGAAATTCTTGACATGCTTCAAGAGATACACATGTCTTTCCAAATCTAACCTGACTCACCAGGGTTCTTAAATGTTCAAAAGGAGCTTGGGTTGACTAGAATTCTGAGATACTGGAGTTAAGTTCTACCAGGTGGGCTTGTCAAAGCTAGCAACAAAGGCAGTAATAGAAACTTATCCAGCTCTTCAAAATATCTTTCAGAATGTGAAGAAGGAGAACTGCAAAGGCAAGAGGACTCCACAGCAAGCTTCTAGAATTCAACAATATCTTTCTCCTTAAAATGTTTGACAAACTACTGTCAGTGGCTGATGGAACAAATAACTTACTTCAGACTCAGGCTTTGGACTTGGATGTGCAGTGACTGCTGTATCTGCTCTGAGAGACACAATTGCACAATTTCATACTGAAGAGAGATTTCTAGTTCTCTACAGGGAAGCTGAAAATATGGCAGAAACATGGGACACACACCGAAACACTCCGCGTTCCACAGAGGCAAAAGGAAGCTACCCCCATTTCTGTGAGCACTTTATTCCAACTTCACGAACTGGTACTGGAGCAAAGTGCATCAGCATCACATGAAACAAGAACTGCTGTGCATTTGAGAATCACTGTTTTTACCCTGTGATTGACAAAATGATTGGATAGATTGACAGAAGGTTTTCCAAGCATAACCAAACACTGATGATTGCTATCAATGCTCTCAGACCACAGTCTAACACATTCTTGGACCAGGACAAACTGAGGCCACTTAGAGAGATGTATGACTGTCCAGTTCTGGAAGAGGAACTAGTAGAGCAAGAAACTTTATTTGTCGCTGCCAGAAAATGAACGTCCACAAGATATGACCAATCTTTATAATGTACTTCCAGAAATGATGTATCCAGCGCTGCATAAATCACTGCTGATTGCTTCAACAATCCCAGTTACCACATGTGTGTGTGAGCGCTCCTTTAGTTCCATGAGTCGCATTAAGACATATCTGAGAAACAAGATGGAAAATGGCAGATTGAGTTCACCTGGAATTGTCAACATTCAGACCAAAGAAAGCATACAACTTGACACTGATGATGTGATTGACGAATTTGCATCCATGACAAACAGAAAGGTTGAGCTACTTCTCCCAAAATCAGCACGATAATAAAATAGTAAAATCTGTATGACACTTGACATTTTGCTCCATGCATTTTAAGTTCAAAAGGAAGGATACTTAAGGATCCCAGCACAATTCTGGGATAATGGAGTCTGTCTTTTCCTATAGGGTCAGGTCATGTAACCTTCCCAGTAGTTCTGCTGGGATAATGGTGTGTCTGGTTGTTCTGGTCTCTTATTTGCTCTGGGGTCCTCCTGCAACCTTCCCAGCAGATCTGCTGGGATAATGGTGTCTGACTGTTCTTGTCTCTTATTTGCTCTGGGGTCCTCCTGCACCCTTCCCAGCAGATCTGCTGGGATAATGGTGTGTCTGGCTGTTCTGGTCTCTTATTTGCTCTGGGGTCCTCCTGCAACCTTCCCAGCAGATCTGCTGGGATAATGGTGTGTCTGGCTGTTCTGGTGTCTTATTTGCTCTGGGGTCCTCCTGCAACCTTCCCAGCAGATCTGCTGGGATAATGGTGTGTCTTGCTGTTCTCGTCTCTTATTTGCTCTGGGGTCCTCTTGTAACCTGTCCTCAGTGGACCAGTAACCACATTTTTCCACATGTACCATATTAAATATATGGCTGGTAACTAGGTTTCTCAAACATATTTTTCACCATTAAATGCAGGAAAAGCCACCATTTGAAGGTAAAATTCTTTGCCCGGGGCATGCCCCAGACCCCTAGCTTTAGGATTTTGACTAACGGGCTTTAGCCCCAACTTTGCACCCCTGGTGACGCCCCTGCCTCTCTGTACGGTACACCTACAGTACCATTCCCAATGAGTTTTAGCGATGGAGCCTTTTTTTGTTACCCTGTAAAAGAAACAATATAAGTGTACCATATGTGTTTTACCATTGCAGTTCTGAAAAGCTACAGAAAACAAAACATACAACTAAAGGAAGTGAAGCAGCATAACAAACATGACTGAGTACACATACTTACTTTATGGTTTAAATATTAAGAAGCTTTGTGTCTGTGGCTGATGGATGTGGTGGTCCGGACAGACTCAGGCTCAGTGGTGGCAGTAGCTAACATCAGTCCCAGTGGTGGTGGTCCGGGGGCGTAGACTCAGGCTCAGTGGTAGCAGTGGCTAACATAAGTCCCGTGGTCGGGTCCGGGGTGGACAGACTAGGCTCAGTGGTGGCAGTGGCTAACATCAGTCCCGTGGTGGTGGTGGTGGTCCGGGGCACACCGCTCTTTAAAACTTCAGTTAAAACTCTGCCAACATTAACCATCATCATCCTCATAAAGAATGCTGCCCTCACAGTCATCGGACGTCTGAAGTCTGACCACTGGGAAATTCTTTCTCCATTGTGTCATCATCTGCGTCAGTGGTGGGCCATTTCAGGCAGTCAATGCCAGTGCCACCAAGATGCTCCATTTCCACATCAGCAAGACCACCATGACTAGGCCGGGGTACGAATACCGAGGTTGCAGTCTGTGCTGGTATGTGCCTCTCATTCATTTTAATGAATGTTAGCAAACTAACATTTGCAGGAGACAGGTTTGTCTGACGAGCCCTGACTATTGCACCTGCTGAGCTGAATACCCTCTCAACACTTACGCTGGAGGGTGGGCATGTGAGGTACTTCAGTGCCACTGCATTCAGCTCTGGCCATTCACTGACCTTCCCACTCCAGTACAAAAGAGGATCTTCACTTATTGTCAGATGCCTGTTTTCAGATAAATATGACTCAACCATTCTCTGTGCCGCACTAAGTCCAGTTGTTAATGCATCATCCTGTTCTCCCGAATCATTTATATCACAAATACCCACTTGGGACAAAGCCTCCTAAAGCAGGTTGACTCCAGCCACTTTGGATGACAGACCACCTGGAACTGCAGTCCCCTTCCTCTTGCAGGATATGCTTGATGGTCCTCCAGGTACACCTTCAGCCGGATTATGCTGCTGAGGTTTGCTGACCTTGGCACGTGACTTCTGTAAGCCATGAATCAAGCACACCAGTTGACCACTGATATTTTTTACCCGTTCAGGCCCTCCCTCCAGTACTGATGCAATTCCACGTGCGTATCGTGGTTCCAGCATTGTTGCTATGGCAAAGTTGTCACTACACTGAATGCTCACAACGTGACGATTCTGGTCGAATACTGTCAGCATGTGTTGCAGCAACATACTGCTACCACCATCTCTGGCCACATCAAGGCCATGCTGTACATTCACCAATGTCTGCCTCAGCACCCGCAGCAGTGGAAATGATTGGCTAATGGAGGCAGACTTCCACCACTGCCTGTGTGGCATGTTCAAAAGGCCGAAAATTGTCATTACAGAGTCCATGAGGCATGACTGTTCAGTCGACATAGACAAGGAGAACTGTCATGGCTAGTGTGCATAACAAGATATTCTGAGATGGCTTTGTATTGTTCATACAACCTCTCTGCCATGTATAAAGTGGAGTTCCATCGGGTGACAACTTCCAGCTTCAAGCAGTACTGTATCTGCAACTGCCGCAGTTGGTTACTGGCCTTTCCAAATCTTGAAAAGTGAGAGCAGATACGTCGTGCAGCAGTCAGCCTTTCCTTTATATCAGGGTGCTGCAGAAACTCCTGAACCACAAGATTTAAACAGTGGGCCATGCATGGAACACGAAAAAAAACACCATTCGTGATGCATTTCACCACATTTGACCCATTGTCACTTGCTATGAAACCAGCTCTCAGGGACAGAGGGTTTAGCCATCTGTCAATTTTAGTCAGTACCATGTCCAACATGTTCTCACCAGTGTGTGAACAAGTCACATTATGATAGCAACATTGCATGCTGTTGAATTCCTGGAAGATTGCTACGCGACAATCCACCTTACTGCACTGATTATTCACACTACCAACATCACAAACAACCCTGGCACCTGCACCAGTGTGCAGTTATACATGATATGAACTCATAGAAACATAGAAACATAGAAACATAGAAGTGATGGCAGATAAGGACCATCAAGGCCCATCCAGTCTGCCCATTTCTTTTTCTACTCATAAATGTGCCATCGGCTCTTGCTCTGTCAGTGACCTATCTATTCATAGTCATTTGTGCTGCTCTTATGCCTCATCCCATGCCTGTTTGAAGCCCTGCACTGTATTCATAGCCACCACTTCTTGTGGTAAGCCATTCCATGCATCCACCACCCTTTCTGTGAAAAAGAATTTCCTCATATTCCCCTTAACGGCCTCCTCTAATCTCATGCTGTGTCCTCTTGTCTGCTATTTTTCTTATATTTAAACATGTTAGACTCTTTCACCTTGTTTATGCCCTTAAGGTGTTTAACTATCTGATCATATCACTCTCTCCTCCTTTGCTCAAGGGTATACATATTGAGCTCAGCTAATCTGTCCTCATATGTCTTCTGATGCAGTCCTGCACCAATTTGGTTGCCCTTCTGGACTGCCTCAATTTGGTTAATGTCCTTGTGAAGGTGTGGCTCAATACTGCACGCAGTACTCCAGATGGGGCCTGACCAATGTCTTGTACAGAGGATTATTACCTCTCTTACGACTTGTGATACCCCTACTAATACACCTTAACACCCCTAGCCTTACCTACTGCTTTAGAGGTCTGCTTGGATGATTTTAGGTCATCAGTGATGATGATGCCCAAGTCTTTCTTCCTTTGTGACTGCTAGCAACTCCCTCCCAGCCTATAAGTGGCTTCAGGGTTTTCTTCCCTATGTGCATGATTTGCACTTCTTGCATTAAATCCCAGTTGCCACTCTTCTGACCATTCTGCTAGTTTATCCAGATCTCTTCTCATTCTGCCCACCCCATCTGGATCATCTACTCTGTTGCAGATCTTGGTGTCATCTGCAAACAGACAAGCCTTACCTCTAGTCCATCTGCGAGGTCACTAATGAAGATGTTGAATAGGACTGGCCCAGGACTGATCCTGAGGTACCCCACTTGTGACTTGCATCTCTTCTGACTGTATACCATTTACCACCACTCTCTGTTTTCTGCCAGTCAACCAGTTTGCCACCCAGTTGACCAACTTCTGACCCACCCTGAGCCTACCTAGCTTATTTATCAATCTTCTATGTGGAACAGTGTCAAAAGCTTTGCTGAAGTCAAGGTAGGCGACATCAACTGCTCCCCTTGGTCCACCACTCTGGTTACCCAGTCAAAGAAATCTATGAGATTAGTTTGACAGGACCTTCCTTTGTAAACCCATGCTGTCTTGGATCCTGTGCCCCTATGGATTCCAGGTGTTGCACTATCCTTTCCTTAAGGAGTGCCTCCATAATCTTGCCCACTACTGAGGTAAGACTGACCGGTCTGTAGTTCCCTCCTCCTCCCTGCTACCACACTCTTGTGGAGTGGGATCACATGAGCCCTTCTCCAGTCTTCTGGGACCTCTCCTGTGCTCAGAGACTCACTAAACAATTCTGCTAATGGCTCTGCTGGTTCCTCCTTTAGCTCTCAATGCAACTCCCCACTGTTTTGCCACTTGTCCACATATCCATACTTAAATGGATGAATGGAGAGGAGGAATACTGAAGGGCATGTCTTACTGAATCGGATACAGTGCAACAACTTGGGGACAGCACGGGTAGAAAAGTATGTTCTGGATGGGACTTTCCATTTTGGACAGGCACATGCAGCAAACCACCAGAACCCAGAATTCTCCACAAAGGAGAAGGGCAAAAGATCAATTGCCAGCATTTCTGCTACAGCGGCATTAAGTTCATGTGACACTGTATGATTCGGGGGTACTTCAGCTTATGCGCAAAAATACTCTGCAGCGTGAGTGGACTTAAACATTTTACACGGGGTGTGTTGATCACAAATGGTTGTGCTCTGTGATAAATGGCATTGGCAGGGGGTGGAGTGTGGACATTTGATGAAGACGGCTGCACAGGTGATGATGACAAACCCAGAAATGCTGTTATTTTGCCAGATTTGCCAACCGGGGTTGATGTACCACTTGCACTAGACATACTGCATTCAACACCACCACAAAAACTGCTACTCTCACCAGCACTGGACAACATTTCAAAGTCATTATGGTCCTCCACCTCATCATGCCTGTAGTAATCCTCTGCTCTTACTACCGCACTACTGTACATGTTTAATTTCCTACTGGGCTTAACAGTCATGGAAGGGGATAACATGCTCGCTATGGTTGCTGGTGACGAGAGTGAATGCCCCACTGTGGTATTAGCTGCCAGCGTGTGCTGGGTCCACAGTGCCAATTGCCTATTCTTAAGATGCGTATGCTGTCCTCCTGTGCCCAGATGGCTCCCCTTTTTACCTCGACTCACACGCATGGTAAGCCTGGAGATTGCAACTGACCTCATTTGCATCTTGAACAAAAAAATTCCAAACAAGGGATTGTGATGCTCTGCTTTTAACATGTCCATTATGTGGCTTATTTAAGTCTGTTATTTTAAGCACAGAAGTGGAGGGGGGCACATGATGTTTCGGGCACTGCACACCTGGACTGCAACTGATCACCATGACTACCTGTCATATTGATTACTGGGTCATCATCATCATCAACTAAAACTGGTAAATCACAAGTTTTTACAGGGTGGGATTCCTGCAAACAGACTCAGACACAGCCACTTTGAATTTATTTTTCTCCGGTTCCCAACTGGAGTCAATTACATCATCATCATATTTATCAACGTCACACACATACATCTTCTGCTTGATGCTAGCATGTGGACTGCATGTTGCAACAACAGCAACATCATCATCATCATCATTCATCATCAGCATCTACACCACCATCATCTGATATTTTTCACCACGCTGTAAATCACTGCATGGAAAATGCATGACATTAACTGCCACGGTGGATGGAATATCACAGTGCACACTATCGTTGACATGATTATCAGAATCCTCAGGTTCAGTTACTGGGATGTTACTGGGAAGTACGACATCATCAGGACCACTGGAAAATTGCATCCGCAATTTTTTTGCAGAATCCGCAGTTTTTACCATTCTCCACAAAAACTGACATGTTCTGCAATTTCTTGCAATTTTTGAGTTTTTATATTGAACTGTGTAAAAAGTATTAACATTTTTAATAAAATACTGTCAAATATATTGACAGTTTTGCAAGCAGACTTGGGCTTAGCCGAAACAATGCAGTGCAAGGTAGGGCAAGTAACACTAATTTCTTTTGAATCCTTGTCTTGTTTGGTTTCAAAATCCACTGGCCAAGCATATGAACACTTAAACACTTAACATTTGTTTTGTGTTGAAGTAGTCTACCAAAAAACTTTTTGTTGCCACACAGACTGAAACAAAAGATGGGAGAAAAGGTGCAAATTATCCAATTCACTTAAATGGGGTGCTGTAAAGCCTTTTTGTAAGTGGCAGGACAAGTTTTTCCTTGTGAGCATACTTTCATTCAGACTAGTTTTGATTCAAACAGCTGAGGATTTTTGGATGGCCCTGCCAATTTTAAACTTGAATAAGCTAGTTGCTAACAGTGATCTCACTCTTAGCAACTACCCCCGATGCTCACATGCAAAGACTACAATAAAAACCTGACTAAAGTCTAAAACAAGCTTTATAAAACACAAAATGTATCTGAACATTTATCTTTAACTAAATAAAATCATTTCAGCCAGAGTAAAACAAAGGCAAATTACACGGTACCTGACAACTGTATGATGCAGTAAAATATATTGGTATTTTTACATTTCTTGGTAACTGCATAAGGCCCACTAGGCACAAGTGCCTGTTTTCAGGTACAACCCAGGAGCCCTGAGGAGGTTAAGTGACTTGTTCAGAATCACACAGTATGCAAGTGGAGGTTGTGGGAATCAAACCCAAGTCTGCTAGATGTCGTCAACTCATTCATAGTTTGTTACTATAACCTCTAGATTATACTGCCAGCCCCAATAACCCCCAGAGTTAATGTTTAAATTTGTGATTTCAAAAATAGTGTACAGTACCTACAGTACAAATTATGACCATTAAACACTTTAACAACATTTTACTAAAACTCAATTATTCACCACTCTATTTGCCTATTTTTTCTTGTACCAAAGTGGGCGAATAGCTGGCAGAGCACTGTAAACAGCTGTTGATTAGGCTTCATTATTCTACAGCCAGAAACAAAAAAAATATTTCTTCTGGCTTTATTTAATATTGATTTGCTCTGGCTGACTTTATCGAATCTATTTAGCACTGTATGTGGCAGATGCTTTTAAATTTTGGAAGATAGGCAATGCTTATGATAGCTTATAAGTTTAGTATTCTTTTAGAACATAAACTTTTCTTTATGTTTTAAACATATTCAGGTGTCAGTGTATTCATTTAACAATTTATACTGACTTATATATGCTGCAGAAAACATTAAAAGATTTATTCTGAAGCACTCAGAGTCTATAGTAGAACCCCGCACTTCCTACAATATTTGCAAATGCTCCACAATTTTAGGTAACCTTTTCTGCAATTTTCCAGTGGCCCTGGACATCATCTACACTGCCACTCACTTGCACTGCTTCACACTCAATATTTTTGGATACGGTACACTGGTCAGAATTAGAACTTGACGCAACGATACTAATACTACCTCCACCACCACTAACACCAGTAACACTAACACCACCGGCTAGGCAAACATCATCTCCTCCAACTATCAGTGAAGCTACTGATTGGGCTATAAAAAACATTGCAGGAGAAATACCTTTCCTCACATCAGCAATGCACTTCTGCATCTGCATACTACTACCACACCCACAGACCATCTTACTGCCAACATTGCCATGGCCAGAAACAGCTTTGCTTGCACATCTCTTTGCAGGCATTTGGGGGGATCAACCACAAATATTATAACCAAATTCAGATTTTGATATGTTCACTCTCTGATTGGAAGGCTGCTGGATGTGAAGCCAAATAAACAACTGTGGCTTCAGCAACAGATAGACGACTCTGAGACTGTCATGCAATTAAAACAACTTCAGTAACCAGTGGTGCTGATGAGGTCACAAAACAATCCAATCTGTAAAAAATACCTTTTGAACATGGGGGAAGGGGCACTGAATGCAGACAGTGCAGATTTTTACGGCACTACAAGCAGCAAAACTAAGAACAGATACCACGATCGCAGTACAAAATCAGGCAGCTGCAGTGGATAGCAGGTTCACACTGCTGCGCTTGCAATTACACTAATCTGTGGCACAATAAAAGGTGTATTATTTGATGCACGCAACACTACACACACACTCACACACAGGACAGTTTGTGTACAATGCTGAACAAGGAATGCGTAGCAAATGCAAAAGTTCAGTACTATGCCACGTTACGTATTGTAAATTTGTAATGTAAACATCCTGAACTTATGAACTGCTGCACCACATCTGATTCCACACAACAAACAGCAAGAACATTTCAACTATTACTGACAATATTACAGTGTGTACATTAACACAGTCAGTTATATAACAAAAATATAACCAAAAAACAAAGAAATCACTATTTCTCCAACTTAAATCTACCTACACCACAGATACACCCCTCTCCCAAAGCACACTTTCACTGTCTTTCACCACACACACTCAATGTTGTAAATTAACATTCAAAATCAACACAAAAACAAAAATGCTCGATGATATGAGCACAGGAGGGTTTCCTACAATCGATGAATTAAAGTTGGATCCCAAAGAAAACACAAAAATGCTTGTTGAACAGCTTTTACAAGATTCCTATCGCAGGCAGCTATCAGAGCACACTGTTTCCTATTCCTTCCTACTTATACCACCCCAAACTGAGGCTGTGCAGATCAATATAGAGCCCATGTGACCTGAAATCCCATGAATCACTGCAAAATTCACCTTCAGAGCTCAAAAACAAGGTGAAGTGAGGCAAAGTGCACTGCCTGCAATGCAGTTCGCCTTAAATTTGGAAGAGTAGTAGTCTGGGGAGGCGGAGTAATGCAAAATCATTGTTTCCAATGGACTTTCGTTCCTCATTGTAATCACGATACTCGCTCACGTTGCTGAGCACTCCACTTAATCCTGCTTTGTTCTGCGAATGACTTCAATGGAGCGGATTGAGCCCACTACCACCACTAGTCATGTTATTCACAAACACCCACAATAAACACAAGGCTTATCAAATGACAATCCTAAACAGTATGCAAACTTCCCTTGAGCAAGTGTGTACCTTTAAGTACCTAGGTGTAGCCCTGGATAGCTCCTTATCCTTTGCCCATCATGTTGACCATATTGTTAAGGTCATCCATTCCAGAATTGGCCTCCTATACAGGCACTGTCATAGCATGACCCCTGATGCACTGTCACTCAATAATGAAAGTTCCATCCACTCTATCATTGACTATGGGCTTGTGGTGTATGGTGCAGCCTCTGACACTACCCTCAAACAAGTTAGCATGGCCTTAAATAAATCCTGTAGACAAGTACTAGGTACGCACAGACTTACACACATCTGTGACCTTTACATCCAAACTAATTGGCTGACCCTACAGGGCAGGGTACATTACCAAGTTTGTCTCCTAGGGAAAAAAAACCTGCCTTGGCCTAACTCCACCAGCTATCCAGAACCTTCTAAACTCAGCATCCAATCACCACCGGACAAGAGGTATGTCCAGACAATCTTTGCAAGTCTCTTTCTTCCAAACGTCACAAGAACAGCAGTCCTTTGTCTACCATACACCATGCTGGCTAAATGATCTCCCCCCCCCCGACATAACCAATGAGCCTAAGCTAGGGCCAATTAAGAGAAACTCCTCCAACACTTTACCTGTTTAAGCAGTTGAGACTGCCAACCCCATCTTCACCTACCCTTTCCCTGCTCCTCTCCCACCCCTCACTCCTGCCTATTCTACCTAACTCCATGTTTCCCATCCCAACCCCTTCTCACTTATCCTGCTCCTTCATCCCCCTCCATCCCACCTATTCACCCCATCCCCTCTCATCCCTAGCCCCCTTCCACCTCTCCTAATAAAGTTCAGCATCTGACTGCCTCATTGTCTGTTTGCAAATACGTATTTACCTGTAAGTTAATTATTCTCTGTAACTCTGCGCTTATTTTTTTTTTTGTACTGACTATTTATCGCCTTCCCCTGCCCCCAGAGCGCCACCTGCTGGGAGCACCTGGCAGCTGCCTCAGTTCCTTCCTACCTGGAGCCCCAAGCTGTCCCATGTAGCCTTGGTTCCCCCCAGGTGGGGACAAGGGGCCCTTACACCTGAACTAATGGCACTTTGTCAGGGTTGCCGTTCGGGGCAGGCAGGGGACCACTGAGATCTGTGCTGGCACCCCATCTTCCTGGAGCACTGGAGGAGATTTTCTCTCTTTCTTGGGTGTACCATGTGCCCTGACTTCAACGCAGAGTTCTGCTGATGTCCAGCGTGCCCAACACCTCTCCAAATGGTCGAGTGCTTACTGTATCTCAGGCCTCCGCCTGTGGTCAGTCAAGCACTGGACCTCATCTCTCCTCCCTCCCAGAGAAGGCAAGCGGCCAACAGATGCTCAGCCCCCCTCCGGAGGCCCTCCAGCTCCCCAGACTCATTCCTGAACCCGGTCACCAGCATCATGAAGTGAAGGCTACTCACTGTGCCAGTGGGCTGGCCTAACTCTGCACTTATATTGTTCCATTTCTACTTGTATTGTTTTTGCTTGTCTTAACATGGAATTTTTATAAATGAGCTTCTAGCTCAAAGGTATCATTCCAAGAAAATAATAAATAAATAAATCATTGAAAATTTGGGGCAAACATGTTGCAAAACAACAAAGTTATGAACGTATGATGAAATTTTGCAATGCACACACATAATTTTGGTCATTTTAAATATTCTGATCCTATTTTTCACATCACTTCATGAACATGACAACTGCCATTTTTCAAAACCTGGTTGAAATCTGTTTTCGCACCTGTGCCTGAATGACATTTTGGCAAGATTTGAAACTTTTCACCTACCTTCTTGAGGTGGACTTGTGTCAAGTCTATGTTGAAAATCTGGTGTCAATATATTAAAAAACAACACAGTTATAAAGGTACATTGACATTTTCCTACACACATTCACAACTTTGATAAATTCTGACATCCAATGAGGTGGATGGAATCTTCCCTTGGCGCACAGCCCAGATGGCAATGCATGTCTGCATCTGTTCATGCAGACCCATGCATGAATGAGGATACAATTTCATTATCTCAAAAAGAAAGGAAATCATTTTCCAAAAGCTTCATTAATGCGTAAGCTAGGGTAACTTAACACCACAAAAGTTGGGAAATGTGGCATTAGGGTTTCCAGACCTAACTACCCACCCCTACCCTAGTAACAAAATAGTGAACTATTAGCAGGGGGCAGGGGATATGGTGATAGTTTTGGGAGTCCCTTGGCTATAAGTTTGCTTAGGTAATGATAATAATGTGTTATGTTTTGGGTAATTGTGTTCTATTTTAGTGTTTTGGCCTCATGGCCAAATAATGTTAGGGGGTGTGTAAGTATGGCAATACAGATAGAGGGTATGAATGTTACTAGGGGGTAACAGATGAATGGGGGCATGCAAAATTCCTCCAGGGATTTCCCTGTGTGTGTTTTGGTTTGCTAATGCAAAGTTACTTTTCTGCATAGGTAAGGTTGACCCAGGTTTGGGGAACCCAGCATCAAAAAGTTGGCCTCTGTCTCATCCATGTAGCTAAGCTATGGCTGTCTGGGTGGAACAGAATGCATTTAATAAAGAAACAACAGCTTACTCCACTAATGACATATATTATAATTTTGCACTTGATGCTTTGTGGGGACATCCACCCCAATCCTAGACCAGCGTCTATGGTTGCCTCTGAAGGGGATATGTAGAATAAAGGGGAATTTAATGTGGGGAGGGACCTGGGAGGACAGTAGTCTCTATGCCAAGGACAGACTACACTTGAGCGAGGAGGGAAAGAAAGTGTTGAAACAGAGGATGGAGGAGTACATAGACGAAGTTGGGAATTTAAACTAGGAGCAGGGGGTGGCAATTGGGCAAGAGACATGCAGAGAGCACGGGTTGGGAAACCATATGAGCGTACCCCCCATAACAGTGACAAACGACAAATAGCTAGTACTATTGGTGATGCTAGTAAAGGAGGGCAGGATGTGGGGAGGTGGAAGGTGGTTACCCTTAATTCTAGGAGCCTTGGAGGAAAACTTCAGTTACAGGTGCTCATGGTAGAGGGAGAGGTGGACATTGTAGCCATCACAGAAACCTGGGCCACCCAATACAATGACTGGGACCTGTCTGTACCAGGGTACAGGTTATTTCCTAGGGACAGAGCTATTGGGGAAAGAGGGTGGCACTTTATGTGAAGGAAGAAAGGACTGAAGTGTGTAAGGAAGAAGGGGAGGAAGGTAGTACAGAGACACTTTGATGCAAACCAGGATTCCAAGAATAGCATTCTCAGAATAGGAGTGGTGTACAGGCCGCCTCTCTCAGGCAGAGGAGTAAGACAGGGAACTAGCCGGACAGATCAGGAGGACCTGCAGAAGGGTAGTGGTGATTGTGGGGACTTCAACATGCCAGGAGTAGACTGGAGTACCCCTACAACCAGGAATGGAAGGGAGCAGGTACTGCTGGATGCCTTCCAGGACAGCTTCCTGCTGCAAATGGTCAGTGAATCAACCAGGTTAGGGAATACCCTTGACCTTGTGCTGGCAAATGGGGAGTTTGTGAGAGAACTTCCAGTGGAAGAATCTCTGTCAGGGAGTGACCACCACTCAGCATGGCTGACATTGGATATGGGCAAGGAAGGAGTGGAATCTGGCACAAGGGTGCTGGACTTTAGGAGGGCTGACTTTGGGAGGATGGGAGAAGTGGTAAAAGGGTACCTGACCAGAATTCAACCTAGTATGGGCACTAACCAGAGGTGGGAGCTCATAAACCTGGGGATAGTGGAGGCAACCAAAACCTGCTGCAAGGCCCAGAGCAAGAAGGCTAGGGCTAAGAAACCCAGCTGGTTGAGCAAGGAGGTCATGGAAAAGGTAAGGAGGAAAAGAGCTGCCTTTAGGAGGTACAAGAAAACAGGGAGGGGGGAGGACAGGGAGGAGTACCTGACAGAATTGAAGGAGGTGACACAGGCAGTAAGGGGAGCCAAGGCATTCACGGAGCTCAGGCTCGACAAGGCATTAAAAGGGGAGAAGGACTTTTAGGTATATATCAGGGAGAAAAGGAGCTGTAAGGACCACATAGTAAGGATTAGAAGGAGGGGTTGGTGGAAGAGAGTACAAGGCAGAAGCGCTTAAATGAGTACTTCTGCTTGGTGTTTACTAAGGAGAAGAGGGGGATGATATCAATGGAGTCACAAGGCCATTTTTGGGGAGGCTGAAGCCCCCCTAATGTAAGCTCAAGCCCTCCTCAATCATTTTCCCTGAAACATTTAAAGACTCACAGCTTCACTGCTTGCTGAGGAAAAAAAGAAGCTACGGTTTACAGTCAGCACTTTATAACTCTACCACATGGAGTGCACTTTCCTTTTTCTGTCTGGCTTAGGGTCCCCTGATCCCGGCTGTGATCGTTGGTGTTGCTAGTGGTGGAGTCAGGAGCTCTGCTCCCACCCAATGCTTGGTTGCCTTGAACAGTGAACAGGGTGAAACTAGTGGTCCAGGTGCTGGTTCTCACCAGACACACTTTGCGGCTGCACTCATGGTCCATCTGCCCAAACTTGTCCCTTCTTGGTAAATGCCGCATGGACCGCGATCAGCTAGGCACCCAGGTCCACAACTGCAGTGGCACTAATTTACTGCGGAAGGGAGGTGGGGAAGAGAGCTGAGCAGGGGAACTCCACCACCAATGATCACCAAAACTGAATGCCTTCACTTCATTCGGAAGGAGGGGGGCTACAGGAGAATGACCACAGTCAGGGTCATCTCAGGGAACTGGAGCAAGAAAGGGGTTCGAGGAGCCCACAAAACAGATAAACAGAAAAACAGAAAATTGGCAAAACTGAAAGCAGAAAATAAAGAGGCCCCCTCCAAAAGCCATCACACACCGCAACCAGTACAGAAGGCCAGACAAAGGGATGCAAAGCAACCTGGAGCCCCCACAAAGGGGAAGAGAAAGACATTTAACAAAACAAAGAAGAGAAAAAAAATAACCACTCCAGCAAAGCTGGGCAGGGCAACAGCCTGCTGACCAGAAGTGGCACTAGAGGCAGTAAACAAAGGGGAGGACAGGGACTGCAATGGCAGCCCCATATGGCAACACCCAATGTCAATGCCAGAAAACAGCCAGCATTCAAACCATGCCACACATTCTGCAAAATAACAGGAAGTAAACTAAGAGACTTACCAAGCCATATTTTTATTTGAACAAAAGAGAACCTGGGTGAACATTACCTTTGTCACTTTGCATCTGAAATGCGATGCTTGTGCTGCATGCACTACTAGGCACCCAGCATCAGGACACCCCAGAAAACCCCAATACAAAAACTGCAAACCGAGGAAGCAGACAAATAAAGGGAACTCACCCTATGGAACTGGCTGCTGCTGGCCATCAGGAGGACTGATGGTCCTTTTCTGGAGCTAAGGTGTGACTGCTGCTGCTGCTGGAGACTTCCAAGGACCACTGGCTATAGAGGAGCTGCCACCCAGGAGCTATGAACCTGAGCTCCAGGTAAGCCTCCAGGCATCTGTACTCCTGTGCTCTCTACTCTGTCATTCACCCAGTCCGGAACTACTACTGGCTAGCAGGGAAAACCCTTTCTAGCCTAGAGGTGGACCTGGCTTTTGGACAGCTGACTGGGTATCTGGGGCTAAGATCAGCCCATTTGGCTGATTTACAGACCCTTTAGGCACTGGCCGGAGACCTGGCCAGGCCAAGACAGAAGGTTCCAGCGCCAGACGGCTCCAGGAGGAGGAAGGGGGGATAGGAGACAGAAATAGTCAGCAAGCCAGTTTGGTCAATAAGCCAGCTGGCTGTGCATGGGGTGGTGGGGAGTTAACCCTTTCCCTCCCTTAGACCTCTTAAGTCTGCTTGCCTGGCAAACTTTGGGGCACTACACTCGTCCACTCACAAATCTGATGGAGAAAAAAGAAAGTAAGTCTCATGAGCGGACTGAGTGCGCTGGTGGCTGGCTGTTGTATACTGTGCTGTCGACAAAGAGAACATTGGGACAGGAGTCAGGACACACCATGGGAGAGCTCAGAGTTTGGGGCAGGGACTTGTCATCATCACTCACAGGTTAGTTGGATCCCAATCTGACAGGGAGTGCTGGGGTGGGGATACAACAAATGCGTTCTGCCTCCACTAGTCCCTTGGACTCTGTTCAGTGGGTTCAGAAGCATGAGAGGTTTGGCATGCCTTGTCTTGTAGGAGGAAACATCTGCACAGGACTGGGGGCGATTGACATAAATTGGGATTGGGATTGGGATTGGTGACCACCTTTAGTAACTGCCATGCCAACACAGTCAGCATTGCTTGCACAGCAGGTATATTTTCAGACAGGCACAGATGTGGTACACATCTAAAAGGCTGTGCAGCATGAGTCTCTATACAGTTGTTTGGCAGTTTAGAGAAGGAAGATCTGTGCCTGTGGCCTGTGTGAAAAGAAATTTTGATTTATATAGCACCTTATATACAGACTGTATTCCAGAGTGCTTTACAATTCAAAGAGGGAGGGAGAGAATTTTGCTGCCTTTTAATATAGCAACCTACATAGACACAATCATATAAATCATCCCCAAACTCCTTAGAATCCAGGAAGAGGGGAGGGAGGGATAGTTTGCAGCACAAAGGAGATGCAAAGACTACATAAAATATTTACGAGAGAGAAAGAGGCATGCAGAGAGACTAAGGGCAGGAATGTTAAGTGACTTGTTCAGAATTATGCAGTGTGGAAGTGGTGGCTGTTTGCTTGGGGTCCTGTAACCTTCCCAGCAGATCTGCTGGGATAATGGTGTCTCTCTTTCTGTTGTTCTCACTGGTCCAGTAACCAAATCCTTGCACATTTAATAGATGTCATGATAATCAGGCTTCTCAAACATATATTTCATCACTAAAATGCAGGAAAAGCCACCATTTGAAGATAAAAATCTTAAAATTTTCCAGGGGTGCATGCCCCCAAACCTCCTTAGCTTTATTAGGATTTGGACTGTGGGGCATTAGCCCCCCCCAACTTTGTACCTCTGGTGACACCCCTGGGTGATACCCAAGAGGGGAGGAATGGCAGAAACGGGGGGGAGGGGGTGACAGATGGAGAAATCATGGAGGGCAGAGTTCAGGAGGGTTTGAAGGCACTGAGGGTGGACAAGGCGCCAGGCACAGATGGCATCCACCCCAGGGTAATGAAGGAACTGGCAGAGGTCCTTGCGGGACCTTTGGCAGACCTATTTAATGCCTCACTACACTCAGGGTATGTACCTCAGGATTGGGCGATGGCTCATGTGGTGCCCCTCCACAAGAGTGGCCCTAAGAATGAACCGGGGAACTACAGACCGGTGAGCCTCACATCCATTGTGCGTAAGCTGATGGAGACTATCCTGAAGGAGCGGCTGGTGGCCCTCCTAGAGGCCAGAGGACTACAGGACAGCAGACAGCATGGCTTCATACATAGCAGATCCTAACAAACCAACCTGGTGAAGTTCTATGACTGGGTAACTAGGCAACTGGACAGGGACCATGCAATGGATGTCCTGTATTTGGACTTCAGTAAGGCATTCAACTCAGTGCCACATGGGAGGCTGGGAAGTAAGTTAGAAGGCACGGGGCAGGTGCAAAGCTGGTGAGTTGGGTAGGGAACTGGCTTCAGGGAAGGCAACAGAGGGTGGTGGTGGGTGGGGAGCTCTGACACCCAAGGGTAGTGATAAGCGGTGTTCCACAGGGCTCGTGTTGGGACTAGTGTCGTTTGGGATATTCATTGCAGACATATCATTGGACATCAAGAGCAAGATCAGTCTGTTTGCTGATGATACCAAGATGGGAGCGGTGGTGGGTGACCTAGGGGGATGGCAGGGGTTGCAGGATGATCTGGCAAAGCTTGAAACCTGGTCAGACACCTGGCAACTGGGGTTTAATGCCAAAAAGTGCAAGGTGCTGCATTTTGGGGTAAAGAACCCAAGGAGGAGTTACCAGTTGGGGGGAGTTCAGCTAGCCCAGACATAGGAGGAGGAGGATCTGGGGTGCTCATTACAGGGTCAATGAACAACTCAGCACAATGTTGGAAGGCAGCTGCAAAGGCCAACAAAATGTTGAGTTGCATTGCAAGGGGTATATCCTCAAGGAGGGAGGAGATGATTCTGCCACTGTATAAGTCATTAGTTAGACCGCATCTGGAGTACTGCGTGCAGTACTGGCGCCCATATCTGAAGAGGGACATTAAGTTACTGGAGGAGGTGCAGCACAGGATGACAAAAATGATCTAGAGGCTGGGGGACTTATCATACAAGAGGACGCTGAGGGAGTTGAACATGTACTAGCTGGAGGAGAGGAGGGACGGGGGGACATGATTGAAACATTTAAGTACATGAAAGGAATAAACAAGATGGGCACAGAGGGGCTGTTCAAAGTAAGGGAGGAGAGGGACAGCAGGGGCCATGATATGAGACTGGAGGGAGGGAGGGAGGAAGGTTCGGGAGAGAGATGAGGAGACACTTTTTTACAGAGAGGGTGGTAGCTGAGTGGAATGCATTACCTGCAGAAGTGGTATCCAGTAGAACAGTGGACTGCTTCAAAAGGGGATGGGACAGGACAAGGGGGAAGGTAATTGAAGGGGAAGGGTGGAAGGGAGGGGCAGCTGCAGAATAAGGGGTGCTAGCTGCACATTCGAGCAGACTTGATAGACCTCTAGGCCTTTATCTGCTGGCAAATTTCATATGTTCGTACGTTTTAACATTAGAAGAATCCAGAAGAAATCTGACTTAATTAAAGACTGGGTGGGGGAACAACAGCCTGAGATCATTGTGGTTACAGACACTTGGTTAAATAATAGAACCAGTGATGTAACTTTAGAACTGGAACACTTATCAAATGTTTCGTAAGGATAGGAGTAAAAAGGATGGAGGCATTGTGATATATGTCAACTCTAATCTAGAAACTTTAGAATTGGAAAATAAAAAAAAGGAGAGGGGGGTTTGAAATACTTCCTTTAGTTGTTAAGTTATCACATGAAAAACCAAGTTTGATTGTGGGTGTGTATAAACCACCCAATATGAATAATGATGCATTTAATTCATTACAAGATTACTATACAACTTTTAGAGACACTCATGAATTGTTCATCTTGGGTGACTTTAATGTAAGTTGGTTAGAAGCTGACCCATAAATCCCTTAATTGATTTGCAAGAAAGCCTGGGTTTGGTCCAATTAATTAGAGAGCCAACTAGACTGAATAGAAAGAATTTAGAAAACTCCACTACGTTGGACCTGCTTTTCACTAATTGTCCTAATGTATATTTAAAAAGCGAGGTACTTGCGGAGGCATTTTCAGACCATCAAGTAACATATGCTACCTGTAAAACACCTAAAACACATAAACAGACCTTCTTTTTGTATTGGAGGAGTTTTAAGGGATTTGATTATGTAGGGTTTATGTTGGAAGTAGAGAACATGCGATGGGATAAGCTGGAATTAATCCCAGATCCCTCTGATGCCTGATCATACTTCCATCAAGAGTTCTTAAAGATTTGTGACATTTATGCTCCCATGAAGCAAAAGAAAGGACTACAAATGCTGCATGGTATGATGCGTCCTTATATAAACTTAAAATTGATAGGGATAAAAAGTGGAAAAGAGCTAAGAAAACCTGTCTATCAGACAATTGGATTTCCTATAGGCAGGTGCGTAATTTGGATATAAACAGAAAAAGAAGTTAAACAAGAATATTTAAAAACAAACTTCATACAAACTGCACAAAAATCCCAGATTGTTTTGGAGCACCTTGGCAAAACTGATGGGAACTGTAAAATAAATATATACATAAAATAGAAATAAATGGTCAGTTAGTACTCAAGTCTCAACGTGCAAATGTATTCAATTAGTATTTTAATAATATTGGGACACAGACATCAAGAACCAATCTGCTTCATGTAGATAAATTGGAATCACAGGCAAAAAGTTAAACAGGGCGTTGACAAACAAAAAGTGTTTACATTTAGAAATATACAGGCGAACGAAGATAGGCACCACGTTTACATGTCAGGAAGTAATCAGATATCTGAAGAAATCAGATAACTTTAAAACCTGATTGAGATTTCTGCAGTGCTGTTTACATGCAGTCTCTCATAATAATCTGATTCAGTGCATCTGTTTACATGACTGAGAGTTATCTGGTTTGATTTACATGGGCTCCAGTTGTAACATGACAATTTTGTCTACAGTATACTGTATACTCAGGATTCAGACAAAAGGCATTTTGTCCACAAAAAAGTAAGAGTACAGTTCTTACTTTCATCTACCTCACACTCCAACCTCTGCCCCACAGGTATTCCTACTCTTGTAATTCCCTACAACTACCACTCAATATTCTTATGTGGAGCTGCTCCACCCCAATATCTGTCTCACAACTCCTCACTCTAGCATTCCTCTCATAACTACCTAATATTCTGCCCTGTAACTACCCCACCCAAATATCTGCCCACAGATACCCTAACTCTAGTGACATTCTCACAGCTTTCCAATATTCTGTCCTGCAACTACTCACATCATTATCTAACACACAACTACCCTCACTCTTCCAACACTAATGCATCTGCACAATATTCTGCCCTTCGTCTGTCACATGCCACAATATCTACACCACAGCTCACGCCAGTGTAAGATCGCCACAGCTTCTCAACATTCTACCCCGCAATTACCACACACCACATTATCTGCCACACAGTTACCAACACCCTAGTAGCACTATAGAAGCAACTAATATTTTGTCCTGTAACTACCCCATTCCCCAATACTTATCCTACAACTACCACAACTCTAGTAAGACATTCTCAGTAACCCAGTATTTACCCTGCAACTACCCCACACCACAATATCTGCTACACAACTACCCCACTGTAGTAACTCACAGCTACCCAATATTCTGCCTCCAGTTACCTCCTCCCTACAATGTCTGAGCACAGCTACCCCCACTGTATTTTTAGCCACTATTTTGTGTCCTGCCCCCTTATGTCCCAATAGTTAACCCACAACAACCCTTACAGTAGTAACCTTTTTGCAGTTACCAAATAGTCTGTCCGTAAATACCCACTGCCCAACATCTGTTTCCCTTAGAACTACCACAACCCAGTTGGGCACATTCTCAGTAACCCAACATTCTGCCCTGCAACTATCCTCACAATACAATATCTGCCCCACAACTACCCGACAGTAGTAACACTTTCAAAACATCCCAATATACTGCCCTACAAATATACCTACTACATTGTCTGCCCCATTAGCAACTTCTACTTATTCACACCATTGCAGCTATCCAATATTCTGCCCTGCAACTACCACACACCCCAATATTTGCCCACAACTCACACACCCTAATAACACTCATGCAGTTACCCAGTATTCTGCCTTGCAAATATCTCACTACCCAATATTGATCCCACAACCACCCAGCCTCTAATAACACACTCACAGTAACCCAGTATTCTTTCCTGCAACTACTCCAAACCCCAAAATATGCCCCTTTATCCCCACTCTAGTAACACTCACAACTAGCCAATATTCTTCCCTGCTACAACCCCACTCAATAATATCTGCCCCACTGCTACCCTCACTTTAGTAACACTTCTGCAGCTCCATATATTCTGCCCTGCAACTACCCGATACTGTAATATCTTCTCCACCATGGGTTGGCCTGCTGGTGCAGTGTTAGCACTACCACTAGTGATGTCGGTGATCAGATCTCAGAAACGAGCCCAGGAGTTGGAGGGCTGCTGGGGGTAGAAGGCTTGAGCATCCGTGGGACTGCCTGCCTCCGGGTGGGGGAGTGGTAAGATTCTGGCACTTGTCTGGCCTTGGCGAAGCAGCAGCACCTTGAGCACCAGTCCAGACTTGGGAGGGACGATGATGGACATTGGCGTACGCACTGACATCCAATCACCATTATGCCTCCAGAAAAAATCTGAAAATGGCCCCAGCACACCAGGAAGACAGAGTGCCCAGCACCGATCCAGAACCCCTGCTCTGTCCCAGTTGCAAAGTGCTTCAACAGAACTGCAGAATTTTGAGGGCAAGACCTGTCCACCTCATCCATGCATGGGGATACAGCCACGGCTCCATCGAGATGACCTCGGTCACTGGACCCAGGTAAGGAGGAACAACAACTGTGGGGATGCTATGGAGACTCACGTGTGTCAGTGTGCTGGTGGCAGGGGGGAGAGGCAGGAGGGGGGCATATATTCATAAAGTAACTAAACAAATAAATGTCTGCCCTACCTACACCCCCTCCAGTCTGGCAACACTCTTGCACATGAAGTTATCTGTAGCTTTTTCATCACATTGGCACATCTGTACAATCTCATTTTCAAGGGGGTCCCACCTTGGGACCAACTTTCAAGGTACAAGTAATGATCATTTACCTTCCTCTAGGAGGAACTACAATTCCCAAAATGAAGTGCTGAAGCCTCCATGCCTGTCTGGTTCATCCTCCCAGGGGAAGGTAACTGATAAGTTCTCATACCTTGAAAGCTGGGCTGCCGATGCTAATGCAGTATATGTGTTAGTTCAATAAACCTTGTTTTGTGGTGTTCAGTTTA
The DNA here is from genome assembly GCA_016271365.2 of Neoceratodus forsteri. Taxonomy (NCBI): domain Eukaryota; kingdom Metazoa; phylum Chordata; order Ceratodontiformes; family Ceratodontidae; genus Neoceratodus; species Neoceratodus forsteri. Next base: position 1,142,863,749 of record CM057450.1, on the reverse strand, counting down.
TCATTTTTCAGTGTACTTGCTGGCTCAATACCAACAAGCTTACTCCAGCATTCTGCCTCTACAACTACCCCACACCTGAGCATATGCCCTACAACTATCCCTTACTACCCTTTCTGCCCCATCACTACCTCCACATTGTAGTATTTGCCCAGCAAACTGCGGCTCACCCCTGTATCTGCCTCACAACTACTCCATACCCCATTGTTTACTCTAAATTAGTACACAACATACCAGTAAATACCCACATTAGTATTTGCCCCTCAAATACCCACATTCCAGTATCAGGTTCAAAGTTATACAGTATACTGATACACCCCAGTAACTGTACTGTAATTAACCCATCATTGTATTTACCAGTAGCCCTACATCCATCATTGTTTCTGCCACATAATAACCCTAACACTGTGGTACTTCACTGGAACCACCATTTTCATTCTTGTATCTGCCATACAACTGCACCACATCCTATTATCTGTGTAAACTATCTCATATATATATTATGGTAGCACGGTAGTGCTACCATAGTTAGGGTTGAGGAGCCATTTCTATGTTAAACCCAAAATTTTGCACCTTAATAACTTTGTAAACTGCTTAACGGATTTGCCTGGAAATTTGGAATATATGATCAGAACCATAGGCCTTCAGATCTCAAGTTTCGTACTGCTCAGATATCTGACTGCGGGTTATTAGCATGATCTGTGCATGCGTTTGTCTTTTCTGGAATTCTACGGTCACTTACAGGTCGTACGGTTTGTGCGACCAGTCCGAAATCTTCAGGGAGCGTGCAGCCATGGTCCCCGATGTGCCTTTCAAAGATTTCGTGAAAAAATATTAAACGGTTCAAAAGTTATTCAAAAAACAGTTTCCCATTATAAGTCAATGGGAAAAGTTAACAAAAAGTTCGACAGTGTCGCAAATGCACTTTTTAGAGTTGCAAATGGCCCTGTTAGTGTCGCAAATCCGCCATCTTATTTTCAGTTGGTGATCAGAAAAATGGTTGGCATTTAAAATTGAGACCCTCTAGCAACCTAATTCTTTTTGTATTCACCTAGTTGGCCCTGAGGATGCTAGCCATGTCTTTATTTTGGAAGTAAACTCCCCAGAAATATGTTTTTCAAATTTCTGGAAAGTAGTGTCACAAAGTAGTGTCACCACTTGTGAAAGTGTGAAAATTTTTGCAGCTTTTATAATCCGCACACTACTTTGCGATACCTATCTCTTAAAATAACAGTAATTCTTTGGCACTCCACTGCAAAAAGAACGATTGGGAGTTTTAGGCTGAAATTTGGAGGAACACGAAGACAACTCACAGATGTACTTTTCAGTGTTGTATTGAAAAAATATTACATGGCAAAGTTACGTGCACTCCAAAGTTGATGTTTTTTCCCATAGGATAGACATTACGGGCGCTCGACGGACATAGAAATCCTTTGGATCCCTGCTGCAATAACGTTTGGTCTTTTTCCTGAAATTTGGAGGGAAGACAGCCAACAGCTCACAGATGTGCCTTTCAGTGGTTTGGTGAAAAATATACAGTGAGGCAGAGATTATGGCGCTCTGAACTTCTCTTTTTCCATAGGATAACATTACGGTCATGCATGCCTTTCCAGGGCCGATGCTCTGACCGAAAGCGGTCTGAGATCTACGGACTTTGTCGAAAACTTCTTAGCCCCTCATGAGGCTAAAGTACAAAACTAGCCAGGACAGTCATAAATCATATGACTTTTAAATTTTTTTTCTACATCATACAGTTCCTGGAGATATAACTTATTTAGTATTCCAAGTCCTCATTTTCTGTCCGATACCCATTATTATGCATACATTCTTTGTACTCACTGTCTTTCTCTATTCAGCTTTTGGGAAAACCAGCCTGTCGCTACATTACTGTTATCATTGCCCTTTCCACTTGCGGTTCCATGCCCGTTTCACTTACCGTTGACGTCTGTGCCACCACGTCGTCATCCTTTGCGTTTTTCATTGCACTTGCATTTCTGTTACATTTTGCCATTTGTGTGTACCGTGCATTGTATCTCTTTCTGTTTCACTTTCATGTCACCATGCCGTATCGCCATTTCCATTTACAGGCAGCATGTTACTATAGATAAGACATCGCGTTGCACACCGTTCGATCTTCATGCCGTGTTAGTTACCCTTTCTGTTCTCATTACGCGCCTTGCGTTACCTTGTGCACCACTGTTGGCTTCTGTTTGCGTGCTGTTCCTGTTGCTATGCCACAGGGCATCATTGTGGTGGAGTGGGGCCTTTGGGCCCCGGCGAGCTCAACTGCCACGATTCGTGCCGAATCGCGGGCCCTATGTGCTTATCCTCGTTTACATTTGTGATTGTGCTTTCGTTATTTTTGCCATTTGTGTCCATAGTACTGTTTCTCTTTCTGTTTCACTTTGCATCACCATGCCCATTGACATTTCCGCTTGCAGGCACCATGTTACTATGTGATAACACATCACGGGCAGACCGTTCCCGCTCACGCCACCGCAGCGCACTCTTTCTGTTCTCATTCGCTTTGTGTTACCATGTCCACTGTTAGCATTCTGTTTGCATTGCTGGCTCCTGTTACTATGCCACAAGACATCATGTGGTGGGACCGCTGCATTATATCACTATTTCTTATCATTCTCAAAAAGAAGGGAAATTAGAGGCAAAAACTCCGTTTAATACATTAGTTAGGGTTGTTCCACGGCTGATTAAAGTGAGGAATTATTGTTAGGTTGAAAACCCTAACTCGGACCACCCCCAGCACCACACACACACACACACACAGACACACACACACACACACACATTCAGTATGGGGAGGACCAAGTCAACACAACCAATGACAGACATCCAGCAGCAGGTGACAGAAATAACAACAATTGTCTAAATGTACTACGAGACATCCCCACCCACCTGACCAGGTACTGCATGCTCAGTGGAGATCAACAGCAAAACTGAGGCCATGTACACCAAACGCGTACCATATCCCTGATTGCTGCTGCACACTGGCGTGCCACACTTAGTAGTTGCATGTCTTACCTCACTGATGCCTCACTATCAGACCACACCACGTGGTGGCCACCTGAGCAACAGAGTTCAGCAAAACCAAGGAGTTGTACAGGAATAATATTTCTGATTATAACAAGGGTTTGAGAAATGCAGCTTCTAATTGACTGTAAACATTGTAACAGCCTTATGTTTAGTTTTTATTAACATATGTAGAGCCTAACCATATGATGAACATGGTTTAATGTTGTTTAAAAACAGTTTTATTATGATAATAAGTCACCTCCCAGGTATTATGTTAATGGTCAGTTTATCACTGTCTAGCGACATGTGGCACTTCGCTATGCCTCATTCAACATTAAACCACTACAGGGTGATTAACAGACCATTTAACATAACTGTTGGTCATGCCTTATTGTTAATTGTTATGCGTACAGTGATCCTCTGCTAGGCACTGCAGCAGCTTTGCAACACAGTGTCCCACCCAGTTACACCCTACACTGCCTAGTTACTGGAGAATGGGCTGTGAATATGAACTCATGAAGATGAACAGCGTAACTTGATCATTACAGTCATCGAAACCTAGTGATTATAACTGACAGAGTCAGTGATAGAGGATAACCCTGCTGTCCTAGTACACTTACCCCATTGTGAGTGAAATCAATACTAAAAGATATTCTGTTTATATCTACACCATACCTACTTGATTCCTGTTGTACCACAATTAACATAGTTATCACTTTGATAGCATCAGTGACAGAAGTGTGGCAAACCCAAACAGTAGTCATACAGCCTGAGTATGAAACAACTGTTAAAAAAATTACACTGTGTCCATAAGTGGTATAGATCACTCATTGCAACAATAGTAAATGTATTACTATTTGAATAAGTTAGTCATCACAGATGCAATGAGATTGTCTTAATCAGGTACAACATACTCAGAAAGTCCCTACAGGAAAATCTATCCTATATACATCTCCGACATGTACATCATTGTTGGCTCAGTAGTGCTATGGATATTTAGTAGTTGCTTGGCCTGATCAATGCAATTACAATGTTTCTTACAAAGAATACTTACTGCATCTTTTTAGTATTGAAACACACTGAAGGTCTATGTATGTACATCAGCAGTACACCTCATCAGTAAGAATGCATGTGATACTGGCAGTACGAATTTCACAGCGTTGAACAGGCAATGCTTTTCCACACGCCTACACGCCTCCTTATGTTGAGTAAACCATTGCAGTAAATGTACTGCTATGTAAATCACCTACTAAATGTATCACTACTTTTATCTTGAGCATGCTAGTGTCTTGTAGTTAATTTATGTGCTTCTCTTAATTAATGTATACTCACTAGTGTTAACTTTTCTACAACTGTCATCATGCACTCAGCATTTATGTTGAATAACGGCATAGTACCAGTTGTGGTGTGGTGTGGGGCATCAGTAGGTAGGCCATGCAACTACTAAGTGTGAATGCGTTGTGTGCAGCTGCAATCAAGGATGTGTGCGTTTGTGTACGGCCTCAGTTTTGCTGTTGATCTCCACTGAGCATGCAATACCTGGTCAGGTGGGTGGGGATGTCTCGTAGTACATTTAGACAATTGTTTGTTATTTCTGTCACCTGCTGCTGGATGTCTGTCATTGGTTGTGTTGACTTGGTCCTCCCCATACTTAAATGTGTGTGTGTGTGTGTGTGTGTCTGTGTGTGTGTGGTGCTGGGGGTGAACCGAGTTAGGGTTTTCAACCCTAACAGCTAATTTCTCACTTTGTCGCCAGGAACAACCCTAACTAATGCATTAAACGAGTTTTTTGCTCTAATATATATATATATATATATATATATATATATATATATATGTGTTTACAACTACCACCACACCTCAGTATTTTCTCCATAACTACCTCATACACATCATCCATTCCAGAGCAAATCCTGACTTCACTAAAGAGTAGTACAGAGTCAGCTACTGGGGTGTGAGTTGATTGCATATAGATTCCGGGATGTAATAGCTGTAAGTTGGAAAGTAGGTTAAGAAAATGTGTAGAGAAAATACTGAAGAATGATAGTGGTTGTGGGCAGTATATATGGTCTGTCATAGCACTGGTCAAATATTGGGATGTGAGGTAGTCGTGTGTTAAGATACTTGAGTGTGGGGGCTACCTTATATGTATACCTAACATCCAGCTATCTGCCCCACAGTGGTCCCACTTCATGGTGGATGACCACAAACATTCAGATATAGAATGAGGACTCCAGAGGCATGGAGCCTTGAGGGTCAGAGACTGGCAGAGGTCACAAGGGCTTGCTTCCTTATGCACTGGGTTACTGAGGCATTTATTTCAGAATGATGCAATGTGCATATACTGTATGTGACTTACAAACAGACAGAAGTGAGAACAAATTAAAGGCAATAGCTAGAATTTGAACCTAGGTCCCTCTGCATTCCATTCCGCTTCTCTACCAGTTATGCCACCCAAGCAGCTGGAAACCTGGGTCCGGATTTTAAAATGACCAGGACTGGCACAAGGGGCTTGAGTCAAGGAGACATGGAGCAAATGGCTCCTTGAGCCACACCTTGTGCCAGTCCAGATTTTAGAAGGTACCCTGCACCACTGGGGAGACTGCCTGTGCCAACTGGGCTTGCACCATCCTTGCAATGGCCACGTCGGTGCACCATGGCAGAAGGGGGCTTGCACTGGGGAAGTGCTGCAATATCCTCTAAAGTGGGATTTTGCAAGCCTCCCCATGGGAGCATGGAGCCTGGGTCTGATGTAAGCCGCTGTGCATCACTCCAGGAGACATCACTGGGTAGGGCGTGATCCTGTGCCCCCCCCCGAGGAAGGTGCCCTCAGAGCCTCCAACACCTGCCAGTCCACTTGTGGAGGGGTGGGTGGCCATGGCAGATATGAGCATGGGACCACTTGCCCCCAGTAGTAGTGCTGCTGCATCTACCCCCCACAGACCTGCACTGCAGGTGGTGGTCATGTTTTTTTTTCCCCAGTTGGGAGTAGATGCCATCCCTTCCCCTAATCAGACCTCCTGTCACCCCCCCACCACCACCACCAATGAGCCAGAACATGCCCCAGATGACCCACAATCCACCAAGAAGACTGGCCCCTGCTGCTGCAAGCCAGTCTCTCATGTACTGGTTTGCAGTGCAGCTGTCAGCTTGCAGCAAACCTGGGGATTTTAAACTTGTACCCCACTTTTTGTAAAATCAGGTGCATGGTCTCTGTCGCACCTGGGTTTGGAACAGCCAGTGGTTCACCGTACCATGTGTTGATCTAACTGTGCCTTCTGAAATCATGTCCCTAAGGCTGGCCCAGTGGCGCTAAGGGTTGAAGTGCTGGACGCCACACCTTGCTCTATGCTGGCAAGCCAGCAATCTCAAGTCACCACGGTGCTGGCACTGGGGGTGGGGGGGGAGCATGACTGAGTGTTGGCTGTCCTCTCCTGGGTAAAGGGTAGGGTCATCCACCTGTAGTTCTGCCATCACTGAATGGAGGTTCGGTGCTAGCACAGGTGGTTGATGGTGAGACTGGAAGGGAGGGGCATCCCGAATGGCATACATACGCACTATGTCAAGGATGGATGGGTGTACAGGCCGGGAGAAAACCTGTAAAAACCCAGAAACTGTATATGGAAAAAAAATCATGTCCTTGGCACTCTAAGAGACACCCCCTTCATTCTCAAATGCACAACCTGGTGCTGCACAAATTTTAATAATTTTTATCCCCCCCAGCAATGTGGCCCTGACATGCAACCCTCATTCTATTAGCCACAGAGGTGGAACCATTATAATTAAAGTAGTGGTTCTGTGGCATTAGTGGTGGATGGATACTGGTACTGTCATACTCACAGGAGTGATGGTTTTTCAGACTTTTTATTCTCCCAACTCACTGGCCAAAGACTATGCCACTTGGCCAAGCACTCTAACTGATGGATGGTGGCTAACATCTTGTGGTCATCCATGACATCAAGGACTTCACCACTTCCCACCACAGGATGCACTCCACTCGAGCATCAAAGTACATATCACCCCCACCACCTGGATTAGGACATGATGCTTACACATTGTGTCCCATACTCACTGGCCCAGGACAGGAGAGTCAGACTCAGGATATGAACCTGTGTTTCCCATGGGATGGGTCAGTGCAACACACTTAGAAACATAGAAATATAAAATTTGACAGCAGATAAGGACCGCTTGGCCCACCTAGTCTGCCCATTTCTGTACCTAATGGATAAGCTGCAGATCCTAGTTAACCAACAGCCTATTTCTTCCTATCCCCCACTAGAATTGTCTTACGTCTGTCCCATGCATTCTTGAATTCCTCCACTGTTTTTGACTCCACTACCTCCTCAGAAAGGTTGTTCCATGAATCTACAACCCTCTCCATGAAAAAATACTTTCTCACATTACCTCTGAGCCATCCCGCCTCTATCTTCAAATTGTCCCCCTTTGTTCTTGCACATCTCTTTTTCTAAAAGATGCTACCCTCTTAGACATTGTTGACTCCCTTGAGGTACTTGGAAAGTTTTTATCATGTGCCCCCCTCCCTCCTCTCTTCGAGGGTATACATATTAAGGTCCTTTAATCTCTCTTCATATGTCTTCTCGTGCAGATCCTGCACCATTTTAGTTGCCCTCCTATGGACAGCCTCCATCCTGTCTATGTCCTTGCGTAGATGGGGTCTCCAGAACTGCACACAATACTCCAGATGGGGTCTCACCAACTGTCTGTACAGAGGGATAACAACGTCTTGTTTTCTACTCGTGATGCCTCTCCCTATGCATCCCAATATCCCGCCATCGCTCCTTACTGCCTTCTCACATTGCTTGCCCACCTTAAGGTCATCTGATATGACTACCCCCATTTTTGTTGTTGTTAGTATCTCACAACCCATTGTGTACTCTTCCCCTGGGTTTTTATTTCCCTGGTGCATTACTTTGCACTTCTTTGTGTTGAATCTAAGCTGCCATACATTTGACCATTCCTCCAACCTTGCCAAGTCCCTTTGCATCCTTTCCACCCCAACTTCTGTATTGACCCTGTTGCAGATCTTTGTGTTGTCTGCAAAGAGATGTACTTTTCCTTCCAGTCTCTCTGCAATGTCACTTATAAAGACATTAAAGAGGACCGGTCCCAGAGCTGAACCCTGTGGTACCCCACTAGTAATCCCCCTTTCTTCAGCGTGGACTCCGTTTACTATTACCCTCTGTGTCCTGTTGTCCAGTTAATTTTTTACCCAGACTACCACCTTGGGGCTCACTCCCAGGCTGGCTAACTTGTATATTAATCTTTTGTGTGGGACTGTGTCAAATGCCTTGCTAAAGTCTAGGTAGACCACATCCACAGCCCCTCCCTGGTCTACTACCTTGGTCACCCAGTCAAAGAAATCAGCCTTATTTTCTGTATCTGTGCCCAGCAGTGTAGTCCTCCTGGGTAGTTCTGAATGATTTTTGCTCACATGGTGCTGACTGCTTTGCTCACCTGGCTCCCGCAGGCTGGCTATGTGGGACCAGGGAGTATGAGTTGCTGCTGGTTTCTTTTAAAATCATATCAGCCACATGCCTGCATTCTGCCAGACATGCAGTGAAAAATCATTTGCTTTCCCAGCCCCTATGAAGTGGCCAAATGGAGCTGAGCACTGTGACAGTAAAGTATGCCTCTTTTTTTTTTAATTCTCTGTGACTGGAGTTGCACTGATATCCTAACGTAATTGGTCTCCTGGCACCCACAGAGTGGACAAAGTGGGCTAGAAAGCACGAAAAACAAACTGCATTTATTTATATTTATCTGCGACCAGAGCCACACTGATAATGTAACTTGTTTGCTGCCCTGGCCCCTATAAAGTATTCAAATGGGAATGGGGAGCATGAAAACAAACAATGAATTTTTATTCTGCCAGCATGTTCAATTTCTACTTCTGGAGCTGCACTGATATCCCAGTCTATGAAGCTGTCAGGCACAGAGCCCGAACCAGTAAGTCCTGGTGCTGCGCCTTCTGTTTGAACAAATCAATCTCCATGTCTCTCTGCCAAGGACCATGCAATAGAGGTGGGGAGCAAAGCATAACAAGATAGGACCATTGCTACAGTTAAAGCAGAAGGCGGGGGGAGGTAATTATTTTAATTGGTTTTAATTGGTTGGAGCACTGGACTACCAGATAAAAATGTTTGGAGGAAATAGCAACACCAGTAGAAGTGGTTACATGGCAGGGGCTGAGCCACAAGGAACTGACACCATTTTGGTGTACTTGTGAGGCAGGCTGAATGGGTTCATTGTGAGGGGTGATTTAAGCAATATACCATGACAGGATGTGGTTATATGGCAGGATTTACCATGCCTTGTGTGGTTTGGCCACAAGGCTGCCGAACAAGGGAGTAAACCACACCAGAAGTGGTAAATCCAGCCATATACTCACACCCTGGAGTGGTATATTGTGATTATACAGTACAATGTCCCCCTTCAGTTTTGAAAAAAAAAATAAAGAGAAAAGTGCAATTTTGTCATTTTACATAATTTTTTTTATTTATTGTTGCGCTGGAAAAAAATAGCCAGAATACAGTAGACTGAGAGGCCACAGCAACTCAGCCCTATCTTGTAAATGATAGCTGGCACTGAATCTGGAAATTTTTGTTTTACTTCAGTAAGGGGCTGTAGCGGGCAAAAGTGTTAACATTGAGGATTTTTATTTTTCTCTATGATGATGTAAGACTTTGGGCTGCAATGTGTAGTGGGGAGTGATGTTCAGCACTTGGGCTTCATCGGAACGGATGGCTACTGTACCTAATAGCCTGCTTCTGGGTGCCATCGCTATTAAAGCTATATTTTTTTATATTTCTGACTAAATTAATTTTTTCTTAAATGGGGACATTAAGAGATATTTATTTAGTGTGTAACAGCATTCAGTGAGTTTTCCTGCTGTGATGATCCGGGAGACATTAGAAAGAAGCAGAAGCAACGGTGAAACAGAAAAGTGAAAAAAGGTGAGCTGTGAGGAAGCGGTTACCAGGAAACTAGCTAGAAAAAAAAACTCAGGGGGAGTGGGACGCAGTTTTGGTCCTGATATGAGCTTTGGTTTCGTCTGGTTGATTGCCGCTGTTAAGCAGAGACATAATGTGGTGAGACTGCTTGCCTTCCATTGCTGCCTTTGCCAGTCTTGGGCTGGTGATGGTCGGAGTGATTTTAGGGGTTGTTCTTTATGCAGCAGACTGGTGGCTGGCACCTTTTTGTGTTGGTACACTGGAGGATTTACAACATTGCAAAGGTGCCAGCCAGCCAATCAGAAGTAGCATTTACTCTGTATTGACTTGGCCATTGTATAATGTCATATTTAGTGGGCAATAGTCTGAAAGACTATTACCCAGTCTAGTGAACTGTTGACCAGTTTTAGTTTGAAACTAGTCAATTGACCAAACTCTTTGGCTGTCTTGTGACTGGCTCAGTACTAATCAGAGACCAGGATTTTTTTAATTTTATTTTAAAAAACATTTTTTTAAATGTGGTCTTCTTTCAGGCCATTTAACCAATATGTAAAACAGTTTCATCTATGTACACTTCCATCTTGTACATGTAATCACACAACAAACATTTTATCACCACCACCCCACAACCAACCCTAAATCTTTCTTGTTTTTGCAGGCTTTGCCTATAAGAAACCTTAGAAGATGCCGGTGACTTGGGTTCAGAAGTGAAAGAGGGCTGTCAGAAGTCGGCTGGGGGGGATAGCAAGGAGTGAGATCGAGCTGCCACAAGACAGCTGTCTCCTCCTAGGAGGGACTTGGGCCCCCCCAGCCATTGGAAGCCACCTGGTGGAGACTATATGGTGGCTCTGACCATAGGGAGCTCTGTGCTAGCCACAACGAGGGGCAGAAGGGGCTGAGCTGGTGTCACGGGGCATGTGTGCACCTCCATGCATGCACAACACACATGTGCTGCGGATCCAGGAATAGGGGAGAGAAAAGGGAAAAAATTGACAAAGTATTAATTAAAGGGACACTGTTAACCCCCTTAGGTCTCAAAGTGTCCCTAGTTTAAAAAACATATTTTATGACTGCCAAAATTCTGTAAAGATTATTGCGGTTAGCTGGTAGTTTGGTTCTGGCTCTTATTTTATTCAAAGAAGTAAAAAACAGACTGCCCAACATACTGGTGTTATCATACCAAAACAGGTTTGTTTACATTCCTTGATCAACTCCAAATGCATCTTTCCTGGAATTGGGGACACCCACAAAACAGTCTAGTCCCTCATGATGCAACGAGAGTTTAGGAGGCTACTTTCTTATAAGTGACTGCACTGTTTGAGTGTGTTTCTAATGCTCAGGAAGTATGCAGTAAGAACAGAACCAGGATTGTAACTAAAAACAAGGTTGTTTATAAATATACATTGCCACACATTTCAGTTCTACTAAACATGGAGACAGACAAAACAAACAGCAACATCAGTTAGTTACAGAGAGGGTAAGCAATAATGAAATATGGGGTTTCAACTAGAAATAATATGATGAAAAACAGGTTGACAGTGTCCCTTAAAAAGAACCTTAGAAGATATTACTGATAAAAATAATACTGTTTGAAAGGTCTTGTAGTTTTGTTAATCATTATGCCCCATCAGTCAGAGTGATGATTTCTGCACTGTGAACAGACACATTTCATGCAACCAGGCATATGCAAACATAATAATAATCTGAAAACATTACTAGATCTGATTACATGAGCCAGTTACCAGATTCAAATTGGAAAAATCCAGGTATTTGAATCAGGTTTCTAAAAGTTTACATAATCTGATTATAATAAGAATTTTCCTGTTTACATGGATCTGAATAATGTGATTCAGTTATCAGATAATTCAATAATCCAGTTTGAATCAGATATCTACCTGCATGTAAACATGGTGGCAGATGAATTCCCGAGAACAGATACAACTAAAGCAGGGGGCCTGGATAATATACCTGCCAAATTACTAGAGTATGCAGCCCCCTGTGTAGCATTTCCCATGACCTGCATTTTTAATTTTTCTGTTCAGACAGGAGAATTTCAAAAAAATTGGAAAGTGGCTAAGGTTGTGCCAATTTATACAGGGGGCTCTAAATCAGATATGAACAATCACAAGCCAATATCTTTGCTTTCTCAAGCATAAAAAATGATGGAAAAATGGTTTCCTATCAATTAAAAAAGTATCTGGAGGAGAAAGGACTATTGAAGAGGTATCAATCAGGGTTTCGAACAGTACATAGTACTCAAATGGCTTTAGCAAAGGTTGCAGGAGACATCCAAATAAGCCTGGACAGGAGAAATGCAGTGGGTGCCATATTTATTGATTTATCAAAGGCATTTGACACTTTAAACCATGGTGCTCTCCTGTCCAGGCTCTGGGGGTTGGGGGCACAAGACTTGGAACAGAATTGGTTTTATTCATATCTGTTGGGTTGAAAGCAGTTGTCGGAGATGAAGCCCCATAAATCTTCCACATTACTGATTAAATCAGGTGTACCCCAGGGCTCAATATTGGGCCCTCTGCTCTATAATATTTATGTGAATGACATGCAGTTTGAGGACCAGAGGTAAGGTACCACATTTATGCAGATGACATTCTTATTAATGTCGAAGGCACCACTTTGGAAAGCATCTCTGTTAAACTGCAAGCAGTTTTTTCTCAGTTGCAAATGTTTTTGGAGTCACATAGGCTAATACTAAATGCAAAAAAAAAACAGGTGGTACTTTTTCAAAATGGCTCTAAGTTCAGCCAGCCTCTGTAGATTAAAACCTTGAATGGGGAACTAATTCAACAAGTTTTGCATTATAAATATCTAGGAGTCTGGATGGATCACACGCTTAGGTGGGATATCCATCTGGATAAATTGATAGCCAATTTAAGTAGGAAATTGGGAATGCTGTACAGACTGAAACAGTATACTACTATTGAGGTATGTCACAGAACAGTGGAAGTTATGATTTTGCCTGTCCTAGATTGGTAATCCTGTGTATGCGGGGCCTCGCGGACGGAGCTGGCAAGGCTGGACGTCATGTACAACAGACTTGCCTACTTCATCCTCAATGCCCCCAGCAGAACACATCACTGTGAGATGTTCAGGGCTTTAGACTGATGGAGTTTAGAAGACAGAAGAAAGTAGCATCTGATAGCTTTTGTGGTAAACATTAGAAGGTGGAAATCACCTATTTGTTAGATGAGTTTGTTGCTAGGGGTTTGCGGGGGGATTAAGATCCTCACAGGGTTTTGAATTTGCTATACCAAAGTGTAACCTGGGGATGGGTAGATCCTCATTATTCAGTAGGGGCCCAAAATTATGGAACACCCTCCCTTTATAGTTGAGAGAGATACACAAACCAATTTGTTTGGGATCTATTAAGAACTGGTTCATGAATTTAATTAATGTGCAGAGACCATGCTGCGTAAGATAAAATAAAAAGCTAGCCTGATATGGTGGAGTTAGATAGCTTGGGGCTAACTATGTATCATCCTGAGATAATCTCCTTGTTTCGTACTGTAATATGTTTCAGTATGTTATTTATATGTTATTTAGTGAAGTGTTAGACAAGACCAGTCCTGTTTAACATTTTCATTGCAGACATAACGGTTGGGATCAAGAATAAGATCAGCCTCTTTGCCGTTGACACCAAGATCTGTGCTGAGGTGGATGGGGAGAAGGGTGGCAATTTACTGCAGGAGGACTTGGCAAGACTCGAGGAGTGGTCGCACACCTGGTAGCTTGGGTTCAATGCCAAGAAGTGCAAGGTGATGCATTTCGGAGCCAAAAACACAGGACACAGCTACTGAATGGATGGTATCAAACTGTCCACATCCAACTAGGAAAAGGATCTGGGGGTGCTGATGACTGGGGAACTAAACCACTCAGCCCAGTGTAGGAAGGCAGCAGTTAAGACTAAAAGGATGCTAGAGTGCATAGCAAGGGGGATTACATCCAGATGTAGCGAAGTCATATTGCCCAAGTACAGGTCCCTGGTGAGGCCGCACTTGGAGTACTACGTGCAGTTCTGGTGCCCGTACTTGAAAAGGGATCTCAAACTACTGGAGGCAGTGCAGCAAAGAGCAACAAAGATGATCCGGGGGTTGGGGGATAGAACTTATGAGGAAAGACTAAAAGAACTCAACATGTATACCCTGGAAGATAGAAGAGAGAGAAGGGACATGATCAATACCTTCAAGTACCAGAAGAGGATGAACAGAGTAGGCTTCCAGGGTGGGTTCACTCTCCAGAATGGAAAAGATACCAGAGGGCACTCCCTGAAGTTAAAGGGGGGCAAATTCAGGAAGGAAAGGAGGAGGCACTACTTCACTGAAAAAGTGATAACAGGGTGGAATGCACTGCCTGAGCAGCTCGTATTAGTGCAGACTGTTGCGTGCTTCAAAAGGGGGTGGGACAAATTTGTTACTATGCAAAGCTGACAGACAGGATCTGAGTTAAGTCTACCACGAAAGGAGTATTGGGGATGCCTGAGGGCATGGGAGCGGTTGTGCCCTTTCGGGAGGTGAGTCTTAAAAAACAAACAATAAAAAGGAAAGGAGGAGGTGCACGCCTACTTGAGGGGAAGCCCACCGTCCATCACAAGGTGGAGGTGGGTTAGTGGAAAAAGAAAGGTGTAGGTGCAAAGGAGATGGGAAGACTGCTGAAGGTGGACAGCAGGTCTGCCGGGACTGCCGGAGGTGGACGGCAGTGAGGAAGAAGGGACACAGAGAACAGGGAGGGGGGAGGAGAAGGGGGTGGGAGAATTTGACTCAGAGGGCCACAGAGCAGCACCAGACAGATGAGTGTTATGGGTGTACACACATACCCAACAAAAGAGAAGAAAATGATGAGAGCGGCCCCCCAGATGTATGTCTGGGGGGGGGCAAGAAGAGAAAACAAGAATGAAAATGTGGTTACGAATATTGTGGCAGCCCCCCAGCTTTAAGTTGCGGGGTGAGATGGGCAAACAATGAAGAAAATGTGGTTTATGGAAATTGGGTATAGTAATGATAATAAGGAACATAATTTTGTAAAATATGATGATGAAAATATCGTGGAAGTGAACATTTGGAAGAGAATATAATAAATTACTTGCCAACTGAGCATCCACACAATTGGTAGTCTGTGTTTCATTGGACAGGACTCTAGGGACAATGATACAGTTAGAGAAAAACAAGAACAAAACCAGGGATTCGGCATGATAGATGTTCTACATTGACACTATGATATTAACAAATTGCATGGAAGCTCTGGCCTAACTGGCTAACTCTTTAAAATATGTTAGCCTTTTCTGCTATTTCACAGTGTACCTTAAGAGATAGGAGATAGGATTGCACTTTTCAGCTGTTCTACACTTTTAAACCGAGTCCCTTAAGGGAGAAGACTTTAACTATGCCCTTATTGTGCAAATTAATTACAGCAATGAAATGTGCCCAAAGCAGTAACAGCACTGTTTCTGGCCAAATTAATTAATTACATTAAGTTTGTGGGACTGTCTTAGCTGCATCTCTTCTCAGCTGGGTCAGTGTTTTCTCCTGCAGCACAAAAGCGCCGCATGTCGCGACCCCGATCTGCCACACCTCTAGCTGTACCTAATAGAAAGCTTGCCTCTCAGTCCTCAGGTGTCCTCAGGTCTTCCGACAGATCTCCGCAGCAGATTTCAGCTCCCCCGAGGGGTCGCAAGGGCAGGACAGCAAAGCCCTCCCCCACAGCCTCCTCATCCTGAAAGAAGGTACGATCACAGGAGCTCCTACGCGCTTGGCTGAAACAGCAGACAAGGACTTGTTGAACCCCGCCACCCCAACCACCACCACCACCACCCTTGGTCAACACGGAGCTTTATAGCTGACACCACGTGAAGGTTAAAACCAAACAGGCAACTTTTTTAACTGCAGGTTACCTGATCTCGCCTCTAGTGGTGGCTGCCTCTTTTACCCAACTACATAACAGCTAAGCAAGCCACAATGCATATTCTCTTGTAAATTATACTCTTCTCTTCACTCCACTGTATCACACATCCTGATATCCTGTCCCCACTCTCCCCAGAACCCCCTACTCTCTCTGTCTTACATGAGTCACCCCTTCCCACCCCTGGAGCTAACTCTTCTGTTCTCCCAACCCCCATTTGCCCCGCATCCCTTTCACCTATCCATCCCTTCACATACTCTCCCTCCACCCACCCTCTCTGCTCCACTCCACTTTCCTAAACTTGGAAGCTCTGCTACACTGCCTGAACCTTCGTGTGCCCCTTTTCAAGCACCGTTCTGGTGCAACTAAATGCTCTCTTTTACTCTCCTATGACATCCTCCTCTTGCTTTTGGCAGGCGACATACATCCCAACCCAGGCCCCCAGGCACACTGGCAATGCCCTAACTCACCCCCCCCAACTCTTCAGGCTGGTTCTCTTGCCTCACCCCGGACTCGCTCCCCAAAGGCCTCCGTATTTTCCATCTCAATGCAAGGAGCCTCCTCCCCAAAGTTGACTCCCTAACAGTATGGGTCACCCAGTACCGCCCCAACATACTCTGTATCACAGAATCGTGGCTAACTGCCCAAATTTCTAACTCATCGCTTACCATTCCTGACTACAACTTGTTTCGTCAGGATCGGGGCAAGCGTGGGGGGGCTTGGCACTATATATCAGTCAATCCCTTTCATGCTCGATCATCTTCAACGAATCATGCCGTTCCTCTCATGAATCCATTGTTGCACTCTTATCCTTCCCTTAGTCCACCTCTCTCTATATTGGGGCTCTATACGCACTGCCAAAGACCCCGCCCATTTCTATCGTTCAAGCAATCTCCTCAATCTCCTCTAGAACAGCTAATGGTGAACTTCTGCTTCTAGGTGACTTCAATCTTGACTGGCTCTCCTCCGCTGCAAAGCCCACCAGCCTTAAAATTGAAGCCCTAAATCTCTCCCAGCTAATCAGGGAACCCACCCACCTAAACCATCGGTCCCAAAACCACACCCTCCTGGACTGGATTTTATCCACCCACCTCCACCATATCATGGCCTCTGGCATTTTCTCTGATGCCCTTAGTGACCACTGTGTTACTAACTGCACCTGCAAAATCCACTCCCCACACTCTCCTCCCAAGTTCATCTGGTCTCGCCCCCTACACTCCCTAAGTGAGAATGTCCTGAAGCTAGACCTCTCCAACGCAGACTGGCATCCAGTCTTCTGTGCGTCTGATGTAGACATCACCCTTTCCCAGTTCTGTGGAATTTTCCGGCATATCTGGGACATACATGCCCCCCTCAGGAAAAATAGGGTAAAATGCCACCATCACCCCTGGATCACACTTGACCTAATCACCCTGGGTCATTCCAGGGACAAGGCATGGAAACTATACATAGCCTCCCATGCTTCACGAGACCTACAAGCATACAGACATCTCAGGAACAAATGCACCAAGGCCACTCGTCACTCCAAATCTTCCTACTTTAACGCACAACTCGTGGTCACAGAACCCACATGCATCCTTTTGGAAGCTGACCAACTCCCTACTCGACCCCCCCTACTAAACGGGCGTGCCTGACCCTAATTACTGAAGGCAACACCGTCTCAGACCCGGCCTCCGTGACTGAGCTCTTCAACAAATTCTTCATCTCCTGTGCTCATCCTGACTCTCCCACTCCCCAGCCCCCAAATCAGCCGAAACATTCTCCCCCACCCCAGGCTTCCTCCTTCCTCCCATCACAACCCAGGAGGTGTACAATGCTCTCACCTCCCTTAACACATCCAAATCCAGTCCCGATGGAATTCACCCCATTCTGCTCTGTATCTCTGCCTCTGCTATAGTGGCCCCCCAACTCACATACTAAACCTCTCTCTATCCACTGCCACTGTCCCCAAAGCCTGGAAATCATCCAAAATCATCCCTTTGCACAAGGGTGGAGACCCCACCCTACCGGGAAATTACAGGTCTATCTCACTCCTCCTCTCCCTTGCCAAAATCCAGGAATCCCTAATACTGGCCAAACTGTCTGACTTTCTCTCCTCCAACAACTCCCTCTCACCTGTACAGTCAGGATTCAGAAAACACCATTCCACCATCACCTCCCTCCTACGCGTAACTGACACCATCCTTTCTGCCATGGACAATGGCCACACCACTGCCGCCATTTTTATAGACCTGGCTAAAGCTTTCAACTCTGTCTCCCATCCGCTACTACTCTGCAAACTTAAGTCCTTTAGCCTAGCCCACCCCACCATCACCTGGTTTCACTTGTACCTCCATGACAGACAACAATCTGTTCAAATAGGCAACACTCTTTTTTCCCCCTCTCCCTATCCTATCTGGAGTCCCCCAAGGCTCCATACTCAGCCCCATCCTCTTCTCCCTCTTCATAAACAACCTTCCATCCACCTGCCTCTCCTCCAATGTGCATCTACATGCAGATGACACTATAATCTATGCCTCAGGCCCCTCCTTTGACAGTATCCTCCCCACCCTCCAAAACGACTTCAACAGAGTCCAGTCCTGGCTCCTTGAGAACCGGCTTACCCTCAATGATAAAAAAACTGTCACCATGGTCTTTGGTTCCAGGCAGAAGCTTGCAACCCTTCCAGCCCCCTCAGCAATTACCACCCTGGCTGGCTCACCCCTGGAGCTCGTCCCTGCTTTCAAGTACTTAGGAGTGTGGCTGGACAGCCACCTCAGCTACTCCTCGCATGTAGATGCCATCTGCACTAAACTCCGACCCAAACTCGCCATCCTGTATCAGCACAGGGCCAGCTTACCCATCCCCACCCATTGTGAGCTTGTACGCAAAACTATCTTGCCTGTTACTGACTATGCCGACATAATCTATGGTACCGCCCCTACAACCTCTCTCTCCAGACTAGACACCCTCCTCAACTCTTTTTGCCGCTTCACCACTGCCTCCCCCCCCAATTACACACCACTGCCAACTCTACACTAATCTCTCTACAGCCCCGCTCGAACACAGAAGAACCATCCACAGTGCCTCCTTCATAGCAAAATTCTGGCTTGACTCACTACCCCTCTTCCTCTCCTCCCGCCTTTCCCCTGCCACCTCCCTAAATTACCCCCTTCGCCACAGAGACCCACGCACCTTCCACCTGCCCAGCCCTCAGACTCTTCCCTGCCAAGCTGTCTTCTCATACCAACTCCCCCTTCTCTGGAATAACCTTCCCCTCAACCCTCGCCTGGCCTCTTCCCATTCTGCCTTGATGCAACTCCTCAGGCTCCTCCCCACCCCAGCCTGCCCAAAATGCTCTAATAGCTGCGGCACCCAGCTGAAATCCCTCACACTCTCTACCAACATACCCTAGTCTGGGACTATACCTCAGCCTCTCTTACTTGCTATGCATGTTAACCCATATTTTATTGTAAAGTATTAAGTTCAGTGTATAACTGTCTGTGTATACTGTGTATACTCCCCACCTTTTGCACTCACTCTTTCAATGTACACTCTGTACCCAGGTTGCACCTGGAAAAGAGCCTCGGCTCAGTGTGCCTTTCCTGGTCATCAAATTTTAAATAAAAAAAAATAAAATACTGCAGGGATACTGCTATGGGAACAAATAAGAAAGAGACAAAGAAGTGACCATGCTAAACCTCACTCAATCCCTGTCCGTGGCTTGAGGTAAGTAAGAAAAGGGGCCCAGCAAGCAGAATATATGGCAAGCTTGTTAGTTATCACGAGACATATGGTCAAGCGTTGCCAGCAGTGTAAGTGCATGATGGAGCTCTGAGACAGAAGGCACTTCAGTAGATCTCCAGTGATATAGGATAAGGTGCTTAGCAGAGATACCAAGAAGTACTAGCCAGCGAAGTTG
This sequence comes from Neoceratodus forsteri, assembly GCA_016271365.2. Taxonomy (NCBI): domain Eukaryota; kingdom Metazoa; phylum Chordata; order Ceratodontiformes; family Ceratodontidae; genus Neoceratodus; species Neoceratodus forsteri. The sequence continues at coordinate 1,142,843,937 of CM057450.1, read as the reverse complement.
CTGGGCTTTCAGTCGGGTTCCTAGAGGAGGAAGGCCCAAAATCCAAGTCTGCGGGTCTAGCTGAATTGTACAGCCCAAGATTTGGGAGGCCAGGCAAGCAACCTGCTGCCAGAACGTGACCAGCAGGAGGCATTTGCCAGAGACTGTGATACAGGTCCCCAGGTTGGACATTGCACCTCCAGCAAAGATTTCTGTTCAGGAGCTTAGCTTTGTACAGCAGTTTTGGGGTTCTATTACAATGGTGCAATATAATTGTTCTGAATAAGTTTGCTTCTCATATCTGGATTGCTTGAATGTGCCAATTTCCAGCATAAAGACCAGGGGGTCTCATCTATCTTTAGGTTCAGAGCTTTCTCCCACTTCTACTTAGGTTCGCCAGACTGTGAGGGAATACTCTTTTGTATGTCTGTGTATTCCTTGCTGGCAAGGCCCTTGGAGACCTTAAGCCAGCCAGCTAGCTTCTATGGGCTGGCTGAACTGGGAAGATGAGTTCTGAGATATTCAGACAAAGAGCTGCATAGTTGCAGGTATCTCCAGAAGTGTCTCTTGTCAGTCCCTTTGGTATTGACAAGCTCCTGAAATGACTGAACCCTAAGCCCTGACTCATCCATGACATCAGCCATTAAGTGGATGCCTTTACGCTCCCATTGTGGCCAGAGAAGGGGCTTGCTGTCTACCAAAATGAGTTTGTTGCCAAATATGGGAGTGTGAGATAGGGGTCTGGGATTCGCCTTAATCCTGGCGTGCACCTTGTTCCACAAATGGACTGCTGGGGCGATCATAGGATGGCCCCTCAGGACCCTGGGCAGGGGATTGTATATTAGAAGAGAAAAGCTATGCACCTGAGCCATAGATTTTTCCATGAGCAGCCACTGCGATGATTCAGCAGACAAATTGGACAGCCACTTCAGAGATTGTGCAAGGAAATAGACCCACATATAGCCTTCCAGCCATGGCAGACCCCACCCTCCGTCTTTCCAGTGGGATATCAGCTTGTTCCTGTTATACCAAGGTGTTTTTGTTTTCACAAAGGAAGTTCCCTATGGTCTTATCAATGGTGTGAAGCCACTTGGTGTGTGTGGGGGGGGGAGGGGCAGGGGAATGAGAGAAAGAGGGTATAGAAGTTTGGAGGCCGAGATCATTTTCAAGGCAGATATTTTGCCTACTAGAGTGAGATGGAGCATTTGCCAACTGTCCAGCTCTGTTCTAAGGTCAGCAACCAGCGACTGCATATTAAGATCCCAGATTTTGGACAGGTCGGAGGAAATGAGAATACCGAGATAGACTAGTGATCCTGAGGCCCACGTAAGTCCTAAAGGGGTCACCATATTCTGGGTGCACCTAGAATTGAGAGGGAGCACTTCTATTTTGGATTTATTCACCTGGAGGCTGGACATGTCTGCAAAGTCCGGTAGGAGGGACAGTAGTGTCAGGATGGAGGCAGTCGCGTCTTCCACTGGGACCAGTAGGTCATACTCATACATGAAGATGGCATATGGGTGTCTCCTTATGGTGATTCCATGGATGTCAGGGTGTTGCCTGATAGTGGCTGCTAGAGGTTCCACTGTCAGAATGAAAAGGAGAAGGGACAGAGGGCAGCCTTGTTGAGTGCCTCTACCCAGCTGAAAGTGGGAGGTGGTCACTGTGTTAGTTTGGACACTGGCCTTAGGCTGTTGGTAAAGTTCTTGTATCCACCCTCTAAATCTGATCCCAAAGCTGAATTGTTGTAGCACTTGTCCCAAGTAATCCCACTCCAGGGAATCAGATGCCTTTACAAAGTCTATGGCTACTGCCGCTGCTGGGGTAGCGAGGGTCTGGGCATGGTGAATAATGTTAACCAGGGACTGGATGTAATCTCAGCTAAAATGGTCAGGGACAAAGCCCACTTGTGAAGGGTAAATAAGAGAGGGAAGCAGCGGGTTTAATTTAGTGGCCAGGATTTTGTCGAAGATCTTACTGTCTGCATTTATAAGCGATATTGGCCGATAGCTTGAAGGGAGCGTGGGGTGTATACCCCTTTTGGAGAAGACAGTAATAATCACTTCCTGTAGGGTAGGGGGAAAATCCCATTGTCAAGAGCTTCATTGTAAACCAAAGAAAGAAGACGGGCAATTTGAGGAGCAAGGAGTTGCCAAAGCTCTATAGGGAAGCCATCCCCCCCCCCCCGGAGTCTTGCCGGAGTTTAGGGCCCCAATAGCAGTGGTCACCTCAGATGGTACAATGAGTCAGTCCAGATCCTCGGCCTGAGAAAGCTGAAGAATAGGGAGTTCGGGGGTGGAGAGAAAGGGTGCGGCTGCTCCACATGTCTGCCCCCTGGTGGAAGAGTAGAGGGCCGCATAGAACTGCTTCATAATAGAGTTTATTAGTTGGGACTCTGTTTGAACTGCACCAGACTGATCCTTTAGGCCATTGATGTGCTGTTTGGCCTGCTGCTTACACAGACAGTAGGTCATCAGTTTGCTGGCTTTTTCCCTTCCCTCCTAGTACTGATGATGGAGCCTCAGCACGGCAATCTCTGATTTGCGAGACAGCAGCTCATTAATCTCTGTACAGATCTTGAGCATTTCATTACTTAATGTGGAGTTAGGCTGCAAGCTAGGGGTTTGTTTGGCTTGGGACTCTAGGGCCTTTAGTCACTTCTCTATGGACACCAGGCAATGCTCCCGTTGCTTCCACCACCTGGAAGCATATCCCATTATTGCCCTGCGCAGGACAGCTTTCAACACCTCCCATGTGGTACCTGGGGATGTGTCCTGGGGGGATTTTCTGCCAGAAAAATTGTCATCTTGGAGGATATCCATTGCACAAAGTCTGGGTCTTTAAGAAGGAGAGGGTCAAACTTCCAAGACGTTGACTTTGGAGAGGGCAGGCACCACAAGACATGCAAATGAACAGGGGCATGGTCTGAAATGACCTTGGGCATGATCTCTGAGTCAACTGCATTCTGACAGATCTTCACTGAGACCAGCCAGAAATTCAAGCGACTGTGAGACCCATGCACCGGAGACATGAAGGAGTAGTCCCGCTCCCGAGGATGCAGAATTCTCCTTATGTCTGTCAGCCCCATTCCAGTCTTTAACTATTTTAGGGCTAGCTGAGCTGTGGGATGTTGTGCAGTAGAAGGAGCACTGTGGTCTAACAAGGGGTATAAGACAAGGTTAAAGTCCCCCCCCAGGATAGTCGGCGTAGGGTCAGAAGCAAGCAAATTTAGTTCCTGGGTCACCTCATGGAAGAAAGTGGTAGCATCCTCATTTGGGACGTAGATAGATCCTAAGTGGCCTGCCTGGTGGTGCTGAGGGTTGAGGCACTGGACGCCACACCTCGCACCACGCTGGCGACCCGGGTTCGGGAGCAAGCCTAGGTCACTGGGAGTCAGCGGGGGGAGGAAGGATTGAGTGTCCAGAGGACAGCTGTCCTTTCTTGGGGGGCCAGAGATTCTCCACCCGGTACTGCAGTGACCTCTGGTGGAGACCGGAGGTACCACAATGCTCAGGGCCAGAAATAGAGGGTTGCGGAGTTACAGCAAGACATTCCCTGGTGTCACTGCACGCCAGACTCCATCAGGGAGAGGGAGGGAGTAACGAGGGGGTGGGGACAAAGCAAAAATACCCAGCCAAGTGGATGGCGACAGCACCTGTTATCCTGGGACCACACTCCACTGGGGGCACTCCTTACCTGGGCGAGGCCAGCCCGGCTCAAATTGCAGATAGGCCCCTGGGTGGATAGGAGGCCCTACCTCGGGGGGTTCAGAGCCAGGGGGATAGCCAGGCTGGTGCCAGGATTCAGGAGGCCTCTCAGGCACGGAGGTAGAGTCAGGGGGTACTACAGGATGCCTCAGAGAGTTCCACTGGCTGGAGGAAAAAACAGAATTCGAAAAAAAAAAAAGATAGATCCTAAGTACAGAGGGCCATCAGAGGTGTTCATCAGGGCTATTTTTATTTATTTATTTAGTTTCTGTTGACTGGGTAAGTGCACTAGACAAATTCTGCCTATTTTCAGGCACAACCAAGGGGAAGGGGATACAGATGAATGGCAACTGACTTTGAACCAGATTAAGCTGTTGGTGGTATTTTAGTGAGTGGGGGGAAATTTGGCCAGTGCACTGGGGAAATTCCCCTATTCTTGCCAGTAGGGGGATCCCTGATCGCTGACATGGAGGGCTCAGATGCTGTTCAGCCCTGCTCCTGTGAGGTTCTCACCTCTCACACTCAACTGCTGCAAGAGGCAGCCCCTATTTGTTCTACTCACCAAGAGAGGTCTTCATGGCATACTGCTGAACAGAATACTGCTGCACGGAATACTGACTTGCCGGATACCTCTTTCTCCATAGAGAAGCATGCTACTGAGATTATGCCCGATTCTGCACTTTTACCGAAAATATTTCCCGCTTCAGCATTTTCATCGCAATCCACTGTGATGGAACCTTTTGCTACGACGCTTAGCAGTGCAACACCGAGGACTCTCCCTGCTGCATCCGGTTTTGTCCTTAAGGAACTCGGCGCAACCCCGCAGAGTCGCCTTTGCAAGACATGGACCTTCTGATATTGGATCCCTTACACCAGCCACCAATTTCTTCTGCTCCTGTGGCTTCCTCTACTATGGCCTCCTTGATTTATGCACACTTTGGTATTACCTCCGCCCCGACGACTGTGGACCCTACCTGGACCACCTCTAATGCTTTGACCTGAGCAGGCTGGATGCTGATAGACTCGGGCTCCTGGACTCCAGACCCGACATGGGATGCAGACAAGCACGGCGTGTTATTCTCTCCAAACAGGCCTGCACCTTCACCTAAGAGCTCCACCGAGGTACCTAAATCTGCAGCTGCTAATTGTACTAATGACTCTGATATTCCTACCCCTGCTTTGTTATCCAGGCCTGTTGTGTGTGAGCCTACGTGGGGGGATATAATGGATAATGATGATGTAATTAATGTATCTGCTGATATTATGAATAATAGTGATTCTGCTGTTTCTCTTACCACTACTAATGTTGATACTGCCATTCAGATTCTCAATACCACTACTGTTACTAATCTTCCTGATGTCTCTGCTACGATATCTGTTTCTCATAATTCTGGGGTACTATCTCTGGTTGGGGACACTTCTGGTTTCACTTTACTTCGGGACTCTGTACTCCGTAGTCCTAAGCAATCTGACACTCTCAGCCACCCTGCTCTTCCTTCCCTCCAGTCTCAACCAGTCGATTTGTCTGGTTCTGTTCCCTCCAGTTCTACCCTTTCTCTTTCTAATCAACCTCCCTTAGCACGATCTACCCTGCCTGACTCTGGCCCTACATTATTTCCTGGTCCTACTCCCAGTACACCCCATTCCTTATTGAGTACTGTTACACCAAACTCTCCCAGTATTGAGGATCCTGGGGAGGGCCCTTCCACTATACTCCCAACTTTGGCACCCTTCCCCCATGAAACACGCTTCAGCACCAGACAGGGAACCTGTACTATCAGATCTGTTTAAAAATAAGCTGGAACAGGCTCCTAGACGTAATGCAGTATGCTTACGTTATAAGGGTGGTCTATCTGTATTTCCTGACCGTTACTATGTGGCTAGAACCCTTTTAAAAGGGGATATGCATTTCAAGCCTCTGATATTTACCTTTAATACATATTTCTGGAGAAGAAACCTTTGATATTAGTTTCAAATATACTAAGTGGTTTAGATAGGTTTGGCATAAATATGCCACATTAAAGAATTCTCCTCTTTGGGTTCCTTTTTCTGTCATACCTCTCACCAAACCAACAGTTCGAACTGTCACTATTATGTTTTGAAATGAGGGTGTCAGTATCAGTGACATATATCATTGGCTACAGAACAGATGCACAGTTATATCCCCTCCTGAAACCATTATAGATGAGGAAGGCCTCTGGACAGGTGGTTGGAAGTTTCGTGTGAAACTTTTTCAGGGTAACTCAGAGGTTGTTCACCTCTCTAACAGTTTTTTCCTAGGTAAGGACAGGGGTGTGTGTTTTTACGGGGGCCAACCTAGGGTCTGCTATAAATGTGGCTCCCACATGCATCTCAGTAGTACATGTGATTTGCTGAAATGTAGTCTATGTGGGGGGTTTGGACACCCTAGCGTTTCTTGTACTAATGTGTTTCATTGTAATCTATGTGATGACAAAGGGCATGCATACAACCGTAATGAGGGGTGGGATCCAAATGTCCTCGTTCAGAAAGCACAGGACAAAGCCCAAGACCGATCCACTAATTTGATTCCAATGTCTGAGGTCACTGATGTACCTTCATCCCCCTTCCCCAACATACCGGTTACACTGGTTGAACCACAGCCCACAAAGGAACCTCCTACTGCTATGGAGATTATTCCTATTACTAAGGAGTCTGTCACACACACACCCCACACCCTCCTTCTACTCAGACCATTGACACTCCCTTTATAGACCCAGATGGTTTTCAAATTAGCAGAAAAGTCACCAGGGTGACTACTCTCAAAACTATACCGGCACCTGAAGTTTCTCTTTTCAACCCTTTTGACTGTCTAAAGGGTGGGAGAGAGGACTCTGATGGTAATTCCAAAGCCTCTGTATTACCTTCTGACATGGATCTCACTTTTCCTAAGCCACCAGATGTATCTTGCAAAAAACTTACCAAAACCAAAAAGGGGAGTAAAAAGCGTAAGAACATGACTATTACTGATGGAAGTGGTTGACTGATTCATTGTTCTGGCTCTTCTTCGACTAGCATCATTCAATGTTTGTAGCCCAAAAAGCTACAAAAGGAGGAATTGTTTTTTCATCTTGCTGCCTCTCTTCCCTTAGATGTTATCTTCTTACAGGAAATACGTCTCACCTCGCTTTTTGAAGTCCAGCGCCTTAAACTGGGATGGCTTAAGGGACCTTCCTATTGGACCTTTGGGGATGATTTTGCTGACAGGGTAGCTGTCCTATTTTTTTCCTCGGCCTTTTCCATCTCCCGTGTTATAGATATACATCCTGGCAGAGCCCTGATTCTTGATTGTACTTTTCAGGGACAACCCTTTCGCCTTATTAATCTTTATGGCCTCCAGACTAAATCTGCTCGTATACAGTTGTAAGCGTTTTGAGAAACTACAGTTGTTAAATTACTAATTACAGGTGCTTAGAAAGGAGACGAACGGAGGCGAGACTGATGGCGGAAGAATTTAATGATTATAATAATAACCACAGCGAGAAGTTGCAAGTTACAAATGGTACATTCTTCAAATAACAGGCTGTACAAGCTTACTTATATAGTAAAAGCAATACATCTATTTTTAGAACTACTTATGATTGGTCAAAAAACAGCACACACATCAACTTATAAGGTTATAACATATTTTCCTGGTATGAGTATGATCTCACCTCTAGTCAGTACAAAATATAAGCAGAATCGTGCTATTTACCATATATGGTGGGCAACATGTGTTGTTACCACCAGTCACCAATAGTTCAGAGAAGAGATAAGTTTTCAGCTAAGACCTTAGACTGTCCATATAAGGGCAGTCAGTAAAGCTAATCATAAGGGGATTTTGGACACTAGTCTGTGTCTGTGCTTACAGTCACGTGAGCCAGATATTACTTACTTCTGCTAAATTATAATGCTAAAAGAAGCACATTAGTATTGCAACTGTAGCTTAGCTCATTATAAGGGTTTATAAGCTTTTAGTTCCATGAACCAGCATTTGCCATATACATAATGTTTTCAGACCAAAAATAAGGTTGAGCCGCTTAATATAGGGGCAGACTAGCACACCACTAATTACAACCTGCTTGGCCCTATATTGAAATTATGGCTGTACAATAAATGCAGCTCCTCTGAGCCTATACATTTCACTCGCATTTCTGAATGGCAAATTTTAATTGACACAGACTTATAATTACTATGAACACTAAGACTACTTGCAATAGGAGTAGTGCCTTAAATGAGGAAGGACTCCCAGGGGCCCTCCTGCGTAGCTGTAAATTAAGTGCTCATTGTCACTCTCACTGGGCAGCTCATTTACACTTGCTTGCATGCTTCTGCGGTATTTTGGATGTGTATTAAATGAGTATCTTTTCGATTTAAAAGTGACTGCGTTAAGAGACAGAGGAGGTATCACTGCTCGAATGATGGCGCATGCTTATAACCTCATACGCCTGGTGTGGGGTATTAAATGTAACATCATAACTCTTGTCCTCTGTGTTGATAATAGGGTGTAACACCTTGTCACCAATATATACATTATGTTTGGGAGTGATACAAAAGTTTGGGCTGTAGATGGTACATTTGTCCTTCATAAGATAAAATAGGTATGTTAGTAACAACACAATATTAGTTAGTGCCATTATAGGTTACACTGACTTGTGGGGTGTACCACCGTTTTAACTGGGACGGGACACCATGCGGTGTCATTTTCAATTGGCCTATGGAATCTCCCCACAGATTGGTTGTGTCTGTGACATGACGTCACACTGGCATATCCATTGATTATATATTTCCTTACAGCAATGTAAGTTTGGTGCTGTCCATGACCCATCATTGCTGCGCACTAGGATCTCTGGGGGTGAGACTCGATATGCATAATATTGGCCTTGTAGATACCCAACAGAGTGTACACTTCTCTATTGTACTCGACATGGGGTAGTTTTACCACAAGGGACACCCTCATGGTGCAACTGAGAGTACTATTGGGTCTGAACACTTGAGGCCTAACATACACTTTGGTAACTTTACGGACCCACCACATGGGTGGGGCCCTATCCATAAGACAAAAGATCATACACTTACGGTCAGTAACATTAAAGGCAATCCAGACAGTACCACAATTTTAACTGTACATCAGAAATTTGATTAGGTAATTGATTATTAGTAATTTCCTGTAGTAGTTGACTAACTTGAGTTAAAACATAAGATCCATAAGCACTCACACTATAGCCTTATTTCGGTATTATTAAAAGCTTCTTCATTATGCTCGGCTACCACTTCATTAATTTTATGCTCTACCTCTTTAAACAGGCGTCCACCTCATGTATATTGTACACAGATAAAGCTCTTCCATTGCCAAACCCTGCTGGCCTAATGTGAGTGGCAGCAAGACCTTTTCTCCAGTATTAGTATTAAAATGGTCTTGGTAACTTCCAATAACCTCCAGGTCTGCCGGTTCCATATACTCATTCCTGATCCAAAAGTCAGCCAAATCCCCACTGATTCGCTTTCCTAATGTCCTTGGCCTCCTCACTATTAAAGGGTGCTGTGACACTTCCTGTTTTGGCATGGAAGGCACCTAACATGTCAATTAACATGGTGGCATAAAACTTTGACACACTAGTGTTAGCACAACTACTGTTAACATTTATATTCCAGCCAGAAAAATCTAGATTTACATGCATCCTACTTTATTTACGTTATTTACAAGTACTTGGTCAATAGGAGTTGCTGTAAGCCCACTTTCCGGCCCTTTTGTCACATTGGGGCACTCAATTGGTTTTACAGTTAAATATATAGCATTTGAGATTGCAAAGCGAGTGAACTAGTTATACTAGCATAATTACAGACAGTATTGCTACCCCAGAGACAATAAGATAGAGTCAACACATAGGCACCATTATCCTTTGGTGTAGTCCGTTTATAACAAGAGACCCATTTTGTGTCCAATCCATATAACTGTGTTGGGATCAGTCTTAACCTCTGAGGCACAGCTGGACCAATCGTTAAGTGAGTCCACACACCAGTCTTTGGATATAAAAATATGTCATCTAGTCCAGGTGGCTTTCCATGCTCATGTGGTATAGTTGTTTGTATTAACAGGGTCCCAGTTCCATTTAACTAACAGTGTGACCCGACTGTTTAGGTTCTGCGTGACATTAATCTGCTCCACATTAATATGCAGGCTCAGGATCATAGAAAACTTGATGGCTACTACCAGGCGATGACAAGGATGCCTTGGGTCTTCATAACTAAAACATCAAGTGCAGCATTTAAATTTTTTTTTTCAACCAACTTTACTTGATACCTTTTACACTGATCAACATGCCCAAAATTCCTGCTTTTTCCTTTGACCCCTTTCTTACCACTTACTCTAACCACATACACTGTACTTTCACCTATACGTTTGTACACTATGCAGTCCCAACAATTAGCATCCTTCCATGGATTTTTTGTTCCCAATTTTTCACCATCACCACATCTCCCTCTTCTATAGGTAACCCCCATCCTGCCACTGGCTGTCTACCCTGCTTATTTTGCTCATGTGCTATAGCCATGTTTTTGGCTGCAAAGGTCAAATATTTCTCTAGTTGATATTGTATTGATTTTAAAAACTGCTCATGTTTAACCTTATCTTGGGTAGCTGAGTTTGGTGGGGGTACATCTTGTGGGTGGGCTAACCTCATCCTCCTTCCTGTCATTAGCTCATAAGGGGTTAATCCTGTGCTAGCTTGGACGGTCCCTCGGATAGCCATTAAGATCCCAGGGAGATGTATACCCAGTCCTTTCCTTCATCCAATACTGCCTTTTTAGGGCATTTTTAAAGTCGGTTTAGTCTTTCTACCATCCCTGAGGCCTGAGGCCTATATGGTGGAATCGTGTCTGCACTCCCATTATTTTACATTCCTGCATTATTTGATTTACAAAGTGAGTTCCATCGGACTCTATGATATTGGGAACCCCACCTAGCACAGACTTGTGTGTACAAAATTCGAGCTGTTGTTATAGCATTTGCACTCTTAACTGGGAGCACGCTACACCATTTTGAAAACATGTCTATTATTACTAGCATGTACTTATACCCCCCTTTGCGGTGGGTAAAGGCCCAGATGAGTCAATTTGTAATGCATCCCAAGGTCCTTCTGCAAGAGGGTAATCGCTGTAGGAGTATTTTTCTCGTTTGGGATCCTGTTGGAGGCATATTAAGCAAGTCTGTAATACTGATTGAACAGTTTTAGATATCTCAGGCCAGTAGTATTTACTTTTAATAATTTGGCATGTTTGTCTTTTTCCGAGGTGTCCTGCCCATCGATGGTTTTCTAGTACTATGTCTTTTTGGTAGTGACTCTGGCACTACCCATTTTGGGATTTTATCCTCCCCCCTTTGATATAAAACATTGTCTATTATGGTAAAGGCCCCATACATTTTGGGATTCTCTTGTACTTGTTTTATTTTCTCTTGGATCCACTGATCTTGTTTTTGGAGCTCCTGCAAATTAGGTAAAGCCTCCATCTTTTTAACTTCACTAACTTGCCTGAATTTTGTTCATCTTGTGGTCTTATTCCTTTCCAGGGGTCCCCTCTTTTGGCAGCAATTTTAGCCCATTTATCGGCTTCTTCATTTCCCCATTCCTCAAAGCGACCCATAACCATACTTACTATGGGTGTGGGCTCTTACTGACTAGCGCTATCCTCCTGGGAGCTTTTCTCCTTCCCTTAAAATTGCTTTTAGTAGCTGTCTGTGTCGCACATGTTCTCCTGTGGATGTTTTCATGTCCCTCCTAGCCCATATGGGCAACCATGTAGTTAATGAGCCTATGGCAAACTGTGAATCAGTGCAAATTGTAAAGTCGCCCAAATGGAACTGCTTTATGGCTTCATATATAGCAACTAACTCAGCGTATTGGGATGAGTCTCCAGGTGACAATTTAATAAGTATTGGCTGTTCCTCAGGTGGCCTGGTTTCATCATCGTCTCCACTATTAAAATACACAGCAGCTCCAGTATAAGACTCCCTTTTCCCAGTATCTAGACCCATCAACACACAACATGGTATAAGTCTTACCATCGTCATGCCTCTCTATGAATGGAGATAAATACTTCCTGCTGCATGAGCTCTCCACAATCATGTGGTTCTCCTTGATAGTCTAAGTATTGCATCATATGGGGTTTGTTAAGTTTTTGTACTGTGACTTGTTTATCTTGTAAGGCAAGTAGCCATTTAGCCTGTCTGCTGTGGCTAACTCCTTTGGCTTTTCCCTCTATTAGTAATTTGATGGGAGTGTGAGTGGTTTGGATAGTTATGGGGCTAAAACCAACTATCTCTTCACAAGCCTGCACTGCCCATGCTATTGCCAACAAGGTTTTCTCACACTGGCTAAATCCCTGTTCTACTTTAGACAATTGTCTATTTAAGTAGGTTATGAGAACTAAATTATCCAATGATTTTGTAATAGCACAGCTATTATGGTATCATCTGTTGCTACTGCTTGTATTATAAATGGCTTATGGTCTGGGACAGCTAAAGCTGGGGCTTGCATTAATGCTTGTTTTTTTTTAAAGCACTGTAAATTCTTCCCCTCCACATTAGCTTGTCCTCCTTTTGTGGGTTGTCTACTTAGTAGTGTGTAGAGTGGCTTAGTGATTTCTGAGTACCCTTCAATGTAATCTCTACAGAAATTGGTCATTCCCAACAGTTTTCTGAGCCCTGTTACAGTTGTGGGTAGGGGCAATTTTTGTATAAGGGCGGCTCTTGCAGGGTCAATCCTCCTACCTCTTTTTGACACTATAGTTCCTAGAAACGTTACTTCTGGTCTAGCAATTTGTACTTTTTCTGGATTTATTTTAAGACCTCTTTTAGCTAGGGCTTTGAGCACACGGTCCAACAGTTGGGCGTGCTCTGCCATGTTTTTGCTTTGTAATAACAAATCATCCACATATTGGACTACCTCATGTTCTAGTCCCTCCTCTTGGAGCACCTGTTGCACATATTGGTGGAACAGTGTTGGGGAGGAGTGGAACCCCTGTGGTAAGCGGGTAAATGTATATTGTTGATCTTTAAAGGTAAAAGCGAATTTATACTGGTCCTGTTGTCTAAGGGGTAAAGACCAAAATCCGTTTGCTAGATCAAGTACCGAAAAGACTTTACTGGTAGGTTTAAGTTTATTAAACATTTCGATTGCTGTGCTTATGATGGGGGCTAACTTGTGGGGTTACTTTATTTAATCTCCTGTAATCTATGGTGCCGATATTTACCATTGGGTTTTTAACTGGCAAATAGGGCTATTGGCTGTGGAACAATAGTCATAATACCCTTGGGACAATAAATCTTTTATTACTGGTTCTATTCCAGTTACTGCTTCCTGGGAATAGGGTACTGCTTGGTATGCCAGGGTCGGGGCCCTCTATTGCTATCTCTGTATGCTGACTACTCACAGTCAGTACAGACACTGCCCAGACACTGGGGTATTTGTCTATTATTTGTTGTAATTCTGTTTGACTTACCCGGCCGATTATACACCTTGTTAGATTTAACTGATGCCCAGATGTAACTTTCAGGTACTGTTGTAGTACCGTATCCTTTCATATTACTTAGGCGCAAACACTTATTGACAAGTCAATAATTATGATGTTTCTTTAAAGAGATCACTTCCTATTATGTTTTGCTCCACTAGGCTCCCTTCCATCATTATGAGTCTTCCTTTCCGACTACTTTTAGTTCCAGGGCAATTATTTGGGGTAGCTAACATATCCTTGCCGTATGCCCTGTACACCCTCTATTTGTATGGGGCTTATCTGGATCTAATGGTATGTGCAGAGTAGTAAGTGAGGCGGCTGCCCGGTATCAACTAAAGCCATTACCGTTTTCTCCACTTTAAGTAGATACGGTTGGTAGCCCTGTTTATCAAATGTTAATACACCCATTGTGAATCAGGGGCCCCAGGCCTCCGCCTCCTATTCTTGATTAACCATTTGATTGCCGCCAGTCGCCTGGCCAAGGTCTTCATCATCAAATTTGGGCGGGCGGTCGGCTTTTTGCGCCGGCCGCATCTAATATTGTCTGTGAATGTCCGTCCAACAAATCTGTGCACCATCACCCCGCTGGCCGTGGGTCTGTCTGTTACGTCTTGTCTTTTTGTCTCGGACCCTCCCAATTGTCGGGGTCCTTGTCCTTGTTTACCTCCTCCTTTGCCCAACAGTCACTCATTACATGCCCAGGCTTTTACAATTAAAGCATGTCCTAGTCTCCTTTTCTGGTCCCTCATTAGTCCAAGTCACAGCGGCCACTTCCGCTTTTCGCTGCTTCTCATTAAGATAAGTTTCAGGAGGGTACTGCCTCCTGGGTTGGGGCTAATTTAACGACTGTTCCGTGGGGTAGGATCCAAGTCATATGCTCAATCCACAGGTCCTCAAAGGTAGTATCATCTTCTGTGGGGCAATCCTGGCCCCCATACCTCTGGTACACCTCAAACAGTCGTGGGATAAAAACGCGGGGACCCTCCCCTTCCTGGGGCTTGGTCTGTAATATCCTATCCCAATCCACCTCTTGACGAGCTGATTCTCCTCGCACCCGCCTAATGGCTTCCACTACCTCATTAAAGTCTGCCCATGAGTTGGCATTTTGCAACGCCCCTTCATGGGTCCTTAGTACTTCGGGCGGCATTGCCTCAGCCAAGGCTGCTGACAATTTACAACATCACTAACCTACATACATCCTGGATTTGGTTAGCCTTAGCGTTGTAGTAAGTTGTTTTAGTTTTTGTAAGTAGTTCAGGTAAAGTTGGTTTTGTGATCGACAGGACGATCATTTTCCCTAAATTTGTGATTTCCTCAATAGTCAAATCCTTGACTACGGGTCTCTGGTTCCCTCACTCCCTCATCTGGTTTGGTGGGAACTCCTTTATAATTTTTTGACTTTTACTACCTTTTCAGCCGTCTCTTTTCATTGTCCCGTCCTGTTCCATCCCACTGTCTCCTCCTGTTCTGTCCATTCCTCCCGTTCCTTCTTTTTTTCCCCTGTTAGTCGGCTAGTGGACGCTTGGTCCTCTGCCGCCTCTGCTTTGTCCTTTGCCTCTCTGACTTTTTCGTCATCCAAAGCAAGGGCCTTTCTTATCTTCCTGGCTTGTTGCCCATACTTTTCCTCCAACGCTTGGTGCTTTTCCTCCTCTACTTTGTCCCCACCTTTTTTAGCGTATTCCTTTTTTAACATGTGCTTGGTTTCTTGTAATCTTAACTGCGCTAGGAGTTGTTCCTGCTGATACCTAGTAGTTGCTGACATAGTACCTCCTGTTAATGAGGTTCCCCGTGTCTGTACCGGGGCCATTTTGACTGTTACCACCTCCTTCTCTTCCACATTTTGGAGGTTATCTGACGGATTTTGCACCTCTTGTATTTCTTGTATTTTATTTGTAGCATTTTGGAGCTCGCCGTAGAGGCGCCTAGTCTCAGCGGCGTGCTCTTGCGATTGCTGATCTAATTTAATTTGTAGAGAGGCGATCTCTCTCTAACAGGCACAAATCTCCTTTTACTTTTATTAGTTGTGCCTTAAGATCATCCCGCTCTTGTTCTAACTCTTGATATTGACTCTTTGTAACACTATCTTTATGTTCTAGTGTCAGTTTCATTAATCGTCTTACTAACATATCACTTCCATCTTTTTCTTCCTTTAACTGTATTAATTCTTTGTTTCGGCAACACACAATGGTCTGATTATACTGCCACAACCCTTGCAATGCATTTGCAAAAATTTCTTTTTCATTTTTTACTTTCTCATTGCGGAGGGACACTTGCTGAGTAAAATATAATTGTGCCTGTTGATCATCAGGCACTGGTTCATATGCTCCCCCCTTTAGGTGCTTCCCCAAAAAACGACCTATTATGGTTTCCATGCTCATTTTTCTTATTTGCCTGCCTAGCCTCCACAGCTGGGCCCACCCGTGCACTGGTGCCCCAGCCTGTTTGGCCTCGTCTTATAGCTCCTGGTGAGGTCGGCTTGCAGGTCCCAGTACCTTCACTTACCTACTCTGCCCCATGAGTTCCTACAGAGTTAAGTATTACCTTTTTATTACTTTTAATTACTTTAAATAAATAAGAGAAGCATACATCACCTGATTGTCAAGTGGCTGTGGCTGTCTGTGTGTACCTTTCCTTCTCACTTTAAGCCAGCAGTAACACGTCTCCGAGCGTCCTCACCCTGCTATGGGGCTGGCTGCCCAACCGACCAGCAGCTAGACAGCCTCTTTAGCATGCAGCACCGACGATCCGAGTCTTAAGGCACCAATTGTAAGCGTTTTGAGAAACTACAGTTGTTAAATTACTAATTACAGGTGCTTAGAAAGGAGACGAACGGAGGCGAGACTGATGGCGGAAGAATTTAATGATTATAATAATAACCACAGCGAGAAGTTGCAAGTTACAAATGGTACATTCTTCAAATAACAGGCTGTACAAGCTTACTTATATAGTAAAAGCAATACATCTATTTTTAGAACTACTTATGATTGGTCAAAAAACAGCACACACATCAACTTATAAGGTTATAACATATTTTTCCTGGTATGAGTATGATCTCACCTCTAGTCAGTACAAAATATAAGCAGAATACTGCTATTTACCATATATAGTGGGCAACATGTGTTGTTACCACCAGTCACCAATAGTTCAGAGGAAGAGAGATAGGTTTTCAGCTAAGACCTTAGACTGTCCATATAAGGGCAGTCAGTAAAGCTAATCATAAGGGGGATTTTGGACACTAGTCTGTGTCTGTGCTTACAGTCACGTAGGCCAGATATTACTTACTTCTGCTAAATTATAATGCTAAAAAGAAGCACATTAGTATTGCAACTGTAGCTTAGCTCCTTATAAGGGTTTATAAGCTTTTTAGCTCCATGAACCAGCATTTGCCATATACATAATGTTTTCAGACCAAAATAAGGTTAGGCCGCAAAATAGGGGCAGACTTCTTTACCCCTTATTACAACAGTTATTAGACCTCATTAAGCCTTTTTGTGTACTAGGAAAAATATTATTTGGGGCGGTGATTTTAATTGCTCTATTGATGTTTCTTGTAGGACAGCAGCTGGGAAGAAAGTTTATTACGACTCCCTTGCTTTATCTAATTTGATAAAGACCGCTAGTTTAATTGATATTTACCGTTCCCTGAAAACTGATGCTGGATATACATATCATAGCTCTATCTACCACACCCGCATTGATTATTTTTTTCTTCTAGATATTGTATACCACAACACATTTCACTTTGCCCCACGGAACTTTCAGACCACTCCTTACTAACCTGTACATTTTCATTAGATGCAAACACAATACCCCTCCCCCCCACTTCAATAGAAGCTATACAATACTATATTGACCTGTGCTTTTGTCCAGTCACAAGTTAGACCTCTATTTCAGGCATGGATCATGGTTCTCTGCTGTTATGATTACATGTGGGAATGGTGGTCCGATACGAAACTAGATCTACGTATGCTTTTTCAAACTATAGGAAAACGTCTGGTTCGTGATTCCTATCTTACATATTTAACCTTCAGGAATCAACTATATAAATTAATGTCTCTTTCTGTATCTTCCCCTGTTGACTATTCTTCCCAAATTAACACTGTTAAATGGCATATGTTTACACATCAATATAATAGTGCTCGTACTTTAGATTTTTTTATGAGAGTGGGTACATCAGTCTCTCCATCGGCAAATCCGTTCTCGGCTTATACAGATCGGCTTCAGGCTACAGTCATGCATGGCCTTTTTGATACAATGGGAAATATTGTTTTTCATATTTCTGGTATGCTCTCAATTGTCAACAATCATTTACAGAGACAATTCTGTACTTTGCCCTCTGACTCCCCTGACTTATCCACAGTTTTTTTGGCCCCAGTTCCACAGCTTTCTACGCACCATGTTGAAGACCTTATTGCCCTCATTTCTCAAGAGGAAGTAGCTTGTGCCATTTCTCACCTTAAATTACAGGTAGCCCCAGGTCCTGATGGCCTCACCCATGAATTTTACAACACATTTAAAGATGATCTCCTGGAAGTACTAACCCAAGTTTATAATTATGTTTTACAGAACTCTTCTCAGATTACTAATTTTGGCATCTCTTTTCTCAAATTTATATATAAAAAAGGAGACAGCCGTTCTTTACTGAACTGGAGACCTCTCCATCTTCTGAATACGGATTTTAAGATCTTAACATGAATACTCAGCACCTGTCTACAACGGGTTGCACCAGATCTTATTGATTTAGCCCAGTCTTGTGCTATTCCAGGGAGATCGATCACTACGAATTTACTTCTTCTCCGAGAAATTTTTGAAGCTAAAAAACATATAATTTCAGGTTTTGTTCTTTCATTGGATCAGGCAAAAGCATTTGATTCGGTTCATCATTCCTATTTATTTCAGGTCTTGCAACTATATGGTATCCCGGATACCTTTCTTCATTGGATTACCCATATTTTTTCCTTTGCTTATTGTATTCCAGTGATTAATGGCTTTGTAGGTGAGATTTTACTCCAAACGGTTGGGGTACAACAAGGTTGCCCATTCAGCCCACTGTTATATACTTTCGCCCTGGATCCGATTATCCGGAAAATTAAATGGGACTCCCAAATTATAGGTTTAGCACCCCATTATTCCCTTCCCCCTGTGAAGATCACTGCGTATGCAGATGATGTTGTTTTGTTTATGCATGATACATCATCTGGTAATAGGGCAGTCCAAGAGTTTCAGACATTTTCTGTAATTTCCGGTGGCATGCTGAACCTTCAGAAAAGTGTATCCATTCCCTCGGATCCTGAGTCCACCACTGTCTCTACAGTTGGTGGTATTAAAACCTCTACCTCCCCTCAGAAAATTTTGGGGGTTTGGTTTAATACTGAGGATGCAGCAACCTATAATTGGGAAAAATGTCTTCAAATTGGAGAATATAAAGTTGGTGTATGGAAATCTTGGAAATTAGGGAAAAGGAAGAGAGTTTTAGTAGTTAAAAAAATTCATCCTTCCTATTTTTTTGTTTCTTAGTCCTATACATGCCCCTCCCAAACACTTAGAAACATGCATTTTTAGTGTATGTTTTCAGATGATTTGGGGTAGTAGACTTAACCCAATTAAAAGGGATGTTACATACTTACCAATTCATCAGGGTGGACTTGGTATGATTCATCCCATAGTTTTTTTTTTCTTTTTTTCTTTTCCACCTTTTCCACAGCATCAGATACACATCTAACATTAGTGATATGTGGATTAGCTATGCTTTAAGTTCTATTATAGATAAATGGGACATACTTCCACCTGTACAGTCTCATACTTCTTGTTATCCCTCATATGCTGTAGACAGTTTCCATAAAATAAGATTTTGGAAACCCCGAAAATTTTCCATATTACCGTTATCTAGAAAACAACTCCATAATACATTTGTTAATATTACAAAGCCAGTTTTACACTTTCCAAACTGCCCTCCTTCCCGAAATGACTGTGTTTTGTTTATCCTTCGAGATAAGCGAGTACCACTACATACGTGGGATGTCTCCTGGCTTTGTTGCCATGGCAAATTACAGGTTCAAGGAAATCTAAAACACAAGTCCTCTAAGGAACGATACTGCCCTAAACCTTCCTGTTTTCACATTGAGGAAACTATGTCACATTTCTTTTTTGAGTGTCAGGATGCTTTATTGTTTTGGAACACTTTAGCTAATAAATGGAAGTGGCCATTTCTTAGCAGGATCACATATCAGGTTTTGATATTGGGTGATTTTTCTAGTACTTGGAATAGATTTCATCCTAGTACCCTTAGAGTGATTTTTACTATATGCAAATATTATATGTGGCAAGCTCGCTGTCAATATGTGTTACAACAAATTCCAACTGTTCCACTTGTTATTATACAACATATTGAACATGCTCTGTTGACTGTTATGGAATTAGAACATCAGCGACTTCCTTTACACCGCTTTCAATCTTTATGGAAGTACATTACTTTTTTGCATTAGTTATTACTATTTTCTGTTACGGTATCTTGTACATACTTTTGTTTCTGTTTTTCTTTCTTAAGACTACAGGGATGTATGCCTTTTATGTATATTTGATTACTATATGATGCATAATTTTTTATTTTCCTTGTTCATTTCTGTATGATGTTATGATTTCTTTGTTTAATAAAATTCTCCTACTCTTTTCGAGAAGTGTCGTGGGATCTTTAACATCCATGTGAACTACCACTAGAACAGGCAGATGGGACCTCGGTTTAACATCTCATCCAAAAATAAGCCATGGCCCAATCTGATGTCCTCCTGTTGCCTGGCATCTTAATTACCCTTAGAGATTATGGGTGACCTCCATGTATATACCTGGAATGTACAGGGCCTAAACACCCCAATAAAGCGTAAACAGATGTTATCCCATCTGAAAAGGCTGAGGGCTAAACTAGCTTTTCTACAAAAAACTAAACTGACTGCACAAGACCATGCTAATTTGTCAAGGGATTGGGTGGGACAAGTGTTTTCTTCTTCTTCTCCTCCCTCCAGGAAAAGAGGGGCAGATATACTCCTCCACAAGTCCCTCACCTGGTCTCCTACCTAAGTTTGAACTGTTAATGCTGTGACCCATGGCAAACAGATTGCCATAGCCACAGGGTGGAAACAAGACAGGCAGAAAAAAACAACAGGAATTAGAGGGTAAAATTAAGTCACTAGAACTTCAACATCAAAAAAGACTGAACAAAAAAAGGGAGGTAGAGTTAAACTAAGTAAGGAACTAAATCAGATACTTGACTATAAAACTGCATAAAATCTAAAATACCTTCAACAATGCTACTACGATGGGGGGGTTCAGAGCGATGAGGTTATTGGCATGTCGCATTAGAGCACAAAGGAGAAAGGCTTATATAGGTAAAATATTGCATCCAGGAAGAGCACAAAAAGTGGTGAAAACTGAAAAGGTCACAGACACCTTCAAGCATTATTTACAACTTTATACACCCCCAAACCCCCCATTCCAACTGACAAAATCAATACTTTTTATTTTATTTATTTATTTTATTGAAATCTAGGATTACAAATACCTTTGTGCCGGAACTGCTCATTTACAAAGGTTCCACATCAAAGGAATGGGGGGTATACATACATACATACATACGAAGGTCAACATAATAATACATAGTTACACAATAAAAAGAAGTAAGAGACTGAGGCATAGGAAATTCCAGTAATTCAAAATGTGCCAAATGTTAGGTAGCATGACATTCCAGCCAAGGGCAATCTTAGAAATAAGCACTGCAGATGAGAGGGAAGGGGGTATGCAGGCAGGAAGGCCATTGCCATGCATTCACTTGCATTGCCACAGGTGATACAAGAACAGAATGAGGCCCTTTGCACACCAATTACCACACAAGAGATCCTTAGAGAAATCCTGCATAATAAAACATGAAAATGTCCTGGGATGGATGGCTTTCCAACAGAATTCTGTAAAACGTTCACAGGCACCATCATTCCTCCAATGCAGAAAGCATTTGCAGAGGTCATATCAGACCAGGGCAAACTTACCCCTTCATGGAACCTAGCCATTACCTCAGTAATCCCCAAACCCACAAGAATAACACAGTCTCTCTTACAGAACCCACCACATCACTGCCTAGACTAATGGAACAGGTGCAACGGTTCTCTAGTCCATTAGGGTATGCCCTTAACACAGAAAAAAATGGAAATCTTATTGATCACATATAGGCCCACACTGCCATTCCAAATGTAATTTCCCATGAGGTGGGGTTTACCTAGGTTCAAATATTTAGGGATTTACCTCAGAGTGAATAACTTGCATATATATGATGACAGTGTCCCACCCCTGTTCACAGACATACAAGCAGACTTCAAAAGATGGTCCCTCCTTCCCCTGCCCTTACACAGTCAGATACAGTCCATTAAAATGAATATCTTACCATGATACCTATACTTATTTCATTATGCCCCAGTATATTTAACAAAAAAAATGTTTTTTAACAAATGCAGAGACAGATCTATAAATGAGGAATGGGATTTTACTGGCAAGGAGAGAGTGGGGAGTTTGGGCTTTACTGGACCTAGAAACATATTGGGTAGTTGTACAAGTTAAAAACATGTTCCTGTGGGTTGACTCCTAATATCAGGCCACTGGAAGTTAACTGAGTTGGAGTTGTTGGAGCAGACCCCTCTACTTGGCCTTCTGCTTAAGCCCAAGTTTATAAAACCTGACACCCATTAACTGTGCAGGTTGCTGCAGGTTACTTGGATAGAACGGGAACAGTTTTGTAAGAGTCCTAAGGTATTATCAGACATATGGAAGTTCCATTGGTTCACCTGGGACAAGGCTTTCACACCAGCGACCCTAGACCCATGGTATAGGAGACATGCCCTAGATGGATTTCAATACCTCAACCAGATATTGAAAGAAGCAGTCCTGATCATTTTTGAAGAATGTAGGGCAAAATTTGGATGGTCAGTAACTGATTGATTCCACTGTTTTCAAATGAGGAATTATATACTAGCACAGCTTAAGGTGGAAGAGTGTGAGGTGAAAGGAGATAATCCTCACAGAGAGATATCCCTGTGCTCTTTGCTAGGCGCATTTCAACAAAAGGAGCCATTACATCATTATATCAACTACTCCTCATATCTAAAAAAATCACAGGTCCAGAGTATAGTTAATAAATGGCATCAAGATGCTAAAATCCACTTGCCTACAGAGGACTGGGAACAAATATGGCAGAGAACAATGAAAAAGTCTTCTTCTCCACAATGGCATGAATATGCCTGGAAAATTAGAACCAGGTACTTTATTACCCCAGTGCAACATGCTAAATGGGACCTAATAATGGACCTAGCTGCTGGAGGCAATGTGGAGAACCTAAGGCCACACACTATCATATCTTTTGGAGTTACCCAGAACTACGACCCTACTGGGAGGTACTAACAGGCCACCTTACTCGCCTCTTTGTGATTGTTGAGCCTTTGCAGTTTCAAAACGTGGTGCTGGGTTTACCTTCCAAGGGCATGAAGGGTAAAGAATAAATATATCTGTGGGACATTTGTGTGGTGGCTGCCGTTAAAGCCATTACTAGAAAATGGCTTCAAGACCACCCACCAGGAGAATCACAATGGATGGAGATAGTGAGCCAGATCACGGATACTGAGCGATTTACATTCTTAACATAGGACAGACTACAGGCTTATATGTCAAGGTGGGCAAGATGAGAGGTTGCACAAGACCCAGGAGGTGATGGATAGGTCAACCCCCCCTCCCCACACACACACACTAGAGGGTCACATGCCTACTACAGTGGTTCTCATATATTCTAGGAGATGGGTGGATTGGTAGAGCCTTGCCATAACACTGGTTGAAAGCGTTGCTCTGGCTTCTACCCTTCCACATACCTGCCTAGTTGAAGTAGGTGCCATGGCTTGCATAACATAAAAATCAATATGTTATGCCACTTTGTTTAAAAAAGTTTATACCTGTTTTTTATAGAAGTTGTACTAAAATGTTTTAAAAGGTCACAGATAATTTAATAACTTTTATAATATATGGAATTGTATAAGGATCTACAGAGTTATAAAAGATGAAAAAGGTTTTCTTCTAGTTAGTGCAATAATAGAGAATGTGCTATTGTATCTGATCATAAACCTATGAATAAAGTTAAAAAAAACTTATTGCACTAATTGCAGGATCAACCATATTAGCTACTCCATATTATTGCCCCAAGCACCTCAGTCATCACAGTTAGCTGCACTCACAACATGTGTCCAGCAGCAGCAAATGATGAAACAGATGCTCACCACAACTGTCAATAGTCTGCACCGCAGTTCAACTGCTTCTTCTGCTACCTCTGTCAATGCTCTTCGACCACTTTGACAGCGACCTGTGCAACCTCCGCCTGCACGAGAACCAGTGATTGACTTGCCAGTGGTGTTGATTCAGGGGACATACTGCTGCTGTCTGACGAAAGCTACAGTAACAAAACAGAAATCAAAGGAGCCAGAGATGCCTACCACATCACAATCAGCAAGACGAATGCAACTACTCCCAGAAGCAGGGGAACACAGCAACTGACCACACCTCTGACTCTCACAACTCAAACCACACCCTACAACTGCTAACTCAGGCACACTCTTGCTTCCAGAGGCAAAGGTACCTGTCATCAGATCACCTCTACTAGCAAACTATCTGCCTGTAACTATTGGAGATTGGTCCACGCACGTCTTGGTCAACACTGAAGCAGAAATCTCAGTTGTCAATAACAGTATTCTGAACAACCAAACTATTCATCACGTGTCTAATGTCTCTCCAGACTACCTAAAGTACATTACCACAGCAAGTATAGCTACAGTACCTATTACAAATGTGGTCCATCTCAAGCTCCACTTTGGCTCACAACAAGCTACTGTTAAGTTCTACCTAGTCCCTGATCTACAACCTGTAGTGATTCTTGGCCTGGATTTCCACAAAGCTCACAAAGCCACCCTAGACTTTGCCTCAAACAAATTATCACTAGATCCTCAGAGGCAACTCTCAGCTACAGACTCAGTCACTGTACCTCCTCAGTCTGAGATGGTTTTGATTGCTAGGATTCAAGGTGAACCACTTCCACAAGGTGCTGGCATCATCAAAGGATCCCCCGCACTGCACTCCTCAGGTCTCCTTCCAGGAAACACCTTATTGGCAGCGCATGGTGGCACAGTCTTCCAAAAATGCTGCAACTTCACAGATGAGCCACTAGTCATCTCAAAGGGTGTCAATATTGGAAAGTTTGTTTGTCTACAGGGGACCAACTCCATCTCATGCAAGAACCTCAGCCTGGTTCCACCAACTCTAGTCCTGTTAATACTATCACGATCACTCCAGCTTCAACAGAGTTACCCCTCAGTCAGCGACTATCCTCTTCAAAACTTCCAGCATCTCCAACAGAAAAGCAACAACTTTTGAAATTCCTAGAGAATTACCCAGATGTCTTTGTAGGTCCAGAAAACAAGCTCGGATGCTGTGATATCCTGCAATACACCATCAAAGTGCAGCCCAACCAGAAACCAGTCCATCAGAAAGCCTACAAAGTGGGACACAAAGAGAAACAGGTCCTAGAGGACATAATCAAAGACATTGTGGAAGAGTCTACTAGTCCCTGTGGTGCACCTTGTCTGCTGGTGGAAAAGAAGGAAAAAGGGTATTGCTTCATACTAGACTACAGAAAACTCAATGCCTGCATGGTGCAGGATGCTCATCCCTTACCTACAACTGAACATGCCTTAGAGAGTCTTGATGCTGCTAGCCCTGCTTACTTTACCACTCTAGACGTTCAGAGTGGGTTCTACCAAGTTTCCATTGATCCAGCTTCTCTTCCATATACAGCATGGCGCTGCC
Organism: Neoceratodus forsteri; assembly: GCA_016271365.2. Lineage (NCBI taxonomy): Eukaryota > Metazoa > Chordata > Ceratodontiformes > Ceratodontidae > Neoceratodus > Neoceratodus forsteri. The sequence continues at coordinate 1,142,818,861 of CM057450.1, read as the reverse complement.
ACTTGAGACTTTTTCAATTCAAACATCTGCCTATGGGACTTTGGAACAGTCCAGCCACATTTCAGCATGTTATGGAAGCCGTACTATGTGGGTTGTCTTGGAAATCTCGCCTTGTCTACCTGGATGATGTTATTGTCTTCAGCAGAACCTTGTCAAAGCACCTCCAACATCTCAGACAAGCCAATCTTAAGCTTCGCCCAGCAAAGTGTTGCTTCGCACAGCATCAAATTCATTACCTGGGACACGTTGTTATTTCTCAAGGCATATCTCCAGACCCAGACAAGCTCTCAACAGTCAAAGACTATCCAAAACCTAACAATCTTAAAGACCTTCAAGCTTTCCTGGGCTTGTCTGGCTACTACCGAAAGTTCATTTGCAACTATGTCAAGATTGCAACTCCATTGTACACCCTCACCAAAAAGGGATGTGACTATACATGGACTACTGAATGCAAAGAGGCCTTTGAAACTTTGAAAGAAAACCTAATATCTTCTCCAGTATTGGCCTACCCAAGGTTCAACAAACCCTTCAAGCTCTACTCAGATGAAAGTTCCTTTGCAGTGGGTGCTGTTCTATGTCATATTCAAGATGGAACAGAATGAGTTGTCTCCTATGGAGGGCGCTCTCTTTTCTCAGCTGAGCAGAACTATGGCATCACAGAAAAAGAATGTCTAGCCATGGTATTTGCCGTAAAGACATTTGATTGTTACCGACCCGGTGGCGCTGAGGGTTGAGGCGCTGGATGCCACTCCAGTGACCTGTGTTTGGGAATGAGCATGGGCTACTGGGGGTTGGCAGGGGAAGGAGAGGATCGTGCATCTGGAGGACAGCTCTCCTCTCTTCTCCTGGGGAGGGAGGTGTGGCACTCCCGCTGAACAAGTGCCCCAGGTAGGCTGGAGGGTAGTGCTGGTCTGAGAGGCCAGAAAAAGGGAAGATGCTGATGGACTTCTGCGGACACGTGCATGCCTCCAAATGCGTGTGTCCTGTGTGTGCACCCCAGTAATGGTGATGGGAGAAAAATGGAGGAAAAACACTTCCGGCTGTGGATGAAGACCAATCCCTTGCAGGCTCCGTACCCAGCAACCGGGCAAGGTAAGTCCCATAGATACTGGGATGACAGGGTTGGGGAGTCCGTTAGAAGGGGGTAGCTGGGGCAGATAAGGAGCATAAACTGTCTATGTATATAAAAAAAAAGAAAGAAATTTGACTGTTACCTTCGCTACTGCTCCTTTACAGCTATTGTTGATCACTCTGCCCTCAGATGGCTATTCAAAATGAAGGAGCCAGTAGGCAAGTTCACCCAATGGATTGCCATGCTGCAGTTCTGCAACTTTGAAATTCAATACAGACCAGGTTGAGTTCATTCAAATGCTGATGGTGTAAGACAGAGACGATATCCCTCCACATCATCCACAACAGATGAAGAATCCTGCTTACAAGCTCTTCCCTTCCATGCCACGGAGTTGCTTCCCATGGACATTCCTACAGCACCTCAAGTTGCTTTGCTGCTACAACTGCTTCTACAGAAAAAAGTACCAATCATCATCTATAGCAAGTAGCCAAAGAGCTTCTCATCTCCTCTACTTCTGACCTCTCACTAGCAACGATCAAAATGCAACAAAGAACTGATCCTCAATTCACAGACATAATCACATACTTAGAGTCTGGAACCTTACCACAACAAAAGAAGCATCACCAGGATGTACTTTTCCTTGCTTCGCAGTACTTCCTCAATGTCAGTGTGCTTGTCCACATTTGCACCAAGGAAGGCAAGGGTCATCGCACGGACAGAACTCACGTACAGCTAGTTGTGCCAGAGTAAACAGGGAGGAGAGGAGGCACTGTGGGTCACCTTGGAGACTGGAAAAGGCACCACAATCCACACAGGGGTTGTATATAGACCCTCATGTCAGGGGGAAGGAATGGACAAGGATATGATGGAAGGTATTCTTAGAATGGCAGAGAAAGGGGAGATACTGTTGATGGGAGACCTGAATATGCCAGATGTTAACTGGAGCACATTTGCTGCAGCCACATCCAAGAGCAGGGCCATTCTTGACACCCTACAGGTGGCAGGCATTAGACAGCTAGTTTCGGAACCCACTCGTGAGGGAGCAATCTTAGACCTCGTACTCACAAACGAGGGCAGTGAGAGGATCTCAGATCTAGAATTGGATTGCCATCTAGGGACAAGTGACCATCAAACAGTGTGGTTCACGTTAAACTCAGCTACAGAGTCAAGCCATACAAAAGTGAGGGTACTGGACTTTAGGAGGGCTGACTTTGGCAAGATGGGAGAGTGCCTCAGAAAAGCACTAGCAAACAGGCTAGAAGGAGGTGTGGAGCAACAATGGGGAATTATCAAAACTGCCATCACAGAGGCAACAAGCCTTTGTGTGAAGCAAATAAACAAATCAAAACGAAAGAAAAAGCCACTATGGTTCTCAAGAGAGGTGGCTGTGAAAGTCAGGAAGAAAAAGATAGCATTCCAGAAGTATAAGGAAACACAGAAGGAGCAGGACAGAGAGCTGTACCAGTTAAGGCAGAAAGAAGCAGGGAGGGAAGTCAGAATAGCAAAGGCCCAAACTGAGGAAAAGATAGCCAACTCAGTTAAGAAGGGGGATAAAACCTTTTATAGGTACATCAGTGAGTGTAGAAAGACAAAGGGAGGGTTAGTGAGGCTGAATAGAATGAACGGTGGGTGGGAAGAAGGGACAGTGAAAAGCAGGAATACTGAACGAATATTTCTGCTCAGTATTCACAAAGAGGGAGGAAGTGCCTAATCCAATTAACAGAAGCACTCTTGATAGGGGGGTCGATCCCAGTCCTTTCACAGAAGAAAGGGTTCTGCAAGAACTCCTAAAACTGAAGGTGGACAAAGCAATGGGTCCTGATGGAATTCACCCCAGAATTCTAAAAGAATTAAGGAAGGAACTAGTGAAACCACTGGCTAACGGGAACTTATAGGGTTAGATCCCTATATTTGGTGGCAGTATATGCTCCTACTCCCTCCTCAGGGGAATTTTTTAGGTACTTATTCAGCGAGGAGGCTAAATTACCCCCAGCCAAATTATATGTATGGGTGACTGGAACTGCATGGAGGATGTGAGCATGGACAGAAGCTCAGTCAAAGGTCCGAGTTCCAAAGCATGCTCCCGATTATTAAAAGCTCTCTGTTTGGAGGCAGGGATGGTTGAGCCCTGGAGAAATTTATACCCCACTGTTAAGAACTATTAAGAACTACATGTTTTTTTCACCAGCCTTGAATTCATACTCAAGGCTAGATCGTTTTTACACCCAGAGAGGGCTATTACATACCTTTCATGAGGTTAGCATTCTCCCCACAACAATCTCTGATCATGCTATGATCCGGGCAGAGTTACACTTGGGGGATTCAGGGTGAAATGGATGCTGGAGATTTGACCCTGGGTTAATCAATGACAAACAATATGTCGTCTTCACCAGACCGGTTATCCAGCACTACCTCAAAGAGAATATTGAACAAGATTCCCAGCCTAAGTTCCTGTGAGACGCTATGAAGGCAGTTATTCATGGACATACCATAGCTTATGCCTCCCACAATAACAAACAACACCAGGCTAAGATTCAGGAGGCCTTAGATAAGATCCATGATCTGGAAATGGAGCACAAGCATACTAGGTCAGAAGCCAGCCTTAAAAAATTGCGTGAGGCCATTAATTTTATGACTCCCTTTTACAGAGGTGTGTTGAGAACACGCTGAATTATATGGGGCAGAGATATTATGAGACGGGGGAGAGGGCAGGTAGGTTACTGGTGCTGAGGCTCCAGAAACAAGAGGCAGAGAGATATATATCTCTCATATCTGTCCTGCAACTCTGAATCTTCCCCCAGGACCCAACCCATAGACATAGCAGATGAGTTCTCAAAGTTTTATCAGCAGTTGTTTTCGGCAGATAGAGGCCCAGGTCACTCTGATAAGGTTAAAGAATTCCTTAACAAAATAAACCTCCCTGCTTTATCCCCTGTTCAAAAGGAAGGGCTAGAGGCATCTTTTTCTACTGGGGAAGTGCAGCAGGCGATTGGGTCTCTAAAATCAGGCAAGGCCCCGGGCCAGGATGGTTTTACAGCAGAATTTTACAAATGTTTTGCAAAAGAGTTGTCCCCCCCCTCCTCGCTAGAGTTTGCAATGTGGCACAGGAACCTGGGGCATTGCCTGATACCTGGGGTGAGGATCTAATTTCGGTGGTACCCAAGCCGGGGAAGGACCCTCACCCTGTGCTTGAGTTACAGACCAATATCACTTTTAAACCAGGATGCGAAAATCTTTGATAAAGCCGTCAGCATACGGCTCCAGGCAGTTATCCCTGGCTTGGTGCACCCCAATCAGATGGGATTTATCCCTGGTAGGCACATCCAGAAAAATATCTGCCTTTTGCTAAACGTTCTCTCCGCGGCCGATTCCTCCCACACAGGCAACTTTGTGCAGTCCTATCCCTTGATGCAGAAAAGGCATTTGACCACCTGGACTGGCAGTATTTGGACCTTGCCCTGGGTGATTTCAGCTTCAGAGACAAATTCAGGATGTGGATTCGTAATTTGTACACTAACCCCTGCACTAGGGTCCAAGTGAATGGAGTTTTTTTCCCATCTTTGAAGATCCAGAGAGGGATCAGACAGGGCTGCCTTCTCTCCCCTCTTTTATTTGCCCTGAGCCTGAGCATGGAGCCACTGGCAGCCTTTATCAGGCAAACAGATGTCCTTCGGGGAATCCTTCTTCAGGGCACTGAGCTCAAGATTTCAATGTATGCAGATGATATGCTCCTCTATGTCTCAGATCTCATTCATTCCATTCCAAAAATGTTTGACTTTCTGACAAGTTTTGGGGAATTATCTAGTTATAAGGTGAATAAGGGAAGGTCAGAAATACTCCCAATTGGAGGTTGAAGAGGGGGTGCATCTCCTAGATTTAGATCACATTAAATGGAGTGGAGCCAGTTTTAAACACTTAGGGATTTGGATCCCCAGTGATCTTCAAGACATTTACAAATCGAACCATTTGAGACTGCTTGAAGATGTGCGGACAGATTGTAACAGATGGAGGGAGTTGCCACTCTCTCTGTCCAGCATAATAGAAAGCATTTGGATGAATATCCTACCTAGATTTTTATTTGTGTTTTCTGCTCTCCCGCTTATGCCCCATAAGACTTTTTGGAAAGACATACAATCCACTCTTTCTAAATATGTCTGGCTAGGTAAGAAACCCAGAGTCAGATGGAAGGTGTTAACAGTCTCCAAGGAAAGGGGAGGTTTCGGCCTTCCTGATTTGCAAAATTGCTGCTTGGCGGCACAATTGCAGGTCTTGATGTCTTGGATGCAGGATGTTCCTCCACAATGGGTGGAGATAGAAGCAATCTCATCCCCCTGATCCAATATAATGGACCTTTTAACTTTAGACCGTCCCAGATTTAAAATATTGGAATTTGATAACCCCCTAACCAAGGTAATTAGGCAAGTCTGGCAAGAGGCATGCTCGAATTCTCCCCCTTTTAATAGGATACTCCATTACAATCACCAGTTGCAGGGACTTGGCCCCTCTAAGTTGGGACCTAACATTTTTTCGTTGGTCGAGGTGTGGACTGCAAAGGGCGAGGCAATTTTTTTTCTGGAGATTCCATGAAGTCCTTTCATCAGTTAAAATTGGAATTTAAGCTCCCACAAACAGATTTTTTTCACTACCTTCAACTCACACATTATTTCTTTTTTTTTTTATACCTCATCCAACTCACACATTATTTCACCACAATTGGGGCCAGTCGCACCATAACCGCCCCAGAAAACTCCCTCCGAGAGTGTATCCTGGCCCTGTCCTCTATCCCGGGATCACGGCAAGTAGTCTCCAAATTGGTACAGTGTATAAATGCAACAGAGGACGATCAGGTGGTCAAGATCAAAGAGGCCTGGCAGGTAGAGTTGGGGGTGTCTCTGTCCCTGGGAGAATGGGGCACTATTTGGAGAGGTATCCACCAAACCACCGCATCTTTGATTTGGAGGGAGTTTCATTGGAAATTAGCGGTCAGGTATTTTAGACCCCCAGTGCTCACTAAACATTTTGGGAAACATACTTCAGATCTGTGCTGGAGAAATTGCCAAACCACCGGCACTTACTCCCACACTTTTTGGAATTGCAGAATCATAGAGGGTTTGTGGGATGATCTACACAATGAGGTGTTGGGGATTTTTGACTCTCCTTTCCCGTAGAAGGTTCAATATTGGCTGTTTGGCCTGCCCCCACTTTCTTTGAAATCCAAACCAACGAGATATTTGTTCCACATTTTTGTGGTGGCAGCTCTCAAGGACATCACCTTGTGTTGACTTACCCCCACTAGGCCCTCTATAGAGTCTTGGTACAGAATCTGTGCCAGGATCCTGGAGATGGAATACCTGACTGCTAAGTTTAGGTTGTCTGTGGAAAAATTTAAGGGGAGATGGTTACCATTTTCTCACTATATGGCCTCTAAGGAAAAAAAAGAATATAATGGATTTGTTAGCTATATATGCCTGAAGAAATTGTAAGGTATTAATACTGGAAAGGGCTCCATGTGTGGAGTGCTGTCCCCTCATTCAACCTGCCTGGGTCCTTTGTTGTCTCTTCCCTCCCCTCCCTATGTTTAAGAGGATTATTTGTCTCTTTCCTTCCTTTTCCTTTTCTGCTCTCTTTTTCTTTTTCCTCCTTATGTACTGATCATGACTGTTGTAATTTTACCCTGTATTTGTTATTTGTAAGTTTGTGTAACTGTGTGTAGAGAAAAAATTCTTCAATAAATTTCTATTTAAAAAAAAATAATCCACCTAAATTTGTGTAACATAAAATTGCACTGCAAATAAATAAGAACCATCCTAAACATTCCTTCCCTATTACATAAATGGAATATGCAATGGGGAATGTGTTACATGATTTATGTGCACTGGAGCAGTTTGCCCCTCGATTACCTGAGGTCAAACTACTCTTGTGCACATACAGCAAATCATTTATTTAACTTGTCCCATTGCATATCCCTTATACATATGTGTGTTTGTGTGTGTGTGTGTGTGTGTATGTGTGTGTGTGTGTGTGTGTGTTTTTTGCAAAAAAAATTTCATTAATGCACCAGTTAGGGCAACTTAATGCCACAAAAGTAGTGAAATGTGGCATTAGGGTTTCCAACCCAAACTCACCACCCCCAAGCAACAAAAGGAAAAAACATTAGGGTTTTGGGGCTCTGGAGTCTTGGTAATTCAGTAGTGAGGTTTTCCTTGGGGTTGTCAACCCTAATGCCCACCCCATTCCATGAGCAAACAATGTCACACGATGTCTCCTTTCTTCACCCAGGGCCCACAGGACCCTGCATGAAGAAAGTTACAGTTACAGCTGAGTGAACTGTGTTGGCAACCTGTGGTAAGACATACTTCTCTACCTTTGAAGAAGGCATCATTATGAGACAGTGACTTGGAGCTGTACATTTTGCTTCAGATTGGAGGCTACGGACTTGGGGGGGGGCTGAGCATTAGGGTTGACAACCCCAACAAAGACACCACTCCAGAGACCCAAAACCCTAATGTTTTTTCCTTTTGCTGCTTGAGTGGTAAGGGTGGGGAGTTAGGGTTGGAAACCCTATCGCCACATTTCCCTACTTTTGTGGCATTAAGTTACCCTAACTGGTGCATTAACAAAGTTTTTTTGCAAAGAATCTGCAAGACCTGTGTGAACAGGTGCAGATGTGCGGGGCCTACAGAAGTGCAGGGACCTGCTGACCCTGCCATTTTCTTTGCAGCGTTGGATGTCAAAAGTTACCAAAATTATGAAAGTGCTTAAAAACAAGCCAATGTATCTTCATAACTGTGCTGTTTTTAAATATTTTGACCCCAAAATTTCAACATAGCCTTGTTACAAACCCACCTCATGAACCCAGTATGTGAAAATTTTCAAATCTCAGCCAATTATAATTCCACAGTACAGGTCCAAAAACACATTGTGGCTAGGTTTTGAAAAATTATAGTTGTTACATTCATGAGCTCATGTGAAAAAATGGCAATGTTGCCTATTTGGAGTGAAAATATTTAAATTTACCAAAGTTATGAGTGTGTGTTGTAAAATTTCAATGTACGCTCATAACTTTGTTGTTTTGCAATATTTGCACCCCACATTTTCTACATAGCCTTCTTATGACCCCACCTCATTAACAAGGGTGGAGAAAATTTTCAAAACCAACCCAAAAGGTGATTTCATGCATTAACAATGTCAAGATGGCCGCCAGGCTGGGCGTGTTGCTGTCACTCGGGTTTTGAACCTCTGTTTCTGTGTTGTTTTGCATTATTTTAATCTATTACTTCAGACTATTTTAGACTTTGTGAACCCTCGGGTTTTGCGCCGGTTTGGCAGGACTAATCGAGGGGATTATCGGTTGGGCTTTTCGGCTTTCCGCTGTCACGGACCTGCGGTGGTGTCTCTGGAGTTCCGACAGGATCCGTTCAGCAGAGTAACGTCGGAGGGGCTCTTTTGTTTCCACCTCATCCTGCGGTGGTATCTCTGGATTTCCGACAGGATTTGTTTCAGCGGAGGAACGTCGGAAGGGTTCTCTTGTTTCCGCCCCCTCCTTTCAGTGTTCAGCTCCTGGACGAGTTCGGGGAAGAGAGCGGGAAGCCTTTTCGGTCCGAGTGAACGTTTAAATTTATTTTCTGGGACCATTTGACTGGAAAGTCCGTGGAGTCCTGGACTGTTTTGGATCAGGTGGCTTTGGGTTTCTTTGTTGGTTCCTTCCATGATTAAGTGGCGTGCTCATTTCGTTGGGAATAGGGCTTGAAGAGCCCATTACTTCCACGCTGTTTCAGAACTCTGGTGGTGGATTGGAGTGACACTGGATGGGTTTGCCCCTTCTTTCCTTTCTGTGCCAGAACTTTAACCTGATGCTATTTGACTTGGTTAAGTCTAATTGTGAACAGCTTAGATTTCAGAGTGCTGAACGGCCCTGTCTGAGTAAGGTTTTAGGTAACTGGCTGTGCAACTCTGGTTTCAGCCTCTGTTAGTCAATTACCCGGTAGGTGTCTTGATTTGGAGTTTTTGCTACGCTGCAGGGGGTTTGGGGGTATTTTTTTAGTCAGGGAGCTGGCTGGAGTACCCCACCCCCTTGAATCAGGAGGACTGCCACTTTTGTGGTACTCTTCATGACTCTTTGGTAAGGGTAGCTTTGGACTCCTTCAAGGATTACCTATTTGGGAGAAACATGGGGCATGAGTTAAGCTGACTTTTTCTGACCAAACTTTACAGATTCCTGAATTATTTTGGTGAAACTTTGGACCTCTTTTGCATTACACCCATCCGTTTCCTGCCTGATACGGACATATTAATTTTAAGGACTTTGCTTTGGTTTGATTTATTTTATTTCTGAGTTTTTTTGATTATGGCTTTTGGACACTGGAGGTGAGAGGTCTTTGCATCCTTTAGCTTTTTTTAGTTTTGATTTATTTTATCTCTTTTTGTGAGGGTAGAACAAATATTATCTTCACCCTTGTTGTGAGAGAACTTGAGAGGAGCTTTTTGTTCCTGGCCCTCTGCTGTTATATCCCATAAGGGCTAGGCAGTGTGAGTGCCTTGTCCCTTTCCTTCCCGGTGGTGAGAGCAATACGGGGGGGGGTAACAGCTTAGGTTTAGATTTTTCTTTTTCTTTCTTAAGGTTATATTTATGACTTTGTTAAATTGATTGTTAATTAGTTTCGTTGTGGGTTTTGGTTTATCTTATTTAAGCTGCAACATGTGCTGGCCTGTAGCTCCCACGATGGTGCACTATTCATCCTCCTCGCTTCGCGCCCTCCGCCCCTTTGTCATTCCTCCTCTTCATTTTGACACCTACCAGTGCTGTAGAGCTCTGAGTATTGTTCATGGGGGGGGGTTGTCGAACAGGGGTGGATGGATGAATGAGCAGGGCCATCGTATTGGGGTAGTCAGGTCCAGGAGGCGCCCTGGGGCGAAATGGAATCCAGATCGAGGTTCTCCCTGTCTGGTAGCCATACCCAAGGGCACCACAGAAATTAGTGGGCAGATAGGCTTGACAACCCCTGAAGTTTGTCCAACTCGGGCAGTGTTATGCAATGCCAGGTCTGTTAGGAATAAGACCACTATTATTGCTGATCTTGTTGGTTCGGCTGACCTGGCCTGCATCACCGAGACCTGGCTGGATGAAAGCTCTGGCCCCACCTTGGAGGCCATGATTCCGGCCGGGTACTCGGTGATACACCGCCCGAGATTGGACCGCAGGGGCGGGGGGGTTGCAGTCTGTTTTAAGACGGAATTGGGTCTCACGAATGTGGTAGTCGGTGAGACTGGGTCTTTTGAGTGTACAGTCGTAGCAGGTGTAGGCGTTCGAACCATCCTCATCTACCGTCCACCCAGAGATGGGAGACGCTTCTTACAGGAAGTAGCAGATTTCCTCATCGACATGTCGTTTGAGTCGCCCAGGTTGATGGTCCAGGGTGACTTCAACGCCTGGGTCGACGATGAACTCTCAAATTTGGGTAATGACTTCCTCCAATTGATGTCTTCTTTGGGCCTTAAACAGGTGGTTTCAACTGCTATGCACAAATCGGGACACTCTTTAGATCTAGTCTTCCTTCTAGGGATCAACGCATTCGACATGGGGGTGGAACCAGTCACCTGGTCTGATCACCACATCGTGAGGTTCAATTTTTGCACCCCCCTGAGAAGACCAGCCCCTGTGGAGATGGTCAGGTACCACCCATTACGGAATGTTACTCCACAAGGTCTAGCGGCGGTCCTTGACCTCTCATCCTTCAGTTCGGTGAGCAATGGCCCAGAAGCATTGGTGCTGGCCTATAATAAGGCCGTCATGATGGCTCTGGATTCTATTGCTCCTGTTCGTGAGTGCCCCCGATCCCTTCGCCCCGGAGCCCCATGGTTCGATGGGACCCTGAGGGAGATGCGGAGACAGGGGCGAAGGTTAGAGCATCGCTGGCGTAGGTCCACCCTTGATGCCGACCACTCTAGATTGATGGAACATTATGTTAACTATCAATCTGCAATCACCCATAAGAAGGCAGAATTCCTGTCCAGGGAGATTGCAGTTGCTCAGAATCGACCGGCTCAGCTGTTCCGAACTGTAGACAGACTGTGCAACCCAGCCTGCCTGCATGTTCGGAAAGCTTTTTCTCAAGCAGAGTGCGACGAGCTCGCTCAATACTTTGCAACTAAAGTGGCCAACATCAGGAAGAACCTGGGTCCGGTAAGCTCTATGGGTGAAGCTTTTGGACAGCATGAGATGACAGTGCCTCATTTCTCCTGGAGTTCCTTTCGACGACCTGAGTTCGTGGACATTATGAGGATCATCCATTCTATGCGCCCCACAAGTTGTGGCTTGGATCCCGGTCCGACTCCCCTCATTTTGGGTTGTTTGGACATCATTGGTCCAGTCCTGGTGCAAATAGTCTGGTGCTCCTTGGAATTAGGTGAGTTTCCCTGCTCCTTGAAAGAGACTGTGGTAACTCCTCTTTTGAAGAAAGCTTCCTTGGACCCAGACTCTTATTCTAGTTATCGACCTATCTCTAACCTCCCCTTTATTGGGAAGGTTATCGAGAAGGTCGTAGCGTTTCAACTGGATGACCATTTAACCATCCATAATGTCTACGAATCCTTCCAGTCAGGCATCCGTAAAAGACATAGCACCGAGACTGCGCTGGTTCGGGTGTTAAATGATCTTCTGATGGCGAGGGATCAGAAGAGACGTTCCATTCTTGTTCTTCTTGATCTCTCTGCAGCCTTTGACACAGTGGACCACATGGTGCTATTAGCTCGCCTGGGCAAATTTGTGGAATGTCTGGAACCGTTTTGCAATGGTTCACATCATTCCTTAGGGAGATCATGAGAGTTGTGTCAGGATTTTTCCTCTGACCCAATTCCTCTGTTGTGTGGAGTGCCCCAGGGATCCGTGCTGTCGCCCATGTTGTTTGCAGTGTATATGCTGCCCCTCGGAGGTATCATTAGACGCATAGGGCTGAGGTTTCACTGCTAGGGATGACACCCAGCTCTATCTGTCTTTTGCACCGACCAGGATGGAGCTCTCTTGGTGTTTAACAACTGTCTGAGGAGATCCAAGACTGGATGGATTCTAGTTAGCTAAAGTTGAACTCGGAGAAAACAGAGGTGCTGGTAGTGGATCCTGGTGGTCGGGTGGTGAGGCCGGATATCGGTGCTCCATCTGGAATTATTCTTGGTGGAGTATCTTTGCCATCCTCAGAACGGGTGCGTAGCCTTGGATTCATTCTTGATGATAGGCTGACTCTTAAAGCTCAGGTGTCAGCTGTTGTCAAGACTTCCTTTTATCATCTCAGGAATATTGCTAGGGTGAAGCATCTTGTTCCGTTTGACTCCCTGCCTACTTTGGTTCATGCTTTTGTATCTTCACGCTTAGACTATTGCAACGCTCTGTACTGTGGGCTTTCTGGGGTTGAAATCCTCCGCCTACAGCTGGTGCAGAACACTGCAGCCCGGGTTTTGACTGGGACAAGTCGGTTCTGTCATATTACTCCCGTGCTGCGCGAACTGCACTGGCTGCCTGTGCGGTGGCGGATCACCTTTAAAGTCATTTTGCTGACTTTCAAAGCCCTTCACGACCAGGGTCCAGCCTATCTGAAAGACCTCCTGGTGCCTTACTGCCCTGACCGATCACTCTGCTCGGCCAACATGGGGTTGTTAGAGATCCCAAGAGTGAGTTTGAAATCTTCTGGCAGCAGAGCATTTTCATATGCTGCACCCACTCTTTGGAACTCTCTACCATGTCGGTTACGGCAGTGCACCTCCGTGGAACTCTTTAAAAAGGATTTGAAAACTTACTTGTGGAGCATGGCTTTTTTAGATAATTAGTTATTTATTAATGCTTGGATTTTATTATCATATATTTTATCTTGTTGTATGCTGATTTTATGTACATGTTTGTTTATGTAGTGTTTGAATTGTTTTAAGTTGTTCAGCACCTTGATATATTGAAAGGTGCTATATAAATAAAATTATTATTATTATTATTATTCTGTGCCACAGGAGCGAAAACAGATTTTGGCCAAGATCTGAGAAATGACTGCTGTCAGATTCATGAGGTGCTGTGAAAATATTGCTATGTGGAAAATTTGGAGTCAAAATATGTAAAATTAGCAAAGTTACAGTGTGTGTTGAAAAATGTCAACATATGCACATAATTTTGCCATTTTTAAATATTTTAACCTCACATTTTCAAAACATCCTTCTTATGACCCCACCTCATGAAGAAAGACAGTGAACATTTTCAAATCCTGTCTGAAAGGTGATTTCATCAAGCAACCATGAAATCACCTTTTGGGCCTGATTTGCATAATTTCACTGCCATTGGTCATGAGGTGGGGTCTCAAAAAGGTCATGTTGAAAATGGGGGGTTAAAATATGCAAAACTGACAAAGTTATGTAACCGAGTTGAAAACCCCATTGAAATACATTGAACTGCACTCACCATAGTTTCTCATATTGCATTCGCTGTTTCCAGCAGCAAGACATGTCTTTGATCGGAGAGTGGATCTTCGCCCTGGGTCCTGTTCAGGTGAGTGAGTGAGAGAGAGAGAGAGAGAGAGAGTGTGTGTGTGTGTGTGTGTGTGTAGTGAAGTGGGGGTATTGGGTGCTGAGTGTTGAATGGAAGGTTGGTGTGGCGGGGTCAGATCGACAAAGGACTGTTTTCTTTTTAACAGGTTAAAAAAGAACATAGAGGGATGGTTTTCTTTATTTCAGGTAACAATGCAAGGATGGTGATCGCAGGGTGGGGGGTGCCACTAGATACCAGGAAAATGTAGAAAACATGTGGGGGCAGTGATCAGAGGGTGGGGGGGTGCCACTAAATACTAGGGAAATACAGAAAACATATGATGACAGCAATCAGTGGGTGAGGGGTGCCACTAAACACCAGGGAAACATAGAAAGCATGCAGGGATGCTGACTGGAGGGTGCCATGGCTTAATGCAGAATCCACCTAACTGGGTCCTGATTAATAAGATACAGTGCATGTGTTGATGTGTGTACAGGATGTCATTTTTGTGGGTTTTGAATATTTTTTTTAAATGGAAACAAGATGGTGGCCATACGAAAAATGATTTTTCTTCCTAATGAAAAAGAAGTATCCCCATGTGAAACAAAAATCCTCTTTCATATGGACCAAATTCTTTTTTCATCCAAGCAGCTATGCTCATAACCAAAATTTTAAAATGTACTAACTTTGGAACAGATTAATATTTTTTTCACCAAACTAGCAAAAGGCACATCTGTGGGCCAATCCCTTTCTACCATGAAACTTTCAGACCAAAATTCCAAACCATCTGGGCAGTAGCCAATGACAAAAAAGCAACGAAACACAGCATTTTTTTTACTTTATTTGCTATCCAGATCTCAGAATCAGCATATCCAACCAGAATAAAACTCGACGTGTCATGAGGTGTACCCCCAAGAATGTGCATGCAAATTTTGTGCAAATCCATTGAACAGTTGCAAACATATTCAAGTGTAAAGTTTGAGGTTTAACAAGGAAATCCCTGCTCAATCTTAACTATAGTGGTGCTACTGCACTACTAAAATATATGTAATAGATAACCCACTCTAGGGTGTATGGCCATGCTCCGATATATGCACGTCTTGGTGTACGTTCAACCACCAAAGGCGTGCGTATATCAGAGCGTGACCACACACCCTAGAGTGGGTTATCAATCTTATAAAATGGCTACAAATATTTGGGGGAAGGGAGAAAAAGTAGTCCCTGTCTATACAAATAAATGTTTAATTTATATTATACAATGGGGTCCCAGAATCGGGGACTCTGATTGGCTGACTGGCACCTTTCTGCCATGATAAATCCAGACATAACCCACACAAAAGGTGCCAGTCAGCCACATCTGCAATCCTCACCTGTGCAAATCACTCAGACACGCCAGTCATAAAACTGGAGAAACTGCCATGTTGTTTACCCCATAAATGGTGACTCAAACATACAACTTTCAAACAGATTGCATTCTTCAATTGACATCCCCCAAAAGTCACCAAAAGTACTTTACATACCAGAAAACTAAATATATTTAATCTCTCCCCCATCAAGAAAGGCATGGTGTACCTGGCTGACCTCTCTGCATGTTTTGCTGCTATGAGCTCTGTTTCCCATTTCCCACCACATCAACAGCTGACAGGAGCAGTATGGATTAACTGCAAAAACAAAAGTCTTATTTTTATTTTTCTTAAAAAAACTCAATCTCTGCCTTTTAAATGAGGGAAAAGGAAGGCAAAAAGACTCCAACATTGCCAGTCCAAGTGAAAGAGAAATAAGGGGTTGGGGGGTTGTAAAATGTCAGCACCAACAATTGCAGCAGCATAACGGACACGATCACAAGCAAGCAGAGTTAGCGGTTGGCGTTGAAGTGCTGAGATTGATCAGTGACATGAGGACATCAACATAAAGGCATGTCTTTAAAGTAAAGTTTTAAAGTGCCTGGATTAAGTGCACAGTAACAGTGACTCATTCTCTAATACCTCATCACTTCATGTCATTTCATATGCCAGCCTCAAAGAGGTGAACAGTCAGCATTTTACTTTCACTTCCTTCCCGTGGACTGGTTAGCTTCATTTCATTCATTTTTGTTATAAGGAGAAAAAAAGAAGGCAAAAAGACTCTGGCAGTGCCAGTCAGAGAATGAGTGAGAGTGAGAGTGAGAGTGAGAGTGAGAGAGAGAGAGAGAGAGAGAGAGAGAGAGATGGGAGTAGGGTTATGAAGTGTTGTTGGCAGCATCAATTGGGGCAGAGTGGGTTAGGGTCAGGAAGTGCCTCGTGGTTTTCAGTAATTTCAAACTGCTTTTTTTTATCTCAGTGTACCAAATGAGGCATAGGGAGAATGATGATTGCAAGCACTGAGGCAAACGGGCACAGAGTTCAAGGTTTCCCGGCCACAGAGAAAGCATCAGGGCCAGGAATGACAAGACACCACTCCACATCTGCAGGAAAACCAGAGCCCTAGCAACCCAGGACTATTTTATCTGGTGCAACAATACATTAAATAAAATAATTTAAAATGCCAAAAAAAAAAACAAAAACCTATTTTTCTTTATTTTCTTGTCACAAAAAATAAAGGGGAACAATATATAATCGCAATAAACCACTCCAGGATGTGGGTTATGCTGGGATTTACCCACTTCTGGTGCAGTTTGGTGACTAGGCCTGCAGCCTTGTGGCCGAACAATACGAGGCATGCATAAATCCCAGCATAACCCACACCCTGTCATGGTTTATTACTTAATTCTTGTGCAAGTCATGCAGCTTTGATTGTGTCCATCCAGGTTGTTGGTTTCTGTTGGATTACATAAAGACGGAGTTGAGAAAGCAGTCCCCGGACAAAGGTTATGATTTGCTCTTTCTCAGGTTTCTGCAGATGTTTGCAGTGAGACTCAATGTCCACTATGAATGCTTCAAGAGATTCAAAGGGTTGTATGGTACGTTCCCACAGCTGTTGTTCCAATAACCAGGGCAGATGTGCTTAGAGAAAATGGTGTTTGAAGGTTGCATACAGGGTGGCAGTATCTCCTTTGACATGTTCTGGAAATGTGTTGAACCAGGAAATGGCAGTCCCTCTCAGAAACAAGCACAAAGCATTGCAAATACGCAAAGGATCAGTCCAACCGTGTAAAAAAATCCAGGCTTGGAACTGTTCGAGCCAGTCGACAGCTTCTTCATGAGGTAATACTGAGAAGGGTACTAGCTGTAGGCTGGTATGGACCATGGACTGTGGTAAAATAGCTTTAATGTAGGCCAAGTCATCTTGAATGGCTTGCATAGCTGTTGCTCCATGAGCTGAGATGGACAACTGGATGTTGTGCAGGATGGTTTCTATTTTGTGGCCCCATGCCCTTGAGGTGGGTGAAGGCAGAACGCCGGACACTCCGTTGCCCATATCTGCATTGTCTTCAAACATTGTGGTTGGAGACCAGCTGCGTTTCACCGATCGAAGATCATAAGGATGAGAAGGAGTTGCCATCATGCAGGAGATGGGACGTTGTGGAGTACATGAAGTGCCGAGAAGAAAATATTTTTGCAGACAAAAGCACAATTATTTGTAAGCAAAGTTCATCAAATGACAAATTAAAAAACAATTCCCACTCAATTCAGTGTTGTCTGTTATTCAAATGAAGGTTCTGTTGCAAAAATCAGCTATTTGTTGCAGTGTCCATTCATTTCAATAGATTTGCCATTGATTTCTATGGAGTGAGGTCATTTTAATGCCCTTCACAAGATGGCCGCTGAACTCTGACATGTAGTTCCTGTATTATGTGACTGTAGCAAGATGGCCACCAGTAGAGGGGGTTAAGGGTTACTTCCTTTCTTGCTGTTTGTGAAAACAAAGATGGAGGATTCTTGCCACGAGGCTGCTGTGCAAGGGGCAAAATGGCAATTGCCATGTTTTAGTCCTTCTTCCCCACTGAAAATGGTGGGAGTTTCTGTTTGGTGAGTGTTACAAACTTGCTGGGGAAATTTTAATTACTTGACTACTGTCCATTTGGCTATAGTGTTTTCAGTACTTTACTTTTATTATTGTTCTGTCTCCCAGACTTTGTACTGAATTTATTGTTCTGCCGCCCATATATTTGTTCTTGTGATTCAATTTACTGCCCTTGATCATTTGTTAATGTCTGGCATCTGAAGTAGCATGCCCCTTATATATTACTCCCACCTTGATTTATGTACTGTCTGTTCCCCCTTTTTTCCCATTTTATTTCTCCATCTGGTTGTGGGCTCACAGGGTGACCCTTGTATTTAATTAATGGCTCAGTCCTGCCCTGCAGTGTGGTTATATCTTTCTTGCTGTTTTTTTTCTTGTTTGTTTGCTCTGTGCTCCAATGTATTTAGCTTGATTTACTGTTGTGCAATGGCTTTGTGATGCATAGCTTTTGGAGAGCAGCAGAGCTGCATGAGAGTGCAGCAGCAACCGTATGGGAAGTGGAGCCGTGATTGGGAGGGAGCGGAGCTCCGGTTTGTTCCTTTTGTGTGCTGGGGCCCCCAGATAGATGTCAGAAGGCTGAGGGGCTGCAATTGTGAGGGCAGAAGGCTTGTGGAACTGTCACGGCAAGGCCACATGTAGCAGAGGGACAGGGCAGCTGTGAGTAGGAGAGCCATGGCTGTCTCTGTCGGAGAGGGGCCATTAAAAGGTTGAATGAGTTCCTCCATGGCTGCTGGGATGGAGGAGAGCTGTTGCAGTCCTTTGGAGTTGCTTACTGAGCTTCATTTGTCAGCAGAGTCAGGGAGCCGCAGTGATGTAAAAGGCAAGAGGACTGTGAGGTAAGTGGTTCCTCGAGGTAGCCAGGAGCCTGTTGAAATAGAGCAGAGCACTTGTTGCCTTACTTTTATGTTTGTTCTGTTGCAGCTTGCTAGAGCCGAAGTGTGAGGTCCATCTATGGGCTGGAGCAGCCAGTGGCTGTTGGCTAAGTGCAGGGCAATAAACCAAGGAGCGGAGGTAGAGGAGCAGCTGTTGTGGAGCCACACATGGAGGCAGCATCAGTGGTGCCTTGGGTTCACTTTTTTTTTTCCTTGAGCTATGATCCCTTCTAATCCTTCCTGGGAGAGTCACTGTGGCTGTGGGCTAGATGGGAGCTGTAGGGGAAGTTTGCTTGGTAAAAACGGAGCAGTTCTGAAAAAGCCCTGCCATGAGGTAGGAGCTGGGGGGGTACAGTAGCAGCTCCATGGAGCACAGGATTAGCCCAATTAAAGTTGAGAAGCACAGACATGGAGCCACTGGCCAACCATGAGGAGCATTTTTACTCATAGTAATCTTTTACAGTAGGAGGGCTGCAGGCTGCTATACAAGACAGGAGATAGTTCATTGTTTCTAAGCTGTGATGCAAATAACATTCAGGCAGTTGTTCAGGCATACTGGGATGATGACTTTGGGGTACCCAGTGATGCAAGCAAGTGAGATGGGGGTCTGGGCAGAAGAAGGGCTGCATTCTGCACCATGTGTGGCATTTTGGTTTGGTCTCTCACTAAAAGACCCTTACCTTCTCTCTGATCTGCCAGACCCATCTGTTGCTGCTGGTGAGGACCCCTTGCTGGTACTTTTACGAACTGAGTCGGACGCAGTAAATAAGTGCATAAAAGGTTTATTCAAAGACAGCATTAGGCACATCTCTCCATGAGGTTCAGACTCTGACTGACTGACTGACTGATTAGCCTAAGGGGTTTCCTAGCCTCTGTTAACACAGTAATTAGCATAATATTTGCTACATAGTTCTGAGAGCATGTAACAGGATTGCAGCTGGCATTAGCCCCATATATAAATACAGAAGAGTACCCCATAATATCTATAAAGCCATTATATATTTCCCGATATGTGATGGTAGCTAATTAGAGTATTATGATACCTGTTACCTAACTGCACTATATTAATGTGTTATTAACACCTTAATAACACATTAATACCCAACACGCTACAAACCACCCCAGTAATACATGTAGCGAGCCCCTTAATAACACATATAACAAGTCCCTAAATAATACATGTACTGTACCAGTCACCTTATTAACTTCCATAAGAGCCAGCTTAAAATACCCCCCCAAACAAAAACTAACACCCTCCCTCCACTCTCACCAACCAAGCAGATCTGTCCTGTAAGCCCTCCATGGTACTGCTGCCTCCACCATTCCTCTTGTCCCTGGATGCTCCTGACCCCCATGTACTCCAGCTCAGTGTGTGTGCCCCAGCCCAAAATTCCATTCTCAGGCAGAATGCACACACACCAGGCCACTCCCCAGCTGACAATACGACCATACCTCTCAACTGTCTCTGATTATGAGGGACGTCTCTCATTTTGCCCCTCAAAATTGCTCTGGAGAAGGTGCTGCCCACACAGAGAATATTATGTAAAGTCAGACTTTAAAGCAGAAATTTATGATATTCTAAGATGCTAAATCAAAAATAAACTTTGTACATGTAAAGACACCACTGTTTTGAACTTGTGTCTAGTCTACATGTTTGAGGATGTGTTTCTCATTCTGAGGTTCAGTGTCTGAGTGCCCATCTTCCTCATTTCAATAAAAAAAGATTGAGAGGTATGGGTACGACACTCCCAACCACACGCCATGACACTTTCCAACCTGAAACTAAAGGGAAGACTGCTGCATCCACACCTCCTTTTATAGGAGGCCACTGCTCTATGGAAACCCCTACAGGGACCAAATACAGGCAGTCCCATGCAAGATACCTACATTAAGCAAAAACACTACCAGAACTATCACTACACTATAGAAAAAGACTACCACACAAACCACTATATAATGGAAAATCCCTACATTACATAAAAAAAAAAAAAACTAGGCACAAAAAACAGTGTCCATGGATTACATAAAAGATAACAAAGTCCAGCATATTCATGAAATAATACTATCTCGGGTTCGAACCGGATCATAAAGGCCACTTGCCCTTTGGGCCTGTGGCCTTATGACTTGTTTAACCCCTCAGTGGTATTATTTTGTTGTACACCACACTTTGCCATCATTTATTCTGTCTCTCTCTCTCTCAATATATAATTATCCTTTAACTCCCTTTGCAGCTCCACTAATATTGCTGTTTTCTCTTCATAGATAATTCCTGAAGAAGACCTAAGGACAAAATACGGATTCTATGTGTATTTTCTGTGTGCAATATTTTATATATATATATATATATATATATATATATATATATATATATATATATATATAAATTATGGTAGAGGATCCAGTTACATGTTAAACCTAAACCTTTGCACCTTAATAACTTTGCAACCATTCAACGGATTTGCCTGAAATTTGGAATACACAATCAAGAACCATAGATCTTGGGATCTGCTAACTTCGTACTGTTCGGTTGTATGTTTGCGGGTTATTAAGCATGATCCTGCAGCGTGCGTTTATGCTTTTGGAATTCTTTGGTCATCTCTAGAGGTCGCACTGTTTGCGTGACCAGTCCGAAATCTTCAGGGAACGTATGGCCAGGGTCCCTGATGTGCCTTTTGAAGATTTCATGAAAAAATATTAAACGGTTCAAAAGTTATTCAAAAAACAAGTTCTCATTATAAGTCAATGGGAAAAGTTAACAAAAAGTTCGACACTTTCGCAAATGCACTTTTTACTGTCGCAAATGGCCCTAGTACTTTCGCAAATCTGCCATTTTGTTTTCAGTTGGTGATCAGAAAAATGTTTGGCATTTAAAATTGGGACCATCTAGTGACACAATTCTTTTTGTGTTCACCTAGTCGGACCCTGAGGATGCTAGACATGTCTTTATTTTGGGGTAAAACACCCCAGAAATATGTTTTTCACATTTCTGGAAAAAGTACTTTTGCAAAGTACTTTCGCACTTGCGACAGTGACGAATGAATTTGCGAAAGCTTTCGCAAAGTTCCACAGTACTTTTCCAGGCTGTGTGAAAATGACAGCAATTCTTTGCCACCCTGCTGCAAAAGAACGGTTTGGCCTTTTGGGCTGCAATTTGGAGGAACGCAGCCAACATCTCACAGATGTGCTTTTCAGTGTTTCGGTGAAAAAATATTACAGGGCGACAAAGTTACAGCACTCCAAAGTTGGCGCTTTTTCCCATAGGATAACATTACGGCGTCCACCACATTACAGGAATCCTTTGCCGCCCTGCTGCAAAATAATGGTTCAGTCTTTTGGGCTGAAATTTGGAGAGAAGAAATCCAACATCCCACAGATGTGCCTTTTACTGGTTTGGTGAAAAAATATTACAGGGAGCCAAAGTTATGGCACTCCGAACTTCTCTTTTTTTCCCATAGGATAACATTATGGCGTTCGCCGCGCCTTTCAGGGCCCGTATCTCGGAAATGGTGTGAGATATGGACTTTTCATCAGAAAAATGCTAACAGGGGCTAAGTACAAAACTAGCCAGGAAAGTTATAAATCACATCACTTTTAATTTTTTTTCTACGTCGTATGGTTCCTGAGATATAAGCAATTTACTATTTCAACTCCTCATTTTCTGCTCTGAGACCCATTATTATGCATACATTCTTTGTACTGTCTCTCTCTATGCAGCTTTTGGGGAAAACTACCCTGTGCGCTTACATTACTGTTACTCTTACCACTTCTGCTTGCGGTTCCGTAACCGTTTCACTTACAGTTCCCATCTATGGCACCATGTGCATTACCCTTCGCGTTTCCATTTGCGCTTGCATCATTTTAACCATTTCTGTCTACAGTACTGTTTATCTTTCTGTTTCACTTTGCGCCACCATGTGCATTACCATTTGCATTTGTGGGCACTGTGTTACTATGTGACAACACATCATGTGGCGGGAGCGCGAGGCCCTCCCACCGCCACGTTGCATTCACTATTTCTCATTATACTTCTCAAAAAGAAGGGAAATTAGAGGCAAAAAACTCTGTTTAATGCATTAGTTAGGGTTGTTCCACAGTGACAAAAGTGAGGAAATTCAGTGTTAGGGTTGAAAGCCCCCTTGGAACCCCACACCCCAACCCGCGTCAGGTGCCGCGTTGGGGTTGTCAGTCCTAACTCTCCCATTCTCCTATACCTCTGCTTCTTCACACATCTGATGGGGTGAGAGTTAGGCGGTAACCCCATGGCACACCACTGTGCGGTTGGGGTGTGGGTGGGGTCCAAGGGGCTTTTAACCCTAACACCGAATTTCCTCACTTTTGTCACTGTGGAACAACCCTAACTGATGCATTAAATGGAGGTTTTTGCTCTAACATATATATATATATATATATATATATATATACATTAGAGGCAAAAGGAGGCAGTATAGCGCAGTGGTCCAAGGCCCTGAGCTGCAAATTTGGTGACATCCAGCAGACCAGACCTGGGTTTGAATCCCACAGCTTCCACATGCATACTGTGTGACCCTGAGCAAGTCACTTAACCTCCTTGTGTTCCCAGGTTGCTCCTGTAAAAAAGCTTTCAGCTTAGTGTGCTATACCTGGTTAAACAACTAAAAAAAAAAGAAAAAACTCCATTTAGTGCATCAGTTAGGGTTGCTCCACAGCGACAAAAGTGAGGAAATCTGGTGTTAGGGTTGAAACCCCCCCTTGGACCCCACACAGCCCACCCCCCAACCAGCATCATGGTGTGCCATGGGGTCATTGGCTCTAACTGACACCCCATCACATGTGAAGAATCTGAGGTGTAGGAAAATGGGGTGAGAGTTAGGACCGACGACCCCATGGCACACTACAATGCCGGTTGTGGGGGAGGCTGTGGGAGGTCCAAGGGGGGTTTTCAACCCTAACACTGAATTTCCTCACTTTTGTCATTGTGAAACAACCCTAACTGATGCATTAAACAGAGTTTTTTGCCTCTAATTTCCCTTCTTTTTTAGAATGATGACGAGAAATAGTGAATTTAATGTGGTGACGGGAGCACGGGACCCTTCGGGCCCCACGCTCCCACCATGTGATGTCTTGTGACATAGTAACAGGAACAGCAATGCAAACAGAAGCGCCAACAGTGGCGCACATGGTAATGCAAACATAAATGGTAAAGGAAATGTTAATAGAAACGCAAGCGCAAAGTGACACCGAATCGAAGAGTGACGAAGACGGACATTGAAGCACGTACGAAAACGCAACTGGTAATGCAAACAGTGATGGCAGCAGTATTTAAAATGGAAATGTTAAGTGTAACAGCAAAAAGAACGCGAAGGGGAACAGAAACGTAAACACAAACGCAAGTGCACACATAAACGCAAACTGTAATGCGCACAGGCACGGTACCGGAATGTAAATGCAAATGGTAAAGCTAACAGGAAGAATAACACCAAAGGAAACAGAAATGGAAATAAGAACAGAAGCGCGTAAGGAAACGCAAACCAAAACGCGCACGGGTATGGTACCACAATTGTAAACGCAAATGGTAATGGTAACAGCAACAATAACACCAAAGCAAACAGAAACACAAAAAGAAATGCAAGCGCATATGGAAATGCAAACCGTAATGTGCACGGGCACAGTAAAAGAATTGCAAATGCAAATGGTAACAGTAACAGCAAGGAAGACGCAAAACGAAAGAGAAACGCAAACGCAAAAAAGAAAGAGCTGCCATAAACAGAAATGGCAATGCACATGGTGACACAAACAAAAATGCAAAGAGAAATAGTAGTGTAAATGCAAATG
Organism: Neoceratodus forsteri; assembly: GCA_016271365.2. Taxonomy (NCBI): domain Eukaryota; kingdom Metazoa; phylum Chordata; order Ceratodontiformes; family Ceratodontidae; genus Neoceratodus; species Neoceratodus forsteri. The sequence continues at coordinate 1,142,794,662 of CM057450.1, read as the reverse complement.
GTAACAGTAATGAAAACACAAGCGCAAATGACAACGCAAAAGGTAACGCACACGGTGGCATACACGAGAACATAAACGCAAACGGGGACAGAAACGCAAGTTGAAACAGTAAGTGCAACAGTAACGGAAGTGCATACCCTGTTTTTGCTGAACAGGTGCATACACAGTGTGTACAAATAATGTATGCATTGTAATGGGCATCGAAGCCGAAAATGAACATTGGAAGTACTTAATTGCTAATTTCTCAGCAACCGCATGATGTAGAAAAAAAAATTAAATTTCACAAAAATCATGATTTTCCTGGCTAGGATTTTGTTATTGCATAGCCTGTTGGGCGTAATTCCACAACAAAAAATCTGTATCTCACATCGTTTTTGAGATACACCCCAAAAGGCGCATACGCCACCATGTTTGTCTATGGAGAAAATGCCAACTTCAGAGTACCGTAATTCGCAAGCCATGCAATATTTTTCACCAAACCACCAAAAGGCACATCTGTGAGATGTTGGCTGCATTCCTCCAATTTCAAGCCAAAAGACCTAACCGTTCTTTTGCAGCAATGTAGCAAAGAATTCCTGTCATTTTGGCCATAGTGTTGCAAAGTACTTTCATGATTTGTGAAAGCTTTTGCACAGATTTTCGAAAGTGTCGTGAGCATGAAAGTACTTTGTGAAAGAACTTTTTCCAGAACTTTGAAAAACATATTTCTGGGGTGTTTAACCCCCAAATAAAGACATGGCTAGCATCCTCAGGCTCCGACTAGGTGAACACAAAAAGAATTGTGTCACTAGATGGTCCCAATTTTAAATGCCAAACATTTTTCTGATCACCAACTGAAAACAAAATGGCAGATTTGCAAAAGTACTAGGGCCATTTGCGACAGTAAAATGTGCATTTGCGAAAGTGTCGAACTTTTTGTTAACTTTTCCCATTGACTTATAATGGGAACTTGTTTTTGAAAACTTTGAACTGCTCAATATTTTTCACAAAATCTTCAAAAAGGCACATTAGGGACCCCGCACATTCTCTGAAGTTTTCAGACTGGTCGCGCAAAATGTGCGACCTGTAGGCACGAGCAAAGAATTCACCAAATAGCGTAAATGCGTACGCAGATCACGCTTAATAACTCTGCAGCTGTATATCCGACCAGTATGAAAGTTGGCAGACCCCAAGGTGTATGGCTCTTGATTGTGCATTCCATATTTCAGGCAAATCTGTTAAACGGTGCTAAAGTTATTCAGGTGCAAACTTTGACCCTTTAACCTTAAAAGGGCTCCTCAACCCTAACTATGGTAGCACTACATTGCTACCATTTTATATATATATATATATATATATATAAGTAATAGATATACCACTCTGAGGTGTGCGGTCACGCTCTGATATCGCACCTTGGTGTGCGTTGTCTTGCTGCAGGCACGCAGGCGATGCGTCAACCGCACAAGGCGTGTGATATCAGAGCACGACCAGACACCCTCAGAGTGGTATATCTATCTTATAAAATGGCTATAGATTTTTTTGGGGAAGTAGTCCTTCTGTGTGTAGTTAATAATTAAATGATATGTTAGCAGAGGTGACACTTTTTGGTGTGAAAACTGTATTTGTAAATGATTTTAACTTTATGTAGTCATTTTGGTGCAGTATTTGTGTAGTGTCACTTACTTGCTTCAATGTGTGATTAGTGTATTTTTTTAGAAAGTGACATTAGTCAGTAGATGGGTGTTTAAAATTAGGTGATCCTTTTTATTGTGCTGTTTTTCATACGATATTATATGAGGTGAGTAGAATGTAGACGGAAGCAGAGCGCAGTAAGCTGCCATATAACACTCTCGCTTTCCTCGGCCTGCCTATACATTTCTAAAATTACCGACTCACTCGATTATCCTCACTGCTTCCTCGCATCGCATATGGAACTAATTATGGAAAACCGCACAAAATAATAAAAGGCAGTCACTTTTCTGATTTTTTAAACACACCACATCTTACTTTGACTCGTGAATACAGCTTCCTCACTTCTGTAAATGAGCACCGCCGGTCACGCCACATTTCCTATTGAAAGTGAAAGTACTGCAGGATCGCGGTATTGTGAGTGGAAAGGCATCTTTTAAATAAATGAAGAGAAGAATACAAAGGAATGTATGTTATAGTTTTTTTATAGAGTTAGGTTTCTGTTAGTCAGAGTGGTCACAGTGGTTACAGTAATAAAGTGGTTGTACAGTGTGACACTGTAAACATAGCAGGCAGGATTTGATTTTTAAATTAAATTTTCAGTAAACATTAATGGTAGGATGAACAGATATGTTTCTACAGTGTGGTGCTACTACTGGTATATTTATTTATGGGTGTGGGTGTCAGTTGCACATGTGTGTTAGTGTGGGTGTCTAGCACCCAGGTGTGGAGTAGGTCTTGCTGCTGGTGAAGAGGTTTTGAGGAGTGGAAAGTAGTTCAGGCGTGCGGTCGTAGTGGAAGGTGTGCGGTCGTTGGGAAATAATGCACGGTCATGTGATGTGTTTTGGCCAATTGTATCACTGGGATTTTTATGATTTTACCACACCATTTTATAAATATATATATATTAGAGGCAAAAAACTCTGTTTAATGCATCAGTTGGGGTTGTTCCATAGCGACAAAAGTGAGGAAATTTGGTGTTAGGGTTGAAAACCCCCCTTGGACCCCCCAGCCCACCCCACCAACCAGCATCGGGGTGCGCATTGGGGTCATCGGCCCTAACTCTCACCCCATCACATGTGTAAAGCAGCAGAGGTATAGGAGAATGGGGTGAGAGTTAGGACCAACGACCCTAACGCGCACCTCGATGCCGGTTGGTGGGTTGGGCTGGGGGGTCCAAGGGGGGTTTTCAACTCTAACACCAAATTTCCTCACTTTTGTCATTGTGGAACAACCCTAACTGATGCATTAAATGGATTTTTTGCCTCTAATTTCCCTTCTTTTGGAGAATGATGACGACAAATAGTGAAAGTAATGCAGCGGCGGGAGCCCCGCACTCCCGCCACATGATGTCTTGTGACATAGTAACAGGAACAGCAATACAAACAGAAATGCCAACAGTGGCACATATGGTAATGGAAACGTAAATGGTAGAGGAAACGTTAATAGAAACACAAGCGCAAAGTGACGCCAAAGCGAACAGTGACACAAACGGACATTGAAGCATGTACAAAAACACAACTGGTAACGCGAACAGTGATGGCAGTGGTATTTTAAATGGAAATGTTAAGTGTCACAGCAAAAAGAACACAAAAGGGAACAGAAACGGAAACGCGAATGCAAGTGCACATGTAAACACAAACCGTAATGCGCACAGCCACGGTACCGCAATACTAAACGCAAATGGTAATGTTAACATGAAGAATAATGCCAAAGGAAACAGAAATGGAAATGGAGGTGCATATGGAAACGCAAACCGTAACATGCATGGTCACGGAACTGCAATTGGTAATGCAAATGGTAACGGTAGCAGCAACAATAACGCCAAAGGAAAGAGAAATGCAAATGCAAGCGAGTACAGAAACGCAAACCGTTACACTCACGGTCATGGTACCGCAATTGTAAATGCAAATGGTAATAGTAACAGCAAAAATAACGCCAAAGGAAACAGAAACGAAACAGAAATGCAAGCGCATATGAAAATGCAAACCGTAACGCACGTGGATGGTACTGCAATTGCAAATGAAACTGGTAATGGTAACAGCAACAATAACATGACACGACACAGAAACGCAAGCGCAAGCGAAAATGCAAACCGTAACGCACATGGTGGCGTAGACGGTAAAAGTGCCACAAATGGTAACAGAAACGCAACTGGAAACGCTAACTAGCACAGTAACGAAAGGGCACACCCTTCTTTTCCCCAAAAAGTGCATTGGAAAACACAGTTAAAACAAAGAATGTACACATAACAATGGGCCTCGGAGCAGAAAATGAGGACAAGGAATATTAAATTACTTATATCTCAGGAACCGTACGACGTAGAACAAAAATGTAAATTTCATATGAATTATGACTTTCCTGGCTAGTTTTGTACTTAGCCTCTATGAGGGGGCTAACTATTTTTGTGTCGAAATGTCCATATCTCGCACCGTTTCCGAGATACGGGCCCTAAAGGCATGGCAGGTGCCATAATGTTATCCAATGGGAAAAAGCGTTAATTTTGGAGTGCCGTCACCGTGCCACCCTGTAATATTTTTTCACCAAACCACCAAAAGGCACATCAGTGGGATATTGGCTTTCTTGCCTCCAAATTACAGCCCAAAAAACCAAACCATTATTTTGCAGCAGGGTGGCAAAGGATTCCTGTAATGCGGCGGACGCCGTAATGTTATCCTATGGGAAAAAGAGTCAACTTTGGAGTGTCATAGCTTTGCCACCCTGTAATATTTTTTCACCAAAATACTGAAAGGCACATCTGTGAGATGTTGGCTGCGTTCCCTCCAATTTTCAGCCCAAAAGACCAAACTGTTCTTTTGCAGCACGGTGGCAATGAATTGCTGTCATTTTGCCATAGCCTGGAAAAGTAGTGTCGCAATTTGCGAAAGCTTTCACAAAAATTTGCAACACTTTCGTGAGTACGACACTACTTTGTGAAAGTACTTTTTCCAGAAACTTGAAAAACATATTTCTAGGGTGTTTAACCTCAAAATAAAGATATGCCTAGCATCCTCAGGATCCGACTAGGTAAACACAAAAAGAATTGCGTTGCTAGAGAGTCCCAAATTTAAATGCCAAGCATTTTTCTGATCACCAACTGAAAACAAAATGGTGGATTTGCGAAAGTAAAAGGGCCATTTGCGAAAGTAAAAACTGCATTTGCGAAAGTGTTGAACTTTTTATTAACTTTTCCCATTGACTTATAATGGGAACTTGTTTTTTGAATAACTTTTGAACCGTTTAATATTTTTTCACAAAATCTTCAAAAGGCACATCGGGGACCCGGCTGCATGTCCCATGAAGTTTTTGGACTGGTCACGCAAACCATGCGACCTGTAGGTGAGAGCAAAGAAATCGCAAAAAAGCATAATTGCTTAATTTGTTGTCGCTTAATAACTCCGCAGCTGTATATCCAACTGGTACGAAACTTGACAGATCCCAAGATCTACCATGCCCAATTATCCATACCAAACTGCAGATAAATCTGTTGAACGGTGGCAAAGTTATTAAGGTGCAAAATTTGACCCTTTAACCTTAAAAGTGCTACTCAACCCTAACTATGGTAGCACTACCATTCTACCATAAAATAAATATATATATATATATATTATATGTATGTATGTATGTGTGTGTGTGTGTATATATATATATATATATATATATATATATATATATATGTATATAGAGAGAGAGAGAGAGGGAGAGGGGGATACATGCTAGGCAGGAGTGAGATATGGCAAATATCCTCACTCCTATAGAGTGAGCTCTGGATACTCACGAGTGCCGAAGGCACGAGTGAGAGTATTCAGAGCTCACTCTGCAGGAGTGAGAATATTTTCCATAGCACACAATCTGCACATCATGTATGCTATTTATACAATAGGGGTGGGAGCTTTAGAAATATTTTTTCTGTGTGCTTTCTGTTCTTTCTGTGTGGTGTGTGTGTGTGTGTGTGTGTGTGTGTGTGTGTGAGTTTTCTGAATGGCCAGGAGTCTTAGAAACAGCATGGTACACAGGTGAGTTTCCTTTGCAATGGTAATTGAGTAACTTGCAGGCCTCAGTGAGAAAGAGAAACTGTTTTGTAAAGCAGTTTCATTTAGAATGCAGTTTGTAATGAGGGAGTGGTGATGTCAGCACAGTATGGATAAATGGCATGTATTATCACTGTGCTGATGTCATCCTCATTTATCGCACTCCAGTGAAGTTTTCTCCATTTATACAACATATGTTTTGGGATAAATGCAAGGATAAAAAGTGGTATCTGAGGGACGCAACGGGGATATCACTGATATCTTTATGTTCCTATACGTCATACTGATATCTTAATGTTGCTATACGTGATTCTTATTAAAGTGAAAGTGTTTCAGCTTCAATCCCAAGTGCTAGAAAAGGAACACTGCTCCCTCGCAACTATACTACTCCGTGACCACAACCTGCAGTCCACACACACACACACACACACACACACACGACTCTGACCTGCCATAATTGTTAAATAGTTATTTTTAAAAAAAAAGTATCCAGTTGATCCTGCCATTTTCTCATGGGTTAGGGAAGAAACAGTTTCACTTTTCATGCTGTAACCTAGCAGCGTGACCAAGGACTTCCCAGATATTTAAAATAAGGCACACTGCCTGTAAAATGTTAGAACTCTCTGGCTTTTTTAAGTTTCCCAAACAAGCTGCCAACAGTAGAAATAGTTTAAAAATGTATCTGATTCATCCTGCCATTTTCTCAAGATGTTAGGGAATAAGCAGTTTCACTTTTGATGCTGTAAATCTGTAGCCGCACCATCTACACTGTAACACAGATGTCCTACAGATTTAAAATAAGGCACTCTGCCTGTAAAAAGTTAGAAATCTGTGGCTTTTTTCTTACTATCCTAATGTTTGTTTAAATGAAGCTGCTGGCAGAAGGCAGAGGAGAATGAGCGAGTCAGCAGCTTCAGAACAGTGAATGCAAGCAAGAGCGAGCATTGCTATAGCTATATCTACTGTTGGCAGCTTGTTTGGGAAACTTAAAACAGGAGAAAGCTACAAAGAGTGGTGACTTTTTACATTTTTACACTATCTGGATCTCAGAATCTGCATATCCAACTAGAATGAAACTTGTTATGTCAAGAGATCTACCCCAAAGGACAGCGCATACCAAATTTTGTACTCATCCATTGATCGGTTGCGAAGTTATTAAAGTGCAAAATTTGAGGTTGAAGTATAACAATAAACAGGCTACTCAGAGCTAACTATAGGGGCATGACCGTGCTCCTATAATATAGATACTGTATATATATTACAGGGGTGTGGTAGCACCCCTATAGTTAGGGTTGAGTAGCCTGTTCAAAGTTAAACCCCTAACTTTGCACATTAATATCTTTGGCTCCGTTTGTCGAAATGAGCTGAAATTATGTGTGTGTTGTCTAGGAGGCAATGTCTTGATGCATGGACATTTTTGTGACAGCAGCTTGTGCAGTTTCTGAGATCTGCAGATGTCATTTTTTGTAAAAACTTTTTTTTCCTTTTCTTAGCATGGGCCAGGATTCACTAAAAAATGCAAAGCGCCACACTATGTTTGCGCTGCACTTCACAGTTATGCTGGTGGGCAAACCTACTATTTACAGCCAGGTAGTGCTGCATGCTAACTGTGGATAGGGGCTGGCGGGGGCAGCGCTAACCTAGGAAAAGCACCAGGAACCCCAGTAGTGCTGCCCCCACAACCAGCTGGGTAAATGGCCTGCAGTCGGCAACGCTCATACACTAAAGTGCAATTCACAAAAGTAGCTATGCAAATGAGCCCATCGGGCATACAAGGTGCTAGTGGCCATTAGCATGTCCATTATGGACTCATTTGCATGGCATTTGTGTGGGGTTGTGTGGCCCCTCCACCAGCCCAAGCTCCATGCAGCCGCAGTCCCCAAGTGTAGTGCTCACCCTCCTCGGATCACCATCCCCAATGACAGAAATGTACCCCGGTAGTCCAGAGCCCCTCCCCAATCTCCCACTCGACATGTTTATTTATAGTTTCCATAGTGTAGTGTCCCACCCCAGTCCCCAACTGCCCACCCGATAATAAAAAATTATTGCTCCATAGTGTAGGGTTCCTCGTCCCCGATCTCCTGATCTCCAACCCTATAGTATAAAAACATTTTCCATAGTGTAGGATCCCTCCCTGTTGCTCGATCACCCACCCTATAATAAACAAAAATATTATTCCATGGTGTTGGGTCATTACCCGGTCCCCAATCTCCTGCTCTCCCACTCCATAATAGAAAAACATTTTTCCATAGTGTAGGGTCCCTCCCCATTGCCCAATCTCCTGCCAAATAATACCAAAAATATTTTTCTATAGTGTAGTAGTCCCTCCCCAGTCACCAATCACCATCCCCAAATGAGCAAATCCCATTCCCTGGTAGTCTAGGGTCCCTCCCCAACCCCATACAGTGTGACCCACCACTTCACTGCCCCCATCTCAATCTTTGGTCAGTGACCAGTACAGCCCTCCTCTCACCACCACAGCTGGCCGATGACTGATCCCTCTTGGAGCATGTGCTGTATACAGTACAGGTATTTGACTGTGATTGGTCAATTACAATCAAGGAGCTGTACTGTATACAGTACGTACTACAAGAGGGCTCAGTCGTCGGCCAGCAATAGTGGTGAGAGGAGGGCTGTGCTAGTTACTGACCGAAGATTGGGATGGGGGAAGCGGGGTGGTGGGTCACACTGAACAGGATGGGGGGAGGGATCCTAGACTACAAGGGAGTGAGGTTTTCTCATTTGAGGATGGCGATCAGTGACCGGGGAGGGAGGCGGGACCACTACGCTATGGGAAAATATTTTTATATTATTGGGTGGGAGAGCAGGAGATTGGGGACTGGAGAGGGACCCTACATTATGGAAAATATTTTGTTTGTTATCACGTGGGAGATCAGGCAACGGGGAAGGACTACACTGTGGAACATATTTTGTAACATTACGGGAAGGAGATCAGGGAACAGGGAGGGACCCTACACTATGGAAATTATTTTTGTACATTACGGGAGGGAGATCGAGACCGGGGAGGGGGGTGGGGGGATGCAGTACCTCCACCAACCACTAGGGATGCATGTCTTTTTTTTTTTTTTTACCAATTATTTTACCAGGTGAGACACAGTAAGCTGAAAGCTTGTTTGCAGCTGCAACCTAGGAGCACGAGGAAGTTAAGTGACATGCTCAGGGTCACACAGTATGCAAGTGGGGGCTGTGGGATTCAAACCCAGGTCTCCAGATTTGCAGCTCAGAGCCTTAAACCACTGCGCCATACTGCCTCCTACCTGGCTTACCGCCAGGCTTTTTTCGGCGATAATTTGCTCCATACAAGGGCCTTCACAAAGGCCCTTGCATGAAGCAAAACCTTAGTGAATGGGATTGTGGAGATATGCAGGTCCCTTCCCCCTCATTTGCATGGCAGTCCCCCTCACTACATTGCCCAGGCATAAACCAAGTTTGCAGGGGCAAACAGGGCTTTTTGAATATCAACTCCAGGCAAATCCCAGTTTGCCCCTGGGCAAAGGTTTGTGAATCTGGCCCATGGTGTTTTTTTCTCTTGACTACACCCTACATGGAAGATAATTTTTTTCCCAAACCTGCAGGAAGACATGTGTCATGTCCTAAGGTAGTGCCTTTGATAGGTCTGGTGAAAAAATCTGAAACAGTTCCAGAGTTACAAGGCATTAAAGTTTGGTGTTCTCCCTTCTGAGCATGCGCAGTAGGGTTTTTGAGATAACATTCTGATGCAAAATGAAAAATTTGATGGAACAAATGCTAATTTTTGATTTCACACCAACTGATTGGTATGGCACCAAACTTTTTTTTTGTGCTGTGTCAACTGCCATCTTGTAGATTTTTTTTTCACAAACCAACAAGCATGGAAAATACATAAATATGGTATTATTTAAAAAAACAAACACCAGGACCTAGCTAAATGGGTCCTGTTTAGTGAGAGTCTGTTGTTAAATGTTTGTTTTTAAATAGGAGCCACAAATACCTGCCCAGGTTAGCAAATGGGAGCCATTCCCCCGTGTTCTCTGTATGAGAATAGCAGGAATTTCTTGACTTCTGCAGCCACAGCTGAACTTGTGGTGCCAGCTGCAGTGCTAGTTGTGAACTGCTGTTTCCCTGGTGCTTGGTGATGACACGGCCCCCAACACTCCATTGCCATCCCTGACAATGTGTCATGTTGCCCTGGTGTCTAGTGATACCCCCAACTGCTGATTGTTGTCCCTATAAATAAATAAACATATTCCCTGGTGTCTAGTGGCACCCCCCATCCGCCGATCACCATTCCTAATTTCTCTGATATCTAGTGGCACCCCCACCCGCCAATCACTGTTCCCAGTTTCTCTGGTGTCAAATGGCACACCCCATCCACTGATCACCATCCTCAGTATCAAATTATATATTCCTTGGTGTCTAGTGGCACCCCCACCCTCCCATTTGAGCCACAACCAGAAATGAAGAAAACGGTCCCTTGATTTTTGTTTTCCAAGCCTGTAAAAAAAAGGTTCCTCATCGATCAGACCACCCACCACCTCCAACTCAGCACCCACCACCCCACATCCTCTAGTGCACCCCAATACAGCCTCACTCACCTGAACAGGTCCGGGTTCAAGACCCACTCTCCAATCGAAGTCACGTCTTGCTGCTGGAACCAGTGACTGCAATATGAGAAACTAAGGTAAATGTGATTCAGTGTATTTCAATGGGTTTTCAACCTTTATGCATGACTCAGCCATAGTTTGACATTTTGACCCCACATTTTCAACATGGCCTTTTGGGGACCCCACCTCATGAACAATATGACTGTCATTACACAACTCCCACCCAAAAGGTGATTTTGTGGTCGCTTGTTGAATCCACCTTTCAGGCCAGATTTGGAAATTGTTTTTGACCTTGTTCATGAGGTGGGGTCATAAGAAAGCTATGCTGACAATTTGAGGTTGAAATCTGTAAAAATGGTGAAGTTATGCCCATTTGTTGTAATTTTGCTACATGTGCTCGTAACTTTGAAAATTTTAAATATTTTGACCCCAAATTTTCAATATAGCTTTCTTGTTACTCTACCTCATGTATGTCACAGCTACAATTTTTTAAATCCCAGCCAAAATGTGTTTTAACCCCTGTGTCACGGAATGGCATTGCAGTTGCTCGGAATTAGGTTTTGGTGGGGGTTCACAAATTTTCCGTACCAGGTACATGAGGTAGAGTGATAAGATGGCCATGCTGACAATTTGGTTATTATTTTCCTATAAATGGAAGCTCAGGCCATCTGGGCCCTGTAAGCCACAGCCAAGTATACACAGCAAGGATACGCATGTATGGAGGATGGGAGCACATGGCCCAGAGGGCTATGTGGTCCCAGAGGCGGCCATGCATTCTCACAGGCAAAGAAGGATATGACTATACTATCTCAAAAAGTAAGGAAATAATTTTCAAACACTTTGTTAATGGTCTAATTAGAGTTAAAGTGACAAAACAGGGTTTCCAGCCCTAATATCACCCTCACCCCACCCTTGGCAGCAAAGCTGGTGTGGGATATGCCTTGGCGTTCTCAAGCCTAATGCTCACCACATTGTCATAGACTGTACACATCTGACCTTATTTACAGATGGAATGGGGTGAGCATTAGGCTTGAGAACCCCAATGCACACCCCACACCTGATGTGCTGCCGGGGGGGTTAGGGTTGGAAACCCTACTGTCACATTTCCTTACTTTTGTCACTTTAACCCTAATTAGAGCATTAACAAAGTTTTTTGTAATTTATATGTGTGTGTGTACATACATACATGTATATATATATATATATATATGTATATATATAAAATGGGTGATACATAAATGATCAATTAAAACAACAGCATTGGACAAACACCATCAGGTGACCATGTGTATGTCAGAGCTCGACTGCATTTCATAAGATAGATAAATCACTCTGAGGTGTGTGGTCGCATTCTGATATACACATATGGTGACTGATGCACTCAGCCTGCAGTTTCGTGCATATAACGCACACCAAGGCATGCGTGCATCAGAGCATGACCACACACCTCAGAGTGGTTTATCTATTACATATATTCTTTGCAAAAAAAACTACATTAATGCAGACATTAGTGTTGTAAAAATGCAAAGCGTACAAAGACAAGAAAAAACATTAGGGATCTGGGTCTCCAGAATATTGGCAAATCAGTGGTGGGGTCTTACTTGGGGTTGTCAATACTAATGCCAACCCCCTCCCCAGTCCATAACCTCTTGTCTGAAGCACAAGACACAGCTTCAACCTAGTGCCTCATAGTGATACAGTATGGCCAACATAATCTGTCAGAGCTTTCTTCACCACATTTGACCTCATCTGATCCAGGGTAGGGGTCTGCATTAGGGCTGACAACACCAAGTAAGACCCCACCACTGATTCGCCAATACTCTGGAGACTCAAGCACCTGTGTTTTTAATTTGCCGTCTTTGTATGTTTTGTGTTTTTACAACCCTAATCTCTGCATTAACGTAATTTTTTGCAAAGAATTTCCCTTCTTTTTGTGATAGTTGAACTGTATCCTCAATATTGGAGACAGTTACGATGCAGTGTATGGGCCCAGCAGACCCCAGCACACATCTCGATACTTTGTGGGTGAGGTATCCTGACCCACCACATGGTGTGGCATCTGTGTCAAAACACTGTTTCATCCCTGCCCAGGCCATGACTGGTGCAGCCTGTTGCAGCACCTTCCCTATCAGCCTCATCCCAGTAAACTGGCTCACTGAATTCACACCTGAACTCAACTCACTGGCACGGTAAGGCAGCATGTTTTCCCAGAGGTGCAACAGACATCCCTGCAATCAATGTTACTTAATAAGTTCTTTGTTTTTTAATATTTTGACCCCAAACATTCATCATATTCTTCTTCTGACCCCACCTCATAAACCCCATAGGTGAAAATTTTCAAATCCATGCTGAAATGCCATTCCACGCCACAGGTGCAAAAATATTGTAAATTACCAAAGTTATGCACCTGCGTAGCAATTGTGCAATGCACGCTCATAACATAGTCATTTTTAGTTGGGTTTTTTTTTCACCAAATTTTCAACTTGGGCTTTTTGGGACTCCACATCATGAACACTGGCACTGGCATTTCGTTAATCGGACACAAAAGGTGATTTTTGTGCAGCGACCACAAAATCACCTTCCAGGACCAATTAACAAAATGACAGTGAGGTGGGGACCCCAAAAGCCAATGTTGAAAATTTGGTAACAAAATACTTACAAATTGCAAAGTTTCAACATAAGTTGAAAACGCCATTGAAATACATTATACAACATTTACCTTTACTCCTCGGTTTGCAGTTCAACTTTGAAGAGTGCAGGCATGTCCCAGTCCATAGAAAATGACAGCAGCATGTAATTATAGGGTAAGAGGGGTGTGTGGGGTGGTGGGTGCTCAGTGGGGGTGGTCGGGATGAGGGGAGAGGGATGGCGGGGGACGAAGAGGGATGCTTTTCTTTTTTTTCTTTTTTTTTTATTGGTCACAAAAAATAAAAAAGACTTTTCGGGACTGTTTTCTTTTTCACAGGTTGACATATATTAAACATCTATATCAGGACACCCCAGTATCCCATAAAGCTGGGAGAGATATACTTAAATCTGACATGGGGATTAGGGCCCCCGATGTTGTTAAGCATTAAACAAGGGACTGCAGGGGGGAGCGGGCATCCCAGTGTCAGACTATATGACATTTTTTAAATAAACTATTTTGGGACACTGGGGGTAGGCTCCTCAAGTGTCCCATACTGTGAGGGGGTGAAATCTAATAAATGCCGATACGGGGACTGGGGCCCCCGATGTCAGCAACCATTTATTTGAAGAACTGGCTAGGGGGGGCAGCACCTTAACTTAGTTCCATATAATATATTTGGCATAGAAGCCAGTTGCACTATATAATACAGCTGTCATTTAGTGAAGGACATCTGTGTCATAAGTTTGCACTATACGATAGAGCTGTCCTTTACTAAACGACAGCTGTGTCTTATAGTGCAACCAGCTCCTATGCCAAATGCATTATACAGCATTAAGTTTTATTCCTCAGTTTGCGGTTCAGCTTTGAAGAGAGCAGACGTGTCCTGGTCCACAGAAGATGACACCGGACAACCTCGAAGGTAAGTATTTGGAGATTGAAAGCAGAGAAAGGAACTGTGCTCTGTGTATTGTGCACAGAACGTTAGGCTTATTAGTGGACTAGACAAGGAAGAGCAGAGACTTAAAAAAATAAGAGACTTAAAATAAAATGAAAAGATAGGACTGTTAAGATCTATAGCTGACAGGATGAACTTGGAATAAATGAATGTCTTGTAAAGTTTTGTTTATACGAAATATTATGCAAACTAAACAGAAAATGTGATTTAAAGTCATTTAAAACCAGACAGGGATAACTTAATTGCTATGGGACAATTCCTGCCACAGATAATTGCCAATTTCATTTATTAAGTTCAGTACAAATTAATAATGGAGTGGGATGAGCACACAAATTTGTGTTTTGATTGTTTTCATATGATCTGGGAGTTTTTAATGGACATAATTGCACACAAGTTAATGTTTGTTTGTAAGTTTCCCACATTGAATAAGGACAACACTAACAGCGTATGGTAATTAATCAGCGGTGCTGAGATAGATAAGAGAATGGTTAGTGGGCACTAAGATGCATGCACAGCAGATGAAGATTTGATGCAGAAGTGAGCAAACTTAGACATCTACAATATAATCACCTGTGAGCTTAACAGCCTATGCAGCAATACAAGGATGCTGTTTGATAGTTTCAAAAAGTACCAACATTTTTAGGATTATAGGTAGCATGAACTAAAGCAGAAATTCAAATCTCATTTAAAAAATTAATTAATTAATGGAAAATTAATGGAGAGTATACTAAAGGAACGATTGGGGGTGTACTTGGAGGAGGTGGGTGGTCTGGATAGTCGGCAACATGGGTTTGTGCCAGGTAGATCATGTCAAACCAACCTTGTGGAGTTCTATGAATGGGTAACATCAGAACTGGACAGGGGTAAGCCTGTGGATGTATTATTCTTGGACTTCAGCAAGGCGTTTGACTCTGTCCTCCACAATGGTCTGGTGGAGAAACTGATGGGGTTAGGAGTAGGCCTTTTGATGGTCAGATGGATTGAAAACTGGCTAGCTGGACGCATTCAGAGAGTAGTGGTCTGTGGGAAGCTCTCGAACCCTAGAGAGGTTGGTAGTGGGATACCGCAGGGCTTGGTCCTGGGTCCGATCCTGTTTCATGCATACATATCGGACATCAGGGAGGGTATAGGGTGTGAAATTAGTCTTTTTGTGGATGACTCCAAGATGGGAGCAGTAGTTGAGGGAGAAAAGGGGAGGTTGGCCCTGCAAGGGGACCTGGACACCCTGGAAAGCTGGGCTCACACATGGAAATTAAATTTTAATATCACCAAGTGCAAGGTGTTGCATCTTGGTCGAGAAACCCTAAACACAGGTACACCCTGGGAAGGGAGGTGCTGGAGGCCTCAATGAGGGAAAAGACCTGGGGTCATGGTGGATGCATGTATGAATAACTCTGAGCAGTGCAGGAGGCGGCTAGCAAGACAAACAGGATGTTGGGATGCATCGTAAGGGGATCACCTCTAGGAGCAAGGAAGTGATTCTGCCGCTGTACAATGGACTGGTTAGACCACACCTTGAGTACTGTGTACAGTACTGGAGACCACACTTGAAGAGGGACATACAGCTCCTGGAGAGGGTACAGAGGAGGGCAACAAAGATGATACGAGGGCTAGGGATTTGGCGATGAGGACAGACTTAAGGAGCTCTGCCTGTTTTCATTGGAGGAGAGGAGAGACAGGGGGGGACATGATTGAGGTCTTCAAGTACCTCAAGGGAATAAATCTGGTAAACATGGAGGGGATCTTTAGACTAAAGCAGGGAGGTATCACCAGAGGGCATGGTTTGAAGTTGGAAGGTGGAAGGGTGAGGGAAAAGAGGAGGAGGTTTTTCACTGAGAGGGTGGTGGACCCTTGGAATGCACTGCCTGGTGAGCTGGTTCAGAGATCCACAGTGGAGGGCTTCAAGAGAGGGTGGGCCAGACACAGAAAGTGGGTGTATCAGATGATGGCCTGTCCCAGGGGGGTAGGGATGGGTGATACAGGGTTTCTGGAGCACAAGGGATGGGAGGGTCTCTGCACCCAACTAAGGATCTAAGGTTCGAGCAGACTCGATAGACCATAAGGCCTAATCTGCTGGCAAATAGTATGTTAGTTTGTATGCAGAAACATGGCATAGAAAAGACACAGAAAAAAGAAAACATATATATATTTTTTTTGTTGCAGGAATTTGCTCCTTTCAATCAGTGAAAACTGCATACTACTGCCTCTCTTAAAGTGTTATTCTTAGTGGAGCCAAGTCGGCCGAAGCCAATTTTGAGGGGTGACTGAAGTGAAACAGGTTGCAGCAGTGCAAGTGCAAGTACCTTATTTAAGACAGCAAAGATCCAAGACTGGTGGAAAAAAGGTGTGAGCTACAATAAAGAGCCTGAGTGGTCTTGCAACCTGGGTGAAAGATTACCAATTGTTTGCCAACACAGACTGATAAGAATAACAGTAAATAACTCAGCTTCAAAATATTAATTTTATATTCTTCTAACAAGAAGGAAGCAACATATCACAGGCTTTACATTTCTCCTACTTTTTACCTCAAAAATAATAATTTTGTGCATATTTCATTCACCAGTGATCTTCATTCTGACTTCTGGGATTTAAATTTAGCAGTCTGTGTAAAATCTTAAACAGGAATATTAGCCCCCTGAGGTGTTTTTCTTCTGTGTTTATTCTGGTACAGGCTCAGACTGATATCATGTCAGAAAGGGACTGGAGAATGATTGGCAGCAGTCGCAGTTCAGCGAACCCCTGCTTCAGTGGTCTGGGAGAGAGCCAGAGGGAGCTGTACAGAGGGAGTCAAAAGAGAAGAAATGGAACGTGGAGAACGGAAGAGCTGACACACAAGGCTTTGGTGAACCAGAGGACTGCAAGATCAGGATTTCATCATCTTCAAAGAATGTGGAATTATAAACATATTTGAAGTTTGAAAGCAGATAAAGGAGCTGCAATCTGTGTTGTGCACAGAATGCTATGCTTATTTGTGGACAAGACAAGGAAGCACAGATACTTCAAAAATTAAAATGAAAAGAGAGGACTGTTAAGATCTACAGTATAGGTGACAGGGCAACTTGGAATAAATTAATGTCTTGAAAAGTTTTGTTTATGCTGAAATATTATGCAAACTAAAAAGAAAATTTGATTTAGAATCATTTAAAATCATTTAAAACCAGCAAGAGATAACTTAATTGCTATGGGACTATTCCTGCAACAGATAATTGGCAATTTTATTTAATAAGTTCAGTAGAAATTAGTAATGGAGTGGGATGAACACACACATTTCTGTTTTGATTGTTTTCATAAGTTCTGGGAGTTTTTATTGGATGTTCTAGCTGGATGCTGTGAAGAAGTAGACTTGAAAGATTTGTCTTAGCTGGTTTTCTGTGTGTTTCCAGCAGACAATTTGGTGTTTGTGGGTGTTTAAAAGCAGGAGGCTGTGAGAGTAAGTGGACTTGAAGGATTTTCTTAGCTGGTTTTCTGTTTGTTTCTAGCAGACTATTTGGTGTGTGTTTAAAAAACTGCTGTCTGGCCTGTAAGTGCAGGCATCATATTATAGGGGATTAGTGCTGTTTGAAAGTAAGGTGGGACTCTTAACTGTCAGTCTTCAGTTAGAGGTGAATGGGGAAAGAAGCTTCTAGCTGGATGCTGTGAGGAAGTAGACTTGAAAGATTTTCTTAGCTGGTAGTGCTTGTAGGTGCAGTGAGGGGCAGTCATAGGACTGATACACTCTCGTGAGAGTTGGGTGTAAGCCGTAGTCTCACCCATCCCTCCCCAGAGCTAGGCTGATTTATAGGGGAACACCTGCCCTGTAATTGGAGGAAAAGGCTTCAGGTGCAGCTCATGTACTTCTAGCCACTGGGGACTGGGTTTAAGGGCTGAGAGGGAGGAGCTTAGGGAGTTGTACACTTCCCCTATAAGTTTACTGTGTAGTACTGCACCTAGTAACGGGGGTACCTGTTTACTGTGGGACTGTATCTAGGATTAGTGGGTGACCTGATTAGTGGGTAGGGGAGTATCTTGGACTAGTGGGGAACCTGGTAGTTCACCCAAGAAACCCTATTTGGAGGGGGATGGGTCCACACGTCATTAGGGCCAGCATCTTTGGGAAGGTGGTGGGGTGCACAGGGTGTGGGGTGGCCATGATACTGGACTGGGCTTGGAAGTTCGGTGGTTGCCCAGTGTGCCACCAGCTGGCACAGCATAGGGAGGAGGTTGCGGGGATGAGGAGACAGCTGGGGGGGTATGGTTGGGAATAGGGCAGGGGCTCTTCCACGGGGTTGCACCAAGTGCTAGGGGTGGGGGCATAGGGAAAGGAGTGCAGGAGAGTACTCTGGGGTCACATGGGGACCCTGACAGAGGGGGCCCAAAAGGAAGACACTACCAAGGAAGCAGGCAGGTATCGGGGACCCTCACAGAGAGGGGCCAAAGGGAGGACATTCTCAGGGAAGTACACAAATGGCTGGGGCAGGACAGAAGGAAGCAAGGGGGGAGGTGGATCAGACCTTAAGCTCAGTAACTGCTTCAATTTTCTTCTTCTGCTTGAGGATGGGGGGGTGATGTAGCCATAACAGGGGTGGTTGGAGATGGAAAGGGAATGGAGGGCAGGAGGCAGGGACCAGATAGCAGGAAGAACAGGGGGACTTTGGAACATGGGAAAATGGGGGGAGCGGTGGATCAGAGCAGGAGGGGGGAGTAGAGAAAGGAAAGCACAAGGAGAAAGACCAGTTTGGAGGAAAGGGCAGGGAGAGTGACCAGAAGTACAAGAAGGATACAGTAAAGGCAGCCGAGGGTTTATGCCAGGGCTGCATGACAGGCAAGGAGGGGCTGAACGGAGACAGGAAGGAAGGGAGGATGAGCCAGGCAAGTTTAGCAGATGGGGAGGAAGGACCAGTCGCAAGCAGCGACAGGGGGGATAGCGGGGTACAAAAGGATACTCGGGAGGAGGAGAGGCATAGGATCAGAGGGAAGGGGTGGCCAGGGTAAATAAGGAGGGGCTGCAGGGGACCCAGATGGGGAAGAGCAAAGGAGCCAGCTGGGGAGGGCTGGTAGAAAGGATGAGGGACATGGAAGGGGGGAAATGGAGGAAAAGGGGTGGTCATAGTGCTCCTGTTGGGTGATTCCATGATCAGGGGTATCAAATGGGATAGGCAGGGGGAAGTCTGCCTGGTTAGAACAAAATGCTTCCCTGGAATAACGGTGCACAGGGCCAAGCATGAGGTATATCAGCTGGCAAAGGATTGTGGAGGTTCCCCAGATGTACTGGTCCACCTGGGTACCAATGACATTGAGGGAAATAGTGAGCTAGAGATACAGGCAAGGTTCAGGGAGCTTGCCAGGGTCTGTCATGACATAGGATGCATGATTTCCTTCTCGGAAATCCTGCCGGTGCCAAGGGCTAGTGGGAAGCACAAGAGGAAGATTAGGGAGTTAAACCAGTGGCTATGGGAGTGGTGTGGGGCCAGAGGGTATGGGTTGATGGGGGATTGGGGGCAGACCTGGGAGGATAAGGGGCTTTATGCTAGAGACAGGATCCATCTCAATTTGGAGGGGAGGGAAATCCTTAAGTTGAAAATAGAGGGGTTCATTGGTGAAAGGTAGGGTTTAAACTTGTGAAGGAGAGAGGGATGGGAGAGAAGGCCACTGAGGGGGGGTCCGATAAAGGAGGGACTGGGTCTCCAACCCCCTGGGGAGCTGGAGGAATTTGGGAAAAGGCCAACTGGTAAGGTGCTGACCAGGGGAAGATGGAATCTCCATGGGAACGCTAGCAGGGGAAATGGAAGTATACAGAAAGGGTGGAAGGTAGCCCTGCTATGGGCAGACTAGGTGGGCCAAGCGGTCCTTTTTTGCCATCAAAGTTTATGTTTCTATGTTTCTGCTAAATGCCAGGAGCTTGGGCAATAAAATGCCTGAGCTCCAGGCGATGCTAACTCAGGGAGAGGTGGATCTGGCAGCAGTCATTGAGACCTGGGCCACCGCAGGGCACGACTGGGACCTGAACCTGGAGGGTTACACCATTATCAGGAAGGACAGGGGGGAGGAAAGAGGAGGAGGGGTAGCAATAATAGTCAAAAACTGCACTGGCATAGGAGGAGTGGAGGAGGCGGAGGGAACTGTGGAGGCGATTTGGGTCACCTTGATAACAAATGGGGGCAAGAGAGTAAAAATAGGAGTGGTGTATTAGACCCCATGCACTGGCGGAGGAGCTGGAGGAGAGTCTGGTGGCAGATGTTGGGAGATACTGCAAATTGGGCAGGGGAAGAGTGGTGGTGTTTGGGGACTTAAGCATGCTAGAAACAGACTGGGAGACTATGACATCCTTGGTGGCCAGGGAACAGAGGTTGTTGGATGTCTTTCAGGATGTGTTCCTAACTCAGCAGGTGGGGGAACCGACCAGGGAGACGCAGATACTGGATGTGGTCCTGGCAGACAGTGACCAGATTGGGGGCCTGGAGGTAAGGGACTCACTGGCAGGGAGCGACCATGCCACAGTCTGGTTCTGCCTGGACCTAGGAGGAGGCGTAGAAGGCTGCACAAAGAAGGAAGTAACCGACTTCAGGGGGGCGGATTTCAAGGAAATGGGAAGGATCCTTAAGAAGCATTTGGATGGGACTGGGCCAGACATGGACGCTGACAGTAGGTGGGAAATCACCAGGAGGGGGGTGCAGGATGCTACCAGCACCTGTGCAAGAGTAAGACACAAATTTGGTAGGGCCCGTTAACCCCGCTGGTGGACCAGGGAGGTTCAGGAGGTGGTGAGGGGAAAGAAGGCGGCTTATAGGCATTTCAAGTGCTCAAGGAGTGAAAGGGATAGAGGGGAGTATGAGCTGATGGCCAGAAGGGCCACTAGGGTAGTGAGAGTGGCTAAGGCAAGGAAGGAGCAGAACCTGGCCAGGGAAATTAGGAGAGAGAATAAGGGGTTCTTTACATACATTGGGGAAAAACGAAGGGTGAAGGGGCAGATTAGCAGGATAAAAACAGGGGAGGGATGGGCACAAGATCCGGAGGAGCAGGCTGAGGTACTAAATGAGTACTTCGCCTCAGTTTTCACCAAGGAAAATGGGGAGGCTGCATCATACATGGGAGGAGATGGTGAAACTGGGAGGGGGGGACCCTTGCCGATCGTCGGATCTGGAGAGAGGATGAGCCATCACTGGCAGGAGGAGGGAAGGTAAGGCATGGGGACAAGGTAGTGGAGGTGAAAATCACAGCAGAGAGAGTGAGGGAAGCCCTCAGGTCCCTTACGGCAGAGAAAACACTGGGGCCAGATAAGTTACATACCAGAGTGCTGACGGAACTGGCGGATGTCCTGGCAAAACCCCTGGCAGAGCTTTTCAGCATCTCTCTGAAGACAGGGTGGGTGCCCCAGGACTGGAAGGTGGTGCATATAGTGCCTATCCACAAGGAGGGATCAAGGGAGATGGCAAGGAACTACAGGCCCATCAGCCTGACATCAGTGGTGGGCAAGGTGATGGAGGGCATTGTCAAGGAGAAGCTGGGGAGGACCTGGAAAAGTCAGGGTGCCTGAACGATAGACAGCATGGATTTGTCCCAAGGAAATCATGTCAGACAAACCTTGTGGAGTTCTATGACCGGGTGACGAGAGCCTTGGACCTGAGTAGACCGGAGGACGTCCTCTATCTTGACTTCAGCAAGTCGTTTGACTCTGTTCCTCATGGGGCCCTGTTGAATAAGCTGGGAGAAATGGGGGTGGGGAACCAGATGATCAGATGGATAGGCAATTGGCTCCAGAACTGGACCCAGAGGGTCATGGTTGGTGGGATAGTCTCATCCCCAAGGAGGGTCATTAGTGGGATCCCTCAGGGATCAGTCCTTGGGCCCCTCCTGTTCAATGCCTATGTCTCTGACATAAGGAAGGGTATCAGGAGTGAGATGAGTCTCTTTGCGGATGACTCAAAACTGGGGGCGGTGGTGGATGGGGAGGAGGGGAGGGTGGCCCTACAGGGGGACCTGGAGGCTCTGGAAAGGTGGTCTAGAAAGTGGAAGCTGAGGTTTAATGCAGGGAAATGCAAGGTACTGCATCTGGGAGCCAGGAGCCCGGGCCAAGAGTACACCCTGGGGGGGGGGGATGCTACAAGTCTCAGTGGCTGACAGGGACCTGGGGGTGGTGGTGGATGTCAAGATGAACAACTCTGAGACTTGTAGAAGGGCAGCAGCCAAGGCCAACAGGATGCTGGGATGCATTGCTAGGGGGATCACTTCCAGAAGGAAGGAAGTGATACTCCCCCTGTATAACTGCTTGGTGAGGCCGAGCCTCGAGTACTGCGTGCAGTTTTGGAGGCCACACTTAAAGAGGGACATTGAACTCCTGGAGAGGGTCCAGAGGAGGCCAACCAAAATGATCTGGGGCTTGGGGGACAGGACCTATGGGGAGAGGCTCGAAGAGCTAAATATATACACATTGGAAGAGAGAAGGGACCGGGGGGACATGATAGAGGTCTTCAAGTACACGATGCGGTTAAATAGGGGAGAAGCAGTCAAGGTGCTCTGAAGGAAGGAGGGGGCAACTAGAGGGCATGGGTGGAAGCTGGAGGGGGAAGATTCACGAAAGAAAGGAGGAGGTGCTACTTCACTGAGAGGGTGGTGGAGCCATGGAATGCACTGCCCAGGGGGCTGGTGGAGGCAGAGATGGTGGAGGGGTTCAAGAGGGGTGGGACAGGTACAGGGGAAGGGTTCTGGATGCAAAGTCCTGTGCAGTGGGAATATCTGGGACTGGGAAGGGAGAAGCCAGAGAGGACGAGGGGGGCAGCAAGGTCAGCTCCCAGGGTGGGGGCTGACCAAATGAGCAGACACGAAAGACCGTTAGGCCTATTCTGCTGGCATTTTAGTATGTAGTATGTTAGTAAATGCACACACGTTAATATTTGCTTGTAAGTTCTCCCACATTGAATAAGGGCAGCACTAACAGTGAATGGTAATTAATCAGCTGTTTCCAGTTACAACACTTGAAAGTTAATTAGGGATGTGTATAATCATTTTTTTAATTTTAAGATCATGAATCATGGTCAAGGTTCAACAAATAGCATGTGGTGCGGACACGCATAAATACCATTCCTATTTGAGAGAGGACCGGGACTGTAAGTGTTTAGTAGTAATGGCTGTGCAGTGGTGTACAGCTCGCAGTGTTTTACAGAGTGTTCTTTTAACACCGTGTGAGGAACTCAGTTTATTTATTACACTATACTGTGCTGAGATAAAGAACGGTTAGTGGGCACTAAGAAGCATGCAACGCAGACAAGGATTTGATGCAGAAGTGAGTGAACTTAGACTTCTACAATATAATCATCTATGAGCTTAACAGACTGTGCAGCAATACAAGGATCTTGTTTGCTAGTTCAGAAAGTACCATCATTTTTTGGACACTGGCAAATGAGGACAACCAAATATATGTACCCAAAGAAGTGGAAGGAAAGGATGTGGAAGTTAGCCAAGGAGGTGACCTCAGCGGGGAAAGCAGTGGACCCCAGAGGAGGAGGAAGTGAATCCTGGTGGGGGACTCCATCATAAGAGGGATCCAGCTAGGAACACAGGAGGGTGAGGACAGGGAGGTGAGGTGCCTACCAGGTGCCACGGCATGGAGGGATGGAAGGAAGATCCTGGGGATCACTGGGAAGGCAAGGCGGGAGGGTGTTCTGGATGTCATTATCCACCTAGGTACTAATAACCTGGCAAATGGGGAGCCAAAGGAAGTTCAGGAAGAGTTTAGGAAATTGGGAGGGTCTCAAGCAAGTAGCTACTTCTGTGCTTTCTCAGAAGTACTTCCTGCAGAGAGGCAAGGAGAAACATAGGAGTGCATGCACCAGGAACTTTAACTCATGGTTGAAGAAAAATTGGTGCTGTAAGGAAGGTTTGGATTCATTGGTGACTGGGGACCCACCTGGAGGGATGGAGGTTTGTTCAAGCCTGATGGCCTGCATCCATCCTGGAGGGGAATCCAAGCACTCAATGATAAGTTTAAATGCTACATTGACAAGCATTTAAACTAGCAAAAGGGGATGGCAGGCCAGCAAGGAGGGTACCTACTTGCTCACCCCCCACAGCTAGCAGTGGAACCAGTGAACCAGAGGTGTTGCTATCTCTGCAAAGCAGTGTGCAAAAGATGGAGATTAGTGCCCAAGAGGTGGATAGGCAGAAAAGGGCAAAATTCAGCAGAAGGGCAGACAGTAAGGAGAACCAGGGATAAAGGATAACCAAGGAAGGGCTGGAGTAGAACAGCGAAACAGTCTAGGAGGTCAAATCATGGAAAGCCATGTGTGCAAATGCCAGAGCCTTAGCAACAAGATGGAAGATCTGGAGGCTGTCATGGTGCAGTCAGACCTGGACATTGTGGCCATCACTGAAACCTGGTGTAATGATAACCATGACTGGGAGATGGCCATACCTGGCTACAACATATTCAGAAGAGACAGAGCAGGCAGGAAGGGAGGAGGTGGCACTGTATGTGAAAAATGACATGGGCCACAGAGATCCAGGAGGAACAAAATGGGGAGAGATACTGTGGGTTAAGCTGGAAAGGAAAATGGGGACAGCCATCCGCACAGGTGTGGTCTATAGACCACCAGCCCAAGAGGAAGAAACAGATAGGGAGCTGATGCTAGCCATCAAAGGATGGCAGACAAAAGTGAGGTAGTACTGGTTGGAGACTTCAATATTCCAGACGTGGACTGGAGCATCCCAGCAGCAGCATCAACTAGGAGCAGATTTCTCTGGACTCCCTCAGGGTGCCTTCCTCAAGCAACTGGTCACGGAACCAACTCGGCAGAAGGCAATACTGGACCTTGTGCTCACAAACAGGGACAGTGTGATGGAGTAACAGTGGGGGAGCACCTGGGGAACAGTGACCACCAGTCATTGTGGTTTGAAATACAGAAAGAGCAGCACCAAACCACACAAAAACACATATCCTGGATTTTAGGGGGGTAGACTTTGGGGAAATGGGGAGATACCCGAAAGAGGCATTAAGGGGAATGGGACAGGAATCAGGGGTTGAGGAACAGTAGGCAGTATTTAAAATGGGGATTACAAGAACAACAGAATTATGCATTAAGCAGGTTAGCAAGAGGAAAAGGAAGAGGAGACCATTATGGTTTCCAAAGAGGTAGCAAAGAAAGTGAAAGCCAAAAGATTGCATTCAGGCAATACAAAAGACACAGGCAGAGGGGATAGGGAGAAGTACCAGGAGAAGCAAAGGGAAGCAGGGAGGGTCAGTAAGGAAGCCAAAGCTCAGACAGAAGAACACATTGCAAAATCAGTGGGTAGAGGACAAAACCTTTACAGGTACATAAGTGAAAAGAAAGATAAAGGAGGGATAGTGAGACTGAAGGGGAGGATGGGGGCCACGTGGAGGATGACAACAGTAAAGCTGACATGTTGAACAGGTATTTCTGCTCAGTCTTTACTGAGGAAGAGGAGGATAATGGGTCTGAAGGGAGTACAAGGGGTGAGAATGGTGCAGAAATGGACACAAGTCCCTTTACATGAGAAAGGGTCCTGAAGGAACTGGAAGTAATAAGAGTTGATAAAGCAATGGGGCCAGATGGGGTGCACCCCAGGGTCCGTAAAGAACTAAGAGAGGTGGTGGCTGAACCTCTGGCTATCCTGTTTAGCCGATCACTGGAAACAGGGGAGGTACCCAAAGACTGGAGGACAGCAGATGTAGTCCCCTTATACAAAAGTGGGAACAAAGAGGAAGCAGGGAACTACAGACCAGTCAGCCTCACCTCGGTAGTGGGGAAGATCATGGAAGCACTACTGAAGGAGAGATTGGTGGAACATCTGGTTGTCAATGGACTACAGGACCCAAGGCAGCATGGTTTCACCAGGGGGAGGTCATGTCAGACCAACCTCATTGAATTTTTTGACTGGGTGACTAGGGAGGTGGATCAGGGGAGGGCAGTGGACATGGCCTATCTGGACTTCAGCAAGGCCTTTGACACTGTGCCACATAGAAGACTATTACACAAACTGGGGAATATGGGTGTGGGCAGGACAGTGGTGTGGTGGGTAGGTAACTGGCTGGGTGGCAGGACACAGAGGGTGGTGGTAAATGGCTGTCACTCCACAGAGGGAACAGTGACCAGTGGGGTACCACAGGGATCAGTGCTGGGACCGGTACTATTCAATATCTTCATCAGTGACATTGCGCAGGACCTAGAAGGCAGAATTTCACTGTTCGCTGATGACACAAAGCTCTGTAACAGAGTGGATATGCCAGAGTGTGTAGACAGAATGAGGAGGGACCTGCAGAAACACCAAGCAGGAAAGGGATCTTGGAGTTATCATCTCTGATGACCTCAAGGCAGGGAAACAGTGTGACAAGGCAGCAGATAAAGCAAATAGGATGCTGGGATGCATAGGCAGGGGCATCACCAGCAGGAAAAGGGAGGTCATAATTCCACTATACAAGACACTAGTGAGGCCGCACCTGGAGTACACTGTGCAGTTCTGGAGACCTTACCTACATAAGGACATAGACAGGGTAGAGAAGGTTCAGAGGAGGGCAACAAAGATGGTGCACGGATTGCATCACAAGTCCTATGAGGACAGGTTGAAGGCACTGAACATGTACTCCTGGAGGAGAGGAGGGAGAGGGGATATGATAGAGACATACAAGTATCTTACAGGGAGGAACAGGGTGCAGGAATACTATTTTTAAGCGAAAAGATGTTCCAGGACTAGAGGGCATGGGATGAAGTTGGAGGGAGGATGATTCAGAGGAAATGTGAGGAAGAATTTCTTCACAGAACGGGTGGTGGGCAAGTGGAACACCCTGCCAGAGGAAGTGGTGGGGGCTGAAACAATCACGGGATTTAAGAATGCATGGGATAGACATAAAGGAATTCTGGAGGTCAGGGGTAAGGGGCAACAGACTTCTAGGAAAACATAAACTGAACTTACGAGCTCAAATGGGCAGACTGGGTGGGCCATAGGCCCTTATCTGCCGACACTGTCTATGTATCTATGTATCTATGTATCTATGGATTACAGACACTTTTCAGATCTGCCTGGTGCCCACATCAGGGGGCCCAATCCTCATTTCGGCATTCATAAGCCCCCCCCCAGCAATGTGGGACACTGGGAAGCCCTCTCCCAGTGTCCTGAAATAGTTTCATTAAACTTCCTGAAAAAGAAGTCCCTCAATGTTTGGTTTTTTTTTAAACCTGAAAAAAAGAAAACGGTCCCTCATCGTCACCCAATCCTCCTCCTCCCCATCCCAACCCTCCACTGGCCCCCTTACCCTATACTTACCACCTGGAGGTCATATGATGTTATCTTCTTTGGACCAAGACACATCTGCACTCTTCAAAGCTGAATCATGAACTGAGGAATAAAGCGTGGTGCTGTATAATTTATATGGCATTTACCTTTGTTCCTCAGTTCCTCAGTTTAACTTCAATAGTATCTGATCTGAAGAATAAACGACACTCGTAACCAGAGGTAAGTATAGAATGAAGTAGAGGGTGGCCATTCAGAGGAGGGTCAGGATGGGGGAGGGGAATGGCAGCAACAATGAGGAATTGTTTTCTTTATTTCAGGTTTAAATAGAAAAAATAAAGACATCGGAGGATGGTTTTCTTTTTTGCAGGTATACATATTAAATAAATGCATTTCGTGACACTGGGGGTGGGCTCCCCCGTGTCCCACTGTGCTGGAGGGTATTAATTCTGACTACTGACATGGGGGTTGGACCCCCCAATGTCAGCAAACATTTTTAAATTATTAGGGCTGCTGAGGAGAGGGGGTATGGCATCCAGCACTGGGGATGGGAATCCCCAGCGTTGTATTGTACAAATACATAAATAAATAAATACACTGCCACCAAGGATTGGGGCCCCTGGTGTGCAGATACAGTTTAAGGCACAGCACAGTCAGGATGGCTGGGTTACAATGACAGTAGCCCTGTCCCTGACCTACTAGTGGTGACAGCAGCAAGGCTTGCATTATACGACACAGCTGTCATTTATTAAAGACAGCTGTGTCGTATAGTGCAAACTGCTGCTTTCGCAAAAATTCAATTATGAATAGAACGTTCATTTTTTGATCTGCACATGCTCAGAAATGGAACATTTTTATTAAGTATTTTAAAAACTGCTTAACAGTGGGACCTAAAACCTACAAAAGCACATACCTCAGACCAACCTCTATGAAATCTGAAAGTTTCAGGTTTTAAAGCCTCCTATTTTAGTTATCCGGTGGCAAAAAAAGTCTTAAAATTTTCAAAACTGGAGACTTTTGCAGTTTTTTGTACCTCTGTAACTTTGCCTCCCCTGAACCGAGCTACAGGAGCTTTAAAGGATCAAGAGATCCTGATACCGAAGCTGTACTTTCCAAATGTCATGTAAATCAGTTGAATGTGGGCAAAGTTATTAAGGTGCAAACATTTGGGTTTAACATAGAAGTGCTTACGCAAACCTAATATACAGGCGCAACCACATCTGTATAATATATATCTATCTATATATCTATATCTACAAATATTATATATTAGAGGCAAAAAACTCCGTTTAATGCATCAGTTAGGGTTGTTCCACAGTGACAAAAGTGAGGAAATTCGATGTTACGGTTGAAACCCCCTTTGCACCCCTCCAGCCAACCCCCTCCAACTGGAATCGGGGTGCGCACTGGGGTAGTCGGCCCTAACTGTCACCCCATCACATGTGGAAAGAAGCTGAGGAATACGAGAATGGGGTGACAGTTAGGACTGATGACCCCAATGCGCACTCCCGATTCCAGTTGGGGGATGGGCTGGAGGGGTGCAAAGGGGGTTTCAACCCTAACATCGAATTTCCTCATTTTTGTCGCTATGGAACAACCTTAACTGATGCATTAAACAGAGTTTTTTGCCTCTAATTTCCCTTCTTTTTGAGAATGATAATGAGAAATAGTGAATGTAATGCAGTGGTGGGAGCGTGTGGGCCCTGCAGGCCCGTGCTCACCATGATGTCTTGTCACACAGTAACAATGTGCCTAAGCGCAAATCATAATGCACATGGTGATGCAAAGCGAAACAGAAGAGAAACAGTATTGTAGACAGAAATGTTAAAAAACAAGCATAAGCGCAACCACAAATGAAAGCGCAAAGTGCGCACGGTGGCGTGAGAACGGTAAGTGAAACAGGTACGGAACAGCAAGCAGAAACGGTAATGGTAACAGTAATGTAAGCGCACAGGATGGTTTTCCCCAAAAGCTGTATAGAGAAAGACAGTGAGTACAAAGAATGTATGCAGAATAATGACTTTCGGAACACAAAAATGAGGACTTGGAATAGTAAATTGCTTATATCTCATTAATCGTACGACATTTAAAAGTCATACGAATTATCAATTTCCTGGCTAGTTTAGTACTTAACCCCCTTTATTTAGGTCTAAGAATTTTTTTCGACAAAAGTCCGTATCTCGCACCGTTTTCGAGATATGGGCCCTGAATAGCGCAGCGAATGCCGTAATGTTATCCTATGGGAAAAAAACAGAAGTTCGGAGTGCCATAACTTTGCCTCCCTGTAATATTTTTTCCCCAAACCACTGAAAAGCACACCTGTGGGATGTTGGCTGTGTGCCCTGCAAATTTCAGCCCAAAAGACCAAACCATTATTCTGCAGCAGGGCGCCAAACAATTGCTGCAATGTGTCGTATGCCGTAATGTTATCCTATGGGAAAAAGCATCAACTTTGGAGTACTCTAACTTTGCCGCCGTGTAATAGTTTTTCAACAAAACAGGAAAGGCACATCTGTGAGATGTTGGCTGCGTTTCCTCCAAATTTCAGCCCAAAACTCCAAACCGTTCTTTTGTAGCAGGGTACCAAAGAATTATTGTTATTTTGGGCATAGTGTCACAAAGTAGTGTCGTGATTTGGGAAAGCTTTCGCAAAAATTTGTAACACTTTCATAAGTGCAACACTATTTTGCGAAAGTACTTTTTCCAGAAATCTGAAAAACATATTTCTGGGGTGTTTTACCCCAAAATAAAGACATGGCTAGCATCCTCAGAGCCCGACTAGGTGATTACAAAAAGAATTAGGTTGCTAGAGGATCTCAATTTTAAATGCCAAGCATTTTTCTGATCACTAACTGAAAACAAAATGGCGGATGTGCGACAGTAAAAAGGCCATTTGCGACAGTAAAAAGTGCATTTGCAACACTGTCGAACTTTTTGTTAACTTTTCCCATTGACTTATAATGGGAAATTGTTTTTTGAATAACTTTTGACCGTTTAATATTTTTTCACGAAATCTTCAAAAGGCACATCAGGGACCCCAGCCGCATGTTCCCCAAAGATTTCAGGCCAGTCGTGCAAACCATGCGACCTGTAGGCGCGACCGTAGAATTCCAGAAAAAGTGTAAATGCATGCACAGATCACGCTTAATAACTCCGCAGCCGTGTATCTGACCAGTAAAAAACTTGGCAGATCCCAAGGTGTATGGGTCTTGATCGTGTATTCCAAATTTCAGACAAATCCAACAAATGGTTGCAAAGTTATTAAAGTGCAAAATTTTGGGTTTAACATGTAAATGGCTCCTCAACCCTAACTATAGTGGCACATAATATACACACAAAACACATGTGAGTGTAAAAAGTGTTATCTGTAACAGCTCAGACCTTAGTTTCAAGATATCATAACTTAGATTCATCACAACAGATATCCTGAAACTTAGATTTGTCATTGCCTGCCACTTTGCACTGTTCCCTGCAGCTCTGCATTGTCAGATGAGTCACTGAGGTCTTAATGTGTGTGCACATGCTTAACACTATTAACTATGAGTTTCAAACATGCAATCGTTCAGACTAGAGGTTTGAATAAAAAAAAAAATAATCCCCAACACATGATGCTGCAGACAGCGATCTTTCCCCCGGTTAGACGTTCGACTACTGATGCTTCGATGAAGTGATCACAATCCAGCTACCACCTTCCAGAGAGACTTCCTCTCATCTCCGTGAAGCATGCCACTGTTGTGTCCTGACCCAGGAGTACTGAACCCTCTGTTACCACTGCACACTCAAGACTGCAAGGCCTGCTCATGACAGAGACCTCCTTGATGTTCCCCCTTTACAGACTCAGCAAAGACGGAGCTTGAGCATGCACAGAAGGCATAGAAATGCTCATCATGAAGCGAACCATTCGGAAGTTTTTTTATGTTATGCGGGCCAATCAAAATTGTTATGCTGTTGCTATGATACCCAACTCCATAACAATCCCACTGATCCTTGTAAGCAGCCACACCCCAGCTAGTGACTGTCCTTGTTACCAACAGCACTGTAATCAACTAGAACAAGAAAAAGACCTGCTGCAGAATCCTCATTGAAATGAATAGGAAATCATTGAAACAATGACACTCACACCTGTTGTAAACATCAAATATGATATGCTCTAAGTTAAGATATCAGAAATATCTTCTCTCGTTCACGTTGACCTCTACTGACCTCACTCGTGGCTTTACCACTCGTGAGGTCAGAAGTCAAAGTCAATGCGAGAAGATATTTCTGATATCTTAATTTAAGTCATATCATATCCCAGAAATACATATCTTAATAAAATGAGTGGGAAAAATCAGTAAAAATGCTGTCTCTTTATTGGATGAAACACACCATATGGCTGTGCATTATTCCACAATGACCACATGCCTGTAGTTCTGTTTATTTTTCACCCCCTCCAAAACAATTGTGGCTATTTTATAAGACAGATAATCAACTACAGGGTGTGTAGTCATGCTCTAATCTACGCATGCCTTGGGTGGTTGAATGCACTCGGCCTGCACCCTTGTGTCTCACAACAGACACCAAAGTATGCATATATCAGAGCACAACTGCATGCCCTGTAGTGGATTATCTGTTACATATATACATCAAACATATATATGTCTTTCTTTTTCCATAGAAGAGGTGTAAAATTAGCAGCCCATGTACACCTACAAATTAATCAATTATGACATCATCAATTTGTAACAGCTCACAAATGTAATTAAATTAGACTGGTATACCTACTCACAATTATATGGAATTAATGTCAGTTAAAAACAACTTATCAACCAGGATAAGAAACTGGCTTGGAGAGAGGACACAGTGGATGGTGGTAAATAGGACTGATCTGGAGTCTCAATCTCAAAGCCAGAACTTTCACAAAGAAGACTTTTACAAAATGTTGGATTAACCCCCTCGCCCCCACACCACATATACACACACACACACACACACACACATATGCACATAACACAGCCAAAAACATGAGGCGGCATTTAAACAAAAAAAGAGTTCAAATTCATCCCACCACACACACACACACAAAACACA
The DNA here is from genome assembly GCA_016271365.2 of Neoceratodus forsteri. Lineage (NCBI taxonomy): Eukaryota > Metazoa > Chordata > Ceratodontiformes > Ceratodontidae > Neoceratodus > Neoceratodus forsteri. The sequence continues at coordinate 1,142,762,484 of CM057450.1, read as the reverse complement.
GCCAAAAACATGAGGTGGCATTTAAACAAAAAAAAGAGTTCAAGTTCACCCCACCACACACACACACACACACACACACACACACACACACACACACACACACCACATCTCTTAATTTCAACCATTCGATATCCAAAGCACAGAAAAATCTTTTATCTGCTGGAAAGACATGTTGTATCTATAGGAACTGCATTGACAACTGTGTTCTAAACAAATTCCTTCATCTGGCTTCACGCATCTTAAAACACACTGCAACTTTACAAATACTGTACCAAAGAGTATTACAAACAAGAATTAAACTTACCACACAAATTAATTAAAAATCTCTCTCAAAGTACTCGAAAAGCCATTAGCAGTGCTGCCCAATTACTCTGTCCTCAAACTGCTGTAGTGAAGCATCTTGATGTCTTTGGTGTGAGACACACACACACACAATGACATACTGTACATCTGCTATCAGTAAACTGATTATCAAATCAATTATTTAATCCATTTTAACTCTGCATGATCATTAAATAGGTTAACACTTGTACTGCCGGAACAGGGGTGAACACAGTGCAGGAGGGGAGTCCCTTTCAAATCAGAAAGAGAACCAGGAGCAGAAGGCATGTGATGAAGCTGGAGGGGAGGAGTTTAAGAGGGCAATGAGGAAGTACTACTTCACTGAAATGGCAGCAGACTACCAGTGGAAGTGATGAAGGCAATATCAGTGCAGGGTTCAATCATATGTGGAATAGACATAGAGTATACTAATAAATACGGTAGGTAAGCAGGAAGGAGGGCAGATCACTGGAGACCAGTTAGGGCCTGTGGAAACAGATTAGGCAGGGAACATCTGGGCAGACTGGGTGGGCCTAGTTGTCAAATTCTATGTTTTTATGAACTATTTCAAAATCCCCAATAAAACTAAAAACAAAATTGTATTTGACTACCCAAATGTATATTATAAAACAACCATAAGAAAAGTGTGTATACTTGAAATGCATTTCCATGTAGGGAGTCTAGTGAGCTAATAAACCACTATCCTTTTGGTCTTGTGGCTTATTAGCATAATAGACCCTCACAATGGCATTCATTTCTTGTTTGTTACAACCTAACCACACTCAGGACGCAGCTTGCAACAAGATGCCAATTTTCTCAGCCTTCCACACTTGGAAGGACACCACAGTAGCTGCCACCACTCAGAAATGATTCTCTTCCCTGGGGATTTTCTTGGTCAGTATCCTACCAGAGCCACTGCTCACACCGTACAGTGCTTCTCTGGCTCTGTCACTCACTTCTGAGTAAACACTTCACTTCTTACAATATTTGTTTATTTTATTTATGACTTTGTTAACCAGGTAGGTGCACTGATCCCAGGGACCGTTTTCAGGCACGACCCGGGCCACATAAGGCAGCACAGAGTAGAAAGATCAGAACAACAAGAACATAACAAGAGCAGTTAATACATAGTGAAAGGTTACAGTTGTTACATTTGGCAATACATGGTGGCAGTAGTTGAGGGACAACAAATAACAAAGCAAAGTGAGGCTCATGGTGGTACAGTTTCAGTAAATAAGAGAACCTATTTGGCCCTACCCCTGGAACCTATTGGGGGGGGGCTAGTCCTTAAAGCAGTGGCAGGTGGATGCCAACAGAAACCAGTCTTTGAGGCAAGTTTTGAACTGGTAGTGAGTGTTTATGGTGTGCAGTTCAGTGGGCAGTTTGTTCCATAGTGTGGGGCCTGCTACGGACAGGGCTGTAGCACCCATGTTCATAGCTACCTTGGGGATTTTCAGGGAAGGGATACTGGAGGAGCGTAGGCAGCTGTGTGAGGTTTTGACGGTGAGAAGGGGAGCAAGAGGGGATTTCTAGCCAATATGGATGGCAGAATCAATAAAACTGTACGGTGCAAGGTCAAAGCGGGCTTGTAATGGGAGCCACCCCTGTGCAGTGTAAAGTGTACAGTGGTGTGTGAAGAAAAGGGCCAGCAGGGAGAAGGACAGGCACTGTTTTATGCTGATAGTTTTGCCATGGTGGATGTGGAGGTCCTGGAGTAGATGGGAGAGCAGTAGTCCAGGATAGGTAGCAGGTTTCCCTGGATGATGGCATGGTGGGCCTCAGGGGTGAGGTATCTGTAGGCAGCCCCTAGTTTTTGGTGAAATCTTAGAACCAGGGAGTTTATGTGGTCTGTAAAGGAAAGTGAGGGGTCAAGCATAACTCCTAGATATTTGAAATGTCTGACGTCCTCTAGGGCATGGCCATCAGGGGACGTGATGATTAGGGGTGGGTTAGATTTGCATTTCGTTAGGAAGGGCTTAGATCTGAACAACATTGTTTTGGTTTTTTTGGCATTGACCAGAAGGAGGTTGTCAGAGAACCAGTTGTGGGCTATGGTGTAGTTTTGGGAGAGGCTGCAGAGATGAGGGTAGGAGACTTTCCACTGGAGAAGAGCACAAGGTCATCAGCATAAAGGATTGAGTGACAGTTGAGACTAACCACTGGATGGGAGTTAATGAATAAGAAGAAAAGGAGGGGTCCCAGGATAGAGCCTTGGGGGACCCCAGTAGAGACAGGAAGGGTGGGCGAGCGGGCCGGGCCAGTGCACACAAACTGGGAGCTAAGGTAGCTTCTGAACCAGGTGGTGACCTCCGGAGAGCAGCCAAGGTGATGCAATTTGGAGAGGAGGAGTGAGTGATAGACCAGGTTGAAGGCTTTGGAGAGGTCAATGAAGACTGTGCCAGCTGCATTTCCACAGTCCATGTTTGACAATATGGTAACTGTAGCCATTTTCTCCCTCTTCAGAGGCAGAACGCAGATTGGTCAATACCAATGGTAACTATTCTTCCAAAAGATTTAGTCACAGAGGCATGAAGTATATACAAAAAATATTTACTACTTCACAATATTGACACAATCTACAGGATATAACAATGCACAAAGACTATGGAAATTACAAGGTTACTATGGAAATTTAAAATAAATGGTTTGCACACAGTAGAACAATCACATAGAAAAGCCTTCATATAACTTCTTAACTCTTAGCAAAGTAGAAAGATTTCTTATCACACAGGATAACTTTGTGAGCCATAGCACACTCCAACCTTAGATTGTGAAAGGATGAAGCCCCCACGCTAACTAACCTGCTAGGTTCTAACCAGACCTCAAAAGCCTACGCTAAAATTATCTATGAGGACCACCTAGTCTGCCTCTGGCAACAATTTTAATCTCATTACCCAGCACATCTCTGTCCCCTTAGCAGATAGAGTTAAAATAAAAAAGAAATGAAAAAAAAAAATGAAATAGCAAGTTGTTACATCCCTTCCCCCCGAAATGAAAAGCATAATTCTTTTAGCAACCCTAAAGAATGTTAGCTTTGTCATGTGAGAAGGCTGGCTCCACTTGCTGTGCTCTCTCTTGATTCACTCTGTGTTAACCCCAAATCAGTTCTTTATAGCACTTCCCCCTTTCTTATAGGTCCTGTTGTCTACACAACCCATCAGCATTTCCATGCTGTGAACCACTGCAGTGCCTAATGTCCATATTATAGGACTGCAGCATCAGGCTCTACTTCAGAAATCAGTGCTGTTGTTCACTGGTCCTATGCAGCCACAAGAGGGGGTTATGGTCAGTGACCAGGTTGAATTCCCTCCCATACAGATAAGGTTGCAGCTTCTGCAAAGCCCAGGCAATACCTAACACTTCTGTTTGATTGTGGCGTAGACCCCCCTCTGTGAGCAGTAGTTTCCTGTTCAGGTACATGACTGGGTGCTCCTCTCCCAAGTGCATAACCTGAATCAGAACCTTGCCTAGCCCATGATCAGATGCATCTACGTTCACGATGAACCTTGCAGGATAGTTTGGGCTGGTGAGCATGGTGCCCAACAAAATGCCTCCTTCAGTTTATGGAATACAGTATCAAGTTTCCATTCACTGAACCTTGTCAGGCATTTTCTTCCTGGTGTGATTGGAGAGAAGTTTAACCAGGCTGTTGAAAATTGGTACAAACCTATGCTACTACCCTGCTATTCCTAGGAAGGCCTGAATCTTTCTCTTAGTCATGGGTGTGGCCCATCCCTGGATGGTCTCAGTTTTCAACGGCTCAGGCCAGATTTACCCACTCACCAATCTCTGCCCAAGGTATGTCATCTCTGTCAATCCTATCTGGCACTCCTCCACCTTGACTGTCAGCCCAGCAGTCTGTAGGGTGTGGAACACCGCTTGTCATGTGCCTGAAGTGATCCTCCCAGGACTGGCTATAGATGGTGATGTCATCCATGACATCACCATCTATAATGATGACATGGATGACTTCGCCATCTATAGTGATGTTGTCCATGAATGCCAGTGCAAAAGCTCCTGCCCCATTCAGAATGCAGTCCATGAGCCACTGAAATGTAACTGGTGCATTTTTCATCCTGAATGGTATTACTCTGAATAGCCCAAATGGGGAGATGAAGGCTGACCTCTCTCTGGCTTCAGGGGTCAGGGGCACCTGTAAGTAACCCTTTGTCAGATCTATGGTGGTCAGATACATCCCTGGACAGTTAGCATCTCCTTGATCTCCCCCTCTATGACATATTTTACACCCTCCAGGACTCAGTAGGGTGGCTGCCTCAGGGAAGCCTGGCACCCTGTATGCACATGGTGCTCTTCCAGCATGGTATACTCCAGCTTCTCCGTGAACATCCTACACATTTCAGTAGCTTGGGTCGGTGTCAGTTTCTCAGAGAGGGTGACGGCGTCCATGGAGAATTCTCCTTTAACCTCTCCCAAGCGATCCCCCAGTAGACCCACCTCTGTCTCCTCCTCTGGGTAGCTGCACACAGCCAGGACCATCTTATCTTGGTCATGGTAAGGTTTCAACATGTTAATGTTGTAGATCTGCTGCTTGTACCTCATGTGGGGGCAGCTTCATCATATAATTAACATTTTTCACCCTCCTGACCACAAAGAATAGACTCTTACTAGCCAGCTGCAATTTATTCTGCCAGATGGAAATAAGCACCATCTCCCAACTTTGTACTCATGGGTTCTGGCCCCACAATTATACCATGTCTTCTGTCTCATTTGTGCAGAGGCTAGATGCTCATGGGTGAATTCCATGAGCTCCTTGAACCCAGACCTGAAATTCAGGACATATTCTACAACAGATTCCCCTTGGGGAGCAAGCTCACCCTCCCATTCATCCCTTATCAAATCAAGGGGGCCCTTCCACTCTATGGGCAAATAGGAATTTGAAAGGTGAGAACCCTGTGGACTCCTGGGGGACTTTCCTGTAGGAAAATAAGAGATGGGATAAGTACTTGTCCCACTGTCTTGCATGCTGGTTGGCAAATGCTTTCCACATGGTCTTAAGAGAGATGCATTAAATCACTCAACCAGACTGTTAGTCTGAGGATGGTACAGGGAGGCCCTGAGCTGCCTCACTCCACACTTTTCCCAAAGACTAGTCATAAAACCAGACATGAAGTTGGTGCCCTGCTCCAAAAGATTATCATGGGGAAAACCCATCCAGCTAAATATCTCCACCAGTTCATCAACCACTTTCTCAGCCTCGGTAAGGACAAGGGCCTTGCCTCTAGGTACATTGTAGCCTAATATACAACCACCAAGATTGTTTTGAGTCATGTCTGCCCCAGCAGGGGTTGTCTACATTGCCTGGACAGTTTCCTGACATGAAAGACCTTGGCCTGTCTGAAGCTCCCAAGTTAACTAACTAGGGGGTCCCGTCGTTACATGATAAAAGGACTGAAATTACCTACCATGGCCAGCTACTCTGCCTCTGGCAACAATTTTTATCTGATTTCCCCAGCACATCTCTGTCCTCTTAACAGACAGAGTTAACATTTTAAAAAGTAAAAAAATTAAAGAGCAAGTTGTTGCAGTATACAAAGTTTTTCTATTATGTATTCTATATACAGTATACATTGTTTTTGAAAAGCAAAGACTAAACTTCGATTAACTTTTATCCCAGTGCTATTTCTATCCATTTCTGATCAACATTTTCACATTACAGATTATTACTTGATAAGCCGTTTAGCTCTGCTCACCACATGAGAACTTCTGGCAGGTGTTGAGGTATCTTATTAAGCTGATTGCTGTGATGTTAAACATACTGCAAAGCCCAAAGAGAAAGCCATCAAGTCCATAGTAGATGCAGGTGGGCTGGTCACCCAACCACACATGGTTGAAGGAGGAGACAATGGAGAAAGGACAGAGAAAGAGACAGCACAGGAAAGCGAGAATTGCCAAATTGATACACAGAGCCTCCAATCCAAAAATCTTCTTTCTTCTTCTGTAGGACACCAGCAAAACAAGTCCATTTCCAAAAAAATGACAGCACAACTGGGAATAAGTAAAAAGACACAAGCCAGTTCAGTAAGTTCTGTCACAGCAAAATAGTTATTGTAACAAATTCTGAATGTCTGATCAAAAACACAAGTAATTATCGGCAAGGCTGTTTCAGTTAGGGGACTTTGTTACAAGACCGTGTACATAACACCCAGAAAGCAAAGGCTTACTATCGACCACTGCTCTATTTAAGGAGATACTTCTGTCTCTGGAAAAAAAAGTGTAAACATAATATTTTAGGTATATTATTTCAAATATTGTCTCTATTTATCAGCTCTGATGCTTTATCTCTAAGGACTGTTGTGTCTCATACTTCATCTGCTATTCCTGCATTTTCCTACAAGGACGTCATAATTTTCTGTGTAGAACATTACAATAATTTTCATAGTTACTGGCTGTGATATCCCAACTACAGAACAATGGATTATGTGCAGGAAGAAGCAAGAATAGAGGAAGTCTGAAGGAAAAATATTTTGATTTCATGTAAATGTCTTAAAGGTAATAGGAAACATATTTTATACCTCTAGAAACCCTCCAGTTGTCCTTTTATTGGTTACCCAGTATTCTGATATGTTTTTGACCTTTGATGTTAAACTAATAATCTAATTTTGTTGCCTTTGTAACTACCCTGAATCCCTCTATACTCAGTAGTTGATGCCCTCTCTTTTCATACTGCCTGAACTTTCTATGACATCACAAACTCCTTTCCAGGCCATTCAAATGAATAGCACAGAATGGGAGTTATTGATGTCATAGAATGTCTTGGAAATATGAAAATCAAGAGCAGTAGTTGGTGTGGAGAGTGGAACTTTATGTAGATCTGAGGGCACCCCAAAGCAACGTTATTTATTTATCAAAAAAAATCATCAAAACATATCAGAATACATATCTGGCATGGAAAGGAGGACGGAAGGGCAGTTAACTATGTAAAAATCATTTCCCATTTCCTTTAAGCACTAAAGAAATACTGTATAGAGCAGTAAAGAAGTAGCAGCTGTAAAGTGTCTAAATATATTTTAAAAAGTTTCCCAGACACTGAAGAAGCTTTTTAAAAGTCAAATAAGCACTCATAATGCACTACATCTGAATCTGAAAGGCTTATTTCCCCATAAGTTGTAACTGAAACCTAGAAACAAAGACAATGATGGTAGACAAAGACCAACAGTCCATCCAGTTTGTCCAAGTTCCAAGTTTAGCTCTGGGACCTACTGTTCTTCCAGGGTCTTAGCCCTCACCATCCTTCCCCCCATTCCCCTCACAGCTTCTGGCACCCCGAGCAACCACTATACTCTTAATTTTATCCCAACCCTGTTTAAACCCAACTGTTTTAACACCCACCACTTCAGCAGGCAGACTGTTCCATGGCTCCACTACCCTTTCTGTAAAATAATACTTCCTTATGTCCCTTCTGAACCTCCCTTCTGGCAGTTTTCACATGTGTCCACATGACTGTGAACTAGTATTCAAGCTAAATATTTCTCTACAGTTCACCTTATTAATTCCTTTTAGGAACTTGAAAGTCTCTATCACATCTCACCACTTCCTTCTGGTCTCCAGCGAGTAAATGTTCAGTGCCTTGAGGCACTCCTCATAGAACATGCCCTGTTATCCTTGAATCATTTTTGTTACACTGCACTGCACCATCTCCAGCCTATCTCTATCTTTTCTCTCAGGTGAGAACCCCAGAACTGGGTGCAGTACTCCAGGTGTGGCCTCACTAAGGAACTATATAGAGGAAGTATTATCTCTTCCCTTTTGCTATCATAGAAACATAGAATTTGATGGCAGATAAGGACAGCTTGGCCCACCCAGTCTGCCCATTTCCCTGCCTACTGGATAAGCTGCAGATCCTAGTTAACCAGCAGCCTACTTCTTCCTACCCCAACCCCCTAGAATTGCCTTATGACTGTCCCATGCATGCTTGAATTCCACCACTGCTTTTGACTCCGACCTCCTCCGGAGGCGTTACATACATCCACAACCCTCTCTGTGAAAAAATACTTCCCTTAAATTACCTCTGAGCAGCCCCCTCTATCTTCAAATTGTGCCCCTTGTTCTTGCACACCTCTTTTTTTGAAAGATGCTACCCTCTTGGACTTTGTTGATTCCCTTGAGGTACTTGAAAGTTTCTATCATGTCCTCCCTCTCCCTCCTTCCTCGAGGCTATACATATTAAGCTCCTTAAGTCTCTCTTCATATGTCTTCCGGTGCAGACCCTGCGCCATTTTAGTTGCCCTCCTCTGGACAGCTTCCATCCTGTTTATGTCTTTACGAAGACTGGGTCTCCAGAACTGCACACAGTACTCCAGATGGGGTCTGACCAGCTGTCTGTACAGAGGGATAGTAACTTCCTGTTTTCTACTGATGATGCCTCTCCCTATGCATCCCAGTATCCCCCAGCCCTCCTTGCTGCCCTCTCACATTGCTTGCCCACCTTTAGGTCATCTGATATGACTACCCCCAGGTCCCTTTCCATTTTTGTTGTTGTTAGTATCTCATCCCCCTTTCTGTACTCTTCCCCTGGGTTTTTGTTTCCCAGGTGCATTACCTTGCAATTCTTAGCATTGAATCTAAGCTGCCATACATTTGACCATTCCTCTAACCTTGCCAAGTCCCTTTTCATCCTTTCCACCCCACCTTGTGCATCAACTCTGATGCAGATGTTTGTGTCATCTGCAAAGAGACATACTTTCCTTCCAGTCCTCTGCAATGTAAGCTATAAAGGCGTTGAAGAGGACCGATCTAATACTGAACCCTGCGGTACCCCACTAGTAAGCCCCCTTTCTTCAGAGTGGACTCCATTTACTATTACTCTCTGTGTCCTATTCTCCAACTAATTTTTTACCCAGGCTGTCATCTTGGGACCCACTCCCAGGCTAGCTAACTTGTATATTAATCTTTTGTGTGGAACTATGTCAAATGCCTTGCTAAAGTCTAGGTAGGCCATGTCCACAGCCCCTCCCTGATCTACTACTTTGGTTACCCAGTCAAAGAAATCTATCAGATTTGTCTGGCATGACCTTCCTGCTGTGAATCCATGCTGCCTTGGGTCCTGTGCCCCTCTGGCCTCTAGATACTCGACAATTCTTTCCTTCAGAAGTGATTCCATCATTTTCTCTACCACTGAGGTTAAACTAACAAATCTGTAGTTTCCTACTTCTGCCTTGCTCCCACTTTTGTGAAGGGGAATCACATCTGCCCTCCTCCAGTCCTCGGGTACCACCCCATCCTCCCATGATTTGTTAAACAGGGTAGTCAGTGGTGTCACTAATTCTACCCTTAGTTCTTTTAGAATTCTGGGATGAATCCCATCAGGCCCCATTGCTTTGTCCACCTTCAGTTTTAAGAGTTCGTTCAGAACCCTTTCTTCTGTAAATGGGCTGGTATCAACTTCTGTATCCAGAGTGTTTCTACTGTTTGTTTTAGGTACCTCCCCCTCTTCCTTTGTAAATACTGAGCAAAACTATTTGTTTAGTATCTCTGCCTTTTCACAGTCACTCTCTGCCCACCCTCCCCCACCTTTATTAAGCCTCACTATCCCTCCCTTGGTCTTTCTTCGCTCCCTGATGTACCTATCAATACCTCTCCCAATACATCCTAGCATCATACTCACTTTGCTATTTGTCTTGTTGCACTGTCTCAAACTGTCTGAGTCACTGATTATAACTCCAAGGTCCCGTTCCTCTGCTATAGTGTTAAGTCTCACCCAACCCATCCAGAACTCTGTCCTGGAGATCTTGTTCTCTAGGTGCATTACCTCATACTTTCTAGCATTGAATTTCAACTGCCAAATCTTAGACCACCTCTCTAGCTTTTGTATGTTACTCTGCATTTCCCAGATTCCCTCATCACTACCCACCCTCCCACAGAGCTCAGCATAATCTGCAAAGAGAGACAGCCTGCCCTGGATACCCTCACCAATGTCGCTAATGAACATATTGAAGAGGACTGTCACAGGCCTACTCCTGTGGGGCAGGGTTCACTGGGCTTACAGTGAACTCCCTTAAGTGCAGCCTCTGCAGCGTGTGTCAGGAAACCCATCCCCTCTCATTTCAGGGTGCGCACTGAGTTTATAATGGAGTATCTGCCAGGAGATCCTAGGATTTCCTTACTCTATGTGAGGGGCCTTGAGTTTCTGTTCCTGGGAGAGAACCCTCTTGGCCACTATGCAGCAGACCAGAAAAGCCACTGGCATGTATAGGCCTTTGGGGTGCCCTATAAACCCTATATGTGTCTTTTACAGAGAAATGCATAGACGAGTTCAAACTCCACAGGCTACTCTGTGAAACCTCATATATCTCCCCCTCACACTCAGAGTCCATTTTCATGTTCTGTCCTGGTAGCGTCTGGCCTTTAAGCATTAGGTCTGGCATGGTATTGCTTGAACAATACCCTTCCAAGCTTGCACACACAACATACAATTTCAGAGGTATTGTAAATTATGCCAAATGCTTTACTATATATAAGATAGTATTTTTTTAAATATAAATAACAGCCATAGATTTGGTTACAGGATATAAGAAAATAAAAGTTGGATGATATACAAAAAAGGTACACTTAACTTTTCAAAAATCTAACATATGGTTATACCTTGTTCCAGTGCAGTTGATGGAGTTAGAGTCCAGTAAAGAAAAAAATGTCCTTGTTACCCATTTTGTGATGGACTTCAAAACAGGGGTCCCATCTGATCAGTTTCTCATCACAGACAGGACTGAATTTCAGCAAACCTTCCATGGTTTTTCAAAGGTAGATTCAAAAGGGCTGCCTCTGGATTTCCCTACTGTGAGTGGCTGGTCTTTATGTTTTGTTTTAAAAATTCAACTGACCAACCAGCTTTCTATGTTTTAATTTTAAAAACTCATCTGTAGTGTTTCTTGGCTGGAGAGGTCTCACCCCCAGTTAGAAAAAAAGGTTTTTTTCTGACACTCTGTGTTGGAGACACTAGTCACCACTGCCTGAGAAGATAGCTTGGCACTCCCCAACAGGGCTATTTAGATGCAAATGACTGGGCTTTCAGCTTTCAATTATCCTCCCATTACCTGAAACTGCCTCTTCAGGCACAGTTTTCTGAAAACAAAGGAACCAGTTCAAATCAGCAAAGCTTTGGTTTTCCCTTGAACTCAGATTTACAGAAAAAAAAAGGTTTGCCCACCACCATACAACACAAGGAATATTAATTATAAACCAACAGAAATATGGTACGGCACTATTCTGACTGAAGGACTAGTCCTAGAAGAGATCCCTGTGGTACCCCACTCATGACCTCCCTGTTGACGTGATCCCATTGACTACAACCCTCTGCTGCCTCCCCATTAGCCAGTTACCCACCCAGTTTACTATGACCTTAGCTACATCCAGATCCTCCATTTTCTTCAGCAAGCATCCATGAGGCACCAAGTCAAAATTCTTGCCAAAGTCAAAGTAGAGCAAATCCACAGCATGGCCGCCCCTATCCCAATTCCCTCATTACCCAGTCAAAGAAAGCTACCAGGTTAGTCTGACAAGACCTCCCTTCCATGAATCTATGCTGTTTATTACCCTGGAGCCCATTGCTCTTCAAGTAGTCCATGAGGTCCTCTTTGCCAGTGACTCCATTATCTTCACTACAATAGAGATATGACTGACAGATCTGTAGTTCCCTGCATGTTCCTTGCCCCCCCCCCCATGGATTGGAACTACATCTGCCATCCTACAATCCTTCATAACTACCCCATCCTTAGCTGTTGAATTGACCTACCAGGGGTTCATCCAGTTCTGCTGCCAGCTGCCTCAGTAACTTTGAATGCAACCTATCTGGTCCCAGAGCCTTATCTATTTTTAGTGCTACCAGCTCTTTCTGGATCCTTTCACTTGTAAACACTGGCTGCCTCAGCTCCAAGACCTCCTTAATGGCCACTTTGATGCCACTCTCTTGCAAGGGCCCACCATTCTCCTTAGTGGCAACTGAGTTAAAGTAATCATTAAGGATGGTGGCATTTTAATCCGTCCTCCTCTATCACCTTACTCCCCCTCTGCTAACCTTACAATTCTACCTCCTTTCTTCCCTAATATATCAGAAGAACTGTTTTTCTCTGCTCTCGACTCCCTCCACAAATGCAGATGTGTGTCTGCTTTTTTCTCCCTAGCCACCCTCTTTGCAGCCCTATTTTTCAGTATGCATTCTTCCCCTTCTTCCTCCCCCTACTTTCTTTATACTTGTAGATGGCCTTTGTCTTTGCCCTCATAACTTTCTGGACTCTTGCCGAGAACCATAATGGTTTCTTGAAACTGTTCTTTTTGATTACCATTCTCATACATAACTTAGATGCCTCAAAAATGATTCTCTTAATTGCCCCCATCTCTCATCCACCCCCCCATTGTCCATCCCAACTAAATTTTTCTCTGAACAGCTCCCTCAGCCTGTTGATGTCCGTCCTTGTGAAATCCAGGATTTCAGATTTCTTTGGGGGTTTTCCAGACCCAAGGGCCAGTTCAAACCAAATGGAGTTATGGCTGCTGTTCAACACTGGCTTCCCTATTCTCTGCTCCAATCACCTTTGAGTTGGTGAGCACCATATTGAGAATTACAGTCTATCTGGTTGGTTCCTTAAGTAGCTGTACCAGCAGACAGTCCTGGAAGACATCCAGTAAGGCCTGACCTCTAGTGCTCCTGGCCACTGGAATATCCCAGTCGATGTCTGGCAGGTTCCACCTTTACCACCCCTCTGTCAAATTCTTCCCTGAGCTCTCTGTCTCTCTCTTCCTCTTGCCATGGAGGTCTATGGATCATCCCAAGTGCAGTTTCTTGCATGAGGCTGCTGTAAGTTGCACCCACAGTAACTCAGTCTCTCCATTACTACCCCAATGCACCCATCTTCCACCACCTCAATGCCCTACTTGACAATAAGGGCTAATTCTCCCCCTCTACCTATCCCTCCTAAACAATAAATAGCCAGGGACCATTAGGTCCCAGTCATTAGTTTCCAAAGCCCAAGTTTCTGTGATGACCACAAGGTCCCCCTCAAAATATTGTTGCACTGTCATTAGCACCTGGAGCTTGCTGATTTTATTACCCAGGCTCCTGGCATTAAGGCATCCCCCCTTCCATCTGACCGCTGATCCTCCACTGCTACTACCCTTGTGGTTTCCTTGTCCTCCCTTTATTTTTTTTATTTTTTTTAGTGTTTGCATGCTTTGCATTCCATCCCTCTACTACAACATTTTATTATATTTTTTGTGCTTTGAAAACTTTTAGAGTGTTCTTTTTTAAAAGTTGACTATGGGTCCATTTTATATAAGGAATAAGGTACCTAGGAACATTTATTTATTTATTTAATTTTGTTGACCCGGTAAGCCCACTGAGACTAGAAGTCCCTTTTTCAGGGGTGACTGGGGGGGGAGGGATACAGATGGTAGCCAAATGAAATTGAACCAGATTAAGCTGTTGGTGGTGTTTTTAGTAAAGGTGATGCAAGATTTAGCCCATGGACAGGGGGCTGAACGCACTTGGCTTCCCCTCTTGCCTCACTATGCCCCTGAATGTGGGGTAAACCTAGTGCCACCAATTCCGCATCATGCCTTATTGCTTAAAAGAACAGGAGAGGGTTGTAGCAGCAAATACTAGCAATAGGGAAAACTAGATATGAAAACTATGAAAAGGAAGATGGTAAGAATAAGACTAAGAACATATGGAAGGCTATGTACACAAAAGCAAGAAGCATGGGCAACAAAATGAACAAACTGCAAACTGTAACGGCAGCAGATTTAGACAGTATTGATGTTACAAAAACAAGGGCAAATCAAAATAACACTTGGGACCGAAATGTTTCTGGCTACTCTAGGAGGTACATAAAGGGTGCCAAGGGATAGGGTGACAGTGTATGTAACAGAAAGTACAAGGGTCTCAGAGAATTAATCATGTTTGTTGGGGGGGGGTGAGGGAGACAAGTCACTGTAGCTCCAGATGACAGATAGAAGGGGAAATATATAAAATTAGAGCAATTTATAGGCCACCAAACCAGAGATAAAATATAGGAACATAAAACAATAGAAAGGAATCAGCAAATAAAGATGGGGAATTTGTCCAGTCTACTTTGAAACCCTACTTTGGAACTACTGCCCTTCTATCCACCCCACCCCTCAATTTCTTCCCTCTAATTAGCCCTTTGAAACCAACCCAGCCAGCTATAGACCCTGCAACTGGTACTACGCTGGCCACCATGCTAGGCAAGCTATTCCATTTAGTCACCACTCTCTCTGTGAACAGCCTCCTCACATACTTTTTGAATAAGCCCCCCCACACACACACACACCTGTTTAAAGTGATTACCCTTGATGGTCAAATTCTCATTCACTTGGAAAAGTTTGAAATGGTTGACCCTATTGTAGCTTCACAAAAACATGATGCTCTTTCTCATATCCCCCTCTTACTTTCTGCCTCCAGAGAGTAAATACTCAAGGAAAACAACAATCAACATTTACAAAACATGCATATGTTGTGAGGAGTGTTTTGATTTGTGTGTGCAGACCTAGTGTGTCCTTCCCTTTGTTTGCTGTTAGGAGGTTATTTTTCTAAATTTCCCTGCTAGTTTTATGGCTCTTGGGGTTGTCCATGCTAGAATTTTTATTTCTCTTCTTTTTCATGCAATGCCTCCTATCCCATGTGACAGTGATGTGTTTGCAACCATTGATTCAGTGAGTCACAGCTGCTGCAGCAGATGGCAGTAATCTGCTATTACATGCCTTGTATTCAGTGCCTCAATTAAATAAATCTTTCTAATCCAATATTTTTGTTTTCTAGGTATGTGTCTAGGTCTAGCCAGTGGGAGAAAATGTTTTGTTTTTTAAAGCTTTTTATTTCATCTAACTACACACAGCCAGAAACACGTACACAAATCACCCCAGGTCATCAGTGCTATAATTAGTAAAGATTCTAAAGTTTCCTAACAGAACAGCCCACTCAGTTATTCTTTAGTAGTTTGCCTTTTGTAAATGTAGCCTTCATCAGTGCTCCTGGATAAGGAGAGTTACTTAAAATCACTGCTCTGTTGCTATAAACTTGATAATAAACCAGCATTTGCTGAGTCAATGGTCACAAATGCATCACTGTCACAGGGGACCCAAGGCATTGTAGGAAAAAGAAGAGCAATAAAAATTAAAACATGGAGATCCCAAGGGCCATAAAACTGGAAGGCAAATTTAGAAGGAAAAAAACCCTACCAGCAAACAAAGGGAAGGACACACTAGGACTACACCCGCATATCAAAACACTCCACAACATATTTTATTGTAGATTTCCATAGATTCATAGATTGGGGAAATGAGTCAATTGGCAAAGGCCTTACTAAGACTTGCCAAGAATAAGTGGACATGTCTAGTCTGGGCATTACCCATAAAAGTATCTAATGATTTCTTAAATGAGTCCATGGTACCATGTAAGACAACCGATTCCGGTAAAGCATTACAAATTGCTGCAATTCGCTGATTGAACCAATTACCCCTCCTGTTAGTTCTATATAAGTCACCCTTTAGTTGTAAACAGTGTGCCCTAGAAGATCTAACAGTTGATTTTCTACACAGTCCTGAGATTTCCCATAGGTCTTCATTATGAACAGCTTTAAAAACATAAGTCCCCTCTAATTCTTCAATAACTCATGGAAAATAATCCCATTTCTGAGAGTCTGTCCCTACACGACTTTTTTTTTGTAATGTTTTATACTCTTTGTAACTCTCCATTGCACACCTTCTATTAGTCTCAAGTTCCCTAGATTTTGTGGGGTACAAATGACTGAACAATATTCCATTGTCGGTCTTACCAAGGAGGTGTATAATGGAATAATTTTTGAGTCCCTGCTCTTGATATGTCTAACTACAGTATACAGCCCATGATACTGTTACATTTTTTTAACAGTCTCTCCAGCTTGATTATCAAAATTTAGTGTCTTTGTAATAATAACCGCAAGGTCCTTTTCATTTACAGTGCACTCCAAAAACTCTGTTTTTTATTTTATATTCAGACATATTATTGTGACCTAAGTATATGACCTTGAACGTTCCTTTGTGAAATGACCATTGTTCTAATTGATGTAGTTCCATTTTAAATTGTTCAGCTGCTTCTTTATTACTTATAATGGCTCCAACATTTGTGTCATCTGCATATTTACACAGCTAGAAATACCCTGACATTTTCATAGATGACACAAATATATTGAATATGGGGCCTAAAATACGCACCTGCAGCATCTCACTCGTGACGTTACCCCAGCTGGATAAGTGACCCCAGATACATACCCTTTGTCACCTTTCACTTAATCATGAATCCACCTATGCAACAAGAAGAGAATTAAAATGTAATTTGATTAGTTTATTAGCTAATTTCTGGTGTGGGACTGAGTCAAAGGCTTTTGAATAGTTGAAGTATGCTACATTTACGGTAAGACCCTTGTCTAGTACAATACTGACTGGCTCAAAAAAATTCTGAAGATTAGTTAAACAAGATCTCCCGAAGACAAATCCATGCTGAGTAAAGTCAGCTAACCCAAATTGTACAAGGTGCTTTTCCATAATTTTCTTTACAAAGCCCTCTATGATTTTCCTAAGTATGGAAGTTAGACTGATAGGACGGTAATTGTTAACTTCCTGCTTATCTCCTGTTTTGTAAATTGCAGTAATATTTGCATTTTTCCATTCTGAGATAACTTTACCTTCTTTTACTGAGGCATTGAATAATACAGTTAGGTGTCCAGCTAATACGTCTGCTAATTCTTTAAGAAACCTTGACTGTAATTCCCCTTTAAGGCTCTCCACTCTTTCCTCGTATGATTTTTTTTTATGTGACCCCCTGGATGATATTAGTGGCCCTCTGCTAAATGATCTCCAGTCCATCACTGCCCTTTTTAGGTGCAGACTCCGAAATTCAGCACAGCACTTGAGGCCTCATTACAGACCTATATGGTGGAAGAATCACCTTCTGCCTGTGGCTGGTAAAGTTGTACTCTATACACCCCAACATTTTATTGGCTTTCCCATATGTCTTGTTGAATTGGCAGGTGGCCTTCATATTTTCCCTCATGATTATCCTCATGTCCCCTTTTCCCTTGATTGCTACACTTTCATGCCATCGATACCGAGCTCTGTTTTTGGATTTCTGTTACAAATGCGCATGACCTTGCATTTCCTGACATTAAATTTCAACTACCATATGCTAGACCATTTTTCCAACCTCTATACACCTCCTGTACTATCCACTACACTGCTAAGTTTGGTGTCTTCTGCAAAAAGACACATCTTGCCTGTAACCAGGGCCCCATTCTCAATGTGGCAAAGTGGACCTACATTCTACAGCAGGACGTCATGTTTTCTGTGACAGAAGAACTGCTGATTCTGTGGCAATTCTGTGGCTGGATTCAAATTCTGCAGCAATTAAAATGAACTGAACACATGCTCATAAAGTAAGAATATTTTATTAAAATAAATATGCAAATTGTAATCATTTACTTTCCCCTTGTGTATCCTTCATTTTGATTGCCTTATTTCTTCTTTTATTGTTTTCTTAGAAGAGTTTTTCTTAACTACCATTTTAACACTGTTTCATATAAATAGCACACACACACAAACACACACACACTACAAATTTTCTTTAAAATATCTAAAATGTCTGGGCGATTTATGTTGTAAACTATGAATTATTAGAAGCTTTACTATTCATGACAGACATTTGAAGTAGCAAGAGCAATCCACAGTCTCAAACTTCCTTTTAATCTACTGTAACCTACTGAAATATTGTTATCTGGGTCGGTATTCTGACAAGGAGAGTTGGTGGCAAAACACAGAATTGATACTTAGTTTGAATTGCCACAGATCTACTCATTAAAATGAAAAAAATATTTATATTGCACATGGGGTGGTTAAAAAATGAGATGGCTTGAAACTATCATGCATGCATGCTTGGCAGATCGGACTATTTGAAAACCACGCTCCAGGTTTTTAAAAGGTATTCAAAAACACTCTTGGATCCAAATGACATAACAGGTAAAAAGAGAAAAAAGAGAAATGTCCTGCTGACATGTGGTTCTAGCAGGATTCAAAAAAGTGCAACTCAACCGAGTATTCATGAAAAAATCCTGACCATATAAATTAAGAATAGCATGAGACTCTACTAGAGATGGGTTAGGTCACTATGAAAGCTATTCAATACAATTTATGTCAGAGATAACTAAAACTAATAAACTGAGAGTTTTCATTCAAAATCTGAATAATCAAATTGATTCCTGACATGGCATGATTTTATAAAAGAGGGAAAACCAATTAGTGCACTCAATGCATTCTAAAAGAACCAATGTTAACCCACAAATCTTGTGCAAATGAAAACAGCAAGATTTTATAGCAGCTTTTTTGGAATCAAAGCAAGATAGATAAGATTATTTCAATTTCCAAACGGCATTTTAAGTTACATCGCAATTTTTTCTGTGGTATACTTTTTCAGAATGCTTATTATAACTATATGATATCAATGAAAAATCTGAAAAGATCTGGACTGAGAAGCGTTTCACCTCACTAACTGAATGTGTATTCCATGGTGTGTGTGATTGAGTGTGCAAGCAGGCAGGCTGACTACCTGGGGTGGGAGGGGGGCATTGGACATCAGAAATAACAGGGGAGAAGAGCATTATTGAAAAATTGATTAATAAAGAAGAATTTTTTTCACCTCTCGATCTCCTCCTTCATGGCACTCCATGGCTTTTCCTAGATGCATGCCTCACATGGTCTGTTTTATTAAGGGTGCTGCCAGAGCCTGGCTACTCTTTTTAGACACCCTTGGGTGTATCTCATTCAGCTGGGAGGATTTGTTTATTTTTAGATTTTGCAGCCCTTTTCTCACTGTTTCCACAGAAATTGTTTCCATCCCAAACCTTAGTTTTGAGGGACCCCTGAATTTTATCCTGCTTTCATGTAAGGGGCCTAAGGCCACTACCATGAACACAGAACTGAAAAAGTTGTTAAGAATATCCCCCTTACCTGCATCATCGTCCACACTCACCCCTTCCTTTCTCATCATTTCAGTGCCCTCCCTCTCATTCTCTTAACCCCTTCTGCATGTAACCCCCCAATCCCTCTATGTCTAGTGGTACCCGTTGTTGTGGGGAGAGACGGGGCACAGACCAGAAATACTCCATGAAACTTCTTGCCACAGAAAACAGAAATAAAAGATGTGGCCTACCTTATGACGTCTTCAAAATGGCTATGGCCTACCTCTTCCCCAGCCAGTATCTTTTTCCTTATGGTCCCAGTGGTGATGGAAATCAGAAACAACCGATTCAAATAGCACCAGCTGCCGTGGACTGTTTTTCTCTCTGGAAACAAAGTGACAGATGGAGCAATTAAAACAGAATTCATTAGCAATCACCTTATTAGAATTATGAAGAAATCACCAGCACCACCAAAATTCTGAAACCAAGAACTTTATTCTGGGTCTGGAAAATGATTAAGTCCAGACTGTTTCAATCAAGGAATTAACTAGAGTAGCTCCATGGGGCTGAGAGTACAGGCAGTACAAAACAACAGGTTCAGGTATCTTTTTTACTTTGCTTTTCCAAACAGCATGCAGCAAGATTTTGTAGCATGCAGCAAGATTTTGTTCACTAAGATCTAAGCAGATTAGACCCATTGGCTCCTTAAGTTCTGACAGCTTCTTCCAGAAAAAAAACCTTTTTCCTATTCACAGTGCTTTGTTTACAGTTCCTTATCTTTTGGACCTGCTGCTGGAGGAGTGCCTTACTCTTCCCATGCCAGCCGAACCATAAAGGCCATGGGGCGAATTAGCAGCCTAAGCCTTCACGGCTGCCCCTAAATGTACTTCCCAAGAAAAATACATCTCCCTGAGCTAAATGGTGTGCTTTAACATTGGAGCCTCTCCACACCAGCACCAAGCTGAAAGTACAACACACGGTGGCACCTTTTCTTCCCCATGTTTCCCATGGGAAAACTCTGGCCCGGCCAGAACTCTTCCCACACTGTACTATTCCTCCCAGGCAGCATGCCACATGGGTAAGCCCTCCAGAGCTGCCACCTCCAGATTGTCCTGCCACAGTCCTGCCACTACTGTAGTAGTCCCATCATCTGGGTACCCCTTACCTTAAATGGGGTACCGGGGCCCCCTCTTTCTCTGCAGGGTCAACACTTGCCTCCCAGATCTTGCTCCTGCAGCCTCTTGCACACTTTTCCCTCCACAGCGGATGTCCAAACCAAACAAGGATAATCCCTCCCAGACCCACATGACCACTGCTACCTTAACACAACTTCCCTAATGAAGCACACTACCCCTCGTCACACCGATGCTGCTGCTGCCTGTCGACCTACTAGGCCGAAGGGGAGGGCCCCTTTGGGACACTGTCCCTGTACCCACCACCAACTCCTGCTCTCTCCCCATCCCCAGCAAAACTAGGGCCTTTTATACCTTATTTGCTACTGCCCCCTGGTGGCAGCATGGGTAAAGACAAGGACGGGGCATTCCCAAACTAAATGGTCCAAAGTGGGGGGGAGGCAGAGGATACCAGAAAGCTAGTAAGTCCACCCGATGAGGGGGGCTTACATGTAATTGTAAATTCTATGTCAGCATTTACCTCTCTCACTATCTTCTTTTGCCACTTTGAGTTCCCCTTACAATCCTATTAACTTTAATTTGGTCCCCTTTTATTGTATCTGATAAAAACCCTTTTCTTTTCTCTGATTGTTGCCCACTCCTAATTATTAAACCAAATAAAGTTCCTATCTCTTTGTCTCTTGTCCTTTGTCACATACTTGACACACTCTCGTGTGGATCCTAATACCTCATTTTTGATAGCTTCCCATTTGTTCTTTACTCCTGCCACCTCTTTTATTCCTTTCAGCCTATCCTTCTGTATCTCCCCATCCTGGAAAAAGTATGTTGTCCTCAACTTGGGGGTCACAGTGCTGGAGTTTATGCACTGAACCTCCAGAGCAATGCTAAGATACATGGTGTTATGGTTGCTTTGCCCTAAGGTGTTCTCTACACTCAAATTACTCATGATATC
The DNA here is from genome assembly GCA_016271365.2 of Neoceratodus forsteri. Lineage (NCBI taxonomy): Eukaryota > Metazoa > Chordata > Ceratodontiformes > Ceratodontidae > Neoceratodus > Neoceratodus forsteri. The sequence goes on along the minus strand of CM057450.1, from coordinate 1,142,741,119 downwards.
CTTAGACATTACAAGGTCCAGGACTACATTCTCCTAGTTGCTGCTTTACCCACGTGACGTAGTAAGCAGTCCTTCATTGTCTTCAAGAATCTCTTGCTATTTTGCCTTTTGGCCTCCAAAGTTTCCCAATTGATATCCTGGAGGTTAAAGTCGCCCATTAAAACTATATTGACCATTCTGACTGCCCTTCTAATTTCCTCCTCCAACCATAAGAATATTTCCATAGATTGGTTGGGGGTACATAGACTATGCCAATTCTCAGGATCCTACCCCTATCCTCCAACACCTGCAGTTATAAGGACACTACCTCTCCTTCTCTTTTATAGTCATTTCCTGTTACTCTGAAAGAATCTCTGACATATAAAGCCACCCCGTTCTTTTTCTCCCTATGCCTCCAGAACAGGGTACAGTCAAGGGCTACGAGATCCCAGCAATTATTCTGTGATGCCCATGTATCAGTGATGACTATAATATCTAGCTTATCTACAAATATAATTGCCAGAAGACCCTCCATCTTAATCCCTCACCTCATCATTTGTACTGACAACCTTCCTTTTCTCCAACCTCCTTGCATTTCATTTTCCCTTATTCCTTATGTAACCCCTAGATGGCGCTATCCCAGGGGCTACTACCCCTGCCTGATTTGCCACTAACAGGTTGAGGGGCCTGGATCCAATGGCGGGTGCCTCCACCCAGAGGTCAGGGTTTGCAATAGTTAAACTAACTTGGTCACAGCCCTCTGGGACACTGCAACCCCCCTTTCTTCCCACTAGTGGCCCACACAATATATCAGAATTACCTTCACAGTATACACTTACCCCCAGGTCTGGTTCCGGCACTGGGACCTCCTGTGAAATGAGATACAGTGCAACAATCACAGTACAGTACTTTAACATAGACAAATACCTCAGGCAGTATAACTTTGCTGAAACAAGCAGCTCTGATTTATTTAGGGGATATAACAAGGACAGGGAAATCAGGCTAATTAGCTTATCACTCTAATAATCTACCTATGGCTCTGTGCACAGGCCTATCCCTATCAGTTACTGTCCCTGGGTACCCAAGCCCTAGTGGCTAGTCCAAACCGTGGCAGCTGGTAGGGGCCCTTTCACACAGAAAAGGAGAATTAAACAGTCAGCAGTACAGTAATTCCATTTGGATTTAATGTGGCAATTCAACAGGGAGCTACCCTGAATTAGTACTCACGACCTCCAAATAAGATAGGGTCCTTCAATGTCAGCAGGGCTCACTTGAGGTACACAAACCTCTTCACACATCCATATAAAAAGCACTATACCAGGCAGGCTGCATCTGTATCCCGATCGCAATTACTGCACAATACCGGGAGAACACACAGCAGATTCAGTTCCTGACAGACCGAATGCAATTTTCAGCAATTCCTCCAGTCTTCTACAGGGTGAGCCTGGTTTCTACTCTTCAGAGATCCTTTGATTCTTTTCACAGGGCAGATTCAGTCCTAACAAGCTGTTACACAAGCTGCAGACCGGAACTCTGGGCCTTACACACGTTTTTGACTAAAACTGCACACTGAAAAAGCACAGGGCTCCTTCTTCTTCACTGCCAAAGCTCAACTGAAACTCCAACCGACAAAACGGGCACTTCCTTTGAGTTCCTCCCAGTTCTTGACTGGATTGGCTGTCACTCACAATAGACTGCTGCTGTTGGTCCAAAAAGGCACTGAAGTCTAAACTACATCTCCCAGAGTCACTGCCCATACAATCCTCTTGTGGCTGGCTCAGATTATGAGTCCAAGTTCTGATTCGTCCAAGGCACCATTTTAGAGCTAGCTACCCCACACTGATTGGTCCAGTTCAGCAGTTCAAAACTAGAATGGGGAACTAGCAGACACAGTTCTGACTGCAAAGAAAGCAGGTTAGACAAATTGTAATTTCATTATTACTCTAAATAATTTCGGCAAACAGTTACATCTTTCAGATAGGTTCCTTTGCACTCCTAGTGACTGCAAAATGAAGTGAATTGGCAGCAGCTGGTGGTACTCAATCAAAGAAACACACAGTCCCCATACAAACTAATTATGTCTGCAAGCAGACAGCTCTTAAGAGACAGTACCAGAGGTTCTAAAACACTCACTGATAAATGGCTTAAATGCAAACACCATTCAGGCTTGGAGCATTCAAGCAAGCTCCTGAAGTCTTTTGGGAACCCCCATTTTGCAAGGGGTACACCTTTCCTGGCCTGGGAAAGCTTGACGTCCGCGTCAAGCAAGTACCATAAGTTTCAACTGCAACCATATACATTTGCATTAGGCTCAGACATGTAATCATCAGTCAATATATCATTTTACCAAGAACACATTTCTGAAACATTGCAGTCGTCCTCTTTACAGTATTACATACACATTGTACCATAACTCAAGTTATTACCTCTTGTACATGAAACCTGAAGAGAGGGGCCCTTCCTATCAGTTACCTTGGGGCTGGATGGGGCAAGGGCACCATACTTAGAGGGCAACACAAATAACTTGAGTTAGCACTGATGCTCAGTTTGGGCAATGAGCTCGGGGACACATACACTCCTTTATGGACAACATTGAGAGGCAAGTCCACAGGCCTCCCAAGTGAATCATAACTGAGGTGCACCACAGGCTTTACAGCTCGACCAGTCTTTCTAGGGGGAACTGTTATAGTCTCTGCACTCTGAGCCTCATTTTCAGCATTGTCCTCACTTGTCAGGGGAGTCTCCATGGGGGTAGAGAGGCTAGAACTTGGGGCACTTTCAGCTCCAGGAGTTACAGTTTCTGAGTCCACAACATTTGGCTTGCATGGAGAGCTTTCGGACACTGGCAGTGGACTGTCAGGGCACTCAAAATACTCTTCTTGTTTGGGTGTATCACCAGTCTGCCCCAATCTATCATTTTCCTCCCCTGAAAGCTCAAACAGTTCAACCATGCACAATGATTCCATTTCATCTGATCTGATGCTTTGCACTTCACTTTCTGGGACATTGGCTCCAGGGATGAAGCTGGGGCTTAGACAGTCCAGAAGGCCCAGCTTCATCTCCAGTATTGACTAGGGATTGCCCGAAACAATTGACTCAGTTCGTAAGAAGGATAGTATTCAAAGTCACTCTCACTTTCTTCCGATATGGACTGACAGTCATGCTCAACTGGGACTTGTGGAGGGAACACTTTAACTTTGCTTCTGTAGGTGCAGACTTTCTTGATCTTTTCTTAGCAGCAGCTCTAGTCACTGGTCCAGAGGGGCATCTTCTGGGGCTCAGACTCAATCAGGATTTGTCCAATGGGCAGTAAATGATTTCTATGCATTGTTTTACATCTTTGAATTATTCTCAGGCCTTACTTTGTACACTGGCAGATCATCTAGTTTGCCCACTACAATGTGAGGAGATGGTGCCATCTGTCAGCAATCTTGTGCTTGCCATGCAGTCCCAGATTTCTTAGCAATACCCGATCTCCCTCCTGGAGTTCCTGTGCTTTCACCTTTTATCATACCTTTCTTTGTTGGCCAGATTTCTTTTGGCAGCCATGGTTTGAGCCAGTTGGTACGCATGAGTTAGCTGGGCTTTAACTTTGCACATACTGTAAATAGTTGTCAGCTTGAACCCCATCAGGAGAGACCCCAAAACACACATCTACTGGTAGTCGAGCTTCTCTCCAAACATCAGGCGGTAGGGGAGAATCCAGTGGTATCACTTTTGGTGCAGTTATAAGCATGTACCAGGGTGCTAATTTGTTGGCTCCATCTAAGCTTGTCCTTTGGGTGCAGGGTGCCTAGCATATCTAGCAAAGTGCGGTTGAAACGTTCAGGCTGTGGGTCCCCTGGGGTGGTAAGAGTGGTTCTGGACTTCGCACTCCCCACAGAGAAAGCATCTCTTTGATAAGATGACTCTCAAAGTCTCTTCCTTGATCAGAATGGATTCTTTGTGGAGCCCATAGTGAACAAAAAGTTTTCTACAAGTACTTTGGCTACAGTGGATGCTTTCTGGTCTTTGGTGGGGAAAGCTTGGGCATATCTCGTGAAATGGTCAGTGACCACCAGCACATTACTGATATTTCTTTGATCTGACTCCAAACTTAGAAAATCAATACAGACCAGCTCCATGGGTGCACTGGTGGTGATGTTAACAAGGGGCAGCCCTCTGGGCAAAGCTTTCCTCTGTAAGCAGCGACTACAAGTTCGAATGTGTTGCTCCACATCAGCCCCATCTTAGGCCAATAGAATCTGGATCTCACCAAGTCAAGTGTTCTGTCTATACCAAGGTGCCCCATGTGGTTGTGCAAGGACCTCAGTACTGAGTCTCGAAAGGCAGTGGGCAGCACTAGTTGTTGTTTGTCTACTTGTCCCCTCTGTCTACTGTTTCTCTGTATAACAGTTTATTGATCAGTTTCAACTTAGGACCTTCTTTGTATAACAGTGCAGTTCTCAAATCAGTGGGCGTAATTTGGACACATCTTTTCCTGCATAGAGGGCTTCTAAAGCTGCTTTGATCATGGGATCTGGGGATTGAGCCCGCTGAATACTGTCATTGTCCAGCTGAGGCAGTGCACCAATGTCTATTGCAGAAAAGTGGCAATAAGCAGCAGGTATGCATTCTCAGAGGCTCCCAAGCAATCCACCATGCAGTCCACTCGTCCGTGGACATTGTTCCTCCTGTCAAACTTCCGGCAGAGTGCCGAATGTCAGGTTCTGCCAATCGGACCTAATCATTCTGGGAACAGGCCTCCGGGAGAGCATCAGCATCTATGTGGTTCAGACCTGCTCGGTATTCGAGAGCATAGTCATATGTAGATAATGCAGAAAGCCACCTATGGCCAGTGGCATCCAACTTAGCTGAGGTCTGCACATAGGTCAAAGGATTATTGTCAGTTTTACTAGTATTTTAGCCCCATACAAGTACTCATGGAATTGGTCAACAATAGCCCACTTCAAAGCTAGAACTCTAACTTATGTACAGGATAGTTCTTTTCGGATGGGGTCAGGCTTCTACTGGCAAAGGCCACTGGTCTCAGGCCATTCTCGTGCTCTTGGTACAACACAGCCCCCAACCCTTGCAAGCTAGCATCAGTGTGCAGGACGGATGGTTTTCTTGGATCGGCATAGGCCAGCACTGGAGCATGGGTAAGTTGATATATGATCTCATGAAAAGCAGTCTCACAATCAGGAGTCCAGCGGGCCCCAAATACTTCACTCGGATGAAAATACACTCTTTTAGTCTTGAGGCGCTGACTTTTGGTATTTTTTGTGGGTTGGGGGATACCCTTGAGTAAGGTTAAGTAAAGGGCGGATCACTCTTGAATAGTCCTTGATGAGACGCCGATAATAACCACAGAATCCCAGGAATCTTTGCAGTTCTTTTAGATTTTTGGGCTGTGGCCAGGTGGTCAAGGCCTCAACTTTACTTGGGTCGATCTCTATTCCCTCGGTGGATACCATGTGTCCCACATACTTTACTGATGTTTGAAAGAATTGACACTTATCAATGGACAGTTTAAGGCCAAAGTCCTCCAGTCGGTCCAATACCTTAAATAATCTGCTCTCATGTTCCTCCAGTGAGCTGCCAAATACAATAACATCATCTAGGTATACCAGGCACTCTAGTAAGTTCATGTCCCCCACTGCACGCTCCATCAATCGTTGAAAAGTGGCTGGGGCACCTGAAATCCTTGAGGCATCCTCATGAATTCATAAAGCCAAGCGGACAGATAAGGCCGTCTTCTCGCGGTCTCTGGGGCCATCGAGATCTGGTAGTACCCACTGCGGAGATCCAGCACAGAGAACCACTTGCTCCCGTTTAGGCAGTCCAAAGCATCCTGAATGCGGGGCAGTTGTGTACTGATCAGGATAGTCTGCGGTTTAAGGTGCGATAATCCACACACATCCTTACTGTTCCATTCTTTTCCTCACTACCACAATGGGGAAAGCATAAGGGCTTCTGGATTCTTGTATTACACCAGCAGCTAACATCTCTTGCAGATGCCGTCTCACATCATCTATGTCAGCAGGTGCCAGGCGTCGAGACCTCTCACGAAATGGTCTTTAGGTCATGCACCCGGATATTGTGCTCAGCTCCTTGCACGCATCCTACATCCCATTCCTTTAAAGAAACACCTGGTCTCTCTGGGCAAGCTTCTCACTGATCCTCACTTTCCATTCAGCTGGCAGCGGGAGTCGCCGAAATCAAACAAGTCAGGCGTTACTCTGTCATTCTTCCTTGAACTCTTGCTGCTGGGTAGCACTGCAGTGTCTGCACAATGCACATTAGCCAGGATGCAACCTCTGTTTACTCGAATGTCTCTTTCAGACACATTATGAACTTGGACCATTACCCTTCTGGCATAAGCATGGGCTCTAGCGGGCAAAATACTAGGCTTGACCAGCAGTCCCTCTGGCAATTTTCCATCGCCTGGTGCATCCAACATTAATATTTTATTCTTAACATCCTTTCTGATCGGACCTCTCCTGTAAGGTACACTGGGCATTTGGCCAGGATCAGAGACTCAGGATCCTTCTTCCATACAATTCTGACCGGTTCCTCTGGTTCTGTTTTTCAGCATTTCTCTGTGCCTCATAGGCCTTCTTAATTAAAGCCGGAACTCTTAAAGCTCTACTAGTCTTTTGACCCCTGTTTTTCATAACACAACTGTGCCAGCCTTCGAACATATGAGCATTTGTTCAAATCAACAAAGGACACCATCATACAGTCCAGTGGGGACACACTAAGGCTAGAGGTCTCTCTTGTTCGGCCACTCCAGCCACGGGAGGTGGGGAAAGACAACCAAATTCGGATATACCCGGAATAGGGGTAGGCCTTCTCACTAACCCCCATACATGCAGTCCTTCTAATGGTTGTAAGGCGTCTGACAAATGCTTCTGATACCAATCCTGGAACATAATTGTCACTTGGGGCCACTGTCTAATACAGCTCTTGTAGACACTCCATTCACCTTTACAGTGGTCTCCATGGAGGGACCCACTATTCTGGACCAGTCTGGAGAGGCGGTAGTGGGGCCTGGGCAACTGACCTTGCCACAAAAGGACGTGAATTAGCATTTTGTGCCCTCACTGGGATCATGTCGCGGCACCTCTTAACCACTGATTTCTTCTCTCAAGCTCTCCTTGTAGCCTATATGCAACTTTGTCAGTGTCTTTTGGGGACTGGCATTCCCTTTTCATGTGCCCATCTTTCCCACAATTATAGCAAAACATACTTTCTGGAGTTTGAGCTGGCCGGGCGCACACTGGGAGCCAGGGGAGGTATTACTAACTGGAAACCTTGGTGCCATCTCTGTCTGCGGCATGATAAGCATTTGGAGACATCTCGTCAGTTTCTCCACTTCCATGGTCAAGGAACAGGTCTGAGCTGTTATCAGCAGGAGATACATGGTGGGTACCCCACCCCATAGCAGGTAGTCGGATATAGTCAGTCTGTGACTTGCAGGCGTGGCCTTCATAAAGGGACTGTTTTGAATTCCCGGATCTCTCTCAACAGTTCGCCCCATTGTGGCATATCTTTTCCTTGTCAGAGCACTCATTGACTGCCAACCTCTGCCCTGAACTTCACTTGATGGGTCACCCTCAGTCACTCGGGTCATAGCCGCAGCTATTGGTGCAGGTCCCTCCCGAGGTCGTCTTTCTCAACTCCTCGAATTTCTCTCATTAACTCATCATAGGAGGTGGGGATTCCAGTCGATCTGCCAGGCGTAACTGAAGCAACAGCAGTTCTGAGAGAGGGCAGACTTAGGATCCTGTCCAGCCTGGTTTCGGTCCAGTTCAATCGCTGGCAAACTACCTTTCTGAGGCATTTCTTGCAACAACTTTTCCACGAGATACATACACAGACAACAACTCCTTGGTACTGTTGTGCATCTCTTACTTCTCCACCATAGGTCCTCATCAGAATCTGGGCTCCCATACACATTCTCCAAGGCCTCAAGATAGGCCTGTGCAGTCGCTTCAGGGTTACTGGCCCGTTGCTTCACGGATGGTAGCCAGGGCAGGACCTCGAGGCTCTCACTAACCCTCTTTCCCTTTTAGCCTTCCGAGCATTGCCATTCTAGCACTTGGGGGCAACATAGTCTATCCAGGTCTCCCAGTCATCCTCCCTTGGGGGTGGGGAGGGTGCCAGAGAAGATCCTCAACCTTCGGTAAGAGTCGTGACTAATGGCAGGTGCAGAAATAGGAGTCTGCATTGGTTCAGCCACCATTACGGGCACTGGAGCAGGAGAGGGTGTTGGGGGAGGAACACCCCCAGGTGGCAAGAATAGTTTCTTCAAGTCCTCCACAGTTTTCCCCTCTCCCAGCAACCATTCAGCAAATTTCTCCTCAAAAGTTTCAGATAGTGGTGGGGGCTGATTCCCCCCCGGGTCTTTACTGTCCTTAGTTATCACTCTCCAAGCAGTGAGGGCTCCCTCTGGGGTAATGGTCTGTGGCACTTTGGAGCTATCTATGGGATCCTTAAACTCTACTAGGGCCAGGAAAGTGTGGGTGAGCAGATTAGCATGCCGACCCACCACCACAGGGTTCTGTAAACCTTCCACCTTGGAAAGTACTCCCTGCACAGTGTCCATATTGATACCCAGGGGGATGTCCAGGATAAGCATAGCATTTTGGGGGTCGATCTCCTCCCCAGTACACCACTCCACCAGCCGGTGCACAGCCACTTCTGTCGGGGTACCCATTTTTTTTTTAACAGTGGTTCGTAAATATGGCCACTAGAGGACACACAATCCCAGCGGTGAGCCTCAAGATGTAACCCCTAGATGGGCTATCCCAGGGCTACACCCCTACCTGATTTGCCACTAACAGGTTGAGGGCCTGGATCCAATGGCGGTGCCTCCACCCAGAGGTCAGGGTTTGCAATAGTTAAACTAACTTGGTCACAGCCCTCTGGGACACTGCAACCCCTTTCTTCCCACTAGTGGCCCACACAATATATCAGAATTACCTTCACAGTATACACTTACCCCAGGTCTGGTTCGCACTTGGGACCTCCTGTGAAATGAGATACAGTGCAACAATCACAGTACAGTACTTTAACATAGACAAATACCTCAGGCAGTATAACTTTGCTGAAACAAGCAGCTCTGATTTATTTAGGGGATATAACAAGGACAGGGAAATCAGGCTAATTAGCTTATCACTCTAATAATCTACCTATGGCTCTGTGCACAGGCCTATCCCTATCAGTTACTGTCCCTGGGTACCCAAGCCCTAGTGGCTAGTCCAAACCGTGGCAGCTGGTAGGGCCCTTTCACACAGAGAAAAGGAGAATTAAACAGTCAGCAGTACAGTAATTCCATTTGGATTTAATGTGGCAATTCAACAGGAGGCGACCCTGAATTAGTACTCACGACCTCCAAATAAGATAGGGTCCTTCAATGTCAGCAGGGCTCACTTGAGGTACACAAACCTTCACACATCCATATAAAAGAAAGCACTATACCAGGCAGGCTGCATCTGTATCCGATGTAATCTGCACAATACCGGGAGAACACACAGCAGATTCAGTTCCTGACAGACGAATGCAATTTTCAGCAATTCCTCCAGTCTTCTACAGGGTGAGCCTGGTTTCTACTCTTCAGAGATCCTTTGATTCTTTTCACAGGACAGTTCAGTCCTAACAAGCTGTTACACAAGCTGCAGACCGGAACTCTGGGCCTTACACACGTTTTTGACTAAAACTGCACACTGAAAAAGCACAGGGCTCCTTCCTTCTTCACTGCCAAAGCTCAACTGAAACTCCAACCGACAAAACGGGCACTTCCTTTCTTGAGTTCCTCCCAGTTCTTGACTGGATTGGCTGTCACTCACAATAGACTGCTGCTGTTGGTCCAAAAGGCACTGAAGTCTAAACTACATCTCCCAGAGTCACTGCCCATACAATCCTCTTGTGGCTGGCTCAGATTATGAGTCCAAGTTCTGATTCGTCCAAGGCACCATTTTAGAGCTAGCTTACCCACACTGATTGGTCCAGTTCAGCAGTTCAAAACTAGAATGGGGAACTAGCAGACACAGTTCTGACTGCAAAGAAGCAGGTTAGACAAATTGTAATTTCATTATTACTCTGAATAATTTCTGGCAAACAGTTACATCTTTCAGATAGGTTCCCTTTGCACTCCTAGTGACTGCAAAATGAAGTGAATTGGCAGCAGCTTGAGTGGTACTCAATCAAAGAAACACACAGTCCCCATACAAACTAATTATGTCTGCAAGCAGACAGCTCTTAAAGAGACAGTACCAGAGGTTCTAAAAACACTCACTGATAAATGGCTTAAATGCCAAACACCATTCAGGCTTGGAGCATTCAAGCAAGCTCCTGGAAGTCTTTTGGGAACCCCCATTTGCAAGGGGGTTACACTTATCATCCCCCTGCTTTTCCCTGTCTTCCCCTGATTTGGTTTGGTCCTTCATGTTCCCTGTTTTTCCTTCCTACACTCGGGACTACCTTTTTCGAAATCTATGTGAGTTCAGCTAGAGCCAGCTTTATTCCTTCATGTGTGTTAGTGCAGGGATATGATCTGACACTACCCTCCCCTAGTTTAAATACCTATTAACAGCCATGTCCATCTGCTAGCCCAGTGCTACGGTTTCTTCTCTCTCAGGATGCAGTCCATCATCTTGGCACAGACTGCTGCCCTCCCTGAAAGATACTCAGCTCCCCATGAAGTGGAACTCCTTCTCCCAATACCATCACTTTAACCATGTGTTAAACTCTCAAATAGAGGGCCAAGTTGAATTTACAATCCCTTCCCTTGAAGTAAGCGAGCATTAAAAAATGTGTAAAGTAGACTCTTTATCCTATTCATGTCTGCTATCATGTGGGGGCTTAATGAAAGCACTGAAACTGGTGTTCTTTAAACTCCTATGTTCCTAGGTAAGGCACCTCATGATTGTAAAATTCCATTACGGGTCATGCTTTGTTAGGTGCCACAGTGTATCTGAACAAAGACTTCAGTCCTTAAAAGAGAACTGCACTGAATCTACAAGTCATTTTCCTAGTTGAAGCTGTTCTTAAGAACTGGTTCAAATTCTGTTATTGTTTCATCTTTACAGGCCTTCCAGTAACCACTGCAGGCATTTCTGAATTGCACACAACTGATAAGAACCATTTTAAAACTGTATGATGTAGTTTATGTCCCTTTCCAGCTGCAGAGTTCTTTTTTCTTTCCATATAGATTTTTAGCCCCATTTTTTCCCCATGTTTTTCCCAGCCCATGTCCCAGCCGCACACACGTGTGTGTGGAGGCACAGGCACACCACAGTAATGGGATGCCCTCCCACCTACTCTACCCTTGAACCTCAATCCAGGGGCAGTGGGACTATGGTAGGTGACAGGGTGTCTCCCCGGGAGAGGAGAGCTGCCTTTTGGCTGCTCAATCCTGCTCTCTCCCTCCGCCCATACCAGCTCTCGGACAACCCAAGCTCATTCCCAAACCCAGGTCATGACACAAGGTAAGGTGTCCAGCACCTCAGCCCTCTGTACCACCGGACCAGCATTCCAGCCGCACAGTTCTATAGTAGAACATGGACGCATTTTGCCAACAATAGAATAGCAGAGCAAGGGACATCATCTACATCATACATTTCTAAAATGGTATTTACCAGCTGTTTGTAAATTGGAAATATTCACTGGGATAACTAAATAGCTTGTATAGATGAAACAGTAACAGAATTTGAACCAGTATTTAAAAATCAGCATCTACAGGGGAAGTGACCTGCAGATTCAGTGCAGTTCTCTTTTAAAACCCACTCCATAGATCTGAGCGATGAACACTGCAGCACCCAAAAGAGCACTCCTGTATGTCCAAGACAAAGGGTAATTGGATGAAAATGTGCTTTTATCATTTCAGCCACTTTTTAGGGCTGCAGTGGATGGAGCCCTGCAGACCTCTTGCTTTCAAAAAAGGACTCCTGCATTCCTTGCATTCTGTATGAATGAACAACAAGCCAGACTTAAACCACAGTAACCTCTGCATCTGTGGAGCACTCCGCTTGCACCGCACTATTTTTTGCTTGGTCAGCAGTGCTGATCAGGACTCTAGGGAACTGGGCACCCCCAGTATCACTCGTATGTTTCTGGGGGGGAGTGGGTGCCAATATGGAGGGTCGGGTGGGGGGATATCTATAGTTTAAACTGTTTATTTCTGGTGGTCACAGCAGAACACTGTACACTCCACTATAACAAAGATGGCCACCGCACTGTACTGCACAAACGCAACCACTAGTGCATGCGCAGTGTACTGCAGTGGCCATCTTTGTCACAGTGGAGTGTACAGTGTTCTGAAGTGACTACCAAAAAATAAACAGTTTAAACTATAGGTATCCCCACTGATCCTCCCTCTCAGCCCCGAAACATCACAGTGACACTGGGTGCCCAATCCAGTGTCCAGTTAGGCATCCTCTTTTTTTATTTTTAAAGATATTCCCCACCCGACCCTTCCTCTCAACAACCCCAAAAAACATACTAGTTATACTGGGGTGCCCAGTTCCCAGGTGCAAGAATCCTCACTCATTTTTATTTAAAAAAAAAAACTGTAAAAAAAACAACATCCAGTGATGTCTTTTGTGGCTGTTAGACTCCCCCACTCAGCTCTCCCACTCAGCACCCATCACCCCAACCCACCCCCAAACCCTTTCTTACTGATCAGCAGTCCAACACTGTAAGCCTCTCTGGACCGCAGACACGTCTTCACTCTTTGAAACCGGATTGCAAACTGAAGGAACAGGTATGCGTTTCAATGTATTTCAGTGGGATTTTAACTTAATGGCACAATTTGGCCATTTTTGCATATTTATGGCCCAGATTTTCAACATGCCTGCTTTGGCACCCCACCTCATGTACAATTCCACTCATATTAGACAAATCTGTCCCAAAAGGTGATTTTGTGGTCCCTGTGCGACACGACCTTTCGCGCATGAGTCGAACATTTTTTCTGCCCTTGTTCATGAGATGGGGACATAAAAAGGCTAAGCTAAAAATTTGGTGTAAAAAATATTTATAAACAAAGTTAAGAGCCTTTCCTGAATTTTGTGAACACAGCCTCGTAACTTTGGTAATTTCCAATATTTTTACCCCAAGTTTACAACACAGCCATATCTTTACAACACCTCTTGAATGTGACAGCTGTTGTGTTTCATATCCTGGCCAAAATGTGTTTTTTTTTTCACATCCTGAAAGGTGATTTTGCAGTCCCTGCAAGAAATTGCTTTACAGGCAGGAGTTGAAAATTTTCTGTGCCCTTGTTCAAGAGGTGGGGTCATAAGAAGGCTATGTTGAAAATGTGGCGTAAAAATATTTACAAACAACAAAGTTATGCCTTTGTTGAGTTTTGTGAATGTAGCCTTGTAACTCTGGTATTTTTTTTTATATTATTACCCCAAATTTACAACATAGCCATTACTTTACCATACCTTATGTATGTGACAGATGTCATTTTTCAGCTCTGGCCCAAAATGTGTTTTTGCGTCCAGAAAGTAGATTTCGCAGTCCCTGCAAGAAATCGCCTTTCAGGCAGGAATTGAACATTTGCTCTGCCCTTCTTCATGAAGCAGGGTCATAACAAGGCTATGTTGAAAATTTGCTGTACAAATATTACAAAACAACAAATTTATGAACCTACGTTACATTTTCCTAACACAGGCTCGTAATTTTGGTAATTTTCAATATGTTTACCTCAAATTCCTCCCATTCAGCCCTATTGGCTCTGGCCAGAGTTTGTTTATATAGTTTGCACAGGATAGCCCAGATGAGATGTAACATCTGATTTCCAGTGGCATCCTGAGTCTACCCATTTTGGTAGCTGAGTGGACTGGAGCACTGGGAGGTTAAGTGACTTGCCCATGGTCACACAGTATCTTGGCTCTATTTGTTAGTGAGTGACTGAGTGAGTGAGTGGGTGGGTGAGTGAGTGAGTGTCTGAGAGTTAGGAGTGAGTGAGTGGGTGAGTGAGTTATTTAGTTTTTGCTAACCAGGAAAGGAGGGTTACACAATACTGCCTATATTCAGCCTCATTTTTGGGCCGGGGGAACAGATGCAAACCGAGTGCTACTGAAGTAGATTAACCTGCTGGAATTTTTTTGCTCTTTTTTGTAGTGAATGGGGGAAATGTGGCCAGGACATGAGAAAGTCCCCTTTTTTTCTCAAGAAATGCCATGAGAGCTTTACTATCCACCTGAACAACCACCAGAAAAGGCAGACAGGACCTCGGTTTAATGTCTCATCCAAAGGACAGCACACCACAACAGTACAGCATCCCTCTTAGTAATGCACTCGAGTACAAGCATATATGGTATGAGCCCAATACCAGTGTTGGACTAGAACCATGACTTTTTATCCCAGAGGCAGATGTGCTACTGACTGAGCCACACTCTAGCAGGGTTTGAACATGGGATCTTCCAGTTCCTAAGCCATTACTCTAGTTCAACCAATAAGTCACACTGCTTGGCAGGTGCAGGCAGAGGGATGGGGGGCTGGGATTTCTGGGGTACACAAGGTGGATAGTTATTATCAACTGCAGAGTGGGTGAGCATGAAAAATAGAAGCTGGGACAGGAGGAGACCGTCACCCACTTCCACTGGGAGGAGAATAGCAACAAATGAAGCCCCTAAGTGTGGGCATGGAAAATAGGGCCCCTTCAACATTATTGGTTTAGTCAAGCCAGGACAAACACTGACAAATAATTCAGTCTGTTCCTGCTTTAGCCTGCAATTTTTATTTCTTCAGACTTTGAAAGAATAACATAATTTTAGTAGTTGCCCATGTTCCTGCTGTAAATTATGGTTTGAAATGGCTACATATAAATTGCATCTTTCTAAAATGGAAAACACTTACCGAACATTATCTGAAGCTATCAAATATCTCTAAAAAGTGGCCACTCATACCTGGATCCAGTAGTCTACATCTATTCACTCACGTGGACCAGGGTTCAAATCTGCCTCAGAACCCATGTGAAATAAGTCTGATGGTCTGCTTAGACCCTAATGCATTTTGTAGCAACACTGATGCAACTCCCATAAAGGAGGCTCCAAAATTCTCCATATACTGTACCATTCTTTCTTTTTGGGGGTCATTATCGCCTAGTGGTTACAGCACAAAGTTATGAACCTGAGATCCAGGTTTGAAACACACAACTGCAATTTTTCACTGTGTAACCCTGAACAAGTCACTTAACCTCTCTGTAATCCATCTGTGTGTCTGCTGGCAGCAGCATTCTTTTTTCCCTCCCTCTCATGGAGTAACAAGCACTTCAGGACAGAGTTTGTATAAATGATGCTCTATAAAACCAAAGTGGGGGGGGTAGAAAGGACACAACCTACTGCTAGGGCACTCAACCTAACCCTGACCAAAGGAAGGCTGGTATGGCACAAGTAGTGTACTGGTCAGACTCAACTGACCATTGTCCTTTTTCTGTCAGTGCAACCCACCCTTTTGCTCTGTTTAATGACCAGAGTGACTGTGCCTGATGGAGGTGGCCTCAGGGTACTCCTGTGTTTAGGGGTATATTTGATGGAATGTCAGCTCACCAGGGGCCCCTTGCAAACAATCACAGATTATGACTGGTTCATGCTTTTTCCTATCACCTAGGAACTGCTAAAACAAGCTTTATTCTTGATTGTGATAAATATCAGACATTAAAATAGTCCTTGACTCTCCTTTACTAGAGGCACAGATGGTACATTCATCTCATCACACAGACTCAAACCAGTTCAACATCCACACAGTTAACTACGGTGCTCAGATGAGTATTCCTCAAACCCATCACTGCAGCCACGGCTCAACCTTTAATTTTCATTCCCGGACTGTCCCAGTCCCTGTCATTGCCAAACAAGTTGGACACTTGCCTGGTCCCACCTTAGCCAAGGCACTGGAATCTTAGTTCCTCAACTTCATACGATCTCGTGCTCAATGACTTGCTAATAAGATGCCCAATGAACATGGCACTCTGAAACAAGGCACCTATAATGTTTCAGATAACCAGAAACTTAGCCTTAGCCACTATCTCTTGACTGCAACCTGGCTATCTCCAACTTCTGTTGCCATGCCCTTGTGGTGATGATGAAACCAGCCAAAGTGTTGCGTACCTCCCAGCATCACACAGCCCACGTTCCCGATGCATACCTGCTCATACAGTCATGAGTGCCCAGACTGTACTCCTTCTGGGACCCTTCACATATTCTTGGACATAATTTCCTACCTGCATCCTAAAGACTCTCTCCTTACAAACCTAGCATTCAGCCTCCTAGCCAGCCCTTCTTGGAGCACATCAGACTCAGTACCCCACATATCCTACTGTGAAGCTGACATACTTCCAAGTTTCCCTCCAGACAGTGCCATTGCTTAGGAAACTGCATTGACACCTTGCTTTTCAGAAATGCTCCTGGGCCATGATGGACTTCCCATCTCCTTGGCTGGCTAGTCATTCATCCTTCACTACTTACGTTCCTACCAGCAGCACTACACTTCTCTGGCCCCGTTTATGGTGCTATGCTCCTCCCACTCTCTTTACCTACTCAGAGTCTGATACATGAACACCATTCCCTGTCAGGCACAGCTAATAACAACCACTGTCCCCTTTTATTTGGAAAAGGGGTCGTTACACCTGCAACTTTCTGTTTCTAAATTCCATTCCTTTCTGCAGTCCTTCAGTAAACTGTCTTGATTTGCTTCCTCTTTTCTATAGCCCATTTGAATCATAGCATATGGAAAAGTTCAGTTTAACAAAATTAGTTCAGATGAAACATCTTTAAGATTAAAAAAAACAGGTGGTACAGTACTAAAACATTAGAAAACATTTAACAGTTTCCCTCTAGGAATGTAAATAAAACTTCATTAAAAAGTAGGCATTTATTCACGATTGTCATATTTTTGGAACACATAGAATGAGAAATCTATTTCATATAGAAAGTTCTAATTTGAGGGTTGGTACAGTTACATAGCAACAAAGTCTGGTCATATGGAGGCAAGTTACAAACACTGCATAATAGCCATTTAGTAAAGGTATTGCATACATACAACAGGAGTGGGAGTAGAAATGACTAGATAAAAAACAAAATCAGTAACAGCAACATATCAAAAAATACTGTTGTTGCTGTTGTCACAATGGATATTTTTAAGGTTACTATCATCACAATGGAATACTGAATATATTAGAGAGCAGCTTTCACAATGCTGATGACATCATAATGCACAGTGCAGCACTGACGCCAGCTTTTAAAATCAAAGAAAAACATACAAATTTTCAAACAGCAGATTTAGAAGCTGTAACTTATAAACTAATGTTGTATATATCAAATATACAATAGCCTGACTCCAAATAGGCAATTTATCATCACTTGTGAGTGGAAAGACTTTCCTAACTCACTTGCGGCTCTGCCACTCATAAGTTATGGTCCTGTCCCCTCACATTTGAAGATACACTGCATATTTTGAGTCAGCCCATTGATATCCTCTATACAGCAGTGGAAGAGATCAGAACAAACGAAACAAGTTGTTGTGTTTTACACCAACACCTAAACTGTTTTTTTAAGCTTCCTTTTGGAGTGCAACACTTACTGTGTTTGGAAGCTTAGGGCTGAATAAGTCTTTTCCCAACACATTTAAAACTTTCCTTGGAAGTCTGCATGGGATGGGAAGGGATCATATTTTGACCCTGACAAAGTAGCCAGCAGGTCCCTTCCACTTCCTTATTCTTCTGCGCCACCCCGTGCTCAGGCACTTATTGATGTGTGCCCAGGAAGAGCGCAGGGGCGTGATGCATTAAAGTCAATGGGACTTGGAATTAATTATTTTTTATACATAATGATGGACACAGTGTGATTAATCCAGGCCACTGCTCAACTAACAAAGTCCTTATTAGTCAGTCAGTGGCCTTGATTAATAATACAGTGGGCATCATTATGCATAAAAAAAATCATTCCAAGTCCCACTGACTTTAATGTAGCGCACCCCTGCGCTCTTCCTGTGCACATGTTAATAATTGCCCAAACACAGGGTGCTGCAGAAGAATAAGGAAGTGGAAGGGAGCGCCTAACTACATGGCCAAGGCCAAAATATGATCGCTTTTCCCCCCACGCAGACTGCAAGGAAAATTTTAAAAATGTGGCAAAAGACGTACAAAGACCAAAACTTATAAACACATTTAGCAAATGTTGGTAAATCCCTTTAATATAGAGGCAGTAACTAGGATGACAGTACACATCTGTGAGTAGCATCTTTGCTTCAAAGTATAAAAAATGTTAAATGATAGATGCTTATGTAAGAATTTTTTCAGATGCTTTATAAGAATAAGAGTAGACAGAGTACTTCTAGAGACTGTTACAGGGTTCTTTATTCTGGGCCTACACAATACACTGCTCGCACATTTTACTGGCTGCAGTTTGTCTACTGCATGAGGAGGAATTCTAAAACACACCAGAGTCAGCTGATGTTCCCCTTAGCAGGAAAATACCATCCCCCAAAACAAAAACATTCCCTCAGGGAAACAAAAACTAGAGCTCTCCTGCAAACACTCCCACAGGGGAACATTCACGTACAAACATTTTCTGCTGGCTCCTCCTGCTGTTGTTACTTAAGGTGTTCCAGTCTTTTATTTCTAAAATCAGTATTTCAAGTTGCTTATTAATTTACTTTCAAACATCAAAACATTCCCTTTTACATAAGTCTTTGAAGGCTGCATTAACTAAGTATAAAGTTACTCAGACATGCATAATAATTCTAAAGCTTACCAATAGTTGCTATAGCAGTTCCAACTCCATAATCTCCAGCGGGGGACAGCTTAGACTGAAATACAGAGACTTTTCCTTGACTGGACAAGTTAACTTGTGGCTCATCCGCCAGCATTTTGAAGGCTTACCTGAAGACACTCAACATCCAGTGACTGTCACAAAGAGCTGACAGTCCGCGCTCCCATCAGAAAAGCACCATTTAAAGCTGGACCCTCACAGCAGGGTACTGCTCCACTCAGCAAATCAGAAAGCTCCTTTAGTCTCAGTTTCTCCTCCTCCACCGCAAAGGCAGCAGCACTACAGGACATCTGAAGATGGATTGTAATGAAGACCCTCTCAATAAAAAAGGAATGCACTTTGGCATGCAAAGTCAGACAGCTTTTCACGGTTTTTATTGAGTCCATTCTTTTCTGTTGTCATATTACAAAACAATACATAAACCAAGCTGTATGACTCTGGAAATAGAGAACAGTTCAAAAACTGAAGCATACTTTACACCTTAAGGAAAAATAAACAGTGCAATGCTCCTATCACTAACTTAAATAAGCTTCTCATTCAAAGTACTGGTAAGACCAATAAGTCAGACAGCTTAAAAAAAAGCTGCCGTATCAATGAGAAAAAGACCCTGCTGAGAATACAGTAACGCTCTTTCTGCATCAGTGGGAGAAGCTGGTGTTTGCACTTGCAGCAAAGACTGGCGTCATTTCACAAGAATCACAGGGGTTGCAAAGTCTCATTTCCACTCGATCACAGGGCTTGCAAAGCTCCTTCACCTACCAAATGTTAATTTGTTTTATTTCTTGTAACATATTTTACCAGGTAAGCAAGAGTCCATACAGGCTCATTTTCAGTTGCAACCTGGGGGAAGAGGGAGACAGGAAAAATCAAGAAAATACAAACAGTTGCGGAAGTAGAGCTGTACAAAGTCAGAATATGAAGCCCTAGGGACAATGCAGAAACACAAACAATTACAGGGGAGAATAAATCATAAGTAGGTCCACCTAGTCTGCTCTCACATCAGGTCATAAGGGTTCATTCAAGTAATGGACATATTGAGATTAAAGAGTTAATAAGGCTCTCAAATGCAATATCTGGCTACCCTATATAATGACAGTAACTGTGTACTGGGGTGAAGGACTGGTTTCACTAGAGTTCCGGCAATCTGATATGTAAAAGGCAATACATGGGCCAGTGCACTGTGCTGAATTCCATAGTGTGTGTCACCCGACATCTAGCACAGAAGGGATTTCAACGGACAGTAACCTTCAGTGGAATTGCTTCAAACAGGTCCCCCCAACCCCCGAGACATTTTAAAACTACAAGGAAACCTCACATTTCACACAGAAAGTATTTATAATATATTTCAAATGTTCCCCACCAAGATAGCCTCAAGTTGCTGCAGCATCTAGTTTGCAAATGCCCCAGGGTCAGCAGCAACAATTACTTTTACGTGATTGTGGTTAAGAGATCAGCAAGGTTGAAACACAGTTGCCAGGATGTGCAAGACAAATTTCACACAGGCGGCTCCAAACAAACAAAGACCTGAGCCAAAGAAAGAAGAAGTACTCACAGGCCAACAGCTTCCCGGTCTCCGCTCTGCAGACAAGTGCTACAAATGCGGAGTGCTAGGATAACAGACTTTATTGTTAAAAAAGCACAGCAGCAGGATAATTCATTCAAGGCTGAGACGGCTTAGAAAGTGCAAGTATCGCATGAAAACATTTGGCACTGAGGGTGGGAACATGAATTACCCTACTGCCGAGCTTTTTAACAATAAAGTCTGTTATCCTAGCGCTCCACATTTGGAGCACTTGTCTACAGAATGGAGACCTGGAAGCTGAAGCTGTTGGCCTGTGAGGATGTGCAAGACTGCTACTCTACATACTGTAAACAGCTAGGCCAGCAAACATTCATGTGCTTTTCCAGGTTAAGTGCCTAAATGTTACACCAAGCTCCTCCTGATGCCTCCCAGCTATCTTCTCCAGGACTTACCCCACTACTTGTCCAGGACCACTATATTGTGGGTGGGTGCGATGACTGTTACTGCGGGGCCTGTGAGAATGTCACTGTCATCCTGCTGGCTGAGGGTTTTCTCTCCATTTTTGTTCTCCCCAGAGGTCGGTTCACATGTAACGATGTGCATGCTTGTACATGGCATGCTATCGGCGTCTGCATTAAAGCATTCCTCCCCAGTGTGTCATGTCTAGTGCTACTCCACACAGCCTCCACTAGGTTGTGGGCATACAGCTGTATTCTCCACTCTCCTCCCCGAAGGATGAGAACTGCCTATGGGCTGCTCAGTTGTTCTTCTTCCCCTAGCTGGCCCCTGTGCACTCAGAGTCCATTTCCAAACCTAGGTCACTGATGTAGTTAGTAACAGGGCTACCTCTGTGCTTCCATCCCTCTCTTAAAAATGGCAATTTCAATTGAAAACAGATGGCTAGGCTGGTGTCCACATAATTATACAGGTTATAGTTTATTATTCTAGGATGGCTGCAGTATAGACAGTACAATAGAATAATAACCTCGATTGTGCAGTGAAGGATAGAGGCACTCAGAATGGTGTAAGTTCCCTGTCTCATGATGAGAACATGTGACCTAGTTTTTGCATTTAGTGCATGTCTCATGATGAGAGCATGTAACCTAGTTTTTGCATTTAGCACATGTCTCATGATGAGAATGTGACCCAGTTTTTGCGTTTAGTGCATGGCTCATGATGAGAATGTGACCTAGTTTTTGCATTTAGTGCATGGCTCATGATGAGAACGTGACCTAGTTTTTGCATTTAGTGCATGGCTCATGATGAGAACGTGACCTAGTTTTTGCATTTAGTGCATGGCTCATGATGAGAACATGTGACCTAGTTTTTGCATTTAGTGCATGGCATATGGTTGTTTGTTGTTTTTGTGGTTTTTAACAGAGAAGGCTAGGCACAAATGACTTTGCATGCAGTGGTAACTGCTGCACCATTAGAAACAGCTGTCTCCATCCTTGTACAGTATACTGTCAGAGATGGAGACACTAGCCTGCTCCGTGCTTCCAAGCGGTAGGGGACTGCCATGGCATTCTCCTCACTCAGGTTCACACCTGAGCCCAGGAAGGCAAGAGCGGAGAGTAGTAGTAAGGACAATAAGCATCCATGAAGACGCTTTTCCCTGAGGAGTGGGGGGTTCAGAGTGAAGCTCAGTGAGTGACACCTGCGAGTGGGGAGGTGGAAGTGCCACTGGCAGCACAAAGATCACATGCCACCTGGCACCTCCACCCAGGGATGTCTCATGTGCATGTCTGCATAAGATAAGAAAGTGGGACATGAGATAAAGGGGGCACATTTAGTACAGCATACCATATGATGTCTCCACAGGCCCCCATATCACTCTGCCCTAGGTCCACCATTCATCTTCCTAACTTCCTCCAGCTGAGCATCCTTGTAGGTCCTGGTTTACCAGAGGCCTGCTTATAATTAATGTTGAAGGCTTATGCTTGGCAAACATAGTAGAGGACATGAAATATTTCATCTTGAAATCCTTTGTACTTAGGGAGTTGTACCTCAAGGGGCACCAACCCCCACCCCCACTCCTTAATGAAGACTCAATGTAGTTGAAGGACTGGGACTGTTGGTTTGAGTAGCCAGCAGGTATTACCTTTTGCTGCAATTTGCCAAAGTGATTGAAATTACAGGATGATGAATTCCTTGTTCGTATGTGGATGTATTTTTTTCACTGGGATGTTATATACAGAAATACGCCATTCTTTGGAATAATTCTACTTTTGCAGCTGGATTTAATTATTCTCCTCAGTATTGCTCTGCTACTGTGTTTTTTGCTGACTGTGTTTAAATAGTGAGCCCTCCCTTCAAAGGCACCACTCTCGGGCACCAGGCAGTGTGGAATCTCTCGTGTGTGTGTGTGTGTGTGTGTGTGTGTGTGTGTGTGTGTCTCACCGCATCACAATCTTGCAAAGTTACCACTCTGACAGAGTGTGATCTCAGGAGCAGTTGGCTGCAGCAGCACCTGAAATGTCTGCCTTAGTGCTGTGCAGTAGTACAGATCTCATTGACATCCTTTTATTGACAGTGGCCCAGATATTCAAAAGGAATGCGCATGGCACAACAGTGTTGCGCCATGCGCAACCCACTGATGTGCCCCAGTGCGATATTCAAAAGGGAAAAGTGCGCCGCACAAATCCTGATGTGCTGGAGCGCATCAGTAATGTATGCAGGCACAGGTAGGGGGGCGTGCCCATGCATAACCTGCACAGCCCGATATTCAGCCCAAGATGTGCAGAGTCATGCATGCCAACCCCTACCTGCACCTGCACAAAGTTAAGCCCCCCAAAAAAGGAACAAATGGTGGCCACCCACAGGTGAGCTGCCACATTGCAGGGCGCAACACAGCAGCTGCCACATGTGGGTGGCCACCGGAATTCCTGCCGCACCTAGTGGCACCCCCCATGCCCCATCATGGGCATCCGTGTAAAGACACCCCCGTCCAATATCCCTGGTGGTCCAGTGGACCGCACTCTGCCTGATCGTGGGCAACTGTAAAACATAGTAGAGTCCTATTACCCTGGTGGTCTAGTGTGCCCCCTCCCACCCGCCCACTGAGTCCACCACCTGCTCCCCAGTCAGCGACAAGCGGCAGCACCCACCCACCTGCCACCCGCCGCCCACCGACTGACAGCTCGGTAGAGCTGCATGCCCATTGGTTCTGATGTGAGCCAATGATAGGCGTCAACGCCATACCATGCTACTCAGTCCATATATGTGAATGAATTCAGTCACATATCTGGACTGTGTTATCTGTTATGGGCTGCACAACCGATAGCTCACGTTGTGAACCCAATGGGCAAGCAGCTCTTCAAGCTGTCGATCGGCGAGGCGGGCTGGCGTGGCAGGTGGGAGTGCTGCACCATGGCTGACTGAAGGCGGGTGGTGGAGCAATCAGGCGGGTGGGAGGATTATAGACCTGAGACTCAATGAGACTGTTCTATGTTTGCAGATGCCCATAATCGAGCAGTGCGATCACTGAACCACCAAACTGACAGCGAGAAATTTCTACAGGCGAATGCCTGCGATGGGCTGAAGGGGCATTGGTCCTGATGGCTGCTGCCTGGCAGGGCGCCAGGCACAAGTCATCGGGGATTGGCGCACCTGCATGCTAATGGATTGCAAATGGGGCCATAATAACATGCAAATGGACCCATGTGTCCCTTGCATAAATTATGGCCCCATTTGCATGTCCCCTTTTGAATATCGCAGGTGCCGTGCATGGCGCAATGGCACTTGCACCAGCGCATCTCCATGCTCCACTCTGGCCACTTGCGCTGGCGCAGTGCCACTGTGCCATGCACAGTGGGGGTGGCCAGGGTACGATATTCAAAGTTGCTGCGCCATAGCGCAGCTCCGTTGAATATCGCCCAGGCCACACCCCTGCACAACAAAGTTAAGCTGCGTTGAGGCTTGCGCCACAGCCTGACGCAGTTTGAATATCTGGGCCAGTAAGTTTATTCACTGATGCCCACATGCCAGCAGCGTCCCCTTACTCCCTGTCGCTTGATAAAATCCTACTTAAGATGAGTCCAAACTTTTCCTTCATAGCCAAACGCAACTCAGTTTTGAAGTTTGTGGAAAATTGGCGAATATTTCAACTAAACAACAAGCATTTGTCAATGCCGAATGTTTGCTTGCTGGCATTGGCATTGGTAGTGTAGGAGTTACAGAGCTGCATAATAGGAATGGCAGTGAAGTACTGAACTGAAGCTAACCCCATCACCACACTGAAGACAGTGAAAGGCAGTGGGGTGTGCCTTGGGGTTGTCCGGCATAATGACCATGCCATTTCACCACACCCTACCCTGCAAACACCAAGTGTCACGGTGCGCCTTGGGGTCTTTGACCCTTATGCGCACCCCATTCCATCAGGAAATATGGTGAGATGGGTGTGGTATAGGAGAATAGGGTGAACTCTGGGGCTGAAGAGTCCAAGGCACACCTCGATGCCTGTCACTGGCTGCAGGGTGTGGGTGGGGGTGGAATGGTATGAGCATTGCAGGTAACAATCCCAAGTCACAGCCCTGATGCCTGTCATTCTCTACAGGGTGGGGCATTATGGTCAAAAACTCTAATGCCTCAGGCATTTGTTGGTATTTTCACTCCAAATTTTCAACATTTTTTTTGTGACTGCCACCTCATGAACAGCGGCAATATCAGTTTGTTAGCCGAAAGCTGCTTTTGTACAGTGACTATGGCATTTGGCACCATAGGTACAAAAACACATTCTGAACAGGATGTGAAAAATGACAGCTGTACTGTTCTTGGGGAGGTGTAAAAAATGGCAATGTTGAAAATCTGCAGTGAAAATATTTAAAAAAATGGTGAAGTCACAAGTGTGCATAAAAACTGTGCAACGCACACCCGTAATGTAATTAGTTTAGGAATTTTTTACAGCAGATTGTCAACACAGGCATTTTGGGACCTCCGATCATGAACAATGTTACTGTGATTTTCTTTATCTGTCCCGAACAATGATTTCTCACAGTGACCATGCATTTTTGCGCTGAAAGTGTGAAAACACATTTCGGCCATGTTCTGAAAAATGACAGCTGTACTGTTCATAAGGAAGTGTGGAAAAATGCCACTGGTGAAAATCTGGACTGAAAATATTACAAATTCATGAACTTACGAGGAAACTGCTCAATGCTCACTCGTCACACAGTCATTTTTGGACTTTTGTCACCAAATTTTCAACACAGCCATTTTAAGACCTCTGCTCATGAACAGTATCACTTTGATTTTCTTAATCTGTCCCAAACATTGACTGTGCACACCAACTGCACCATTGTGTGCTACATGTACGGAAACACATTTTGGGCGACATGTGAAAAATGACAGCTGTACTGCTCATAAGGAGGAGTAGTAAAATGGCAATGTTGAAAATCTGGAGTGCAAATTTGCAAACTTACGAGCATGCATAGGAACTGCACAACGGACGCTCGTAAGTCATTTTTAGAAATTTTTTCATCAAATTTTCAACATAGCCAGTTTAAGACCTCTGCTCAAGAACAGTGTCACTGCGATTTTCTTAATCTGCCCCATACATTGATTTCGCACACCGACTGCGCCATTGTGCACTACATGTGCAGAAACACATTTTGGGTGAGATGTAAAAAATGACAGCTGTACTGCTCATAAGGAGGTGTGGTAAAATGGCAATGTTGAAAATCTGGAGTGCAAATATTAAGAATTCGTGAACTGACAAGCATGCGTAGGAACTGCGCAATGCACGCTCGTAAAACGGTCATTTTTAGGAATTTTTTCACCAAATTTGCAACATATGCTTTTTGAGAGCCCACCTTATGAACACTTGTACTGTTGTTTGGTTAATCGGTCCTGAAAGGTGATTTCGCACAGTGATGGCGAAATCATCCTTAGGGCCCGATTAATGCCATGACAGTTCAGAATTCATGAGAAGGGGTCCCAAAAAACCTGTGTTGAAAATTTGGTGCCAAAATTCCAAAAAACCAAATGAGATATGCATCAAAGTTGAAAAAAACCCTGTTTATGGCATTATACAGCTTACCAGCATTTCCTCAGTTCGCGGTCGGCTTTGAAGAGTGCAGATGTGCTTCCGGTCCACCGAAGATCGTCGCGCCAGACTCCGGAGGTAAGTATGGGTGAAGTGGGGGGTGTGGAGAGGCAGAGTGCGCAGAGGGTGGACACAGCTGGGCAGGGAGACTGCTGAGGGAACTTTTTTTGTTTGCAGGTTGTTTTTTTTTAGGAAGATGACGCGGGACGTCTGCCATGCTGGGGTGAGCTCCCAGCGTGGCAGCTGGAAGGCTGTTTGGGAGGAGCGCAGCAGAGCCGACAAGGGATTGGGCACCCCAATGGCCACAGTGTGCGCAAGGAGACCCAGTATGCGTGGCGTGTGTGTGTGTGTGTGTGTGGAGGGCGCTGTTCACTGAAGCAGAGCACTCCCTTTCAACTGTCTGCACTGCATTTTCAACTCCTGACATAGACAGCTGCAGCATTCATTGCAGAACTGTGGCTGTGCCTGCAAACACACTGACTGAATTGGAAGACGGGTGCCATACCTACAAAAACTCGGATGATGGCACTAAATTTCTTGCACCTGCGTGCAAGCAAACATAAAAATTCAGACAAAGACAAGTGAAATTTATCCTAATATTTGGCAAAACTGAATTTTTCAGAATCACATTGATGGGTGTTTTAAAGTATATTAATTTACCTTATAAAACTTGTAAATCTACCTTGGAAGCAGTATCGCGTAGTGAATAAAGGCACTGAGCTGCAAACCTGGAGACCTGGGTTTGATTCCCATCATCCTCCCACTGACATACAGTGTGACCCTGAGCAAGTCACTTAACTTCCTTGTGCTCCTATGTCACACCTGGGAAAAACTCCGACTTAGTGTGCCTTTCCTGGCTAAACAATATCCCCTTTCCGTTTCCTTTCCCTTTATAAAATGGGCAGACAGTTCTTATTCCTGATTGGCTGGGATCCATGTGAATGTCACATGATATACCGCCTTCTGTCCACTTACTTTGCTTTCCTGATTGGCTGGGATCCATGGGAATACCACATGGTACACCTTCTTCTCTCCTCCCACTGTTCTTTTTTATTCACTCAGCACTTTGACACCTCTCCCCTTCTCTACAACTCCCACTGCCCCTGGCCTACCTAATTCTTCCCATCTTGCTTTGAATCCTACCTGCTACAAACCTTGCCAGGTGTCATATGTACCTATATCACACCCCATTGTAATATAACATGTGATTATTTTCATAGTTTGTATTAGTAATATATTCCATTACTAATAAATTGATACTTGCCATGCACTACCTTTTTACTGTACACATTGGCCCAGATATTCAGAGCAGTTGCACATGGCACAAGTGCGGTATTGCACCAAAGAGCCATATTCAGCAGGAGCCAGTGCGCAGCGCAAAATCCATTGCACCAATGCGCAACTATAATGAATACAGGCACAAGAGCAGGGGGCGGTCCCATGAATATCCAGTGCAGTGGCATATTTACCATGAATCCATGGCGCAAGTGTGGAGCAAATCGAAGTTGCTCCAAGCAGACTTGTTCCTAGTAAAACAGGGCACAAGCACACAGACAGCAGTTGCGCCAAGGGTGGGAATGAGAGGGAGAAATACAGGGAGACAGACATACAGGCACATGATCAGACACAGAAGGAGGGGATAGAGAGGTGGTGTGGGAGAGGGAGAGAGGGATAGAGAAAGAGGGACACACACACAGACACAAAGCCTGTGTACCAGGGTGGCACACAGCCAGCAGCCAACCGCCCATGGGCACGGTGGGCAGCAGGGGACATGGAGAGTGCACCCGCCCTGATGGGGACAGTGATGAGGGGTGTGAGGTGGCAGGATGAACAGCAACGTGGCCAACGAAGGACCCAGCAGCAGCATGCCCGACACAGATGGTACCATGCCCGCAGCACTGCTGGGAACCAGAGTGACACGGAAATCTTGGGCCAGCACTGCCTGAACAGGACCCTGCAAGCCACGCAGTGCAGAGCAGCAGGCACCCACCAGATGGAGCCATGCCATGGCCATGGTGATGACAGTGACCACCGGCATGTGCCTGCTTGCCATGGACACCGGCCAAGGACCAACAGGGAACACCACGGGCAGCATCCCAGTGGCCGGGGCCCACCGCTCCACCCAGGTCCCCATGGCTGTGCTGCTATATGCTGTGGAATGCAGCCATCACTCCAGCACATAGACGAAGCATACAGCACCAATGCAGGAAAGCCACAGGGTGGCATGCATGCCTGGCGTGAGTGGGGCCTGTGCCTGCACCTGCACCCACATGGGCAGCCGCATGCCACCTGTCCCTGTGGGACTGGTACATATCAACAGGAAGGGGTGCCCAAGCATCATTCACCAGGTGGTGTGCGATGCCTACGGGGTGCACACCAATGCCTGCACCACACACCCACTACAGCCCTGTGCCGTGCCACGGATGTGAACATGGGGATGACCCCACAGGCTGCCCATTGGGTGTGTGTGGCATGGGTAGGGTGTGATGGGCAGCGCAGTCCTGCGGGTGGGGGTTGGCAGGGTGTGCATGGTGGTGTGGGTGCTAGGGACAGGCAAGAGGCACAGCACAGCATAGCACAAGGCTAACCAAGGCATGCTCCACACAGGCGACAGCGCAAACCCACTGAGGCCCTGGCAGCATCTCCCTGGTCCATCCCACTCTGCAGTGCCATTGGCCCCCAGTGTGCTGCTGCAGCATCCACCATACCTGTCAAGACTGCAATAACGGTACATGGCCTATCCAGTCGGTGGCACTTCTGTGGCACAATGCATGCAAATAAGGTTGGGCACAATGCTAATGATATGCTACTACACCCCACTGCGCCACACATTGGCTGATGAGCTCATTTGCATGCGGTATCTGAATATTGTTGTATTGCGGCGGAGTAAGCGGCGGCATAATGGCCACGCATGCATGGTGCTCAGACCTGCAGTGCTCATGTGCACTGCGCTGCCAGGGTGTCAATCATGCAGGCCGTGTGACCAGCATGATGTATTGGCACAGTGCAAGCTGTGCAGGGTCGGCAACGTGCACATCGTGCATGCTGGCATGTTCCCTATCATGCACATGCACACTGTGGGTGGGCACGGTTCCTTGGGCCATTGCACTGGGTGCCTGCCTTGACCCTTGCCAGTGTGAATACCGCCATGCCAAATGCTGAGCTGGCCCATGTAGCAGACCTTGCTCATTGTCTCGGGCATACTTGGGGTTGTGGCAGCCCTGCATGGCATGCTGATGGTGGAGGGGGTGAGGGATGGCATGCCAGGGCAGCCGGCCAGGGCCATCGCTAGGGTTGCCCTTGTGTACCCTGTTACCCCTGTTGGTCCCGACCCTACAGTCTCCCCTCCCACTGCACAGTCCCTGTTACCTGTCCCCCTCCCTCGCTGTCCCCACCCGTCCCCAGCCCCTGTTGTGTTTGTACATGGCTGTTCCATACATATCTATTGTGTGGCATACCTGCCTTTGTCCGTGTCTGCTTTGAAGGTGGCATGGGTGCCATGCTGCAGTGTCCCAGTGTCCGTCCGTGTTGTGTGTATGTGGGGGGCACATGCCGTGCTCCCTTGGCTCCCTGCTGTGCGCTGTGGTCGGTCCCACTGTGGTGGTGTCCAACCCCTGGGTTGGTGGCTGTGCATTGGGGTGCCCATGGGGTGGCAGTCAGGCATGTGTGATCGGTGTGTGCATGGTGGTGGTCCACTGCCAAGGTCATTGGTCGCGTACTATCCACACACTGTGCTGGGGCACCCTGCTTGGTGTTGTGTGGCTTGTCCCATGTGGTCTGCCATGCTACCTGCAACCCAGCACGTTCAGTGTCTGATGTGTGGGCTCACTGTGTGCTATTGTGGCATGTGTGTGCTTGGCTGCACAGTTCTGGGTGTGGCCTGCTATGGTCTGGGAGGGGGGCACAGCCAGTGGCTCGTGGGAGGGGCTCCCTTGGTGGCCCTCCATTGGCTGTTGGCACCCCCTGTTGCCTGCTACCTGTGCCACTGTTGTGATCTGGGGTCACGTGTCTGGGTGCCTGTGTGTGCCCTGCTGGTGGAGACATCCTGTGGCCTGTCACTGTGCTTCCATGGCTCTGTCCCTGGGTCTGTTCTCTGTGCCATGCCCCCTCTGTTGCTCTGCTCCCACAGTTACGTCGAAGCATCTCTTTTTGCACCATGGCGCAACTGTATTTGCGCCATGGTACAACTCTGCACCATGGCGCAACTCTGCTATATTCAGCCGGGTTGCGCTGGCATAGTTTGGCCTGCACATCCTCTGAATATGGCTCCTGTTGCACCATGGTGCATCATAGAAACATAGACATAGACTGTGACGGCAGATAAGGACCACTTGGCCCACCCAGTCTGCCCATTTCCCTTCCTACTAGATAAGTTGCAGATTCTAGTTAACCAACAGCCTACTTCCTGCAACCCCCTACTACAATTGCCTTATGTCTGTCCCATGCATGTTTGAATTCCCCCACTGTTTTAGACCCAACAACCTCCCCAGGAAAGTGGTTCCATGCATCCACCACTCTCTCCGTGAAAAAAAATTTCCTCACATTACCCCTGAGCCGTCCCCCTCTATCTTTAAATTGTGCCCCCTTGTTCTTACACATCTCTTTTTCTGAAAGATGCTACCCTCCTGGACTTTGTTGATTCCCTTGAGGTACTTAAAAGTTTCTATCATGTCCCCCTTGTCCTCCTTTCATCAAGGGTATACATATTAAGCTCTCTCAGTCTCTCTTCATATGGTTTCTGATGCAGACCCTGCACCATTTTAGTTGCCCTCCTCTGGACTGCTTCCATCCTGTCTATGTCCTTGCATAGATGGGTCTCCAAAACTGCACACAGTATTCCAGATGGGGGTCTCACCAACTGTCTGTACAGAGGGATAACCACTTCCCTTTTTCTACTTGTGATGCCCCTTCCAAAGCATCTCAGTATCCCCCAGCTCTCCTTACTGACTTCTCACATTGCTTACCTACCTTTAGGCCATCTGATATGACTACCCCCAAGTCCCTTTCCATTTTTGTTGTTGTAAGTACCTCCCCTGCTATTGTGTACTCTTCTCCTGGGTTTTTGTTTCCCAGATGCATTACTCTACACTTCTTTGCACTGAATCTAAGTTGCCATGTGTCTGACCATTCCTCCAACCTTGCCAAGTCCCTTCTCATCCTTTCTACCCCCCCCTTGTGTATCGACTCTGTTACAGATCTTTGTGTCAACTGCAAAGAGGCATACCTTTCCCTCCAGACCCTCTGCAGTGTCACCTATAAAGATGTTAAAGAGGACTGGACCCAGTACTGAGCCCTGAGGTACTCCACTAGTAACCCGCCTTTCTTCGGAATGTGTTCCATTCACTATTACCTTCTGTGTCCTGTTGTGCAGCCAGTTTGCTACCCAGACTACCACCCTGGAACCCAATCCCAGGCTGGCTAACTTGATTATTAGTCTTTTGTGCGGGACTGTGTCAAATGCCTTGCTAAAGTCTAGGTAGGCCATATCCACAGCCCCTCCCTGGTCTATTACTTTGGTCAGCCAGTCAAAAAAATCGATTAGATTCGTCTGACATGACCTTCCTGCTGTAAATCCACGCTGCTTTGGGTCCTGTGCCCTACTGGTCTCTAGGTACTCAACAATGTTTTCTTTCAGAAGTGATTCTATCATTTTCCCTACCACTGAGGTCAATCTTACAGGTCTGTAGTTTCCTGCTTCTGCCTTGCTCCCACTTTTGTGAAGGGGAATCACATCTGCCCTCCTCCAGTCCTCAGGTACCACCCCATCCTCTCATGATTTGTTAAAAAGTGTGGGCAGTGGTGTCACTAGGTCCTCCCTTAGTTCTTTTAGGATTCTGGGGCGAATCCTGTCAGGCCCCATTGCTTTGTCCACCTAGAGTTTTAGGAGTTCTTTCAGGACTCTTTCTTCTGTAAACGGACTGGTGTCAACCCCCCTACCCAGAGTGCTTCTATTGTCTGGTTTAGGTAACTCCTCCTCATCTTCTTTTGTGCATACTGAGCGAAAGTATTCATTCATTATTTCTGCCTTTTCACTGTCTCCCTCTGCCCTCCTCCCCTCTCCTTTATTAATCTTTACTATTCCTCCCTTAACCTTTCTATGCTCCCCACTGTACCTATAAAAGGTACATTAGGGAGCATAGAAAGATATAGGGAGCATCAGATTTGCGCTGCGCTGTACTTGCACTGGGCTTTGGCACATTTCTAAGTATCTGGCCCATTTTGCTTTGTATCTTTGAGAGACTATTTTTGATCATATAATTTTTGGCTGTTTGCGTCTCCCAATTTCCTCTCCCCATCGAGTCATACTTGGAAATGAGCTTTGGCTCAGTGTACCTATCCTGGTCTCCAAATTTTAAATAAATTCTTATGGGTCATAGGTATTCCCTGCTGTTGTTTTAATCAGGGTGCACCTAGAGACAGGAAGCTTTAGGTTTAGGATTTTAGTTGTTTATGTAAATATGTATTTATTTATTTTTAGCCTAACTGTTGTCCATTTTCAACTTGGATAGGATACAGGGTGAGAATCGGGGGGGGGGGGCAGGTTAGAGCTTTGGAAGAGGGAGCAATGCAGCCTCAGAGAAGGGGGTAGCACAAAAGCAGAGATGGCCTGTAAAAATGGACAACCAGCATCTGCAAGGGATTTGGGATTAGAAACCCAGCAACAGCGCAGATCAGGGGCAGGAGACAGGGACCATCTGTTTTATTACAGGTAGTAGGAGCATCCCCGACCAATCACAGTGCTTCCTTCAGTTGCACATGAGGTACTCTTACTATTCTAAGAATATCTCATGTGCTGAGCTACTGTAATGGGCTTCTCGGTGACTGCTTGTGCTGGCGACTCTATTACATTAAAAAGTTATCTTTTTATTAAAGGGACTTTGTCAGTTTTTTAAGGCATTTTCAGTGCTCCTGTAATATCTGTATTTGTAAACAGAACTGTACTCAATAATTGCTCTAATTCTGTTATAAAAGCATTGGTGGCTTATTTAGTGTATATTTTGTAATAAAAAGACTTTTAGTCATCTCGACCAAAATGCGTGGTCTGCTACTTCCTGTGCATCCCTGCCAAGGAATGGTACTGCATGCCACCGAACTTGTGCATGAATGAGTTTAGCGAGTTTGGAGGCATATAATCTAAACAAATGGTTGAATAGTGTTAACTGTGCTGATGTACACATTGTAAGATGTTTTTAAAACCGAGAGCCATTTCCTGTAGTAAAATTTGAGTCCCAGTTTCACTTTTCAAACAAAAATTATCATAGAAAATACCCCTCAGTTTTAAACAACACTTACAAATGTGGATATCAGTACAGTTACCCCTGTTCAACCATTTGTTTAGATTACATGCTTCAAAATTGTTTTCTTAGGGCTCAGCCAGTTGATATTCACCATAATAACCCGTGGGTTATTACGGTGAGCACATGCCCTGTCAGTCACAACCTACTGCACCCTCATTGGCTATCATTTTCACTATGGGCTGACTGAATGGTTCTACAAACATGGCAACTCTGTTTATCTCTTGGTGTGGAGCTTCCAGAAATGGAGCTGCAACAGAAACACTGCTCTGTGCTAAAAAATAAACTTTTTTTAAGTGAACATATCATCCATTCTATTTTTTTCAGACAAAACATTTTATATCTGGTTGATCCTGCTGTTCGACAAAAACAACAAAAGCCTCAACTGCAGACAGAGAGACTGAGAGGGACACAGAAAAGTGTGTGTGTGTGTCTGTCACAGAAAGACACAGGAGAGGGGCTGGAAAACATTTCTCACCAGCAATGAAATAAAATAAAAGATGGAGAAGTGTGTAAAACTCTAATTTAATGCACACCCTCGGTGTGGAATGCTTTAATAAACCCCTCGGGCTTCGTCCTCGTAATTTATGTAGCATCCCACACCTCAGATGTGCATTCAGTTCTCATATCATACACTTCCCCATCCTTTATTCTATATATAATAGTAGTAATTTACTCTGGGAGGGCATTACTGTCCTAATAATCACATGCAGTTCCACAAATGGCATTCGTCTTTGGTGTGTGCCGCTTGTTGCGAGAAGCTATATGATTATCAGAAGGTAACTCAATCCCCCAATCATGACCTGTCAATTAAGAAGGTAAAGATATTTACAGAAATAAATTTGGTGTACACTAATTAAATATGGAATTTGCCACAACAAAACTTGGGGGGGGGGGGGTCTCCTTAAAAACAAAGAGAATTTGTGAGATTTGGAAGGAGGCCAAGCTATAAAATTCAGCCTATTTCAATTCTCTGGTAAACATTCCACAACATTAAAAATCAATGAGCACATTGATGCCCTGGACACTCCATGGAGCCGACAGTAGCGTGCCGACATCATTCTGTTAGGCAGCATCTCCAACCACTTAGCAGCTCTGCTCACACTGCCACCTACGGTCACTTAGGTGGAGGTGGTGTTGTGGCAGAGCTTGCTGCCTTCCCTCACCACAGGAGGAAAGCATCTACTGGAATGCTAAAGTCCCCTTCACTCCGGTCAGCTCCCAGTGGTCCAAGCTCACTACTGAACCTTGGTCACTGGCATCATGAACCAACAGGATATTTAAAGTTGGTTTTGTAATTAGTGTGCGACCACAGTAAAGATGGCAGCTCCCAGCAGTCTTTAAAAATTGCCTTCCCTGGGGTCAGCCCAGTGGTATGATGGGTTGAGGCACTGTATGCCACACACTCAGTCATGCCAGCTACCCAGGTTTGCAGCCAGACAGGACAAAGAGGATTGAACATCCTGTGATAGCTCTCCTCCCTTAAGGGGGGAGGGGGCTGTGTCCCGCCACCTGACTGGCAGCAACAAGAGGAGCAGTAGGAGTGGGGAGGGCATAGGCAGATGTGACACATCCATGCACACATCACTGCATGCAAGACACCCTAGAGAAAGCAACCAGAGGAAGACACCCCAGCACATCTGGTAACTACTGTAGGCATTGCATGACCCTACGGGGCAGGCCACCATGATGGCTAACTGGTAACTTCTCAGGACGGGTCAATGATGGGGTAGGGGAATGCTGCTGAGAGCAGAGGCCAGAATAATAGGACAGAAAAAAAATGTATGTGGAAAAAATTGCCCTCCCTAAGGTCTCTCTTCAGTTGTGAAAGCTGTATTCACATACATTTATGTGATGCAAGCACATGTTTCTCATGTTTGATAGCCTATTTCCCCAGTCTACTTAACTTTATTTGGGGTTGGGGATTAGCAAGGGAACAGGGGCTTTTAAAAAGCTCAAAAACATGTAACTTGCCATTAGAACAAAATCAGTCAATGTAACTTTAGTTTGTATTAAACTCATTTACAGAAGCTCTCAGGTGCATAGCAGGTTAAAAAACATAGAACATACAATACTGAAACAGTATAAAAGGCAACTAAAATACAATAATGTACCTTTCAGCAGTAACAGTGGATACATAATGTTACAGTACTAGGAAGGGAAAGGGAACATTGTTTAACCAGGAGTAGCACACTAAACCGAAGCTAGTTTCCAGATGCAACCTGGGAGCACAAGGAAGTGACTTGCTCAGGATCACACAGTATGCACCTAGGTGGGTGTGGGATTCAAACCCAGGTCTCCAGATCTGCAGCTCAGAGACTTAACCCACTGCACTATACTGCCTCCTCATGAATGAAAGGCAATACAAAATTCAAGTTACACGCTAAAGGCAATTATGTTTTTATTTATCTATTTAGAATTATTGGCCTGGAAAGGCACACTGAACCATAGTTTGTTTACATGTGCAACCCAGGAAAGAATTAAGCACAAGAAGGTTAACTGACCTACTTAGGGTCACACAGAATACAACTGAACATTATGGAATTTAAACTCAAGGCAATTTTAGAAACATAGAAACATAGAATTTGACGGCAGATAAGGACCGCTTGGCCCACCTAGTCTGCCCATTTTCCTACCTAACAGATAAGCTGCAGATCCTAGTTAACCAACAGCTTACTTCCTCCTACCCCCCACTAGGACTGCCTTATGTCTGTCCCATGCATTCTTGAATTCCCCCACTGTTCTTGACTCCATGACCTCCTCAGGGAGGCTGTTCCATGCATCCACAACCCTCTCTGTGAAAAAATACTCCCTCACATTACCTCTGAGCCGTCCCCTCTATCTTCAAATAGTGCCCTTGTTCTTGAACATCCTTTTCTGAAAGATGCTACCCTCTTGGACTTTGTTGATTCCCTTGAGGTACTTGAAAGTTTCTATCATGTCCCTCTCTCCCTTCTTTCCTCAAGGGTATACATACTAAGCTCCTTTAGTCTTTCTTCAGATGTCTTCTGGTGCAGACCCTGCACCATTTTGGTTGCCCTCCTCTGGACAGCCTCCATTCTGTCTATGTCTTTGCAGAGATGGGGTCTCCAGAACTGCACACGGTACTCAGATGGGGTCTCACCAACTGTCTGTACAGAGAGATAACAACTTCCTGTTTTCTACTACTGATGCCTCTTCCTGTGCATCCCAGTATCTCCCCAGCCTTCCTTACTGCCTTCTCACATTGATTGCCCACCTTTAGGTCATCTGATATAATTACTCCCAGGTCACTTTCCATTTTTACTGTTGTCAGTATCTCACCCCCCATTGTGTACGCTTCCCTTGGGTTTTTATTTCCCAGGTGCATTACCTTGCATTTCTTTGCATTGAATCTGAGCTGCCATACATTTGGCCATTCCTCCAATCTTGCCAAGCCCCTTCTCATCCTTTTCACTCCATCTTGTGTATCAACCCTATTGCAGATCTTTGTGTCATCTTTCTGTCATCCAGAGGAATGCTCAATCCACTTCCCCCAGCCGGCCCTTTAACAATACAGGCTCGTTCCTGAACCCAGGTCACTGGCATTGCAAGCAGTAGCACTACCACTGTCCAAGCCAGCAGGTTGTTTTTAAAAACTGATTATGAGGGGGCAAGCCAAATCTCTAGTGGGAGCTTATTCCAAAATGTTAGTGCCGTGACAACAAAGGCCTATCCCACACAGCACAAAGAGGATAAAGGTGGCACAGCCAGTAGGGACGGATTCATTAAATGAAGGGACAAAAATCAGAAAATATGGCAGCCATAAATCTTTTAAACAGCAAGGGTCATGCCTTGACCACTTAAGGGCATAAATCTTAAAAGTATGACAGTGGATGGACAGATTGGTTTCCTCATACATTATATTTGTTCTAAATACTGTAGAAGTTATTTCAATTATTAGTGTCATTAACTGCTGCTGTAAATAAAATACTAAAAAGCCACAGACAAGCAAGGCATTGTGGATGAGAATGGCTTTGTTTCTGCATGTGGAAACATACTGCACTAAGGCTGTATGTAATTCCTCACTTTGTAATAAACAAGGAATCTGAAGGTAGTAGCTGGGGCTATGTGGTAGGGAGAGAGTGAATGCATGTCAGACTTCATTGTATTGTTAAATTTCTTAAATCTCTGGCACCATCTAGTGGTGGAAACTGGTAAATCTGAGGTTGTACACTGCTTTTATTTTCTGTTTCCAAAAGTTGAAAAAAAGGCCTGAGGCCTGATTTTGAGTTGCATGTTAGGGTGGTACAAAATGGGCCCATTACTCAGTGCACGCTGAAGGAGGAGATTCCCCCACTGCAGGCACTATCAGAAATTGAACCTCTTAGCATTCCAATGAGCCCCTCCAAATGCAGTGTAAAAGCACATGTTTTGAAGCTACAAAGAGCCACATTTGCAGGTGGCCATTCAGCACAAACAGCATACCATCCTACCAGGGACCACCAAGTCCATCTCCACTTCCTCCGAGGATGCCTGGTAGGAGGAACAGATGGACGATGGTGGGCTTGGGGAGAGTTAGGGTAGGTGGAGCATAAACACATCCCAAATCCTATACCACTACAGAACTCCTACACTGCACTGACAGGGCAGGACAGTCCCACAGAGGCACCCCAGGCAGTGGCGGAGACAGATGAGGAGGTCCTCAAGAGGGGTAGCAGAGGACCCCAGACGAGGAAACAACTCCTAGTGAGGGACTCTATAGTCCGGGGAGTAGAGTTGGAGACAAGTAGCAGGGTGGAGAGAGAGGTTAAAGGACTCAAACATGGACTGCTAAATTCCCTCTCAAAAGCACAGCTTTATAAGTCATGGGCTTACCTACATAATCCTGTCATGCATTTTCATCTAAAAGTGTATAAATCCGGAGTTGCTAATCAATAAATGTTTTGATGAAATGTAAACAAACCAGCGGTTCCTGTTTAAGCTCCCCACCACAGTAGCTCCCTAAGATGGTGGCTACATCACTATGCAAGGACATCATCATAGCAACAGAGCCTGAAGCAATATTGCAGGCTGAATGGGGACTCAGAATAATATATGAAATAACCTTACCAAAGCGCTTCCCCTCTAAATCCTTTACCTGTGCAGGTTTGGCCACCGATTTCACATCTGCACAGGTAAAGGTTTAGAGAAGCACTTCCAGTAAGGTTTTTCATATGATATTCTTAAGTCCCCTTTCAGCCCGCAACTATTATGCTTTGGGGTCGTCTTCGCTATTATGATGTCATCGTATAGTGGATCCACCATCTTAGGGAGCTACTGCGGTGGGAATGTAAACAGGCTACCGTAGACTGTTACATTTCATCAAACATTTATTGAACTAACAACTCTGGATTCTACACTTAGACAAAAAACGGATGACAGGATTACACAATAAGCCCTGACCTACTAATGCTGTGCTTTTGGTGGGGATTCAGCAGTCCATGTGTATAAGTCCTTTAAGTGCCTACCAGGAGGCACAACTCGGAGGGATGAACAGCAGATCCAGAGAATCGCTAGGGTGGCAGCAAGGAGGGGGAAGTGGGATGTTACTGTCCATTTGGGAACAAACTACATGGCTAAGGACAAGGCAGGGATAGGAACAGTGCAGTAGAAGTTCAGGGAGTTGGGGAGGTAGCAAGCTCTGTGACCTTCTCAGTGGTGCTGCCTGTCCACGCCTAGGGGAAGGCTAGGGATCTCTACACCAGGCACTTCAACACAAGGTTGAGGAGCTGGTGCAGAGAGAAGGGTTTTGGCTTCATTGGTGACCCACCTGGAGGGATGTGGGCTTGTACGAGGGTGATGGCTTCCATCCATCCAGGGAAGGGACTGTTCTTTTTACTGAGTTGTTAAAAGTCTTAGTTGGCAAAGCACTTAAACTAGCCAAGGTGGGTGGCAAAAGATAGCAGGGAGATTCAAACTTCCCACCCCACAGATTAATGTAGTCTGCAGGGAGGACCCTATGGTTGGGAAATCGCAAGTGGTAACTAAGGTAGGAAGAGGTAGAATGGCGGAGAAAAAGAAAAAAGAGGATTAAAGGCAGGGAGGGATAGTGAGGGAAGGCATGAGGGTAAAAGGGGGGCTGAAAGAAGGGGAAGTAGTGTGAGCACCCCCAACATTGTTGTGCTTACTACATTGTCCAGGGGCAGGACCTGTAGTTAGGGGGTGTTAACCTGGTAATGCAATAAAAGTGACCGGCGGTGGGAAAACAGAGTCTTCCGTTGAGCCATGCAGCAAAGTCCTGGGAGGAGTACCAGTTGGGGCTGCAGGCCTGGACCTAGGGTGGAATGATAGCCACCCCAGCCCCCTGGGAAGGTGGGATAACTGAAGATCACAGCCGAATTGTGGGCAGGAAATAAGTAGGCACCCTGGTGTCATGCGGAGATCCTCAATAAGCTGTGCCACTGCCACCACTATTCAGAGCCAAAGCCAGGGAGAAGGAGGGGCATACGCCATGATTTTGGAACCGGGGCAGGTCCAGCATCTGGCAAGATCGGTAAGGACAGCCCACATCAGTGCCCAGAAGGTGAGTGGTTGCCATGGGGGCCTAGATCTGGAGAGCGATATGCCAACTCATAGTACAGGCCATGGCGTGTCGTGGCAT
This sequence comes from Neoceratodus forsteri, assembly GCA_016271365.2. Lineage (NCBI taxonomy): Eukaryota > Metazoa > Chordata > Ceratodontiformes > Ceratodontidae > Neoceratodus > Neoceratodus forsteri. The sequence goes on along the minus strand of CM057450.1, from coordinate 1,142,700,915 downwards.
AGCAGGTCACGGCCTGTTCTCTGTAGTCTATGTCCATCCAAGATGAGAGGTCAACTGGAGAAGGAAAGAGATTGTTTGGTGCCCCAGAACTCCTTGGAGTGGCAACAAGGTTGGCAGACAGGCCCAGGGAGACCCCCCCCCTTCACTGGGTTTCCGGCATAATTTTGCCTCAGTTGTGTCTGCTCCATGATGGGGAGGAGAAATGAAGCTGTGTCAGAAATGGGTTCCAGGCCATACGGTATGCCTGCAATGGTCAAGAACTATTAAACAGCCCATAATGGCTGCTGCTGTGGGACAGAAATGTATGGACTGTAACTGGGCATCCTGCCCATTACACTTACCCTGTGGTGTCTGCCAGCTAGCCCTAGCCCATCCGAGTGTGTTGTCACTCCATGTACCAGGTAAGGTCTGTCCAGAGTTGCCCTAAAAGACTTGTGCCACAGCTTTTTGCTGTCAAATCACCATGGAAATCAAATCAACTGTGCCCTTAGCCCCAAGGAGCTGCTATTTGGCTTGAGCCTTAATGACTTTTTGCTGTTGGGAACAATCAAATAAATCCCTTGTTGTTTTGGAAAAAACATCTGCCTGGACCTTGATTTCCTACCATTAAGGCCCCGTATTTACTGTGACAAAGTGAACCTATATTCTGCAGTAGTGTATCATATTTTCTGCAATATGGCAACTACAGATTCTGCAGCAATTCTCATTTTCAGAATGGGGAATTTCAGCTTCCAAAAGTGCTGGTAAATAATTACATGTGAAATGTGACAGTAAAATGTAGTTCACTCTGCTATCACTTAACCCCTTCAAATCTGAATTAAACTGGAACATTGCTCAGTATTTGTGTGCATGATAGAAATGAGAAGAAAAAAGTTTGTTTGCCGGTGGTCACTCTGTCAGATTGGGCCACAAGACCAAATGGCATGTCTTTTACAATTAAGTTCAAATATAAACATTTACAGTTGGGGGAGCATTGGCTAGATACATAGATATACAGACACTGTCAGCTGATAAAGGCCTACAATCCACCCAGACTGCCCATTTGAGCTTGTAAGTTCACTTTGTTTTCCTAGAAGTCTGTTGCCTCTTACCCCTGACCTCCAGAAATCCCCTTATGTCTATCCCATGCATTCTTAAATCTTATGATTGTTTCAGCCCCCACTACTTCCTCTAGCAGGGTGTTCCACTTGTCCACCCCCCGTTCTGTGAAGAAATTCTTCCTCACGTTTCCTCTGACTCACCCTCCCTCCAACTTCATCCCAAGCCTTCTAGTCCTGGAACATCTTTTTCACTGAAAAATAGTGTATTCCTGTACTCTGTTCCTCCCTGTAAGATACTTGTATATGTCTATCAAATCCCCTCTCTCCCTCCTCTCCTCCAGGGAGTACATGTTCAGTTCCTTCAACCTGTCCTCATAGGACTTGTGATGCAATCCATGTACCATCTTTGTTGCCCTCCTCTGAACCTTCTCTACCCTATGTCCTTATGTAGGTAAGGTCTCCAGAACTGTACACTGTACTCCAGGTGGGGCCTCACTAGTGTCTTGTATAGTGGAATTATGACCTTCCTTTTCCTGCTGGTGATGCCCCTGCCTATGCATCCTAGCATCCTATTTGCTTTACCAGCTGCCTTGTCACACTGTTTCTCTACCTTGAGGTCATCAGAGATGATAACCCCAAGATCCCTTTCCTGCTTGGTGCATGCTATATCCTCACCCCCCAACTGATATGTTGTTCCAGGGTTTTTGTGCCCCATATGCATTGTCTTGCACTTCTTTGCATTAAATTTCAACTGCCAAACCCCTGACCATTCTTCAAGTTTCTGCAGGTCCCTCCTCATTCTGTCTACACACTCTGGCATATCCACTCTGTTACAGAGCTTTGTGTCATCAGCGAACAGGGAAATTCTGCCTTATGGGTCCTGCGTAATGTCACTGAATGAAGACGTTGAATAGGATCGGTCCCAGCACTGATCCCTGTGGTACCCCACTGGTCACCCATCCCTCTGTGTAGTGACAGACATTTACTACCACCCTCTGTGTCCTGTCACCCAGCCAGTTACCTACCCACCTCACTACTGTCCTGCCCACTCCCATATTCCCTAGTTTGTTTAGTAGCCTTCTGTGCAGCACAGTGTCAAAGGCCTTGCTGAAGTCCAGATAGGCCACATCCACTGCCCTCCCCTGTCTCCCAATCAAAAAATTCAATAAGGTTGGTATGACATGACCTCCCCTGGTGAAACCATGCTGCCTTGGGTCCTGTAGTCCATTTGCAACCAGATGTTCCATCAATCTCTCCTTCAGTAGTGCTTCCATGATCTTCCCCATGACTGAGGTGAGGCTGACTGGTCTGTAGTTCCCCACTTCCTCTTTGTTCCCGCTTTTGTATAAGGGAACTACATCTGCTGTCCTCCTATATTTGGGTACCTCCCCTGTTTCCAGTGATCGACAGAGTGGAAGCCTGCTGATGTCTTTCTTTGTGTGAATCAAACTGTGATTTATATGTATGAGAGTAATGTTCACCAAAGGTGTAAATGTCTATGTGCATGCTCAAAGACAAAGTTTCCTTACCCTTTATTGGAAAACTTTTGTTTTATGTTTTAAATGATCTAACAAGCACATTTCCCTTTTTGAAAATTAATGAAAGCACTCTTTTAAAGACACTAGACTCATACCACTATTCTTGTGTTTAAAATTTCATTTGACATATATTTTTGTTTGACATTTGTTTTGGTTTTTAATATTTATCATAAACTTGAAATATCACCAAACCACACGAACCAACAATCCATGAAACAAAACCAAAGTACTTATCTGGCTTTACAGTCTGTAGGTCCTTTTTCATGTTTTCTGGCTCAATTGCCTAATCCATAAGGTATCTTTGCTGTACGCTATTTGCTGTATGCTGCATATTTTGTGCGCAAGCTCCCACTTGCTGTGTGCCGTTTGCTGTGTGCTGCATATTTTGTGCGCAAGCTCCCACTTGTTGTGTGCCGTTTGCTGTATGCTGCATATTTTGTGCGCAAGCTCCCACTTGCTGTATGCCATTTGCTGTATGCTGCATATTTTGTGCGTTAGCTCCCACTTGCTGTCTGCTGTATGCTGCATATTTTGTGTGCAAGCTCCCACTTGCTGTATGCCTTTTGCTGCATGCTGCATATTTTGTGCGTTAGCTCCCACTTGCTGTCTGCTGTATGCTGCATATTTTGTGTGTAAGTTCTCGCTTGCTGTATGCTCTATATTTTGTGTGCAAGCTCCCGCTTGCTATCACACTGATGATTTCAGAGAAAATCTACGCTTTTCCTAAACCTTGCCCATTATTTTTTTTTTTTTATGCATGTTAACTTAATAGCGGTACTCACGGTTCAGTGCAGACACTGCAGGGGGAGGGAGGTCACAGGTGATCCCATGCACATTTTAGCTTCCTTTGGGCCTTGCTACCTTGATTTACACACTGTGGCAAAGCACCTAACTGGTAACATACAACAATTTATGCTGCTTTGTGGGGGGGGGTTTAGCAGTTACCACGGCTTTCTGCGGCTGGCACCAAATTCTGCGGTTGGACATGATTTCTGTGGCAAACACCACAGAATCATGGTAAACACAGGGCCTTGCCTACCATCCTGAATAATCTGTTCTGTGCCAAATTAAATGCATGATGATGGTTGTTTGTTCTAACGTTTTTAGCTCCCCCAAGGGATCTAATTCTGCAGCCTTCTGGTCACCTGAAGCTGCATCTCAATGGAATTCATTCTGTCACCTGCCTGAACCCCAGTGTTACCTTTCAGGTACCGTTTTCCAGCTTTTTTCAAAGAATCTTGCTATTTCTGGATTGTGTTGCTTGGCTGTAGCACCCCCTCCCCCATGAACATTTCTATATCATCAAAAACCCCTAGACAGGTGGGGGGGGGGACTTACAGTAGCAAAATATGGAAGACCATGTGTGCGAATGCCTGCAGCCTGAGAAATAAAATCCCAGATCTGGTGGTCTTGATGGCAGTGGCTGACCTGGACATTGTCGCTGTTACCAAGACATGGTATAAAAGGAACCATGACTGGGATGCAGCTCTACAAGATTACACTCCATTCAAGAAAGACAGGGAGAGTAAAAAGGGAGAAAGAGTAGCTCTTTACATCAGCGAGGGTATAAAACCAACTGAGGAACAGAGACTGCAGGGGGGAGAGGAGGCCCTGTGGATTACCCTGGAGAGGGGCAGTGGCACCGCTGTTCACATGTGCGTGATCTACAGACCTCCAGCATAAGCAGCACAAGGGGAAGAGTTGAACAAGATTCTAGTTGAAGCCAACCATAAGATGGCAACTAAATGGGAAGTGCTGCTCGTAGGTGACTTCAATCTGCCAGATGTTGCTTGGAGCATCCCAGCCGCAGCCTCAGCCAGAAGCAGGGACATACTGGACTCTTTGCAGGGGGCATGCCTTAGGCAGCTAGTGCTAGCACCCCCCGAGGGTGCAGTTTTGGACCTGGTATTTACCAACAGGGACAGAACTGCAGATGTCATAGTCGGTGTTCACCTGGGCCCAGTGATCATTGCACAGTGTGGTTAAATATGAGTACAGTGGCAGAGTCAAGCCACATGAAAGAGAGGGTCCTGCACTTCAAGAGAGCAGACTTTGCAAAGCTAGGGTTATGTCTCAGGAAAGCCCTAGCAGGGAGGGAGGACCAGAAGAGAGTTGAGGAATAGCAGGCCCATGTAAGAGGAGCCATTGTGAAAGCAACAAACCTTTGTATTAGGCAAATAAAGGCAAGAGAAAAAGAAAACCACTATGGTTCTGAAGGGACGTGGCTGGGAAAGTAAGAATGAAAAAGTTTGCTTTCAGGAAGTACAAGGAAACACAGAAAGAGGAAGACAGTGTAGTGTATCTGGATAAGCAGAGGGAGGTGGGGAAGGCAGTCAGGAGCGCAATGGCACAAACAGAGGAAAAAACAGCCCAAGCAGTAAAGAAAGGGGACATTTTATAGGGATGTTAGTGAAAGGAGAAAGACAAGGGGTAGGATCGTAAGGCTTAAGGGAGAAGAAGGGAAGGATGCAGAAAGGGACTTGGAAAAAGCAACAATGCTGAGCATATATTTTTGTTTAGTATTCATAGAAGAGGGGGAAGGTGAGGGACCACAATTAAGTGACAGGAGCAATAAGGGGAAGGAGGTGGACACCATTCACGGAGGAGAGAATTTTAGAGGAATTCTCAAAACTGAAAGTGGATAAGGCAATGGGACCAGACAGGTGGCATCCTAGAATACTAAATGAGCTTGGGGAGGTGCTGGTAGCACCACAGGCAACCCTGTTCAATGAATCACTGGAAAAAGGAGTGGTTCCAGAGGACTGAAGGAGAGCAGATGCAGTCCCTCTACACAAAAGTGGGAGCAGGGAGGAGGCTGGAAACTATAGACCAGTCAGCCTGACCTCAGTGGTGGGGAAAATCATTGAATCACTGCTAAAAGAAAGGATTGTGGAACATCTTGAATACAGCAGAACATAGGATCCGAGGCAGCATGGATTCACAGTGGGAAGGTCATGTCAAACAAATCTGATAGATTTCTTTGACTGGATGACCAGGAAGTGGATCAGGGAGGAGCGGTAGATGTGGACTGCCTGGACTTCAGCAAGGCCTTTGACACCGTTCCATATAAAAAACTTGTACACAAGTTCAGAGGCCTGGGAATAGGTCCCACGGTGGTAAACTGAGCTAGCAATTGGTTGAGGGATAGAACAAAAAGGGTGGTGGTAAATGGAACTCAATCCGAGGAAAGGAGGGTGACAAGTGGGGTGCCACAGGGGTCAGTTCTGGGGCCAGTCCTATTCAATGTCTTCATAAGTGATACTGCGGAGGGGCTGAAAGGAAAGGTGTGTCTCTTTGCAGATGACACTAAGATCTGCAACAGGGTAGACACTCTGGGAGGGATGGAAAAATGAGGAGGGACCAAGGTGAACTAGAAGAATAGTTAAGACTGTGACAACTAAGATTCAATGCAAATAAGTGCAAAATCATGCATTTGGGCCACAGGAACTCAGTGGAGGCTTACATGATGGGAATGGGAAGATACCGACAGCCACCAAACAGGAAAGGGATCTGGGGGTAATCATATCAGATTACCTAAAGGTAGCCAAACAATGTGCCATGGCTGTGGCGAGAGCCAGTGAGGTACTGGGGTGCATGGGGAGATGTATCACCAGCAGAAGAAAGGAGGCAATGATGCATCTGTACAAATCATTAGTGAGACCTCATCTGGAGTACTGTGTCCAGTTTTGGAGACCATACTTCCATAAGGACATAGACAGGGTAGGGACAATTCAGAAAAGGGCAACAAAAATGGTACAGGGCCTGCATCAAAATTCACATGAGGAGAGACTAGAGGACCTCAGTATGTATATCCTGGAGGAGAGCGGAGAGAAGGGGATACTACAAAGACCTACAAATATCTCAAGGGCATACGTAAGGTAGAGAAAGGTAACATCTTTCTGAAAATTAGATGTTCTAGAACAAGAGGTCATGACATGAGGCTGGAAGGGGGTACTCTAAGATATAATGTGAGGAAATATTTCTTCACAGAAAGGATGATGGATATTTGGAATAGCATCCCAGCAGAGGTGGTGGGGACAAATTCAGTAGGGAAATTCAAAAATGCATGGGACATGCATAGGGGAACACTAGCAACAAGAAGAAGAGCAACGCTGGAGATCGAGTAGGATCTATGGTTTCTGCAGCAGGTAGAGAAAATGGACAGACTGGGTGGCCCTAATGGTCCTTATTTGCTGTCAATTTCTATGTTTCTATGTCGGAGCTTGCCCAGACCACAATAGGGGCCAAACAATCAAAAGTAAAATGGATACCTAAGAAAATTAAACTCAAAACTATTTACCAAGAACACATGGCATTTCAGGTAGACATAAAGGAGTCTATAAGGGAGATCCATCGTGATGTCACCTCACTGGAACAAGGCATGAACAACCTTGAAAGACAAGACACTGCAAAAGAAAATAGAGTGGATGACGTGGAAACAGTTACTAAGGGAAACACAAGCTCTTATCATGGCCCATCAAGAGGACATTGAAAGCAGGGCTTGGCACAAAAACATACACCTCTAGGTCTGCCAGAATATTCTAAAGGACCCAACCTAGCAGACGTCCCGAACTAGTTCTTAAATATAGCCCTAGAACTAGATCCCAGCTTCTCCTTGGGGACTGAGAGAACACACAGAGCCCTTGGTCTGAAGCTGGTCTTGCCTGATGCTCACCAAAGATAATACAGTTATGTAAGAACTTACCGTAACAGTGGATCTTCAAGAGGAGCTTTGCAGCAGGTAACACCTTTAGGGCTGAAGCCGGCATGTTCCAGGACTCCATGGAAAACTTCCAGCTAGCAGTATACACCGCGGGACCACCCCTGATGTCGGTCGGCCCATGACATCACATATAGTATAAAAGGAGTAGACCCCCAGCCCACCCCAGTTCTCCTGCCAGAGGAGACCCTGGCAAGTCAGAAAAATGGAGATCCAAGGAGGTTCCTCTAACACAGGAAAATGGCATAGGATCATACTGTCACAGACAAAAACAGCATGGCTACAAACGCCTCAAGCAACACAATGCCATCCACCACAGAGTCAGACAAACCACTGACTCAAAAAGAGCGTTCTCATTGCAAACAATGGGACTTCACCCCATGGAACTTAAATAACTAACTCTGGGGGGAGGGGGGGGTCGGACTTCAGGGATGCGAAGGAACTCAGGAGGGGGATAAACTTTGTTAAAAAAAAAAAAAGGCTGCAAAAAGAAGCAATACCACCAGATCTGGGGAACTGAACCATGGTCCCAGATCTCCAATCCTGCTGCGTGCTGGAGCCTTAGCCACTCTACCATGGGAGCAACTCGACCAGATACCCAGCACACAGCAAGTTAGTATTTTCTGACTGACGCAGAGAGCAATGGGGGTAGTGGTAATTCCCTTCCACTATCATACCACTATCGCTCTAAATACACTTGCGCTCTACTCTGAGCAGTTATTGCTGCACAGTTTTGGTTTTGGGATATTGACCTGGTATCAAGGATATCAAGGTATCTGTGTTGGAGAAGCAGCTACCAGGGGAAGGTGGGAGGGAAATATAGTACTTGCTGCAACAGCTGCTCTCAAAGATCGACTGTTACGTTAAGTTCTTATGTAACTGTACTATCTTACTTTGGGGGGGCTCTTGAAGCAGGTAACACCTTTAGGACTAAGTCCCATGCAATAACAAGAGACCCCAGTCAGCTGGGTGGAGGTAGAAGTCTCCCAAAGAAAATTAGGAGAGGAGGTCCAGAAGGTCTGTTAATCCAAAGCCTGCTCTGCATCGAGACACAATGTCCAAACTGTAGTTTATGACAAAGGTGTGGACAGAACTCCAAGTAGTAGTTGCACAAATGTCTGCGGCTGACACATTTTTCAAGGAGGTGAAAGAAGCTGCCATGCCACTGGTAGAGTGACCTTTTACTGAGTCCAATAAGGGTTTGCCATAGTTGTTGTAGCAAAAAAACAATGCTATTAACCAACCATCTGGATAAACACCATTTAGAAACAGGAGTACCTAGCAATCTGGGGATGAATGATACAAACAACCGATCAGACATTCTAGTGGCACGGGTGTGTTCCAAATAATAACGAAGTACCCGTGAACATCCAGAGTATGAAGCAGTGCCTCCCCTCAGTTCAGGTACTTCAGATAGTAGACATGAAGGTGGATGTCTCAATTTAAAGTAAACTCTGACACCACCTTGGGAAGAAAGTTAGGATTAGTCCGCAAGGACATCCTGTCCTTGTGGAAAATCACATAAGGCTCCTTGCACATCAGGGTCTGAAACTCAGAAATCCTTCAAGTGAAAATAATGTCAACTAAAAATAACGCTTTTCATGAGAAAAAGTTTTGCCCTCAGTAGGTGCATGATGAAATGGCAGAGAGATGCACCTTGAGCGAGGAGTAGCTTACACCTGAATCCGACAGGGAGAGGAGGTACTCCAGAATTGAATTCACCAGACATGTGAAGGGGTCTAAATGCCTAGCAGTGGCCCAGATGCAGAACCACTTCCATTTCATAGTGTAAGTAGCCCTAGTAGAAGGCTTCCTAGTGGCTACAGACATCCGCTACCCTGGGGGGATACCCCGAATCTGGATATGGCTAGGTCTGCAGGAGCCACGCATGGAGATGTAGAGATCTGAGATCCAGAAGGACAAAGGTTCCCTGCTCCTGGGACAGCAAGTCTTCACAGAGGGGCAGGGAGATTAGAGGTTCTTCTGCAAGTTGTTGGAGCAGCAGAAACCAAATCTGGCATGGCCAGAAAGGTGCCACCAGAATCATCTCTGCTCCTTTCAATTGCAACTTGAGGAGAACTCGCTACAGAAGAGGGAAGGGAGGAAACACATAAAGGAACCTTCCCATCTGGGAGAGGGATAAAGCGTTTTTCCAGAAAACACCAGGCCCAGAATCTAGCGAACAAAAAAATGGGCAGTTTTGCATTAGATGGGGAGGCAAATAGATCTAGTTCTGGATGTCCCCATCTGTCAAAGAGGTCTTCTGCCACTGAGGAGTGACATTCCCACTCATGTGCCCTGGACCATGACCAATTTATTCTGTCGGCCAGGGTATTTTATATGCGGTAACATGGACTGTCAAGTTCAGTTGGTGGTCCACTACCAGTGACCAAACTCGCATGGCTTCCCTGCAGATAGAATAAGAGTGAGTCCCCCCCTGCTGTCCATCTGAATCAACAGGGGACCAGATAGTAAGACTGTCTGAAAAGCCTAAAGGGCATATAGAATCCCCCTCATCTCTAGGACATAGATGTGGAGATGGAACTCTTGCTGAGACCAGGTCCCTTGAGTCTGATAGTCTCCCAAGTGTACTCCCCAGACTTGGTCCAATGCGTCCATGGTTACGATCTGACTGGGAGATTCCTTCCACAGGTAAACCCCTTTGGAGAGGTTGGAGGAATTCAACCACCATGTTAATGCCTGTTGTACAGGGATCAACACCAAGATGGGTTGTTCCAGGTTGTTGGAACACTGGTACCATTAAACTCTCAGTTCCACTGGATCACCCTCATGTACAGCTTAGCCAGGGGAACTGTTGTGATGGTGGCTGCCATGTGGCCCAACAGTCTTGGTACAGACCTGGCTGGGGCCTGACACGAGGAGGAGATCTGACGAATGTGTGTCTGAAGCTGCGCTGCCCTGTCTTGAGAGAGGAAGGCTTTGCCTTGTATCATGTGCAAGATTGCCCCTATGTACAGCAGCCATTGACTTAGCCAAGGAGAGGACTTGGGGAGATTTAAGGTAACCCCTAGGTCCTGAAGTACAGAAAAAGTGGCCTGCATGGTGTGGAGAAGTCAGTCCCGGGTGGGAGTGGTCAGCAGCCAGTTGTCCAGGTAAGGGAACACATAATGTCTGTATCCTTAGAGCTGCGGCTACAACTGTGAGGCATTTGGTGAAAACCCTGGGTGCTGAGGACAGGCTGAAAGGCAGAGCCCTGAACTGGAAGTGCCTTCCCTGGAAGAGGAAGTGAAGGTATCTGCTGTAGGGCTGGAAAATCAGAATGTGGCGGTATGCTTCCTGCATGTCCAGGGAGCACAGCCAATCCCCTTGCTGGAGGAGAGGGAGAAGACCAAGCAGAGTTACTATCATTTGTACTCTGTGTACTGATTCAGGTGGCTGAGGTCGAGGAGAGGGCGTAGATCCATGGTTTTCTTTGGCACCAGGAAGAAGTGGGAGTAAAACCCTTTCCCCTGTTGTGCTGATGGAACTGGCTCTATGGCCTACTGCTGCAGTGGGGCGTGGATCTCCCCTGTGATGAGGGTGTTGTGAGCCTGAGAATAATATGAGGGATTGATAGGTTCTCTGGGGGTCTCTCTATGAGCTCTAGAGTATGCCTCTTTTTGATGAGCTGCAGGACCCACTGATCTGTGGTTATCTAATGCCATCCTTCTATGTGCAAGGAAAATTTACCCCCCCACCACCTCCCTTAAGGCTTTGGCTGGGGGAGGTGGGGTCGGGCAATGAATCAGGCTGAGCAGCGGGGAAGGGAAGTGCAGGCTGGGAGGTCCTAGGTAGTGATGGTGAAGCTGGGCTCAATCTGCTCCGTGAAGCATTTTTCGTGCAAGGTGGATTTTATGGCAGCCCGCAACGCCAAGCAGAGTATCAAGAGAATGAGGAATGCGTAAGTCCATTAGAAATACTGTCTTCACGTTACTCCGCCTCCCCCAGGCCACTACTCTTCCAATCCTAAGGCAACGTGCATAGGTGGCAGTTCACCTCGACTCACTTCGCCTTGTTTTTGAGCTCCAAAGGTGAATTTTGCAGTGATTCATGGGATTTGAGGTCACATGGGCTCTATATTGATATGCACAGCCTCCGTTTGGAGTAGTATAAGTAGGAAGGAGTAGGAGACAGTGTGCTCCAATAGCTGTCTGTAATAGGAATCTGCAAAAGCTGTTCAAAAGGCATTTTTGCTTTTTTGGGGGGGGGGCCCAACTTTAGTTCATCGATTGTAGGAAACCCTCCTGTGCTCATATCATCGAGCATTTTGTTTGTGTGTGGATTTTGAATGTTAATTTACAACACTGAGTGTGTGTGGTGAAAGACAGTAAGTGTGTGCTGTGGCGGAGGGACGTATCTGTGGTGTAGGTAGATTTAAGTTGGAGAACTAGTGATTTCTTTGTTTTTCATTTATATTTTTATTATACAACTGTTAATGCACTTTTTGTACACATAGTAACATTGTCAGTAATAGTAGACATTTTCTTGCTGTTTGTTGTGTGGATGTAGTGCAGCGTTTCATAAGGTCAGGTTGTTTAAATTAGAAATTTACATTAATGTGGCATAGTACACTGAACTTTTGCATTTGCATCACATTCCTCCTTCAGCATTGTACACAAACTGTTCTGTGTTGTGTGTGAGTAGTGTTGCATGCATCAAATAATACACCTTTTATTGTGACACAGACTTGTAAGTGCAACTAAGTGCAGCAGTGTGAACCTGCTATCCACTGCAGCTCCCTGATTCTGTACTGCGATCGTGTTCTCTGTTCTTAGTTTTGCTGCTTGTAGTGCAGTAAAAATCAGCACTGTCTGTATTCAGTGGTTCCCCCCCCGCCCAACATGTTCAAAAGGTGTTTTGTACCAGACTGGATTGTTTTTGTGACCCCATCAGCATCACTGGTTACTGAAGTTGTTTTAATTCCATAACACTCTCAGAGTAGTCTCTTATCTGTTGCTGAAGCCACAGTTGTTTATGTTGCTTCACATCCAGCCAGCGCCCCTCCAGTCAGAAAGTGAACATATCCAAATCTGAATTTGCTAATATTTGTGGTTGATCCCCCAAAATGCCTGCAAAGAGACATGCAAGCAAAGCTGTTTCTCACCATGGCAATGTTAGCAGTAAGATGGTCTGTGGGCGTGGTAGTAGTACGCAGAAGTGCACTGCTTATGTAAGGAAAGGTATTTCTCCTGCAATGCTTTTTACAGCCCAATCAGTAGCTTCACTCATGGTTGGAGGAGATGATGTTTTCCCAGCTGGTGGTGTTAGTGTTACTGGTGTTAGTGGTGGTGGAGGTGTTAGTATTGTTGTGTCAAGTTCTAATTCCGACCAGTGTACCGTATCCAAACATACTGAGTGTGAAGCAGTGCAAGGGAGTGGCTGCATAGGTGATGTTATAATTCCCAGTAACATCCTAGTAACTGAACCTGAGGATTCTGATAATCATGTCAATGATAGTGTACAATGTGATATTCTGTCCACCGTGGCACTTAACGTCACGCATTTTCCATACAGTGATTCACAGCGTGGTGAAAAAATATCAGGTGATGGTGATGTAGATGCTGATGATGAATGTGATGATGATGATGATGTAGCTGTTGTTGCAACATGCAGTCCTCATACTAGCAACCAAGCAGAAGATGTGAATGTGGGTGATGTTGATGAATATGATGATGTAATTGACCCCAGTTGGGAACACGAGAAAAATAAATTAAAAGTGGCTATGTCTGAATCTGTTTGCAGGAATCCCCCCCATAAAAACTTGTGATCTACCACTTTTAGTTGATGATGACGATGATGATGACCCAGTAATCAGTATGTTGGGTTGTCGTGGTGGTCAGTTGCAGTCCAGGTGTGCAGTGCCCGAATCATCACGTGCCCCCCCCCACTTCAGAGCTTAAAATAACAGACTTAAATAAGTCACATCATCATGGATATGTTAAAAGCAGAGCATCACAATCCCTTGTTTGGGATTTTTTTGTTCAAGATGCAAATGATGATTCAGTTGTAATCTGCCAGGTTTGTCATGTGCGTGTGAGTCGAGGTAAAAAGGGGAGCCATCTGGGCACAGGGGGACAGCATACACATCTTAAGAACAGGCACTTGGCACTGTGGACCCAACACAAGATGGCAGCTAATACCACAGTGGGGCGTTCATCTGCGTCACCGGTAACCATAGCCAGCATGTTATCCCCTTCCATGACTGTTAAGCCCAGTAGGAAATTAAATGTGTGCAGTAGTGCGGTAATAAGAGCAGAGGATTACTACAGGCATGATGAGGTGGAGGACCACAATGTCTTTGAAATGTTGTCCAGTGCTGGTGAGAGTAGCAGTTTTTGTGGTGGTGGTGGTAGTGGACGCAGTATGTCTAGTGCAAGTGGTACATCAAACCCGGCTGGCAAATCCAACAAAAAAACATCATTTCTGGGTTTGTCATCATCACCTGTGCAACCATCTTCATCAAATGCCCCCACATCACCCCCTGCCAATGCCATTCATCACACAGCACAATCATTTGTGACCAACACACCACATGTAAAACGTTTAAGTCAGCCCACATTTCATAATGTTTTTGTGCAGAAGCTGAAGTACCCCCTGAATCATACAGTGTCACTTGAACTTAATGCTGCTGTAGCGGAAATGCTGGCAATTGATCTTTAGCCCTTCTCCTCTGTGGAGAATTCTGGGTTCTGGTGGTTTGCTGCACGTGCCTGTCCAAAATGGAAAGTCCCATCCAGGACATACTTTTCTACCCGTGCTGTCCCCAAGTTGTTCCGCACTGTATCCGACTCAGTAAGACATGCCCTTCAACATTCCTCCTCTCCATTCATCCATTTAAGTATGAATATGTGAACAAGTGGCGAAACAGCAGGGAATTCATATCTGTGTAGAACTGCACACTGGGCGCAGGTGCCAGGGGTTGTTTGTGATGTTGGTGGTGTTAATAATCAGTGCAGTAAGGTGGATTGTCGTGGTAGCAATCTTCCTGGAATTCACCAGTATGCAATGATTGCTATGCACCGTGTGACCTGTTCACACACTGGTGAGAACATGTTGGACATGGTACTGACTGAAACTAACAGATGACTAAACCCTCTGTCCCGGAGAGCTGGGTTCATAGCAAGTGACAATGGGTCAAATGTGGTGAAATGCATCACTAATGGTGGTTTTTTTCATGTTCCATGCATGGCCCACTGTTTAAATTTTTGTGGTTCAGGAGTTTCTGCAGCACCCTGATATAAAGGAAATGCTGACCATTGCACGACATATCTGCTCTCACTTTTCAAGATCAGGAAAGGCCCATGACCAACTGCGGCAGTTGCAGATACAAAACAGCCTGCCTCAGTATCACTTGAAGTTGGAAGTTGTCACCCAATGGAACTTCACATTATGCATGGCAGAGAGGTTGTATGAACAATACAAAGCCATCTCAGAATACCTTGTTATGCACACTAGCTGTGACAGTTCCGGGGCCTCCATGTCTATGACGACTGAACAATGGCGCCTCATGGACTCTGTAATAACAATTTTGCGGCCTTTTGAACATGCCACACAGACAGTGAGTAGTGAGTCTGTCTCCATTAGCCAATCAATTCTACTGCTGTGGGTGCTGAGGCAGACATTGATGAATGTACAGCATAGCCTTGATGTTGCCGGAGACGGTGGTAGCAGTATGTTGCTGCAACACATGCTGACAGCATTTAACCATAATCATCACATTGTGAACATTCAGCGTAGTGACAACTTTGCCATAGCAACAATGCTGAACTCACAATACAAACATGGAATTGCATCAGTACTGGAGGGAGGGCCTGAACAGGTAAAAAATATCAGTGGTCAACTGGTGCGTTTGGTTCATGGGGCACAGATGGCACGTGCCAAGATCAGCAAACCTCAGCCGCATAATCCGGCTGAAGGTGTACCTGGAGGACCATCAAGCATATCCTGCAAGGGGAAGGGGACCGTAGTTCCAGGTGGTCTGTCATCCAAAGTGGGTGGTGTCAACCTGCGTTGGGAGGCTTTGTCTCAAGTGGGTATTTGTGAAATAAATGATTCCGGAGAACAGGCTGATATATCAACAATCGGACTTAGTGTGGCACAGAGAATGGTTGAGTTATATTTTGTCTGAAAACAGGCATCTGACAATAAGTGAAGATCCTCTTTTGTACTGGAGTGGAAAGGTCAGTGAATGGCCAGAGCTGACTGCAGTGGCACTGAAGCATTTCACATGCCCACCCTCCAGTGTAAGTGTTGAGAGGGTATTCAGCTCAGTAGGTGCAATAGTCAAGGATCGTTGGACAAACCTATCTCCTGCAAATGTTAGTTTGCTAACATTCATTAAAATGAATGAGAGTCCGGCCTGGTGGCGCAGAGGGTTGAGGCGCTGGATGTCACACTTCAAACCATGCCAGAAACCCAGGTTCAGGAATGGACTCCAGTCACTGGGGGCTGGCAGGGGAGGGGAGGATTGAGCATCCAGAGGATTGCTCTCCTCTCCAGGGGTGGGTTTGGGGAATGAGTCACCGTGCAGCAGCCCCCGGTGGAGACCGGGAGCACAGCAAGAGGACCGCAATACCTGTGGGACCAGAAAACCAGAAAATCCGCACTGAGCTCAGCCAGATGACAACTGCCGGCCTGCCTGCTCCTCCTCCAATCTCCTGTGGAGCCATGTCCAACTCAGCAGCGTGGGGCCAATATGTATGTGCTGGCTTGCCTCCCCCAGTACCTTCCCCCTTGGAAGAGAGGGACCCATCCAGCAAACTGATATGCTGGATTACCCCAGCAGCTGCGATATGAGGTGAGGAGGCTCGAGGGAGAAAAACGGAGGGGTGCGGGGGCCACTGGCATTCTGAAGGAGTGGGTGTGCTCAGGGCACGTAGAGGGGAAAAAAAAAAGAATGAGAGGCACATACCAGCACAGACTGCAACCTCAGTATTCATACCCCGGCCTAGTCACGGTGGTCTTACTGATGTGGAAATGGAGCATCCTAGTGGCACTGGCAGTGGCTGCCTGAAACGGCCCACCACTGATGTAGATGATGATACAATGGAGAAAGAATTTCCCAGTGGTCAGACTTCAGACATCGATGACTGTGAGGGCAGTTTTCTTTATGAGGATGATGATGTGGTTAATGCTAGCAGATTTTAACTGCAGTATTTAAAAGGCAGTGTGCAACAACCCCCCCCGGACCACCACCACCACCACCACCGGGACTGATGTTATCCAAGTCTGCCACCACTGAGCTCGAGTCTGTATGCCCCCTGGACCACCACCACCGGGAATGATGTTATCCAAGTCTGCCACCACGAGTCTGTATGCCCCCCACAGATCACCACCACCACCACCACCGAGACTGATGTTATCCAAGTCTGACACCATGAGTCTGTCTGCCCCCACGGACCACCACCACCACCACCACCACCAGCTTCTTAATATTTAAACCATAAAGTGAGTATGTGTACTCATCATTGTTATGCTGCCTCGCTTCCTTTAGTTGTGCGTTTTGTTTTCTGTAGCTTTTCAGAGCCGCAATGGTAAAACACATACAGTATACTTCTTTTGTTTCTTTTACAGGGTAACAAAACAAGGCTCCATCACTAAAACTTCTTGGGAATGATGCTGTAGCTGTACCGTACAGAGAGGAACCGATGGAATATCCACGTGAAATCCATTCTGATAAGTATGAAGATTTTATTTCATCCATTTCATTGTTTTGTAAAGACTGCAGTAAATATTGCACACAACAGGTTGTATTAGTTGACAAGATGTGTCTTCGAAATGTAGCTTGACTTCAGGGATTGAGATTTGAGAACCAGGGAGGGACACATAACAATTAAGTTGTAAGAAATCATTCATTTATTTTTTTAGGAAACTTCCAGATGCTTTGTTGTTCTGACAAAATGGCCTTATCGAAACAAGTTCTTCCACATCAGGCTCCCCACCCCCCGGGCTGGAGCACACATGCAACATGCAGAAGTCATTTCATTAAATGACCACTGTCACAAACCCACTCAGCAGGTCAGGCCCTCTACTCCTAAAGTGCCAACCTCTGAGCACAGTCTTGTGAACAGTTTAACAGAACAAGGTAACCCTCTTGTCTGTTTTGTGAGTTTGGAACAACCTTTGGTCTCAAGTTCTGGAGGGATTCAAATTGTGAACCTCTTGCTAGCGTACCCAATGCACAGGTTCAGATATTTCTGTCTTCGGGGGGGCCAGATATCTTTGCCTACGGGCACCTAACAAGGTATACAGAGATGAACCCTTAAAAACTTTATTAATAGAGACCTCAGATTTAAAACGCTTCTCTTTCCAGTTTGGTACCACCATTCAAACTTATGTTTAGTATCTGCAATAACCATATACTTTTCTTACAACTAAAAAGAAGTCAAAGACACACCAAGTAAGTTCTAAAAAGAATTTTACTAAAATAGTTAAAAATATGTCAAATGCAAAATACAGAACTCTTATATCACCAGACATGCAAATCTTTTAAAAGAAACAAGGTTTAACCAGTGCAAATTCTTACTTACAGTACTTAGATTTGAAATCTTTCTAAATATCTGTTTACAAGTGCTCCAAAGATCTTTCCTCAGTCAGAGTCTAGGTAAAAGTGTGTAAGTAAAATACAGGATTCCTTACACAGCTGTATGGGACAACCCATTTTTGTGTGAGGTCAGCTAGCTCCTCCTGTGTCAGATTATGTATAAAAAATATATATCTTATACAAAAGTATTACATTCTGCAACTTCAGCATAATTCATGTCCTTCAAATGACACTTCTTTTGATCTCATAATAAGCTTCCTCCTTCCAGGACATGAAAGCATCTTTATGATTTTGCACTTCTATGTAATAACCTGGGTTTTCCTTCCGTCATAAAATGGATATGTTAGCAACTACGTTTGTAATCAACTCAAACCAACAGGATCTTTAATTAAGGCCTTTCATGTGACACGTGGTCTCTAAAAACTGAGTGTGTATGAACTCACATGATGTCAGCATTTTTCTTATGGCTTTCATCTTTTAGATGAAATCTTTGGGGGGCGGGCGAGTGAGGTCATTCTAAGAGCACCAGAATTTTCAGCAGAGACAGTCAGTAATACATTTTATATTTAAAAAAAAAAAATGATACAGCACTCAGAGCTGGCTGTCTACGTCACAACCATGACCATCACACCAGATTCGAAAAGGATGCAGATGAAATCTGTGAAGAAGTAAGAAAATAAGTAACCATTACAGACAAACCTGCAGATATGCTTCCCCCACCCCAAAAAAATAAATACTTACCTTCACGTGCTCGACAGTTATCCATTGCAAATTTCCACACAAAGTTCTAATCGAGCACTGGAATGTGCATACCAACAGTACCTGTGACCTGTGATTCAGAACAATACTATGAGTACATGTCCATGTCAACACCCCTTGCCTACAAACTACAGAAATATATATCTCTATATATCAACTCACCAAGGCTACTATTAGTGTACAGACAAAGGGCACCCTTCCATCCAGTTGAGATGATCACATTGCATTTGCTCGCATCACAGTACACATTGGACCAGCAACAGTTCTCTCATGGTCATCATTTTTGGGGCACTGCACGCATGAGTGACTGCAGAATAAATTCTGGGGGACTTTGTATGTGCTGAAACAGTCTCATTTCACTTCGTTACCACTTGTCAATTTTCTGCACACAAGGAAGATGCATTCTGGGCCTGCAGAAAAAATCTGGGGACTCTGTGTCACTGTTATGTGCATGACTGAGTGTGCCATTAATTCTGGGGGACACTGTAAGTGCTGAAACAGTCTCATTTCACTTTGTTACCACTTGTCAATTTCCTGCACACAAGGAGGATGCATTCTGGGCCTGCAGAAAAAATCTGGGGACTCTGTGCCACTTTTGTGTGTTCCATGACTGTTGCTGTCAGCTCATGATGTCACACTGACATTTTTACAATTAAAGCAGCATTGCAAGAATGTCCTCACAGTTCTGAACTGTACTTTTTTAAGCTACTTTACATTGCAACAGCCACCATTACTTACCTCCGAGTCATGAGTGACTTGAATGATATGATTCTTCTCGCAATTTATGTCTGCTTTACTTACTTGACTACTTTTTTTCATGTATGAAAAAAATGAGCATGTCTTCCAATATTGTTCGGACCAGCTTTGTATTTATTTGCAGCTGCTTTTCAATAACTATTATTCCGTGATGTCATAAAACACTGCCTGATGCATAACTTAATTAACAACAGAAGTGATATATTACAACTACTTGATGCGATGGAGAAAAGCAGAGGAAAACAATGACAAAGACCTGGTCAGCACCAGTTTAAAAGGAATGCTCCTTTCATTATTTCACACATGAAAAAAGGTAGTACAGCAGACTCAACTACTGCAAATTATCATATCATTCCAGTCAGTCAGGATGTAAGTAAAGGAAGTTGTAACACAGCATTAAAAAAAAAAAAGGTCAGAGTTATGAACAGATTGTTACACTGCTGCTTTACAGACATACACCACATTACATAGTTATGGTGATGCACATATACCAATATGTGGGGTCATTACTACCAATGGAATATTTCTTGCTCCACAGAGTGCAATATATTTCTGTGAATACCATCCATAATTTCATTACAGTGTGTCACGTGACAGGGGGAATTACCAATCAGAAAAGCCACCCACATTCTGCCACCCTTTCTCAGCAACGTTAGGACGTGATGCCAGAGGGAGCACAGGTGCATGCTCCACTATAGTGGATGTCCGGCAGCTATCCCAACCAATGTTTCCTTATGTTATAAGGTTCACTTTGAGGTGAAATGTGGGATGTTTCCACTAACATGGCTCTTCTTACTGGAAACGTGGCCACACATTTCTCCACAAACTGACCAGTATAACATAAAGAAACATTCAGAAAACCTGCCAGACAATCGGATAGTCACTGTAAGGAGCACACACACACACACACACACACACACACACACACACACACTCACACACTCTCCCTGCCATCACATCCTAACGTTGCTGAGAAGAGAGGCAGAATGTGGGCAGATTTTCAGAACGGGAATTCCTCCATCACATGACATACTGTAATGAAATTATGCCAGGTTTTCACAAAAATGTATTGCAATATGTGGTGCAAGAAAGATTGCCCTGGAAGGGAAAATGTGTATGATTAAACAATAACAAAAAACATACAAAAAAAGTACAACACAGTAGTGGGGTGGGGTCAGTGGTGGGGGTGGGTGTGGGGGGGTAGAAAACACTTCCCTGACTTACTATGGCCGTGGGATGCCATGGGGGTCCAGCTGCAGGTGCAGCACTGAAATGATTTGCTGCTGCTGTGCTTCCACCCTGTTAACCTGCTGCTCCAAAGCACTGAAACGCACATTGTTTTCCTCAAGCACTGCCCACACCAGGCCAAGGTCAGACTGGCTTGCAGGGACTGTGGCAGGGTCAACTGCAGTGGGTAATCCAGGTAGTGGGGCTGGTGGTGGACAGGGTGGTGCTGGTGGCAGTGGTGGTGGAGCAGCTGATGTAGTAGCCCTCCTCCTCTGGCTGTGGCACACCCCAGCAGCATCCTCGGCCACTGCTATGGAAGGGCCAGCAGGTAGACACCTGGCCCCTTCCGTGGCAGCATGCCACTCTGCCCTGTGGTGGTTCAGTATGTGGGTGCGCTGGCCACTGGTCCCCAAATGTGTCCCGGGGGGGCCACGATGCACCAGCACACCACACACATGGCACTCCACCACTGTGCTGTCTCCCCCCCACACACAATTAAAAAACTCCCATACTGGGGAGCTGCAGGGGGATTAGACACAGTCCACACACATCAGGCACGAGTCCCACGGCCACCTACAATTGCCGGGGCCACCTCCTGTGGCTGTGGTGGGGGGGTGCTACTGGAGTCCCAACAGCTGCTGCTAGTGGTGGAGAAGGTGGACATGCAACAGCCACCGGTAGCACTGGTGCTGCTGCTACTGCTGCTCCTGTTGCTTCTGCAGGGGAAGCAACACTGGCCAGGAGTCTGGAGCGGTCCAACATCACACAACTACCCCACCCCCCATGGGTCCACACTCCTCCCTCTCCTAACGCGCCCACAGGCCAGCGACTCACCTTCTCCAACATGACCCTCCATCCTCCTGAGTCCACGGGATGACACACATGCAGACAGCGGACACACACACACACACACAGTCAGTCATACACACAAAACAAAACAAAACTTATACAAAAAATTCTCTAACAAAAACACACTAAGACAATACAAAAACTAAATAGAATAGCTTTTAAAAAAGCTGTTTGTTTGTTCTGGTTCTGGCAGTAAAAAGAAACTAAAGCTAAGCAAACTCCTCTACTCTCACAATTTTGCTTTCTCCCTCTACAAATGCAAAGGAGAAAGTGAAACTGCTTCTCTGACTCACTTCCTTCCTGCCTGGGTAAAGCATGCGACTTACAGTACTGCAAGCCATGTGACATGCCTATTTTCTTCTTACTTCATGTTAAGGCATAATGACAACACGAAGTGGAATCAATAAGGCAAAGTGAGCTCTTTACAGGGTCCACTTCACGTTGTGCTCCATGGACGTGAAGTGCCCACTTCATGTTCACTTCGCAGGCGGATTAATAATTCGCTGAATCTCTAGTCCTGGGAGCCCGAGGGGTGGAACCTCCAAAGGCAGGAGTGGAGGCCTTTTGCTTGAATCCTGCTCTCTGTTGATGCTGTTCCCTAGAATGCTGACTAGCATTCCTCCAAGAAGACTGCTTAGATTGCTGCCTGGGCTGGGATTTGTACATAGTATGTACAGATCTAATGACCTTACCAGATTCCTGCATGCGAGTGATGATGTTTTTTAAGTCTGCCCCAAACAGGACCATTCCCCTACAGGGGGCATCCATAATCTTGGACTGGATGTCTGGGGAGAACCCTGACATTCTCAAATAGGAATAGCAGTGGACACAGATAGTGGAAGCCATTGCCCTCCCGCTGAGTCCATGGTACCAGAGGATGCCCAAAATATATGGTTACTATGTCCGAGCCTTACTTCATGATGGCCATGGGCTCTGCCCTCCCTGGGCAATCTGGTATGGATTCAGCAACCTCCACCACCTAGTCCCACAGGGCATTCTGGTATTCAACCATGTGGCCAAGGAAGTTTTGAGAGTGTATGGTGCAAGTGGCCGAGGAATACTCCTTTCTGGCCAGATGGTCTAACTACTTGGAATCCTTGTCTGGGGACTGCATACTCAAATGCCTAGGACACCTGGAGTAGTCATGGGCAGCATTAATCACAACTGAGTCTGCCTCTAGCTGTTCCCTGTAAAAGGGATCCTCCTTAGGGGTGGTATATAGCTGGTCTGATTTCTTGGATATGGCTGGCGTAGAAAAGGGACGCTTCCAGGCAAGCCTGTTGACATCCTTATAAGACTCCACAATAGGAGGAACTGACATAGGCAGGATATCTTTCTTCCCGAGAAAGGTGGCTAGCCAATGCCACTCTGGATCCAGCTCTTCTGTATCCCAGCCATTCAGTTGCTGGATGTGCCTCATTATATCCATGAATAATGGGTCATCAGGCAGGGACCGAAGAGCATCTTTGCCACCCTCCAGCTCCGATGGCAGGTCAGAGTCTCCCCAGCTGAGGAGGAGTACCCATTCAAATCCCCCCCCCTCGAGTCTGGGGAGGGGGAGGGTGAATGTGGGTGCTTACACGGCTGATCTTTAGAAAGTGGGGGTATCACCCCCTTCTGGCACTGGTATGGTCATCCTAGGAGAGGGATTAGGTGGGCAAACTGGAGGCTTGTTCAGAGGTGGCCCCTGTGGGGTTGGCTAAGGAGGTGCCCTAGGTGTCTCTTTATTGTTAAAATAGGCCAACCAGGCCACAAAGAGCTTGTTTAGGACTTGTGGAGGGTTCTGAGGCAAGGCTGATGTGTCCAGCATTGGTTGGGGTTAGGCTTAGATGGCCCCGGTGTCTGGTCATCAGGTTGAAGTAACTCAGGCGAGGGTGTAGGCTGACCTGGGTTACCTGGTATCTGACCCAGAGGGACAGTGCCATCTGGTTTCGGGTGTCCAATCATCGGGCGTCGGCTGAGGATGGGTGTCAGGCCCTGCCGGCAACTTGGGAGGGTTAAGTGGTGATGAGGTCACCCAAGAAGGTGTCAGAAAAGCCAGCATTGAGGGGACTGGCGTAGGCTGAGGCCGGGCTAGGGATTCAGTTGCTTAGGAAGAGTCACCTGGATAAGGGAGCTGGCCCCCAAACGGGATGGATGCCTCTCTTTCCCAGAGAAGGGCAACAGTTCCTGGTGTCACCTGGTAGCGTCAACCCCTGATATCGAGAAGGACTTGGCAGACACCCTGTTCAGGAGAGCGACGGGTAAGGACCCATCTCCCAAGGATCCACCAGCTGAGTCACTCAGATTAGAGCCCACTGAAACTAAGGGCTTACGCTTGAGAGGTGGAGGACTTAGTCCCGTGCCCCAAAGAACCTTCTCCCACTACTGTGATGAGGGAGAGTGGTTTGGTCACGGCAGCCCAAAGGATGACAGGGCAGCCACAGAGGAGGAAGTCTGGCCCCACGTGGGGGAACGACCCTGAGACAGTCACCGATTTGGTCGGGAACCACGAGCGGTCTTCTTCTGCCTGGGATTTTTGTCCTTGTGCTTCTCCCAGTGCTTGTGTTTGCCGCTTGAATTTCTTCTCTTTGTGACAGGAAGAGGCCCCAGAGGCCAGATAAGAGGATGAACTCTTGTGGTGAAAGTCCTTCTCTGTCTCAGATAGCTTCTTGGTGAGCAGGAAAGCTTCGAGGGTCTTCTGGTGGTGGACAAGAGTGCGTTGATTAACATCTTGGCAATGCTGGCAGATCTCAGTATCGTGGTCCAGGCCTATGCAGAAGAGGCAGGCCGAATGGCCATCTTTGTCAGGAATCTGCTTGCCACACGCACACTTCTAAAGTCGCTTCTTGATTGAGGAGGATGGAGAAGAAAAAAACATGCAAGTGAATTTTTGAAGAAATCACCGGTTTTGGCAAAAATAAAAACATGATGAAAAATGGTGCTCAATTAGGTGAAGGTGTCCATGGAGGTCCGACTTGCGTGGTCGATGGTGGGAAAAGAACTAGGGATGGGCTGGGGGACTGCCCCTTTTATACCATATGTGCGTCGGAGGTGATCCGACAACGGGGCGGTCCTCTGTGATACTGCCAGCTAGAAGTTTTCTTGGGGGTCCCGCACATGCTGGCTCAGTCCTCAAGGTGTTACCTGCTGCAAGTGCCCCCTCAAAGTAAGATCTGTAATTATCTGTTTTTTTTTTCACAATGACTATGCTCCATATACTATACACCACCAGCAGGAGTACCTACCTCTATTACAGGCTCTCCAGCATTAACAGTTGTTTAGCATTCCCCTTATAGTCCAATATCCAGAAGGACCAAAAATATCTATCAGCAGTTGAGGCTCGCACTGACATGCAGTCCAAGAGCACTCAGATTCTAGACCAAGGTGTCAAGCGTGCACCGTTCTCCTCCCACCCTCCACGCTGGCAATCAGGCTCTTCCACTGTTCAAAGACAATGTCATACAGAAAACACCAAGGCAGACATCCCCAGCCACCACTGATTTTTTTCTCCTCTCTTGCAGGTATGTGGGGTTGAGTGGGTTCGGAACACACATGGCAAGAGCAGTGGGCTACATTACATTGTTAACCTGGTTTATGTTTGCCGCTGGGTTCCTTGTGCCCCTCTCCCTCATTATCACCCTGTATCCCCAGCTTCCTCTCACTGGCCACTTCTGAACCCCTTACCCAGTTAACCCGTTTTCTGCCTATGCACTGTTGAAGTGGATAGAGTCCACCGTTTGATGGTAAAATGTTCCAGCATCTCATTTACTCCACTCCTTTTACTGATTGTACTGTTACCCATTTCACTTGCACCTTTTCAGCAAGGCATATACAGACTTCCAGCTGCTGTTCACCTCCTCATTGGAACATGGGCTCTGTCTGGGTAACCAGGACCCCAAACGGCTCAGCTACTTTAAGTATATTACAATCAGTATTGGGATTCCTGCCCTTTCTACCTTAGGCCTTCTAAAGGTTATTCAGGTGATTCCAGCAGTGCTTCTACATGACTTTGGTAGGCCTAGTTTCAGGACATTGATCCGACACAGCTTGCAAATGGCAAAACTGGTGGCTCCCTCGACCTTATCCCATAACCAGGCTTTTGCAATGCAGAGCGCCCCACCCCAACCATTGTCTAGAACTACCACCCAGTTTCTATGCCCGGTTGGATTATAATGAGACTGCATACTGCCCTGACCTATACAAAATGTTAGTTTGGAGTCAGCAAAAGACCATCTATCTTACTGATATGTTCCTACTTGCTTTTTAAATACCACTCTGATTTACTTATACTTATGGTTCTTGCCGTTTTCTCCCCTCATTTTTCCCTTCCCCTCTTGAGTAGAACAGTCACAGGCACAAGCCTACTCTGTCATTCCCTCCAGGGCTCAATGCAAGTACTTGTTTACTCAGCTACAAGAGAGGAAATGGGACCGCTGTGAACTGACTACTCGGTATATACTTTCTTCCCTTCCTTTGTTTTTCCCCCTTGCCTACCAGCCCTTATTATAGGTTGGTGGTGACTATACTCCCATGGAAACCCAGGAGGTTTACTATCCCAGTTCCACCTCCAGCTTGGGAAACATAGTACCACCATTGGTGGTCTCCCACAAGCACACCAGGAGTAGTCTGTCTCACTCCACCCCCTTGAAAGTCCAACACCACACAGCTGTTGGTGACCCCCACCATTCTGTCCCCCTCCTGTTGCATCTGGACCCGTGATCCTAAGCCCTGGCCCCGAGTTCCGGATTATGAACTGTTAGGTTCCTTTCTATGTCTATGGCAACTGTTCACGCAGTGCAATGTTTACAGAGTCTTATACAGATCAAGTCGAAGTACATGGTTTTTATCAGGGTTGGTGCCTTTATTTTGTTTCCACAAGTAACATATGATGTTTGCTTACCTTTGTGAAGTTACCAAGTTTGCCCCCCACCCTTGCAGTCCAGAGAAGGGCAACCAAAATGGTGCAGGGACTGCATCAGAAAATGAGAACAGATTAACGGAACTCAATATGTATACCCTAGAGCAAAGGAGGGAGAGAGGTGATATGATTGAAACATTCAAACACCTTAAGGGCATTAGCAAGGCGAAAGAGTCTATCATGATTCAATATAAGAAAAACAGCAGGACAAGAGGGCACAGCATGAGATTAGAGGGAGGCCAATTAAGGGGTAATATGAGGAAGTTCTTTTTCACAGAAAGGGTGATGGATGCATGGAACGGCCTACCTCAGGAAGTGGTGGATATGAATACAGTGCAGGGCTTCAAACAGGCATGGGATAGGCATAAGGAAGCAATACAGATGAGTATGAATAGATAGGCCATTGACAGAGCAAAGGTCGATGGCACATTCATAAGGTAGAAAAAATGGGCAGACTGGATGGGCCCTGTGGTCCTTATCTGCCATTAACTTCTATGTTTCTATGTGCTCCCTATATAGTGGAAAACTGGAGTCAGACAGGAGACATTTGGTGTTATTTAACCTTTATCGTACAACAGGTTTACTGCGAGGCTCCCTCACCTACTGTGGGACTCCTCCCAGGGTGTCTTGATCCCCCTCCAATGAGACTTTTGACTCGAGACAGAGAGACACTGGAAAGGGCACGTGGAAAGAACAGTTACATAAAGATATACATAACAGTATATCTTTGAGGAAATCTCTGTCATCAGGTCACACCTATGGAATTTAGTAGTCAGGCATCAGGATCCCACAGAAGCTTTTTCTGCAGCAGTCTATTGGGGCCAACGCCGCCACCATCAGGCTCAGATATCACACACCCTACATAAACATGGGTGGCTCCACTCCCTCCTCGGTTCATTCCTGAGCCAGAGGCCATGGGAGATAGGAGTCTCACCAGGGAACTGAGGAGAGAGAGAAAGAGCGAGAGAGATGGAGGGAGGGATGGCATGACCTTATGACAGAGATTCCCTTGAAGATCTACTGTTATGGTAAGTTCTTACATAACTGTTCTATTTTCTTGGGGATGTACCATCAGGTAACACCTATGGAATGAGTCTCAAGCAGTCCTAAGAGCAAGGACAATCTGGGTGGCAGGAGGCCTAAGAAAGAAAGCCCTGAAGCACAGCTAAGCCAAACCCTGGCCCTCTTCTGCAGGCAATGTCTAGACTGCAGTGCTTGGTGAAAGTGTGGACAGTACTTCAAGTGGCGGCAGCACAAATCTTGGCTGCAGACATGCTTCTGAAATAAGCAAATGAAGTGGCCATGCCCCTGGTGGAATGGCCTTCAACAACCCCAGGAAGTTCCTTGCTGTACTTCCAGTAACAAAAAAAAAATACAGTTGGCCAACCATTTGGACAGGCACTGTTTTGAAATTGGAATGCACTCTCTGCCAAGGGTGAAAGAGATAAACAACTGTGAGGACTTCCTGCAGTCCTTCGTATGATGCGTACAGCAACGCAGAATTCTATGTATATCCAAAATACGGAGCAATGCTTTCCCTGGATTGGCATGCTCTGAATAAGAAATAGGCAGGTGGATAGACTGATTTAAAGTAAACTCTGATATCACCTTAGGAAGAAACTTAGGATTAGTATGCAGAAAGACTGTCTCTGAAA
Source organism: Neoceratodus forsteri (assembly GCA_016271365.2). NCBI lineage: Eukaryota > Metazoa > Chordata > Ceratodontiformes > Ceratodontidae > Neoceratodus > Neoceratodus forsteri. The sequence continues at coordinate 1,142,672,928 of CM057450.1, read as the reverse complement.
CATCAAATAAGGCTGCTTACACATGTGAGCCTGCAGCTCTGAGATCCTTTGAGCAGAAGTAATGGCAAATAAAAATAACACTTCCCACGACAGAAACCACTGCTCACAAGACACAGCTAGCTCAAAAGGAGGCAGGGTCAGCTTCTCTAAAACAAAATTCGGGTCCCAAACCAGAACCAGATTACAGATAGGAGGCTTCAAATAGAGAATGCCTCGCAGAAAAGTACGGCCACATCCAGCTGTGCCACAGTATGACCATCAATGGGCACATGGAAGGCTGAATAGCTGACAGGTGCACTTTAAGAGAGAAGTATCTGACAGCAGCAGCATCAGACAAGGTCAGGAGATACTGCAGAACCTGGTCCACCAGACAAGTGATAGGGTCCTGGCTATGAGAAGCGACCCAGATAGCAGACTGCTTCCACTTTATAGAATAAGTGACCATGGTGGAATGTTTTCTGGTGGCCACCAGGACATCAGTCACCTACTGAGACATACCAAACCAAGCAATGGCTATGTCTTCAGGAGCCATGCATGCAGGTGGAGGGACTGGAGGTCTGGATGGACCAGGGTCCCCTGAGCCTGCGTCAGCAGGTCCCTGCAGAGGGGAAGGGGAATTTGGAGATTCCAAAGCCAATTGCTGCAGTAATGGAAACCATATCTGCCAAGGCCTAAATGGAGCCACCAGAATTAGGGTCACACCCTCCATCAATTAGGGTGGCACCCTCCATCTGTAGCCTGATTAGCACCCTCTGAATCACAGGAAAAGGAGGGAAGGTGTAAAGAAACCTCCCTTTGCATGAGAGGGACAATGCGTCTTGCCAGAAAACTCCAGGACCTGGGATCCAGTGAGTAAAAACATGACAGTTTTGTGCTGAGGGGGGATACAAATACGTCCAAATCTGGACAACCACACTTGTCGAACAGGTCTTCTGCGACAGAGGACAGCAACTCCCACTCATGCATTTTGGACTTAGACCTGCTGAGGCCGTCTGCCAAGGCATTTTGTGTGCCTGGCACATGGACAGCTGACAGTTATAGATTGTGATCTAGAGCCCAATACCAGACCCTTATTGCTTCCCCGCACAGAGGGTATGAATGAGTCCATCCTTGCTTCTTGTTGGAATAGACCACACTGAGGTTGACCAACTGCACTAGCAGAGGACCTGGGGAGAGATGATTCTAGAAAGCTTGTAAGGCATACAGAACTGCCCTCATTTCTAAGACATTTATGTGGAGGTGAGCCACCCACTGAGACCAGAGGCCCTGGGTTTGATAAGGACCGAAGTCGACTTCCTAACCCAGACCTGAAGCATCTGTGGCGAGGATTTGCTGAGGAGTGGGAATAAGGAAGGGGACCCCTTTTAAGAGATTGGTCTGGTCCATTCACCAGTGAAGCACTCTGTGGACTGGGGAGGAAATGAGGACCAGCTGATTGAGATAGAGTGCTGACCACATGGGACCCTCATGTGCAGCCTGGTAGAGGGACTGAAATGATGTCCACAGCTATTAGCCCTGGAAGCCTCAAAAATGTCCTGGCTGGGACATACTGGCTCTGAGCCACCTCCTGGGCCTAGGCAATGAGGCAGTCTGCCCTGTCTTGGGAGAGAAAGGCCTTGACCTGGGTAGAGTCGAACTGCCCATATGTATTGTATCTGCTGGGATGGGGTCAACACAGACTTGGGCCAATTGACAGTAATGCCGAAGGACTGGAATAACTGCAGGGTGTGTTCTAGAGTGAACAGGAGCTCTCTGGACTGGGCTTTCAGCAAACAGTCGTCCAGGTATGGGAACACAGAGGCCTTCATGCCTGAAGGCCACTGCCATGGAAGCTAAGCATTTTGTAAATACCCATGGTGCAGAGGATAAGCCAAAGGGCAATACCCAGAATTGGTAATGCTACCCCTGAAATATGAACCGCAGATATCACCTGTGGGGGGGTGGGGATCATGATATACAGATAGGCATACTGCATATTGAGGGAGCATAGCCAGTCGCCCTGCTTGAGCAGAGGAAGAAGGCAATGCAGAGTGATTATTATGGAATTTTTTTGCAGTGGATAAAAAGGTTCAGCTCCTTGAGGTCTAGAATGGGCCTCAAGTCCCCTGTTCTGTTGGGAACCAGGAAGAGCCTGGAGTAGAACCTCTTGTTCCTTTGCAGGCAGTATAGCATAGTGGTTAAGAGCACTGAGCTGCAAACCTGAAGACCTGGGTTTGAATCCCATAGCCCTCACTTTCATACTTTGTGACCCTGAGCAAGTCACTTAACTTCCTTGTGCTCCCAGGTTGCACCCAGAAACTAGCTTCAGCTTGGTGTACCTTTCATAGTTAAACAATTTCTCCCCTTTGCTGCCTGGGCACTGGTTCCATGGCCCACTTGCACAGCAAGGTGAATACTTCCTCCCTGAGAAACTGTGTGGTCCGTAGGATAAAAGGGTGGAATTGAGGGAAAATTTGGAGGTTGTTCTAGAAGTTCTAGAGCACGGTCCTGTTCAATTATCTGCAGGATCCAAGCATCTGATGCGATGGTTCTCCATGGGACAAATGGAGGGAGAACTGACCTCTGACCACCACCTCCTGGCTTGGGGGGGGAGTCTGTCAAGGAGCCAGGCTGAAGCTGAAAAGACGGCCAGGGCTGCACCTTCTCCTCTGGATTGCTTGGCAGAGCAACCAGAGATGGAGAAGGGGGGGCAGGCAAGGCAGAGCTGGCTCTGTGTTTGCCCTAAATCTTGGTCCCGGAAAGAAACTTGTGAGAGACCTTGAGGGTCTTCATCTGCTCCTGAGCTGGGTATAGTAAAGGGAGTGAACAGACCAAAAAGCCCTTCCAGAGGTCTGCAGGTCACTGATAATATCCCGAATGTCTGGACCAAAATGTTTGTGACCCACAAAAGGGGCATTCTACACCTTTTGCTGGACATCATTTGCAAAGCCCGAGACTCTGAGCCAGGAGTGCCATCTGAGGCAAGTGGCAGAGGTAGCTGCCCTGACTGCAGTATCAGTAATATCATAGGTGGCTCTGAGGAGATGCTTACTGACATCTTCCGAGGCCTGGAGCACTTTAAGAATCTCTAGTCTCTGGGAACCCTCAGGGAGGGCCTGAGCAGTAGCCATGCCATTCCTCCAGAGGGTATTTTGGTATTTAAAGCAGTTCTACCAGTAGAGATGAAGGCCCGGCCACTGCACAGATCAGGGCTTCACCTCTTCGATGCCCCCCCTGCAGGCACCATAATAGATGTTTATTTACCTCACTGCTCATAAAATCTGCACAAACCCCTGGTGGCCCCAACATTTTTAAGTATGGTGCTCAGGAACCCCCACGATCTTGCTGGAAACATCGCATCATGACAGTTCACTGCCCCTGCCTTAATACTGCCCTTCTGTATGGAAAGTCCAAACGGCTATGTTGGCGACCAGGCAATGGGGCCAGTGCACAATACAGAAGGGGAGACCACCCCCGAAACTATAGAAAAACCAAAAAAAAGTAGTAGTGGCACACAATACTGTAAACTCCAGACGTAGGTGCAAAACATGAAAAGGTCACATTATCCCACTAGCCACACCCCTGAGGAAGACTCTGTTGAAGGGTCACAGCACTAGATCACATCTTAGCTCAGCAACCGCTGTTGATTACTGCAGCCAATTGTGGAAATGAAGAAACTGTGGAACTGTGCTATTGTATTCTTTACTACACTGCACTGCACTGAATTGCATTACTGATCGTACTTAAAGGGGCACTGTCAGCTTTACTCCCTTGTTTTTGTTAATAGCCATGCAGTGTGCCTTCTGGTACACACGGAAGTAATTTGTAATGCAGAATAACCCCATAGACATAAAAGTACAAAAAAAGTATCCGTTTTATAAATATGAAGCATAGTGGTCTTTTAGTCGGGCCGTCCATAAGTCGACCGACACCGGAATCATAACCCCCATTGAGGACGCGTGCCAGGACCGAGCACAGTCACGAAGTGGCATTTTATGCCAAGCCTACTTTAGTTACATGCTGCCCTTATAAACTACTAAATCGCAAATGGCTCTTGGAACTTTAAACTTAAAACCGAGCCCTGTGTGGCTCGCAATTCACTTTCTAAAAACTGGTGCTATAATCCCACACATGCGAGGAGTAAAGATGTGTTGAGATCCCATGCATGTGCAAGAGCATGCCGCCATTGCGCATGCGTGGGATTACAGCACTAGTTTTTAAAAGTGAATAACCACCTGAACCTGGAAGTGAAGCTGCGTTCTGGTGAAGTTTATAAGAACAGCATGTAACAAAAGCGAGCTTGGCAAAACTCTACGCCGTGATGCGCTGTCACAACGCTCGAAGGGGTTATGCTTCGATGTCGATGGATCTATGGGCGGCCTAGCTTAAAAAGCGACTATATAAATATTGATAAAACAGGTACTTTATTGCACTGTTATGTCTAGAGACACTGCATTACAATTACAGCGCAATAGAACGAACACTGCAACTATATGCAAAAAAAAACTAGAAACTGACAGTCACATAAGCAGTAAGATTTTCACGACCACACAAATTTTCTACGAAATTCCACGAAAGCGAAACAGATCATTAAATTTGCAATAATGTAAAATAATATGTTTTTTGCAACATAAAATCTTATTTTAATAAAATTAAAAGAAACCTAGTTGCCAGGTATTCTGTTCTATTTGTAATTTAACTTGTTGCTGTGACCAGTGTGGGGTATCACATTACAAGGTTACATTACAAGATCAATGAAAGATCAATGAAAAAAATGACCCGACAACTATCACCTGCTAATCAGTCAGTTACAGTCTTACCACCAAGTGTTACTAATTGGCTCACTGAATGTGAGCTGCAGTAACTGTTGCTATTCATTCTGCTTGAGACCACTACTGTGTAAGACGCCGGGCAAACCGCAATGTCAGTGCTACTGAAACCACTTTCAGCATCCAAAACTGGCAATGTGTGAAGTTAAATCTGAAGCCACTAAATACCCTTCTACTAAATCTACTCTGTCCTCCTGCACTAAAAAAAAAAAAAGAATACATGACAGTGTGTGGCAGGTTCCATCAGTATGTTTTTCATTAAATCGGCATTTTAAGCCGTGAAGCAGCCATGAAAAATGTAAATTTCCATTGTGAAAAACTTACAGCCTTAATCACACTTAGTGTAAAAAATTACTGTGTTTCGCATCTACAATGTCTACAGCATACAGTATTGTGTGCCACTACTACTTTTTTGGTTTTCTTTATGTATGGAAACTTTACAGGGTCTTTCTTCCATGCCTGATGCTATTTTCACAAAATTTGACTAAATCCCATGCATATGTCTGCCATACCCATGGGATTTAGTCAAATTCTGTGAAAATAGCACTGGGCATGGAAAATACAGAGTTGATGTTCAAATATGGGGGGGGTGGGGAACCAAAAAATACTCCACTCAGGCTGTTGTAAAATTTCTCAACATTCTTTATTTATTTTTAATTGCCCCGACGTTTCGCATTCTTGTGCTTTTTCAAAGGACTTTTCATATATTCTGTAGGAATAATAGATAAATATTGTTTATAAATCTTACATTTTTGAATTCCATTTCTTTTCATTATTCTTCTATTAAGGTTTTCTGTTATACTTCATTACCACTGTGCTTCTTTCCCATGCTACTTATAGTACACACTCTGTACTCTATTCACTCTTATAACTAAAACTTTACAAAAATAATACAGTAATAAAGAATATGTACCCTGTATTTGTGCTTTGTTTCCACACTGGCCAGACGCTTTTTACTTCTGCCTTTGCCTGTTCTACTGATTTTTCATGGCAAGGGTGGTTTTACAACTAAGTTTAATGATTGATTTACAGAAATCAAAAGAATTATAAACAAACACTGGTACATAATGTCAGTAGGCGAACAGATCCCTATGGAATTTAAAGAAAGACCCATTATTGCAGCAAAAAAAGTTAAAACTATTAAAGACAAACTAGTAAGATCCCAATTTAAAATCCCAGTACAGCAAGGGATGCAACTTTTACTAGGACCCCTCAAATCTGGAATGGTGCCATGTGGGAGATGCTCGGTATGTAACCATACCAGCAAAAAAGTGTTTAAACACCCATACACGGGTAAAGAGTACCCTATAAGACAACATATAGACTGTACAACAGAGGGGGTAATATATGTATTACAGTGTCCATGTGACCACTTATATGTGGGGCAAACAACATCAAGCTACTGAATGGCAACTCCCAGTCCCCCTCTCCCTCGCTTCTCAACATCAATGGTGCTGACTCCTCTGATCCTGCCCTCATTGCCACTCACTTCAATAACTCCTTTACTGACCTTAGCTCAGTACTCCCTGGTAACTTTTTCAGTCCGCTACCTCCTTCTGCTCCACTACCCATCACTCGCCCCCCCTTCCACCTGCATCGTGTCACCATACAAGAAACCAGGCCATACCTGCTAAGAGCCCAAAAGGTAACACCACCATCGTAATGACTCACTTGATCCCTGCCTGTTACGGGCCAGGTCCTGGATCAGGTCCTCTCACCTGTCACATGCATCTTCAACAAATCACTATGTCTCGGACAATTCCCTGCTGCCTGGAAGGTTGCCACAGTTACCCCTGTCCACAAAGGTGGTGACAGGACTCTTCCGGGCAACTACCGGCCCATCTCGATCCTCTCCCCCCTCTCTAAGGCTTTGGAGAAAATTGTGGCTTCCCAAGTCTCTGACTACCTTCGTAAGTACAATGTTCTCTGCCCTGAACAACACGGGTTCAGAGCAGGTCATAGTACCAATACAGCCCTCCTGGAATTTTCCAACTTCCTCCATGCCTCCTTGGACTCTGGTGCCCTGGCTGGTGCCATATTCATTGACTTGTCTAAAGCCTTTGATACCGTTTCGCATCCTCTCCTACTCTACACCCTCGACCAAATAGGCTTTGCCTCTGGACCTGTTTCCTGGTGCACCAGCTATCTCTCAGCCCACTCCCAACGTGTGAAAGTCAATGGTACTCTCTCGGAAACCTGCCCTATTCGCTCTGGAGTGCCGCAGGGCTCAATTCTTGGACCCCTACTATTCTCCCTCTTTCTCAACTCCCTACCCAGCAGTTGTGCGGGTAAGATTCTTCTCTATAGCGGATGATGCTGTCTCTTTGCCTCTCACAATGACCCCATGCTGCTACAGAACTCCCTCCAACTAGCTTTTGACTCTGCAGCGACCTGGTTCACTGAGCACGGACTTGTTATCAACCTAAAGAAAACAAAAGCGATGCTCTTCTCCCACCCCAAAATAAGCATAGTAAGTTCCCCTATCCATCCACTCCACACCCAACAACTTCATTGACCCTGTTCAGTCCTATAAATATCTTGGAATAACCTTTGACCCTGCACTTTCTTTCCATGGACATATATCTACCCTAAATTCTGCCGCCAACTCGCGGCTAGGCATTCTCTACCAGCACAAGAAATGCCTCCCTCCTGATGCCCTCCGCCTGGCTGTCACCTCCTCTGTCATATCCCTCATTGACTATGGCCTTCCAGTCTATGGTTCAGCAGTCCAGACTGCCCTCAACAAGGTTCGCCTTACACTCAACAAGGCCTGTAGACTTATCGCCGGTGCCTCCAGACTCACTCACACATGTGAGCTGTATACCCTGGCTACCCTACTCAACCTGGACGAGCGTCTCATGTATCAGACCTGCCAGCTCACATTTAAAGCCCTGCAGGGCCTATCCCCCAGGCCTATCCAACACAATTCGCAGATCTGTACCGACCCTAAACACCCGCAGCTCCTCAAGAGCAACCCTAGTCATTCCGCGAGCCAGGACCTCTCAAGGGCAGAGGGCGTTCCCCTACCATGCACCCTACTGGTATAACACCCTTCCTGCCAGTGTCTCAAACTCACCAACCTTAGCTTGCTTTAAGCCCAGGCTCAGAAATTTCCTACTTGCCTCACGCAAATGCAACTGCCGCTAACCTAAAAAAAAAAAAATATATACGCACTGCTGACAATGCTCACTGAGCTGCCCCACCACCCCTTCCCTCCCTTATTAATCCTCCTCCCTGTCACTCTCCCTGCTTCCTCTACCTGCACCCCCAACCCCTTTGCACCCTAGGCTATTCTGTTCATGGGTTATGAGTTCCACTGTAACAAAAATGTAACTGATTTGTATCTTTTTTGTGTAATTGCTGTTGTCCCTTGTACTATTGTTCTTATGTCCTCTGTGTGACGAGGTACCTTTGTAAATGAGCCTCTGGCTCAAAGGTTTCTAAACTGATGTTTAAATAAATAAATAAATAAAATAAACAACCAGAGCTCTAAAAACACGCATACAAGAAAACTATTTCCAGCACTGACTGGGGAACTATCAAAACCCTCCCTGATATCAACCACGCTCTGGATTTCTTTATTTCCACCTTTACTCAAATTGCAGATAAGCATGCTGCTCTGAAAAAATGCAGGTCTAAGGGTCCCAAGACCCCATGGCTCAATAAAGACCTCAGGATGCTTATGCCCTCCCGTGACCATGCTTGGCGGACCTACAAAATAGTGGCCTGTCTTCTGACTGGCAACTCAGAAATAAATGCAAAAACTCCCTACATAAAGCAAAATGCCACCACTACAAGTCACTGCAAACTGAACACCTTTGCAGTCCTAAAACATTCTAGAGACAGATCAGTTCCTTGGACAAAGGGAAAGCTACTGAGCTCCTGTGTTTACTTACTGCCCAGGGCACTACCCATACTGACCCCCCCCTTCGATTGCCACTGGCTTCAATTAATTCTTCACTGACCTTTACCGAAACACCTCACTCTTTAATAACTCCTCATTGCCCCCCCACCTCAATCACCCCCAACAACCTAGGGACTCTTCCCTCTTTCCACCTGAAGCTGGCCACCACCAAGGAGGCCCAGAGGCTTCTAACTAGCTTGAAGACAGAGAGCTCACCTGGTCATAACACCCTCAAACTGAAGTTTCTCAAGCTAGGTGCACCTGTCCTTGCTCACCCTTGCTTGTGACCTTTTTCATTGCTCCTTCCTTTCAAGTACTGTCCCAGACAAGTGAAAGGTAGCAGTAATCATACCTGTGCATAAGGGGGGACCCAACTCAGTAGCTGAGAACTTTAGACGAATATCCATCCTGTACCCCCGGCTAAAATACAGGAATGCATAGTTTATAATCATCTGCAGTGTCCTCTTGAACACCACAATCTACTCTCTCCCTACCAGCATGGATTCAGAAAGAATTATAGCACCTTCACAGCTCTGATTAAAGTAACCACAGAAATAATCCAGGCCGTGGATCAAGGTTCCGCAACGGGTGCTGTCTTTGTTGACCTGACAAAAGTGTTCGACCTGGTGAATCATGGTCTTCTGCTACAATGGTTCATAGAGTTTGGTCTTGATAATAATGCCCTGGGTTGGGTTCACAGCTATCTGTCCTGCCGATCGCAAAGGGTTAAGTGGGCTGGTGCCCTATCTAGCCTTAGACCCAAAACACATGGGGTGCCACATGGCTCTATTCTTGGGCCTATGTTGCTCTCCCTGTTTTTTAATGACTTACCCAGTAACTGTGGTTGTGCATCTGTGCACCACTATGTAGATGATGCAATCATATACCGCTCATCTCCTGATGTTAATCCACTAAACAGTGATCTTGCCTCTGACTTCTCTGACCTAGAGGGTTGGTTCAGATGTAATCATCTCATCCTTAACACAAAAAAAAAAACTAAAAGTGTGTTATTCTCGCACCCATCCTCCTCTCCTAGTACCCTCCCCACACTTAATATCACATCTCTGAGTGGGGATGCCCTTGAATCTGTCCACACTTTTTAATACCTGGGTCTCACCTTTGATTCCTCACTTTCCTTTAACATCCATGCCTCCACTATAGTTAAATCCCTGAAGCAAAAGTTATGTCTCCTCTACCGTATCCATCCCTTCCTCACCTCTATCTCTTGCTTTAAAATTGCTTCCTTGTCCCTCCTCCCTCTCATCACCTATGGTGCTCCTTTATTACTATCTACCAATGTCACTACCCTGTCTCTACTGGCTCAGGCATATCATAGGGTAGGTAGGTTTGCAGTGGGGTCAATGCCCGTCACCATCACTATGACATCTTTTCTTCCTTAGGTTGGCTACCTTATGAATCTAAACTGAGGTATAGCACCCTGAGTCTCATGTATAAGATGGCCCATAAATTTACCTCTCCCTGCCTCAGTGTGATTGTTTGTTGTAGACAAGCCCCTCAAGCTCTCAGATCTGCCTCGCTCCCCCTTCTCATATGGCCTAACCTGTGACTAGCTACTGCTCATAAGTCCTTCACTTTTGCATCAGTGTCTGATTGGAACTCCCTCCCTCCTTCCATCCTATCATGCCTCTCTCTTCCCACATTCCAATCCAATTTGCTCACCACTCTCTTTGCTGCTGCTACATGCTCCGGCTTCCAATGATGCCTATCCTACTCCTACCCTGCTGTTTTTCCCTTCGCTCTCCTCTGTCTGACTCCCTACCTATGCTTCACTCCCTGCCCTTTACACTGACTCACCTTTGTATCAGTCTGCATCTGTTCTAATGGTTTGACCTTAACATGAGTATGCATAACTGTAATTTTTTTTATATGCCTCGCCTATTTATTTTATGTTGATACCATTACTGTATTTTACTGTGCTTGATGACCATTATTCTTTACTATAATTTGTTTTTGTTGCTGTAATTATCTTTCTGCGAAATTGCACTGTATTGGAATTATCGTCCTGTGATATTGTTGAAATTGTTCTGTACTGTACTTCTCTTGTTGCTCTCCCGGGTCGTCCCTGAAAAAGGGACTGCTATCATCTCAGTGAACTTACCTGGTTACCAAAATTCAAATAAATAAATAAAAAAGTCCTCTTGCCCCAGAGATCTAAGTCACCTCCTAGATTTCTGGTCAAGAGGGAGGGAATCAAGGTGTTTAGGGGCCTTAGTTCTGTCATGAGCTGCCTTGATAACCACTGAGTTGGTTTCCGGCTGGGCAGTACAAAAGGGCAGCACCTGAGGTGTCAGATAAAGCTTGTCAGCCTTTCTGGGCATGGCTGCTGCCAGGTTGGGCCTGTGCCAGGCCGCAGTGGCAGTACCATTCAGTGCTGGCAGCAGAGGAAGAATGACTTTGGGTGGAGATTCGTGCATCTCTAAGAAATCCATCAGATTCCTCCTGGTCTCATCCTCTTCCTCAATCTGAAACCCCATAGTAGAGGACAGCTATTTCATATTGTTGAAGAAATAGGGGTCCTCTGGGGGGTGGGGACCTAGGGGTGTGTTCAACTGAGTCCCCAACTCCTGGAGGAGACAGTGGACCTCAGAGGACTCCACTTTGAGGTCTTCCTCCTCATCCTCTTCCTCAGGGAGGTGAGGTCAGGGTGATATTCCTCTCGACATTGGGCTGCTCTGAAGCAGGGACTGACAGCTGAAGTACCAATGGCTCTCTGGAAGGCGTGGGGTGAATGGGTTGAAATAGCGTTGACACCAAAGTGGCAACTGAAGGTGCGGGCAATGACGGCCCAGGTTGTGGAACAAACTGTTGAATGAGAAACACAGTACAACAGGAAAGAATAGCATTAAGGTAAGGTCAAAAGCAGGAAAAGTACTCACTGTCAATACAGGCATCAGAGGGGGCACATGGCCTAGCTCAGACGATGAACCGCTAGCAATATTGGAAGCAGTTGGGCCCGGCCCCAGAGGACCTTGAGGATTAAGAGGTCTCAATGGCGGGGTTGGGACCGACTGCCCCTCCACAGCCCTGTGATGGCTGGGAGAAGAATCCTCTGTGGAGGCCTTGATCAAAGTAGAAGCCTGCATGGAGCACTGCCCTGTCATCAATGACACGATCCCTGTGGAGAAGAAGGAATCCAGCGGAAACCAGGATTGCATACAGGGGGACCGGTCCTTGGACTGATCCTTGTCCCATCTAGAATGTTTCCCCAGGGATTTATCCCAGGTCTTGGTGGCCTGAGAGCCTGAAGGATATGCCAGCAACTTGGGTGGGGCACCTGAAGACCCCTGCTCTTCACTGGCTGCCTGTTGCTCCATGAGGAACATCTGCAGGGCTTTTTTGCATCGGCGCTGGGAGGTGAGTCTGAACTTCAGGCAGCACTCACAGGCAAGAACATTGTGGCTAGGCCCAAGACAGCAGACACAGAGTTCATGTCAGTTGGTTGAAGGAATCTTGTTTCCACAGCAGCAGCGACGGAAAAGAGACGACGAAGGGTCAATTTGACATACAAAGGACAAAAGAATCATTTTAAACTAAAGTGATTCAAAGGTAGGTAAAAGAAAAAAAGGGAATGTAATTTTGGTAGTCGAACTGAGAGATAATGTTTCTGCTGAGTCCATGCACCAATGGTCAACAGCAGGAAAGAACAGAGGAGGGAGCAGGGCCACCTGCAATTATATAGGGTGTGTGACATTGGAGCCTGATGTTGGCGGTGGACGCTAATAGATTGCTGCAGAAAAAGCTTCCGTGGGATCCTGATGCCTGATGGCAAAGTTCCATAAGTTTGACCTGATGACAAATATATCCCCAAAGAAGATCATGTGTATATTCCACCTCTCCCTATTGAGTGGTCATGATGACAGTTTCTCCAGTAGTAATTTTTTCACAAAATATTAATGGCCTAAATAATCCAGTGAAAGGTAGTAAACTTTTCCAAAACCTATACAGACAAGCGTCTGATGTCATCTAGTTGCAGGAAATGCATTTAACCCCCACTGAGCACCTTCAGCTCCTTATGGGAGGCTGATACCAGCTACATGCCTGCTCATAACCCCCAGGCCGCTATGTCATACTGACAGGCCACCTTTATAACACACCAGTGACCTTAGCTAATGCCTACTTTCCTGCTCACTGGGACACCTCAGTGTTAAAATGCTTCCTAAGTAAACTGCTAGGCCAGCTACAAGGCCAACTTCTCTAAATGAAAACTTTAATTTTCCTATGTCTCAACCTTGATTCCTCATACCCAGCTCATTACAGAGCTTTCCCGACCTAGAAATACCTCCACACCCAACTAAACCAGCTGGGACTTGTGGATGTCTGGCAGCAGTCCCCCCCCCCATCCCCCCACTACCCAGGTATACACTTTTTTCTCACTCTGCAACAGCAGTTATTCCCACCTGAATTATTTTTTATTCAACACATGAGCATTTTGATACTATTCAAGACCTCGCATATGGCCCAACACTCCTATCAGACCACATCTCTCTTCAACTGAAGGCGAATTTAGGGAACTCACACAGATGCACATTTTGTAAGCATTAAATCGCTGAGAAAGGAGGCATTTTCTAGCCATTAATGCATGGTTTGGGGGGGATGCACGAGGCAAAGGCCGAGTGCTCCCACCACCCAACAATGCATTAATTCCTATGAAATGCCTCCTTTTGAGGTGATTAATGCGCTTGTAACATGGCAAGTGCAATACACAAATTTTTCTAAGAAACGACACACCCGTCACCCGAACTTGGCCACAGAAAGCAATTAGGCCATCTGTCTGTAGTAAACTAACACAAAACAAAATGGGGAAAACCCAACACAGTCTGGTGGCTCCTACCGAGCAAGCAATGAGAAACTGACAGATTGATTGATGTATTGGGTCATTCTGGAAAGGGAAGCAAATGATTTTTTTCCAAGCATCTGTATGGGATTGCACGGCACAGTAAAGTACTTGAGCCATCCCTGTCTGTTTCCATATGTAAAGCTATACATTCTGTAATGTGCTGATCTGCTCGCCGGCGGCGGGATGACTCTCGTCCCTGACCTGCATCCATGAATCCCCAGAAGGAGATCCTACAGCAGCTGGTAAACTTGATTGGAGTCCAGGAAGTAAATAACAGATGTCTGAGCTGCATAAAATAGTTTTAAATTATTATTGGGGTTCGTGATTTGGTATGAAATGATCCTCCTCAACGCTAAAGGTAAGCTGTGTTAGGGCATATTGCTCAATGTAAACATAAAACCAGTGATGGGATCCTAATTGATGCATTAGCTGTGTTTTTGAACATGTCAACAAACTGAACAGAATGCAGTGCTTGTTACAGCGGTGAGTTCGGGCAATAATGGCAACAGTAAAACAATATCAATCACGTGGGTAGGAAACTTAAAGTACTATTTGTGTATGTGGCTATTGTGAGTATTACCTCACCGGGCATATCTCGGGAATTAATGCACAGTACATTTAACATCACCTGGTATATTTGCTCCAATGATAGTGTTGCATTTTTTTTTTTTTTTTTTAAAGACACTGTTTATACTCCCTACTTTCAGGCATCTCTCAAGATCCCGTCTGAGGTTCGTTGACTCAACCGGCTGCCTGAACCGATCCCAAAGTACTGCATTGGGTAAGGGAGGTCTGGGCTCTCCTGGCCCCATGGAGAGGCCCCAGATCCCAGGGAGAACCGGACACTCGGTTGGTATTGGGCATGTGGTTGAACCTACAGACGTTCACCGTCACCTCACCAGATGGTAGGGGGATTTTTGGTTTTGGCCCCGGAGTTTGGACATGCAGTGAAGTTCAGCCTTGCGTGCTCACATTCCCACATGCACCAGGAGAACATCCACCGAAGCTCCAGTCCCCTGCAATGTTGTGGCCAGGCTCTGCAGTGCCCCCAGCCTCTGCCAGGGGTTGCCAGAGCTACGGCTGACTGTAAACATAAAACCAGTGATGGGATCCTAATTGATGCATTTACTATGTTTTGAAAATGTCAACAAACTGAACAGAATGCAGCACTTGTTACAGCAGTGAGTTCAGGCAATAATAGCAACGATAAAACAATATCAATCACGTGGGTAGGAGTGGGCATTACCTCACCGAGCATATCTAGGGAATTAATGCACACTACATTTAACATCACCTGGTATATTTCCAGATCCCGTCTGAGGTTCGTTGACTCAACCGCCTGCCTGAACTGACTCCAGAGTACTGCATCGGATAAGGGAGGTCTGGGCTGTCCTGGCCCCACGGAGAGACCCCAGACCCCAGGGAGAACTGGAGACTCGGCTTGCATTGGGCATGTGGTTGAACCTGCAGATGTTCACCGTCGCCTCACCCGACAGCAGGGGGATGATTCTTGGTTTTCGCCCCAGAGCTAGGACGTGCAATGAAGTCCAGCCCTGTGTGTGCATGCTCCCACATGCACCAGGAGAACGTCCGCCAAAGCTCCAATCCCCTGCAATGTTGCGGCCAGGTTCTGTAGTGCCCCCAGCCTCTACCAGGGGTTACTAGAGCTAAGGCTGATTGCACCCCCCCCTCCCCAGGGAAGGAGAGCAGCCCTAGGGTGCTCAATCTGTCCCCAATGCCACTGACCCCCGATGACCCAAGCCTGTTCCTGAGTCGCCAGCGTGGCATGAGGTGTGGCATGCAATGCCTCAACCCTCAGCACCACTGGGCCAGCAATACCTCACTTCTTAAAAATTAAACTTTTTCAGAACAAGATTATGGACCAAATCAAGCAAATCTTGAAGGACAATTCCTCTGCATATATTTCCCACCTGATATTATGGGATACACTAAAAACTGTACTCAGAGATAACAGAACAGCCTTTGCCTCTCACAAGAAGTGCATGCGGGACCAGAGATATGAGCAGCTGTCTGAGGAATGATTGGCCCTGCAATAGTTATATATTTCCAGTGATACAGGGATGGCTACGCATACCAGGACCCTAAAGGCAGACATACAAGCCCTAATGGACACAAGAGTCCAGCAAGCCTTGATGTACCTCATTTGAAGGTGGTGCCAGAGGCACTAGGCTTTTGGCTCGTAGACCCCAAGCACAAAAAAAAGGGTCACCTGTGTTATTCGGCTTAAAGATCCACAATCAGGGAGGGGGGCCTAGTACATACTTTCAGGAGATTCTTAATCTTTTTAGAGACTATTATCAGATGCTGTATATGTTATCATCCTCCCCTACAATAAAGGATTTTCTCTCCAGCCTTTCCCCTCCTCTCTAACAAGGCACTGTGGTGTGTGGTCTACTTCTGTGCACACTCTATCTTTCTTGATTTTTTGGCAATAAAGCATTTTGATTTAAATTTTGACTTTGAGTGTGCTTTATCAGGTCCTACGAGTGCAAGCATCTTCCAGACTGTTGCCCTTGCTAACAGAAGCCCAGCAGAAATCCTTTATCACCCCAATTATACTAGAGGAGATCCAATCATCCTTACAGGAGGCAAAAACTCAAATGTTCTGGTCCAGACAGATACCAGGTTGAAAGGTGTAAGTCTTTCTCTGCCTTATTGCTCCCTCACCTCCTTACCACATTTCAAGTGGTTCAGAAGCGAGACTCCCCCCTCCATCTTGGTCATATGCTACTCTTTCAGCCATTTTGAAACCAGGAAAAGACCCAGCCCATCTCACCTTTTACCAGCCCATTTCAATTTTAAATGCTGATTATAAATTGTTCATGTCTATTTGGGCCAAGAGACTGGACCACCTTCTTCCTTCTCTCATCCATCCAGACCAATCTCGATTTACAGTATCCTTCACAGACAAAGGACAGATAAGATCTGCCCTATCATCTTCCTCATGGAACATATAAAGCAATACTCCATCTCTGCTGCCTTCATCAGTTTAGATGCTGAGAAGGAATTTAACAGGGTGTCCTGGTGATTCTTCTGGGACACCCTCAGCCCCTGGGTTCCTCCACACTTCCTGGAATGGCTCCAAACTCTACAGTGCCCCCAGGCTTATGTCAAAAATCACTGGATCTCTGGCATTACCTATTAATCTTCAGGAGAACTAGACAGGGCTGCCCCCTCTCCTCCTTATTGTTCGCCTTATATATTGAGCCACTAGCTGCGGCGATTCGACAGGCACTGGCAACAGAGGGGATACCCCTTAAGGGAACCCATTAGATGATATCCCTGTATGCAGCCATATCCTCTTCATCCCTCTCAATCTGGAGACTTTCATCCCTGTGGCCTGGTCTGTACTCCACACCTTTAGCACCCTGTCTGACTTTTCCCTCAATCACCATAAAACAGAGGTCCTATTGTTTCATTACCGTCCCTCAGAGTCCCTTCACACGACACTCCAATTGCGATGGAGCAGTACTAAACTAAAATACTTCAATCAAATCAGAGGAAAAACCTGCATACTGAATATCGAGTGTGTGCTCTGCCTAAAAGAACCCAGGTTAGGACTCAAACTTAGAATTCACAGCTGCCTTTTGTGCATGCACAAATGAAAGGTGAGCACTACTGCAGATCAGACTTGAGGTGTAAAGCGCCACTTGAACAACATTTTCTTTCTCTCAAGCAACAATTTAAAGACAAACTTGTTTGCTGATAAAAACTGATATACACAAAAATACGAGGGGCAAGAAGAAACAGCACCAAGACATTCAGGGCGCAAAGTGATGGGCAAAAATTTAATATACTGAATTTGTCAGAGCATGTTTTATCTGTTCCACAGTGGCAAATGCTAGAAATGGGCTCGTCTTTTGTGACAACAACAACAGTAAATACTTTGGACATTAACATCGACCTATTTAAGCTGTTTAGGAAAATTAAGCTAAGGGATTTCTATAATCAAGACCTGAGCCATTATGAATTGGATAATGAAATGGACCATGGAACCAGAGACTGATACGCCTGATTCATCAATACTGCAGGAAAGTATAACTCTTAAAACACTTAATGATCTATTCATTGAAGCTGTTAATAAAGTAATTGCTGAATGAACTAATGCAAGAAACTACAGAGTCTTTGCAAACAGCTAGAACTGTGGAAGGAGATATTGAGAACGTTACCAATACTGAAAATGACATCTGGAATGAAAGGAAAAGATTGTTCAGAGGCAAATCAAATTTTTGCCATAGAATAACAAATGTCAGTATTCTACGGTATGAGAAAATGTATGTTATTTATTTTTTGTTGACAGGGTAAGTGCACTAGACAAATCCTGCCCATTTTCAGGCACGACCTGGGGAAGGGGGGATACAGATGAATGCCAACTGACCTTGAACCAGATTAAGCTGCTGGTGGTATTTTTAGTGAATGAGGGAAATTTGGCCAGGACACCGGGGAAATTCCCCTACTTGTCAGTAGGGGGAACCGCTGTCTGTGAGCATGGAGTCCTCCATTTCGTGTGTGGAGGAGCAGGGGATAAGACCTGCTTTGGATGTTCTGCCTGGTGCTGTAGACACCGTAATTGTTTCCAAAGTTGTACCTCAGCCAGTTGTTTTGGGTATGCAGCCTGAAGATTTCGTCTCACAACAGTCTTCAGACCAGGAGAATAGTTTGAATCTTTCTTTGGAGGAGAAACGGCATATTTTGCAAGCTGAATTGTCTGCTATTGAAGCCCAGCTGAATGCAGACAAATTGCTTTGTGAGGAGGATAAGAAATGTAAACGTTTGGGGGAGGATTCCCCTGGTAAAGTAAAAGAAGGTACAACCAAAGTTTTTATTTCTTCTTCTTCCTCTATTCAGCAGGCTTCCACGGAGGATATTTCAGGATCTCCCTAGGCGGCTACATCATATTGTGGTGATGTGGGAGAAGCTTGGTCCCCAAGACGGACCCTAGATGGAGCGGGTTGGTCGTAGGCCGCAGCCGGCGTGTGGACGACTGCTGTCACTCCGCTACTGGTGAGTGCTCTGCATGAAGCAGTCGAGGACTCATTTAAAATCTCTCCTATGGTTGGGGTTGATTCAGAGCATCGAGAGATTGTGGAACTTTCAGGTACTGTTTCTTTTTCCCCCCTTTTGACTGCGTCTCCACAAGGCCTGCAAACTCCCTCAGTGGATAATGCCCTGCAGACGATTGTGGAATCTCCTGAAGTGGACTCTGCCCCAGATCCCCTTTGGGTGAGAAGATTGATTCCTCTCCGACCTTTGCCAGTTTATCTAGGAAACCTGTGGAACTTGCTAAATGGAGGAATGCTGTGCAGTTTAGGTATCTAGGGGGTATGGAGACGCCTCCTGCTCATTTTTTTGTGGGGAAAGTTTTGCTAAAACAATCTTTGCATTTTACCCCTGCAGATGTTTATGCTCTCATTCATGCATCGGGGTAATCCACTTTTGATATCAGTTTTTTGAACCCCGGATCTGTTAGAAAGGTTTTGGACTCAATATATGAATTTAAAGACTAGCCCCCTGTGGACCCCCTTCCAAATTACTCCTTTAAGCAATCAATCTTTTCAGGTTATCACTCTTATTTCGTAATGAGGGGGTTACTATTCAAGATATCCTCTACTGGCTGGATAAACACTGTGAGGTGCAAGGAACCCCGAGCCCATTTTAGATGGGGAAGGTTTTTGGAACAGGGGTTGGAAAATAAAAATTAAATTATAGTATGAGGGTACTGACTTAAAGCACTTACCAAACTGTCTTTACATTGGGCAGGATAAGGGTTTCATCTTTTATCCAGGTCAACCCCATAGGTGCCTTAAATGTGGGTCTGCCAGACACATTAGTCCCAACTGTGAGATGCTTAAGTGCATTCTCTGTGGAGAACTGGGTCACACGAGTTTCCATTGTACAAACCCTTTGAAGTGTACCTTGAGTGAGGAAGAGGGACATTCATTTCTGACTTGCCCCTGGGCATCTCATAATACTGCTGATGCAGACTTCACTATCCAAGATTTTTATATCCAAAAAGCTAAATCGGCCTCTGGCTTTCAGGGTTTTTCTCCTTCTCCACATAATACTGTGGTCAATTCAGATACTGTTGCTGTGGTAGACTCTGAGGTTGGGGGTTGGGATATTACCCTGATCCCTGGGGATGTCCCTCAGTCTTCTGACTCTATGCCCCCCCAAGCCCCCTCCTCCTCCTGCGAGTGATGGATTCCAGGAAGTAAAAAAAGAAGGGGACGAAGGGACAAAAGGGTAAGGCTTACCCTGGGAGTTCTGTGGTGGCAATTGTTCATGACAATCCTTTTCATCCTCTTCGGGAGGGTATATCTGAGGATGATTTAGACTCTGACACTGCATCTTGGGCCTCTTCACAGGCTGAAGTCCCCTCGGATGCTGAAAATCCAGAAGGTACTGTTGCCAGTCGAACTAGGAGGAGGCATATGGGTGTGAGGGCCTCCTCTAGGAAAGTACCTTGACTCCTTCTTTGATCTCTGTTCTGAGTCATTATGTTTTAACTATAGTCTCAACACAAATAGTATGTTGTCGGAGCGAAAGAGACTGGCGACTTTTTCTTTATTTTCAGATTTATGTTTTGATGTGTGTTTTTTTTTTTCAGGATACCAGGCTACAGTCCCAAACTGATATTAAGATAGGGAGGGATGCCTGGGTTTTGCAAGCTAGTTTTTGGTCATGGGGGACTGATCTTTGTAGTGAGGTAGGGATTTGTTTCTCCACTCATAATATTAAAGTTCTTCATTCTATGGACATTTTCCCAGGTTGGGCTCTTTTGTTGGATGTGCAGCTTCAGGAGATGGATTTTCGCCTCAAAAATGTATATGCCCCTCAAACTAAATCTGGTAGGGTAGAGTTGTTTAAACTTATTTTGCCATATCTTGATATGTACTTTTTGGTGGAGACTTTAATACAAGTAGATTGTTTTCGGATAGGGGTCCCAGGGTCTCTAAGCTGTATTGTGATTCACAGTACCTTAATCATGTTTAAAATTGACCAGGCTTGTTGATGCCTTTGCCTTTCCAGATAGCTCCAAACCCCCACCCCCAATACCTTTTTCAAGGTCCTCTTATCTACTCGGATAGATGTTTGTTTTTTATCCCCACATTTAACTATTAGGCATAAATCTGTGAACCAGTTGCTACTTCTGATCATGGTCTTCTTCTTGTTTCTCTCTCAGATCTTGATGTTACTGCCAGAGGGAAGGGTTATTGGAGACTAAATTTAAGTTTGATGGAAAATGATGAAATCTGGGAGGGTTTTCAGGCCCTGGTACAAGCCACAGAATCTGTAGCTTTCCTATAGGATTCTTTGGCAGAATGGTGGTCGGATAGTAAGGTCTATTTTCACAGATATTTTCAGTTGATGGGTAAATTAAATGGTACAAAACGAAAAGAGGATTATAAGGTTTTACAAGAACAACTTGTGTTATTGCAGTCATTACAGGTTTCTACTGGGACTGCCTATGTTGAACAAATAGAACAGATTAAGTACAACTTGATAAGTTTACAATATAATAGGATGAAATCCTTAGAAGCTGAACAAAGAAGGGGATGTAATGGGAAACAAGGCAGTGTTAATCCTTTTTGATTCCTCCTCTGTCCAGCGTCAAAATAAAGTCATGTATTTCCTTAGGTCTAAGGATGGGTCTGAGAAGTTTGGGAACTTGGATATCATGAAGGAAGTTGAAAGTTTTGTACAGTCTAGATTTTCTTCTGTAACTCTCCTTGAAACAGAAGTTCTTGATTGGGTGGGCTCTTGTGATCTGGCACAAATTCCTGACTCTCTGAAATCTTCTTTGATTGCCTCTGTTACTGAACAAGAGTTGGGTTCCATTATCTCTGGTTTAAAAAGGTGTAGCCCCGGGGCCTGATGGCCTACCAAATGAATTTTACAAAATTACTTTTCCCATTACTCAAATCTGAGATTGTTTCGGCTTTCAATTTTTTTCTAGATTCCTGTACTTTACCAGGTAGTATGTATGCTGGCCTTATTTTATTCTGTTCAAAACTGGTGATAGATCCCTTTTGGATAATTGGTGGTCTATTACTCTTAAATACAGAGAATAAAATCTTGGCAAAATTGCTGTATCATCACTTAGCTTTGGTTTTAGAAGATATAGTTCACCCCACACAGTTTTGTGCTGTTCCTGGGAGAAAGGTAGCTGATGCACTTATTCTGCTTAGAGAAATTATGGAAAAGGGATCTGGAAGGGACGTGAGTGTTTATTTAGTAGGGTTGGATCAAACTAAGGCCTTTGATACTGTTTGTCATGATTACTTATGGTTTGTACTTCAAGGTCATGGTTATCTTCTTGAACTGGCTTAAATTATATTACCAAAAGGCTATGGTTAAACCTTATGTGAATGGCTGGGTGGGGGCTAGTTGTCCAGTTCAGAGGGGAGTTAGCAAGGTTGCCCCGAGTCCGGCATTGTATATTCTGGCATTAAATCTGCTTTTAAGGAAATTACAGCTGCATGATGATATTAGGGGTCATTCAGTACATAGTGGGGATATAGAGGTTAAAAGTATAACCTATGCAGATGATATGTGCCTGGTATTGGGGGACCAGGCCTCAGCAAGTACAGCTGCTCAGGAAATTATGTACTTTTCTCTGTTAACTAATACCACAATTAATATCGCCAAAAATAGAAGTCTTCCTATAGGTGACTTGGTTCCTAAAATTCTGGGGTTTTTTTTGTTTTTTTTTTGGACATACCATGTCAGACTCAGCCACAGAAATTACTCGGGTTTTTTTTTTTTTTGGTACAGGGGACTTGAGTTCTTATAACTGGTCTCTTATTATATCAGAAGCTAGGGTAAAAATTGGGAAGTGGAACTCTTAGCATACGTCCAAGTATATATGGTAAAAACCTTTTTGCATTTGTGTGTGGTTTTTCCACTAAATGTACGATTGGAGACTGTACTTTATGACTCATTTTTTCAATGCATTTGGGGTAGCCAGCTTAATCCAATTAAAAGAGGGGTTTTGTATCGCCCTATCAAAGATGGTGGATTGGAGATGTTCACCCTATTGTTTTTTTCTTCTCTTTATTTTTATATGGGAATTTGAAGCCTGTGATGGGAAATGGGCTCAGGGTTTGGAATCCCTGGGTTTCTGACCAAGTTGACCCGTGGATTATTTCCTGGGGTATTGAGTCCGCCATTCCAAAACAAAAATCACTTCAGGGCCTTCCTTCATATATGCAGTATATTTTTGGGAAATTCAAGCTATGGGGTATTACTAAAAAACAATTATTAACTCTTTCTAGGAAAGAGATCTGTGTGTATATTGCCTCTAGCTTTTTATTGAAGTTACTAACATACTAAAATGCCAGCAGAATAGGCCTAACAGTCTTTCACGTCTGCTCATTTGGTCAGCCCCCACCCTGGCAGCTGACCTTGCCGTCCCCCTCGCCTTCTCTGGCTTCTCTCTTCCCACTTCCGGATATTCTCGCTGCATTGGATTTTGCTTCCAGAACCCTTCCCCTGTACCTGTCACACCCCCTCTTGAACCCCTCCACCATCTTTGCCTCCATCAGCCCCCTAGGCAGCACATTCCATGGCTCCACCACCCTCTCAGTGAAGTAGCACCTCCTCCTTTCTCCCCTGAATCTTCCCCCCTCCAGCTTCCACCCATGCCCTCTAGTGGCCCCCTCCTCCTTCCTTCGAAGCACCCTGACTGTTCCTCCCCTATTTACCCCCTTCTTGTACCTGAAGACCTCTATCATGTCCCCCTCCCCGGTCCCTTCTCTCTTCCAATGGAAACACAGAAGGAGCAGGACAGAGAGCTGTACCAGTTAAGGCAGAAGGAAGCAGGGAGGGAAGTCAGAATAGCAAAGGCCCAAACTGAGGAAAAGATAGCCAACTCAGTTAAGAAGGGGGATAAAACCTTTTATAGGTACATCAGCGAGCGTAGAAAGACAAAGGGAGGGATAGTGAGGCTGAATAGAATGAACGGTGGGTGGGCAGAGGGGGACAGTGAAAAAGCAGGGATACTGAATGAATATTTCTGCTCAATATTCACAAAAGAGGAGGGAGAAGTGCCTAATCCAACTAACAGAAGCACTCTTGATAGGGGGGTCGATCCCAGTCCTTTCACAGAAGAAAGGGTTCTGCAAGAACTCCTAAAACTGAAGGTGGACAAAGCAATGGGTCCTGATGGAATTCACCCCAGAATTCTAAAAGAATTAAGGGAGGAACTATGAAACCACTGGCTACTCTTTTAATAAATCATGGGAGGATGGTGTGTACCCGAGGACTGGAGGAAGGCAGATGTGATTCCCTTCACAAAAGTGGGACCAAGACAGAGGAAGGAAACTACAGACCTGTCAGTCTGACCTCTGTGGTAGGGAAAGTGATGGAGTCACTCTGAAGGAAAGAACAGTTGAGTACCTAGAGGCCAGTGGAGCACAGGACCCAAGGCAGCATGGATTCACAGCGGAAGGTCATGTCAGACAAACTAATAGATTTCTTTGACTGGGTGACCAAAGTAGTAGACCAGGAGGGGCTGTGGACATGGCCTACCTAGACTTTAGCAAGGCATTTGACACAGTCCCACACAAAAGATTAATAGTCAAATTAACCAGCCTGGGAGTGGGTCCCAGGGTGGTAGCCTGGGTAAAACATTGGCTGCACAACAGGACACAGAAGGTAATTGTAAATAGAGTCCACTCTGAAGAAAGAGAGGTTACTAGTTGGGTACCGTAGGGTTCAGTACTGGGTCCAGTCCTTTTTAATGTCTTCATCAGTGACATTGCAGAGGGACTGGAAGGAAAAGTATGCCTTTCTGCAGATGACACAAAGGTCTGCAACAGGGTTGATACACAAGGAGACATGGAAAGGATGAAAAGGGACTCGGCAAGGTTGGAGGAATGGTCAGAAGTATGGCAGCTAGGATTCAATGCAAAGAAGTGCAAAATAATGCACCTGGGAAACAAGAACCCAGGGGAAGAATACACAATGGGTGGGAGGTAGTAACAACAACAAAAAAGGAAAGGGACCTGGGGGTAATCATATCAGATGACCTTAAGGTTAGCAAACAATGTGAGAAGGCAGTAGGGAGGGCTGGGGTATACTGGGATGTATAGGGAGAGGCATCAGCAGCAGAAAACAGGAAGTTGTTATCCCTCTGTACAGACAGTTGGTGAGACCCCATCTGGAGTACTGTGTCCAGTTCTGGAGACCCCATCTCCGCAAGGACATAGACAGGATAGAGGTAGTCCAGAGGAGGGCAACTAAAATGGTGCAGGGTCTGCAGGAGAAGCCGTATGAGGAGAGACTAAGGGAGCTTAATATGTATACCCTTGAGGAAAGAAGGGAGAGGGGGGACATGATAGAAACTTTTAAGTACCTCAGTGGAATCAACAAAGTCCAAGAGGGTAGCATCTTTCAGAAAAAGAGACTTGCAAGAACAAGGGGACACAATTTAAAGATAGAGGGAGGGCGGTTCAGGGGCAATGTGAGGAAGTATTATTTCACAAAGAGGGTAGTGGATGCATGGAACAGCCTTCCTGAGGAGGTTGTGGGGTCTAAAACTGTGGGAGAATTCAAGAATGCATGGGACAGACATAAGGCAATTCTTGTGAGGGGTAGGAAGAAATAGGCTGTTGGTTAACTAGGATCTACGGCCTATCCTGTAGGTAGGGAAATGGGCAGACTAGATGGGCTGGGCGGTCCTTATCTGCCATCAAAGTCTATGTTTCTATGTTTCAATGTGTACATATTTAGCTCTTTGAGCCTTTCCTCATAGGTCCCGTCCCCCAAGCCCCAAATCATTTTGGTCGCCCTTCTCTGGACCCTTTCCAGAAGTTTAATGCCCCTTTTTAAGTGTGGCCTCCAAAACTGCACACAGTACTCTAGGTGCGGCCTCACCAAGCAGTTATACAGAGGGAGTATCACTTCCCTCCTTCTGGAGGCGATTCCCCTAGCGATGCAACCCAGCATCCTGTTGGCCTTGGCTGCTGCCCTCCTACAAGTCTCCGAGTTGTTCATCTTGACATCCACCATGACCACCCCCAGGTCCCTCTCAGCCATCGAGACTTGTAGCACTTCCCCCCACCAGGGTGTACACTTGGCCCGGGTTTCTGGCCCCCAGGTGCAGTAACTTGCATTTCCCTGCATTGAACCTCAGCTTCCACTTTCTAGACCATCTTTCCAGAGCCTCCAGGTCCCCCTGTAGGGCCACCCTCCCTTCCCCTCCTCCCCTCCTCCCCATCCACCACTGCCCCCAGTTTTGAGTCATCCGCAAAGAGACTCATCTCACTTGATACCTGTCCCATGTCAGAGACGTAGGCATTGAACAGGAGGGGCCCAAGGACTGATCCCTGTGGGACTCCACTAATGACCCTCCTTGGAGATGAGACTATCCCGCCAACTACGACGCTCTGGGTCCAGTCCTGGAGCCAATTGCCTATCCATCTGATCTTCTGATTCCCCATCCCCATTTCTCCCAGTTTATCCAACAGGCCCACGTAAGGAACAGAGTCAAATGCCTTGCTGAAGTCTAGAAAGAGGACATCCACTGGTCTACCCAGGTCCAAGGCACTCGTCACCCAGTCATAGAACTCCACAAGGTTTGTCTGACATGACTTCCCCGGGATGAATCCATACTGTCTATCGTCCAGGCACCCTGCCTTTTCCAGGTTCCCCCCCCAGCCTCTCCTTGACAATGCCCTCCATCACCTTGCCCACCACCAATGTCAGGCTGACAAGCCTGTAGTTCTCTGCCACCTCCCTTGATCCCCCCTTGTGGATAGGCACTACATGTGCCACCTTCCGGTCCTGGGGCACCCACCCTGTCCTCAGACACTGTTCCTAGACACTTGATTAAATCTCCAAGTGAAACTGCAATTATAGGGAAAATGTTGCTTAATCCTAGATTAAATGTTCAAGACAGATTAAATGTATGGAATAACTTGAAGCATAAGAGAATAGCTGAGAGAGAGTGTGCCCTAGGGATGACATTTGCCATGGGGTATTGGAAACTGTAGATCATTTATTCTTTGAATGTCCTTTTGTTTTGTCCTTTGGTCTTTTCTTTACTCACAGTGGCCTTCTTTTCTTTTTTTCTTGCCTGGCTAGAGATATTTTGTTGTTGGGTTTGTTACCAAAAAATGGATTCAGTATGATTTAGGGACCGTTCATTTATTTTTGTTAATACTCAAGTACCATATATGGCATACAAGATGCCAATCGACTTTGTATAAAAGAAGGGTTACTGCTGAACAATTGCTCTGGACTGTATATAACTCTTAAAAGTTTTAGGGATTTGGACTTTTTAACTTGTTCACCCTCCCTTTTTCAAGAGAGGTGGCATCATATGGACTGGTTTTTGGATGTGGGGTAGGTTTCAGCACGAGAGATATGTATTATATCTTCAGGTGGTATTGTCAAGACAATTGTTCATGAATTCTTATGCTGCTTTTTTTATGTTTTCTAATTTATTTGTGTGTGCTTTAACACCATTTTATATGATTTTGGTTTGAATTTTAAATACATTTTTTTCCTACTCCTGGAGGGGGAGTTTTTCGGCATTTCTTTTCATTAGTTTTGAGACCGTGATAATGAATATTTGTATTGATTGTATGATGTAACACTCATTTGCCTTCATTTCTGTATTATGATTTTGTGTGCAGTAACACTTTTCTGTGTATAATTTGTTTTCAAGTTTTAATAAAAAAATGCCCCTACTCTTTTCGATAAGTGCCATGGGATCTTTAACATCCACCTGAACTACCACCAATCCAGGCAGATGGGACCTCGGTTTAACATCTCATCTGAAAGACGGCACCTCAGAAGTGCAGCACCCCTCTCATGCTACACTACAGTGTCAGTACTGGGATATTGACCCAAGTGCCAGATGTGGGAACTGAACCCACAGCCCTCTGCTCTCCCGGCCTCAGAAGCAAGTGTGCTACCCACTGAGCCACTGACACTACTGGTGTCTGGTGATTTATTTATTTATCTCTTGTTTACCGAGTAAATACACTAGACAAGTATTATGCCTATTTTCAGGAACGACCCGGGAGAATACAACATGAGGAACAACAGTCAAAGAGACATGGCAAAGAGAGTACAGTTTTTTTGTCACAGTAAACAAACGTGGGAAATACATCATTTGACGCTAGGGAAAACATATAGTAGTAAGCGCATTTCAAATTATACACTCTAGACTAGTTAGTTCATCATACATAGGAGTGGAGCATAGCTCAAGGACTGGATTGGTCATAATATAACTTATAACATTGTCCTATACACCCCCTAGGCTAGTTGGATCGCAGACACGTATATACTGCTCACATTTTTCTAAATATGCACGTTAGACAGAAACACTTGGTAGTACAAGTTTCTACCAAGTGACCAAGGTGCAATATGTCATGGTTAGCCTATGACCGCGGAGCAATAATGGGTGTAAAAATGCCCAAGGCTTTTTAGGCAGGAGTAGTCAGAAGTGATACAGTGGGAAAAATATATCCAGGAATTCAATGGAGACACCCTGGAGAGGTACAGACAAAACAATTTGACACTTTACTCTAGGGAGGTTTGGGGCAGTCACACTCTGATGCTAGTTTTAGGAAACCCCACAGGGAATTTTGAAAACTCAGATAGGAAGGGGCAGCTCGGATATCCACAGGCAGTGAATTCCAGAGTCTGGGCACACTTATGGCAAAGTCCCGATCCCCCATGAGGGTCTGGGTATGAGGGACTTTGAGCATCCCTGATGTGAGAGACCTAAGTTGGTAGGGGGTGGGATTCAGTTTATGCAGAAGCCGGGCCAGCCCCTGGGTGTGCTAGTTCTGATCACTTTCCCAGAGAGGCATCCCAAACCAAAATCAAGGTATCTAGCTGGTGAGAGCCAGCAGAGTTTCTCATATAGCTCACAATGGTGGGTGAGTCATGGGGCAGCCAAGGCAAAATGACAAATGTTATTGTAAGCAGTGTACCACCGAGTGAGATGTGTCTTTGGAGAGTGAGCAAATAGGTGCAGCCCATAGCTGAGGGAGGGAAGGAGCATACCCTTCACTAGGGCAAGCCTGGCTGCCAATGTAAGGTTATACTTGGCCCTATAGTTTATAGGCCAGACCCAGTTTGCAGTTTGCCGCCCTGCAGATGTTAAGGATATGATTACCCATGTCAAGTTGGGGGTCAAATGTTACCCCCAGATATTTGATGGAGCTCACTATGGGTAGCGAGGATCCATCTGCACTGGTGACGTGTAAGCAGGCCGATGAAGCTTTGATTTTAGCCATTGAGCCAAAGAGCATGGCCTGTGTCTTTTTCAGGTTCAGGACCAGCTTGTGACTAGTAACCCATGCAGATACCCTGTTAAAGTCAGTCATCGGTCAGGTTTTGGTTTTGGGTAGTGGCATTCTGGGAGTGAGCCAGGATTACCAGATCATCTGCATACATGGTGGCACTACAGCTGGTAGTAACCATGGGTAGTTGATTGATGAAGAGGGAGAAGAGGAGGGGACCCAGTACCGAGTCTTGAGGCAATCCGGAGGTCACCGGTAGGGGCTCAGAGAGGACTTTATTGAAGCAGGTATGCTGCTTTCTGCCATGTAGATAACCCATTAGCCATTTCATGGCATGGGGGGAGAGGCCAAGTGACCACAACTGTGCACCAAGCAGTTTGTGGTCAACAAGGTCAAAGGCTTTGGACAGGTCAATAAATATTGCACCAGAGAGTTTGCCCTGGTCCATGGCTGTCCGGATACTTGATGTAACTGAGATTAAGGCTGTGGTGGTGCTGTGTCCCTTAAGAAAGCTGTGCTGGGCTGGGGACAGAAGTTCATGAGAGTGGATATATTCCGAAAGCTGCTCAGCCACTACCTTTTCAAGGAGCTTGCTAAGGGTTGGGAGAATGGCAATCGGTTGATAATTGTCAGGCAGTTTGGGATTTCCTTGCTTCAGGACAAGGACAATCCTCGCCTCTTTCCAGATGTCTGGGATGGTCCCCAGACCAAGGGATAGGCTGAAGATAAAGGCTACTGGTGAGGCAATGTGTGTAGCACCAAGCTGAAGGAGTTTAGGCTCCAGGTTGTCTAGGCCAGGACTGGAGTACTGGGAGAGGCCAGCTAGGCATTTCTGCAAGTTCTGAACTGATACAGCCCTGAGGTGGAACATTTGACGAGGAGGGTGACCCTCCAGCAGAGTGGAGGGAAGGGGGTGGGACAGAGCCTCATCAGGTGAGAAGAGGGTTGTAGAAGGCAGAGGGGTCAGAGAAGTGATTATTTGAGGAGTTGGCACTAGTATGGGGATTATTGCAGGAGACTCCATTTATGACCATGTCCGTAACCCCCGGATGGGAGGATCCACTGACAAGGGATTTAATCTCTCTCCAGAACCTCCTGGGATTACTGGCAGAACTTAGTAGGGCGGACTTACAAAAGCCACTCTTTGCTGCCCTGCTGGCCTTTTTGCACTTGTTCCTGAGGTGTCTGTACCTTTGAATAATCATGGGATCACTGGTACCTTTGGAACAAGCCCAGCACTTATCTCTCTCCCCCACATCTGGGCTAGGAGATTCCCATTTAACCAGAGGGTAGTGGACCCCCTCACCCTACGGGTGACCTTGGGAGCATGCTTGTCTTGCAAGGCCCCAAAGGTGGAGAGGAAGTAAGAGGTTGCTGCCGAGGGGTTAGTGGCACCATACACCCCAGACCAGTCAGTAACATGTTGGTCCTCCAGGAACTCCTCAGTATCAAATCTAGAGTAGTTTCTGACATGCATAATTTTATGTGGAATTTTGGGGTTGGGAATTTTCCATACACAGAAAACTGGTGAGTGGTCAGAGATGGAGTCAGATAATGTACCCGCTGATGAGATCCTGTCAGGACAGTTAGACATGATCCAGTCCAGTAAGGTACTGGAGGATCCATTTGCTGTCCACCTAGTTGGTTCCTGGATGAGCTGGGTCAGGGCAAGGTTAGCAAGCAGAAGCTCAAACTGCTTAACATTACCACTATCCCAGTTAAGGTTTACATCCCCCAGGATTATGAGTTCGTTATCCCAAACTCTGGGACTAATTTTGTCCATGAGGTGAGTTAAACCAGGTAGCCTGCCTCTTGGGGGATCATAGGTGCACACCAGGTGCAGTTTCTTTGCATCCCCAAGTAGCAGTATCACATGCAGCAACTCACAGGGGGACATGTTTGAATCCTGGTGGGCAATTTGGGAGATTTTTAAGTGGCTCTTGTTGTAGATTAGTATGCCACCCCCCCCCCTTGCTCCCAGCTCTGTCCATTCGGGTGAATTCATACCCAGTGAGTTCACAGGCAGTCAGGGACAGAGGGTTTCAGCCAGGTCTCCGTCACTCCTAGGATGTCGGGTTTGTAGAGTGCAACCCATGCTAATAGCTCATCATGATTAGGTAGCAGGCTCCTAATGTTAAGATGAGCTATTTTTAGCCCTTTACCCATGCCCCATATGGGAGGGATTTTGTGGGTCAGATTTAATGGGCATGGGTTGGTTTCAATATCACCGGCCAGTAGTAGTGCAAGTAGGAGAAGCCAGGGGAGATACCACCTCCTATGCACCTGACAACCTGTGAGTTTTTTTTAGCATGGGTATGCTTTACCCTGCTTGTATACATAAGGCACCGAAGATCTAGACAGCAAGTAACACTGCAGTGCACTTCGGAGATCACAAGAATATCGACCATCCCCAGTTGTCACCCAGTGTTATTGGGGAGAAGGTGACCATATGCAATAAGGAGAGTCCCACTATAAGATCTACAAGGCCTATATCCCTGCGGATGACAGCCAGCACCCTCTCTACCTTTAATATGAGTATCCTTATCCTCACTAGATGGATGGGAGGGGAACCACACCCACATCTTGGCTGGAGGCATAGCACTAGCCTGTGAGATAATTATCAGTCAGCTAACAAGAACTGCTGCGAAGGAAGGAGAGATGGATGTACTAAGGCTGGAAGGAAGTTAGTGAGATTTGTTACTGGTATATGCCAAGTAAGTAAAATAAGGCCTACACAGTGCAATTCAAGGCTACCAGCTATGGACGCAGGGGCTGAGGTTTATTTCTGGGAAGGAGTTCCTGCACTCACCCTTTTTAAGCACACTTACCACCTGTCAACAGTTATATGAGGACAGAGTTTGGACAGCCAACAACCAAGCAGTGCAAGTGGGGTTAGGATTGGTATATTAGTAAATACTATCAAGGTTGTTTTGAGCAGATATTGTAGCAGGACTGGTATAGTGAGGCCCTACTCCTTTTGTTAAGGTCTCTATTAGCAGGGGCTGAGAGAGAACAGCCAGCAGGATGAGCAACACCTGTACAAGACTTAGGTTCTGACACAAGACAGAGCAGGGCAGTTTAGCAGACAGTGGTCACAGAGAAGTAGGCCATCAGGATAATGTTGACAGGCAGTAGACAGTAGTGCAGTCAGTAGGCATATACCAGCATAACAAATTTATTTGACTCTATTTAGCATATACCAACATGTAAAAAAAAATGTCATTGACTCAATTTAGTAACAGAGAGTAGGAAGGGAAATTAACCAGGGTAGAAGAAACAAACTAATTACCACCGATAATGAAGCAGATACTTCCCCTGTTGGCCGTTTGGGCGATACTGGCTTCCACAAAATAGAAATCAAGCTAGTTACCACTAACAATGAAACAGATACCTCCCTAATTAGCCAACTGGGTGAGATAGTACATTAGGGGTGGAGCCAGTGAGCATTTAATGGGAGGAGGGAACACGGTGGGTGGGTCGAGAAACCTGTTCAGCTTTCTCCTGCACCGAGGCAGGGGCCGGGAGCTTGTGTGATGCAGTAGTCAGTCGAGGAGGCCCACCAGAGCAGCAGTAGCCCACGGCACCTCCATTAAGCAATTCTGTGGTCCTCTGTGTGGCGCGTGGGGGGGAACTTTTGAAGCAGGTCAACCCTCACCTCCCCTCCAAGTGGCATCAGCTGTGTTGTCGGTCAGTGGGATACTTCTTTTCAGGAGCAAAGCGAGTGCGTCACAGTCAACCAGTAGCCAATGGGGTATTGCACGTAGCGTAGGTAAGAATAGGGTGCCCAGAGTCTATCTGATTTGAGTCTGAATGGTGGATGGCAGACACTGAGGGCTTCCTGTTTTTAGCTGCAGAGCTGTCACACAGGCAGTTTTAAAGAAGTTGTCAGCCTGTTCAGGGAAGCTTAGGGGAACCTCAAGCTACAACCTCCCCTTGTAGCAGCACCGGGAAAGAAGCAGAATGATAATGCAGGCCATATTGCCCACGATTGAGTACAGTGATTTGTGTAGAAAGACCAAGAATCCCTTTAGTGGCAGGTGTGTATAACCTGCTAATGGAACTAAAAAAAAAAAAAAAAAAAAACTTCTATTACACAGTTGAAATGTGCTTAGTTCTATCGAAAATCTACTTGTAAAAAGTGCCAGATGGCTGAAGCAGGGGAAAAGTCCTGACCAATCAGAGTGGGTTTGCTGGAAGCACCCGTATTCCAATTGGCTGTGCTGTCCCGTAACTTCCAGGGAGCTGCAGGCGGGCATCCTGGTCTCAGTCAGTGGCAGGCTGGGTGCCGGCCGACCATGGGGGAGCCGAAGCAGCCCTATTCAAGGGCAGGCAGCTAGAGAGAAGAAAAAAAGAGCAGGTCTTAAATAGCATAGAGGTTAGGATGGGTTAGACCTGAGCAGTTCAGTAAGACAAAAGTAAGACAAAAGGTGAGGTCAAGGAGTTCCTTAGAAATTGGCGAGAAAGAAAATATTGGGACAATCTAAGTCGCCAGCATAGGGCAGCACGAAAATAAATTCAAAACTGGCCTGGTGTAATCACTAAGCTAGCAGATAAAGATGGCAACATAGTGCTGCTCGATATTCCAGAATATGTGAAATGGTAAACAATGTGCTCCTGGAAACCTCTAGAGACTGTAAATTGCAAGGAAGTCCCTTAAGCACATTTAAGGCAGAATTTATGGAATTACTTCATGACGCTCTGGCTTCTGGCTATATTACTAAAACTGGAATTGATTTCCTCCGGCTGAAAAAAAAAAAACCCTGTGTTGTACTGTCTTCCTAAAGTACACAACGACAGTACATCACCTCCAGGTCTTTGTGGATTTTTTTCTTAAAAAGAAAATATGCAAATTTAGATCCCACCTCAGAGACACTGGAGACCTGCTTGGAAAATTACTGAATTTTGTGTGGTCTAAAGAATATACCTCGATTTCGACTGATGTTGAACAACTGTACTTGTCTATCCAGCACCATGATGGAATTACAGCTTGCCAATATTTTTTGGAACAAAATACTTTTCCCAACCCAGTGAAGTTTCTTATTGAAAGCATAAACTTTATTTTAACTCATAATTGTTTCAAGGTTTTATAGTACTATTATCAAATTTGGGGGGTATACTGTCATAACAGCGACTGCAATTGAGCAACTTGAATATGAGTGACTCAATTACAGCACCTATGATGTAGGTTACCAAGTAAGGTTAGCGATCAGGGTGAGAGGAAGAGGAAGGTGACAGGAGGGACGGTGGAAGAGAAGGGAGGGTATGTGGGGGGTTGTGCAGTGGGAGGCTGCAGAGCTGGTGCCATGGGGGAGTGATGAGGGTGGCATGCTACAGTGGGAAGGGTGCAGGGTTCGGGCCTGGGGAGGATACAATTTTTCTTACTGCCATGCAAGCTCCATAAAGAAAATTTTATTTTTTCAAGGTTTTCCCCCACTCCGACATGTAACCCCCTGGAGTTAGTAATCCTACGTGAGATGAGGGGTACAGAAAACCTGTTTAGGCTCACCAATGTTGCTTCACTAGAGTGCACATCGCCTTTTTGTTTTTTCAGTGATGTGCACTCGCCATTATGACATGAAACCATTCTGGGTACAGTGATGGGGGCATGCATGGCCCCATCTTATGCTAACAATGTTGGGTTTGTGGGAACTGGAGAGTGTCTTTTCTTAAGGGTTTCCATATGCAGATGACTTCATCATATGGTATAGGTATATTGATGATGTCATCTGCATGTGGACTGATGCTGAGGAAGGGATATCAGAATTTATAGAATGGTTAAATGGCAACAGATTGGGGTTGAAAGTAATGTACAAAACAGCTAAAACTGAAATTCCATTCCTTGATGTGCTTCTAGAGGGCAAAGAAAATCAATGTGTTACAAAGAATTATAGAAAGGAAACATCATGCATTGCATATCTCCATTTTAAAGGTGACCATCCGACTAAACTTAAAAGGTCAACTCCTTTTAGTCAAATGCTCCATCTTAGACAGAATTGCAATATGGATGCTGATTTTGAATTAAAGTCGGAAGAAATGATGGGTCACTTTCTTGAAAGGGGATATGGTTTGAAATTAGATGAACAATAAATGATAGACTAAGAGATAGAAAGGATTTATTTGGTAGTCAAGGATGAAAAAAAAGACAGAATGAACCTGTCACCTTAAGCATACAGCACAATGGAGTTTCAGGAAAAATAGGACAGATTGTGTACAAATATTGGCCGATGTTAACAAATGATAAAAGGTCTAAAGAAATTTTTTTGGGAGAAACATTGTATTTTGTTCTGTAGATCTAGAAATATAAAAGATAGAACTGTGCACAGTAAATTCAGAGAGGATACAGAAAGTGTCCCAATGTGGTTACCCTCTCCCCCCCAGCAGGTTTCAGAAAATGTTGTGGATGTAATATTTGTCAGTATGCTGTGGAAACAGATCATTTTATACATCCATCCACACTGAAAAATACCAGATCAAGGAATGTATTACATGTAGAACAAATTTTGTTGTTTACTACCTTGTGTGTCCATGTGATAAACCACATGTGGGTATGACCATTCGACCACTAAAAAAACGTATACAAGAACATGCCAGAAATATTATAAATGTTAATGTAAATAGCTGCATTGCAATATGCTATTGGGACAAACATGGTGCAGATCCACAAAGAATGAAGTTTGTTGGGCTAGAATGTACAAGAAATGGCAAAAATAAACATGTTTCCCTGAAGGTAAAACTTCCACAGCTTTGAAACAGCATGGATCAGGAGACTGGCTAGTTTGAAACCAAAGGGGTTAAATGATGTACTAGATCTGAAGCCATACTTGTAACCATATTTTGTTTTACTGCATTTTGTAATTGTATAATAACTAGAATTATTCTGTCTGGAAGCTGCGTAATAAATTATTACAACTATACACAATAGGATAGACAAAACTGAAGTACTGTTCGGCATATTATGGATTAGCTACTAGAGTCATAGAAACAGAAATGGTCAGCAAATAAGGACCACTAGGCCCATCTAGCCTGCCCGTAAGCCCTGTACTTGAATTATGGCTTATGACCCTCCCTCTGCTTTACTACTATGGTTCTCTTATGCCTGTCTCATGCATGTTTAAATCCAACCACAGTACTCACTCCCACCTCCTGTGGTAATGCATTCCATGCATCCACCACCCTCTCTGTGAAGAAAAATGTCCTCACATTACTCTTAACCGGCCACCTTCCAATTTCATGTCATGCCCCCTTGTTCTTGTGCTCCTCCTGTATTGGAAGATGCCCCCCCCCACACCATGTTTATGACCTTGAGGTACCTGAATGTTTATACCATGTCCCCTCTCCCACTCTTCTCCTTCAGCGAGTACACATGGAGGCCCCTTAATCTCTCCTCGTATGTTCTGTTGTGTAAGCCCTGTGCCATCATCTTAGTCGCCCTTCTCTGGACCGTCTCCAAACTGTTAGTGTCTTTTTGAAGGTACGGCCTCCAGAACTGCACACAGTACACCATGTAAGGCCTGACTAGGGTTTTATATAATGGCATCACTACCTCCCACCTTTTTTTTTTTTTTTTTTGTGGGGGTCCTCCGTCCTCCATCTGCCTGGTCACGGCCCCCGGAGCTTCCACCATCTGCCCATTGCCACCACTCCCGGTCACCCCCGGCTTTCCCCCCGGAGGGTGGGGCCACGACCCCAGTTCCCTGGTGCCATGGAACCAGTATCTGGTTGGGAGTGCGGCGGCAGGGGTGAATCGAAGCCTCCGGGGAGGCTTCATCTAGACGGAGGACCACCCCTCCTACTGATTTTCCTCCTTGGTTTTTCTCCCCTTGGAGGCAGGGACGTGCAGTGACGCCAGCGTCCGCCCGCCTCCACCCCTGATGGTAAGCGGCAGCGCGAGTACCCCAGCCTGCTAGGGTCTCTAACACCGGTGCTGTCGCCCGACCCCGGAGAAGGAGAGCAGCCCATGGATGCTCGATCCTTCTCCCCGTCAAGCCCTCCCACTCGGGTCTCACCTCAAACCTGGTCGCCGGCGTCGCAAGCGGAAATCCCACCGTTGCGCCGACGGGCCGGCTTTACCTCCCACCTTTTGTTGGTGATACTCCTGCCTATGCACCCCAGCATGCCACTTGCCCTCCCAGCTGCCTTTGTACTGTTTTGACATTTAAGTCATCTGAAATAATAACCCCCAGGTCCCTTCCTTCTTTGGTTACTGTCAGCAACTCTTCCCCCAATCCTGTAGCTCTCCCCAGAGTTTATATGCCCCAGGCAAATAATTTTGCCCTTCTTTGAATTAAACCTCAGTTGCCCCTCCTCAGACCATTTCTCAAGCTTCCCCAGGTCCCTCCTTATTTTCATCACCCCTTTCTGAGTATCAACTCTGTTACAGATCTTGTGGTCATCTGTGAACAGGCAGGCCTTTCCTTTCAGCCCCTCCACAATGTCACTAATGAAGACATTGAACAGGAATTGGCCAAGGACTGATCCCTGAGGTACTCTGCTGGTCACCCCCTCTCCCCAGATTGTACTTCATTTACCCACCCTCTGTCTCCAATGTTAGCCAGTTCCTAACCCAGTTTACCACCTTGTCACCCATGCCAAGACCACCCATCTTGTTAACCAGCCTCCTGTGTGAGACGGTGTCAAAGGCTTAGCTGAAATCGAGGTAGGCTATGTCCACCCCCCCCCCAATTTACTTTGTTATTCAAAGAAATCTATCAGGTTCATCTGACACTACCTACCCACTCTGAATCCATACTGCCTAGGGTCCTGTGCATCGATGGCTTCTAGATGTCTACTATCCTTTCTTTAAGCAGTGTCTCCATGATCTTCCCCACCACTGAGGTGAGGTTGACCGACCTATAGTTCCCCGCCTCCTCCTTACTACCGGATTGGTGTATAGGGACCACATGTGCCCTCCTCCAATCCTCTGGCACCACTCCTGTGTTGAGTGACTCTGTGAATAAGCCTGCTAGCTCTCTTCACAGCTCCCTTAATAACCTCAGGTGTATGCTATCTGGCCCCATCACTTCGTCCACATTTAATTCAGTGAGCTCCTGCAGGACTCTAGCTCCCTGTGAATGGGCTGCTGTCTACCTCTCCCCCCACCCTTGGCATCTGTTTCTTGGCTGTGGTCCCTGTTTCTCCCCTTCTTCAGTGAATACTGAACAGAAGTATGTATTCAGTATTTCTGCTTTCTCAATGTCTCCCTCTTACACTTGCCTTCTAGCCTAACAATCCCCCCCCCCCAGTTTTCCTACTTTCACTAATATACCTGTAGAATGTATTGTTCCCTTTCTTTACTGTCTGCTCAAATCCTTTCTCAGCCCACACCTTTGCTCTCCTTACCATCCTCCCTGCTTCTCTTAGACACTCTAGCTACACCTCCCTGTCCTCCTCCCTTTGGGACTCCTTGTATTTCCTGAACTCTGCTCTTTTAGCCCTTACTTTGTCTGTCACCTCTTTTGAGAATCATAGTGGCTTTTTCCTTCTCTTGCCTTTGGATGTCAATCTGATGCATTGGTTTGTCACTTCCATTATGGCTCCTTTTAGGTGCTCCAACTGCTCTTCCATCCCCATCCCCCTTTTATCCAGAGCTATTTTGATACCTCTCTCCATTTCAGTGAAGACTGCTTTTTTGAAATCCAAAACCTTTGTCCTAGTGAGACTTGACTGAGCCCCACCTACATGCTTAATCACACTACATGGTGATCACTGGACCCCAGTTGCCCTTCTACCTGGACTTCTGTGATTCTATCCCCATTGGTCATCACCAGATCTAGTAATTGTGTTTATGAATATGTTCCCCTGTAATGAAGACATTATTTCACCACTGCAACAAAAAAAAAAAAAATAAATAAATGAGGGCTGGGAAACATCACTCCAGCAATTTTGCAATAATAACTGGAAACATCATTTAGGCACTTGGATGTGTTGGATGATTTCTTCATTTTTTTTTTTTTAAATGAATAGCAATTTGCTCAAAACATGATAAATATCTAATGTTTTTCTCTTTGGAAAGTTTATAAAGATATGTTTTAGGGCAAATTTAGCAATAAGTAGATACGTTTGATTCTATAGAAATATAATTCTCAGTATTTATAGTACTGTAAAAGTCTTTACAGTATTGCTATTTGTCTTAGATAGTTGGTCACAACATATCATGAACGTAGATATGTGGCTTATTTTAACCAAGGTATTTTTAAATAGTTATAATAGAACTTGTGGGCCCAGATATTCAAAAGGGTTGCGCCATGCGCAATAGGGTTGCTACGGCGCAAGTCTGAAAATGCGCCATTCTGCGATATTCAGCGGGAGGCAGGTGCACCCCCCTAATCACAAATCATGCTGAGCAATAGCACAATGATAATGAATGTATACGCAACTGAAGGGGGAGGAACCATGCATAAATGGTGCAGTGTGATATTCAACAACATGCACCACACGCAATATGGGAGCAAGCGGAAGTTGCGCGGTAGCGGAAATGAGCCAAAATAAAAAGGAACAAGGGAGAGGCGCAAGAACACTACAGGGAAGGCACATGAGGCTGCACAAAGAGGACAGATGGGACACACAGGGAAGGCCAGGGAAAGGGCACCCTGAACAGAGGGGCACAGGGAAGGTGTGTGGAGACACAGCCAGTGCAGGAGGGGGAAGTGCCACACAGCAGAGGCCACCATATTTAGGTGTTCTCGGTGCAGGGAAAGTAGCAGCCAGGACAGCGGGGGGAAACACAGAAACAGCTGCCGGGGGGCGGTGAACACAAGCCAGAGACATGGCCAGTGCCACCATCCAGATGGAGGCAGTAATGAGGGGGTACTGCCATGGAAGGGCCAGTCGGTGGTATGCCCCCAACAGGCAGTACCAAGCCCACACCAGCTTCGAGCTGCACAGCGATACTGAGATCATGGGCCAGTACCATGTGAATCGGACAATTCTGAGGTGGCTCTGTGAGCTGTGCAGTGATGTGATGCAGGCACCCACACGACGGAGCCATGTTCTGTCAGTGGAGACTAAAAAGTGACAGCTTGCATGTACTTGCTCACCACAGGTACCTTCCAGAGACCAAGAGGGGACACCACAGGCCAAACCAAGTCGTCCGCATCATGCCATCTCACCCAATTCCTCAATACACTGCTGCCACATGCTGTGGAGTACATCCATTTCCCCAGCACACCGGTGGAGTGCACAGCAAACATACAGGAGTTCCTCAGGGTAGCATGTATGCCTGGTGTGCTAGGAGCAATAGACTGCACCCATGTGGCCATCCACACACCACCTGGCCCCGAGGGGGATGCATACATTAATTGGAAGGGCTATGCTAGCATCAACTGCTAGGTGGTGTGCGATGCCAGAGGGCACATAATCAATGTCTGTGCCATGCGCCCTGGGGGAGCACACGATGCCTTCATCTGGCACCAGTTGACACTGTGCCACAGATTCGAGAGTGGGGACATCCCCACTGGCCACTTAGCGGGTGAGTATGCAAACCACACAGACAAACACAGGGCTTGGGAGGGGCATGGTCAGGGGTGACATGGCCCAGGGCAGGGCGATGCTGATCACCAAACTAACCTCCACCCTCTACACACAGGTGACAGTGGATACCCACTCCGTCCCTGGCTGCTCACACCATACCGGCAGCCCGCGACCCCATTGCAGCAATGCTACAATGAGGCACATGCCACCACACGTAATGTCATCGAGTGGGTGTTCAGTATGCTGAAGGCACATTTCCATTGCCTGGACACCTCCGGTGGTGCCCTACAGTACAGCCCCTCAAAGGCCTGTGGGCTATTCCTGGCCTGTTGCATCCTGCACAACACTGCCAATGAATGTGGGCTAGCCGTACAGGTCGAAGAGGGGGACAGCGATGGGGACGATGAGGACGCTGGTGACGGGCAGCCCTCCCTTGGGCGATGGGACCCTCAACTGCTCCGGCTGCACTGGGACACCATCACGGAGGAGCACTTCAGCCAGCCCAGGTAAATCATGGGGCCATGTACAACCACCAGTGGCAAAGGCACAACCCACAAACAAACATGGACACACACCGGGGTGCATGCCATCAAGGGAACTGGCCGGGCATGGAACTGCACACACTGCCAGGGATGGGTGAGGTCTAACATGGCATGCGGTCAGACACACACACACACACACACACCACTCACCTCATGCACAAAGGGTAGGAGGCACGCCAACCCAGAATGCCACTCCTAGCCACACAGACCACCACGCCCACTGCCAATCATTGTGCGTGTGTCAGATGCTGGGCACCATTGCACAGTGGCGTACAGCACAATGCAAGCATCATCATGCACATGCAACTGCGGACAGCAGCCAGGAGGGTGTGCAGATGGACTGTGTGTGTGCGTGCAGGGCCGGGTACTCACCCATGCATTGCCTGCTGAATGACAATGCACACAGGGCAGCAGATAGTAGCCACGCTGGGAGACAGATCAGTCACGTGCCACAATGTCACGGATGCGTGAGTGGCCCCGCTGAGACCCGCCAGCAGTGACAGGCTGACCACAGGCCTCATGGGGTGGCACCGACGGTCCCCAAGGGGTTCCACTGCGTGAATGTGACCGTTTTTGCGCAGGGGTCTGCAGCACACTGAACATGCCTGCGCCAGGCATGCTCGGGATGCCCACAGCTGAACCCGGTGGTGACAAGGATGGTGTCGCACGACGCCGGGGAACGGGGGGTGGACAGTGCACTGCGTGGTGTCTGTGATGCATGGGCAAACAACTGTGTGCCCACTGTGGCCATGACAGCAGTGAATGCCTGTGTCTGCCTGTCAATGGCAGCGGTCACATTCTCCCACAACCGGTCCATCCCTTCCAGGAGCAGAGTGGTGTCTCTGCTGCGATGCTCCTCTGCCTGGTGCAGAGCCGCATGCAGTGTATCCACCGCCATCACAAGCCGCATCTGCCGATTGACTGATGCTTGCAGTATGCTGGTGTGCTCATCCAAGAGGTCATCTGCCTGATCGGCATGCTGTCCCTCAGGGTGTTCTCGGCCCTGATGCTTGTCACCCCTTGAGGGTGGGCGCTGCACACCGGGGAAAGGCCTGGGAATGTCCACAGGCGGTGCACTGATGCCACCCCCCTGACACTGTACTCCCATATCCATTGGCAGACTGCTGATTCTGCCCCTCCAGCTGCCACTCCCCAGGGCTCAATGGTGCCGCTGCAGTGGCCACAACAGTCCACTCTCCTGTACACACACCTGTGTTGCCCCACCGGTGCAGACAGGCACAGGCTGGGACTGTGATGATACGCAGGCCTCCACAGCGGCACCACCCACAGCCATGGCTGTGATGTAACCTGCTGTGTGGCCATCCTGTGGCACACACATGTCACTGACCATGGCATTACCGATATCATCATCGGTGACGGATCCGGCACCAGCCCCAGTCTCAGCATGCTGGCATCCATAGACACTGGCACGCTGGGACACGGGCAGGGTCTCCTCCGCACCTGCTCCACCAACATCAGTCTGGACATCCAGGTGGGTCCACTGTCACCCTGAGCCGCATATTCCTGTGGAGGTGAATGGGCCCCTCCTCCATCTCCATATGACTGGCCTCAGTGGAGAAGCCCACCACTGCTGACTCATGCAGACACTCAGGAGCTGTAAGGGAAAACAAAGTCGTGTTACTGCATGTGACCTACCCTGTCCCCCATAGACAGACCATGACCTATCATGCAGTGACGGGCAACCACCCATCTGGAATCCACCACCCGGAACACCCTCAATGGCACAACACTGCATGCTGCCAGCAACCCGCTCCTCCTGTGGGTCAGGCATAGCACCTCCAACTGTCCCCCACCTGTCACAGACCATGCTGCCCTGATGGCAGCCACCTTCTCCTTAATCCTCCACCTGTCTGTGCCCATCTTCTTCTTGCACTCCTGCACGGAACGCTGGTGGCTGCCATGCAGGTCTGCAGCACGCGCCACCTCCTCCCATGCAGCAGCATGGGCCTGTGGTGTTCCCTGGCGTCCGCTGAGAAGCGGCTCCTGGTCTAGGTAGGCCTTGAACAGGGCATTTGTCTCAGCCTTAGTGAAATTCGGCCTCCTCTTCCTCTCACAACTCTGCTCCTCTTCCTCCACAACACGCTCGGTCATGATTCAGCCTGTGAGAATGACAGGTGTTACCTGCAACTGTGCAGTCCCGTGCATGTCCCAAAAACCATAGTCCACACTCCCAAACAGCATGCAACTCACCGCAATAGACTGCAGTAACCGACTATGGCCAGTGCAGCCAAATGGTGCACTTTTATAGCACAACCCATGCAAATGAAGTGAGGCGCATCTTTAAGTGGATGCAAATGCAGTGACTGCACCATTGGAATGGCTGATTAGATGATTTGCATATGCCGCATGAATATCGCGCTGTTGCACAATTGTGTTGCATGTGCTGAGCCAAGGGTGCAGTTCTGTGACATGCACAGTACACACCTAACTGCGCATGCCCGGGCTGATGACGCAGGCACCTGTCACGCTGCTGATGTGCTGTGCACAGAAGGCAATGCAGGGCACGGCCACCATTGTGCCAGTGGTGCTACAGCGCTGTTTGCCTATATGGCGCTGTGGCACTGGGGCGTCGTAGGCGCACTTGAGCAGCAGCGTGGTAGGCTGCTACAGGATGTGGCACACAGGCACCCAATCGCGCTACACGCATTGGGTTCCAATCGCGCTGTGGCTGTCCGTGCGCCAAAGACGCTTGACCCTGTGCCCAACCTTTGCCCCCTAGGTGCCATGCGTCAGGCATGGGTGCACCACTATTGCACTGTTCAGTGACAGCATGATGGGGAATGGCAGCGCTGTACCGCGCAGCATCTGCACATGGCAGGGCCGTGCTGCAGAGCACCATTTTGACTGAACTGAGCAGCAGAGATGGCATGGAGGCGTGCTGTGCAGTGGAGCTAGGTGGAGCTGGCAAACTTTGTTGCCATTGTGGAGCCACATGTTGGGCCTGCACCCCTGGACAGGGCCAGGAGTCAGGTGTGGCAGGAGGTGGCAGATACCCTGGAGGAGGCCATCGGTATGAGGCAGATGGCAGAGCAGTGTCACCACCGATATGGGGACCTGAGGTGGAGAGACCCAGACCTGCTTGTCCACCTGCAGGCATGTGCTAGGAGGAGCACGGTGCCACAGCCAGGTAGGTGCAACATCCATACACTTTTATCGTCCATATGGGTATCACGGTTGCATGTGGCTGGCACATGGGGGGGGCATCCGGTGTTGGCCGTGGTGGTGTTATCTGGGTGTGGGTGGGTGGGTTGGTCTGGCTGTGTGGGACTGCACACACATGGGGGCGGGGGGAAATTGCTACAGGATTATACTGATGTTCCTCTCTCCATGTTTTGCACCTTAAGGCCCGCAGAACGCCAGCAGGCCATAGACCGGAGGTGCTGCCTGGAGGAGCAGCAAGCCAGGAGTGATGGTGGTCAGCGGCGCATGGACCACCCTGATGATGGTGAGTGCCTTACATCCATGATTATTATTGCATGCTGTAGAATTGGGCAGGCAGCAGGGCATGGCCACCATCCATTGACACCACTGCCATGCACGCAACTTGTTACAGTCAGCACTGTCCAGTGGCACTGCATGTCCGGGAGTGCATCAATGGTGGTCCATGCGTGCACCAGGCACATGGCTGTGGCACTGCCGTCACACTGCATAGCCAAGTCACTGTACGGCCATGGTGGTGCTGTGCAGGACATGGGAGGTGGGTGTGTGCAGTGGTCAACA
This sequence comes from Neoceratodus forsteri, assembly GCA_016271365.2. Lineage (NCBI taxonomy): Eukaryota > Metazoa > Chordata > Ceratodontiformes > Ceratodontidae > Neoceratodus > Neoceratodus forsteri. The sequence goes on along the minus strand of CM057450.1, from coordinate 1,142,628,325 downwards.
TGTCTGTGGCAGCCTGGGTAGGCAGGTCTTGTGGACACGGTCACTGTGGGTGGTCGCACACCATCACAGGGGTGTGGCACATGGCTATATGCCATGCACAATGGGTGGGCTGCAGGGGGTTGGACAGTCACATTTAATGACTCTGCTCTCTCATCCTATGTGGATGGCGATTCCAGGTGCTGGAACGAAATGTGAGGGAGCTGCAGGTGGCGAGGGCAATACTCGAGCTTTTGGAGCGCATCCACCGCCATGGGGTGAGGAGAAGGAGGAGAGGCAGACATAGGCGCCACGTGAAGGAGGACCGGGGCACACACTAAACACTCCATGCCCCCATTACCACCTTCCCCCCAGACCCACCCTCATACCCATTCTTCTCTCTCCCATATGTTCACCCCTGCTCTTTACCCACCTATTATGTGTCCCTTCCCCCCCTTGTAAATATTTGTATATATGTTTTGTTACTTCTTTTAAATATAAGCATTTTGTTATGACAACTGTGGTGGTCTCTGATTTGCAGTGGGCTACAGGTGCTCAGCTGCAATGGTGTGCATGGCGTCAGGGGTGGTTCACGCATGGGTGTGTGTGTGTGTGTGTGTGTGTGTGTGTGTGTGTGTGTGTGCAGAGGTGAACCGCCTATGGTGTGGGCAGGGGGATCAGTCACTGTCTGTGGTTTGTGTGTTGTACTCTGTGCACTGGATGCCTGTGTGCAGTGGTCCACAGGGCCTGCACTGTGTGCATGGCACCCCTGTCAGACCGTCCATGGGCGTCCCTGGTTGCGCTATGGTACACCTGGACTGCTCAGCTGCACATCCCTTGTTGTGCTATGGCGCATCAGATATGCTCAGCTTCACCTCCCTAGTTGTGCTATGGCACAGGTGGTGCAATACTCAGTCGTCGGCTGTAGGCGCATCTTGGCCTGTGCAGTTTTTGAATATCGCGCTTCTTGCACATGGGCACAGTGGACTTGCGCTTGCTCCTGCTGTTGAGCACTTTTTGGGTGCAGTTTGAATATCTGGGCCATGGTGTTTGGTACTCAATGATGGGAAATTAGTGTGTGCTTGTAAATTAAGTTCACAATAGGAAACTATATTTAAAGGTTAAGGAATTTATTAGAAAATAAAATTATCAGTTTCAGATGTTTTGCAAATATTTATATTGAGATGTGATTTGGTGCTCTAGTGAAACAGACATACTAGAAAGTGTTAATTGTAACCTATGCATTGCTATTAGTCCTTCATAATAGATGGGAATTTTTAGTGACTGGTAAATTAATTGTATAATTAATTTGTGCTAAGTATTCATGTGTATTAGAATATGAATACAAGATAGTATGGGATATTTAAGACCACACTCCCTAAGGAAGGCTTATGCCAAAATTCTGGGGTTAGTGGGTGGCTAGATGGTCGGTTGTTGTCGCTTTGTGCAGGTCTGTGTTATCCATTTGCCCTGTATGTATGAATATCAGTTTTTTTTAAATCAGCAAACAAGTTTGTCTTTAAATAAATGTCACTTGAGAGAAAGAAAATGTTGTTCAAGTGGCTCTTTACACCTCAAGCCTGATCTGCACTAGTGCTCACCTTTCATTTGTTTTTTTTGTTGTTTTTTTGCAGCTAATCTTTTTATTGTTATTATTGAAATACAGACAAACATGTATCATCCTCCTATATATCTGCATGTAATTATAATAGAAGAAAAGAAACAGGATATTGACTGAGGTACTATACAATGTTGATATAAAAGGGAAAACATAGGTTTTAAGATTGATGTAAGGCAGTACATCCTATGCAATTAAGGAAACTAGACAATCTGTAGTTCTGGACATATAAAGTATAAAATTGAAACAAGTAGTATGGACAGTCATGGTTGTAAAATGTAGTGTTGTGAACTTAACAGTACAGTAAAAGTGTATAAAGGAGGAAAGTGAAGAATAAAAAAGGGTACTAGGAAGAGATAAGGAACAAAAGAATAGAAAAAGAGAGACGGAGAGAAGTGAAGAAAGGAAAACCAAAGAGAGAAGAAGTGAGAACACAATGGAGACCTATAAAGAATCACCATGGGAAGAAAAATATGACCCATATATTAATTGACTATAGGATTAGAGGATTCCAAATATATGAAATAGTCCTGCCAGCATTTATTATATAGAGGGAGTCGGTCAGAAGAAATGTGTGTCATATGATCAAGGGAGGCATACTGAGATAACTGTTTGAGAATATCTTGAAAAGTGGGGATTATATTAGATCTCCAGTGCATAAGTATAAGGCACTTAACTTGAAAGAATAATATGGTTAACCACCTATTCCGGGAGTGGGATATTCTATAGGAGCAAAAATTGAAAATACTAAGTATACAGTGTTTGGGGTCTAATACAAAGGATTAGGACCAATCACTTTCATTGCAAACAGATGGATGAGATACCAAAGATTATGGGGGGACAGTTCCACAAAATGTGTAATAAATCACCATTAGGAGAGTTGCATCGCCAACAGTTACTGCTGTTCAAGCCCATTTTATGCAATACCGTGGGCGTCCTATACCATAAATGTTGAATTTTGGTTTGTATAAGCGAACTACGCTCATCGTTAAAAGATTTATGGCAGGAGAGCCAACACTTACGCCACTGTCTATTGGTTATATTATAATTTGAAAGATTACTCCATTTATTTTGTGCATTGATAGATTGGTCTGGAAGCATATTTCCAACATCTTTGTAAATGGTACTATTTAGATTGGGCCTTGTCTTAATCCATCTTGGGATGTGGTTGTTATATAAAGGTTGATGGGGAATGAGAGAAAAAGAGAGACTACATGCTGTACGCAACTGTATTTCCAAAAATTATGATGGGGAAGATTCCATTGGTTGCACAGATCTGAAAAGGGTTTTAATTTAAACGTCTGGGGGTCAAGTATATCTCCCAAGAAAAGAATGCCCTTGTTTTTCCAGCTGTGACACAAAATTGAGTGATTATCAAGAGGGATATTATGGTTTCCCCACACAGGAGCATATACAAGAGGAGTTGGGTCTGATTTAAGGTGTTTATGAGCTATTTTCCAATAGAATGTGGATGTGGCTATAGTGGGAGGAGACTTTAAATTTGGAGGGAGAGGGTTATAAATAAAAGTAGCAGCAACAATACCCGGGCATAGAGATGCTTCCATAGTAACCCATAACAGAGACTTGTTATTGGGCTTATTGAGCCATTTGATAGTTTGGGCAGTACAGAAGGCCCAGAAGTATGCTTGAAACCAGGGGAGTCCAAAACCATCTTTTAACCAATGGGAACGAAGTCCATTGCGACTAAATCTAGGGATTTTGCCTTCCCAAATGAAATTTCCAATTATTTTGTCAATTGTGGCAGAAGAATTAGAGGTATATTAGAAAATAGACATAGTATTTTGGGAGCTATTGACATTTTGATAATGGAGATTTTCCCATTAAAAGAAAGGTTACGTCGCCTCCATCTATCAAGAGTGGTTTTTATACTTGCTAGCAAAGGTGAAAGATTATTGTCCCATAAATTGTCTAGTTTTGGGGTAATCCAGATTCCAAGGTAGGAGAGATCATGAGGGGCCCAGAGGAAGCCTAATGTTGTATTCATAGAAGGTTTAAAGAAACTGTTCAATGGTAGTGTTTCGGATTTAAGGTTTAAAGCAAGCCCAGAGAGAGAGGTGAATTCACCAAGTAACTAAATTAAGGGTTGACTTGAGATTTCAAGGTTTTCTAATAAGATGAGGTCATCAGTGTAGGACAGCGAGAGTTGCCAATAGGGATGCCTTGGATTATGGAGGAATGAAGAAGAGAGGACGATAGAGGTTCTATGGCAAGAATAAATAAGGAAGGGGATGAGGGCATCCTTGTCTAGTGCCTCTTCCCAGATAAGATGAAGAGGACAGAGTAGAGTTAGTAAGAACCCAAGCAGAAGGTAAAGTGTATAGTAATTGGATCCATGCACAAAATTTGTTAGCAACAACGAAATGTGATGATACATGATATAAATAGTTCCAATCTTTCTCAAAATCGATGGCTATAGCTGCAGCTGATGATCAAAGGGATTTTACTTTGTAAATTAAGTAAAGTAGAGAATGGAGATGGTCAGAGCCAATTCTGTACTGGATGAATCCAGCTTGAGAGTTGTGGATGAGTTTTGGAACTAATGATTCTAAACGGAGATTTAATAACTTTACGAAAATGTTCCCATCTGTATTAAGTAATGAGATTGGTCTGTAACTAGATGGAAGAGAAGGGTCTTTATCTTTTTTTTGGTAAAACAGTTATAATAGCTTCAGTCATGGAGTGAGGAAATTTGCCCTGTGAGATGGCTTCCAGGAAGACCTTGAATAGTAAAGGGCATAAAGTATCAGCTATGGGTTTATAGAAATCTACGGAAAAACCATCACTTCGGAAGTTAACACTGTTTGTAGCTCTTTTAAGGTGAAGGGTTCGTCTAACATAGCCATGTCTTGTTGAGAGAGATGCGGCAGCTGTAAATTTTCCAAGAAATGTTGTATACGATCAGGTTGTAGAAAGTTTGTATGGGAATATAACTCTTGGTAGAAAGAATGCACAATGCAGTTAATCAAGGGATTATCAGTGTAACTTTTGTCTGAAGGATCTTTCAGACCAGCAATACTGTATGTCTCTCCATCTGTTGATTTTTAAGTTGATAAGATAGCAGTTTCCCACATTAATCACCATGTTTCCAGTATCGGTGTTAGAGTCTTAGGAGGGCAAGTTCAGCTTTCCTAGATAGTGACTCGTTCATTTTAATTCTCAGCTGTAAAATTTCAAGATGAAGTTGTGAGTTATGGTCTGGGTTTTTTTATTTTGTAATATACAGACTTTTTCTTTGAGAGATTTTTCTAGATCAGCCAATTGTTGTTCTCTTAGCTTTTTCCTGTGCGCTGCATAACTAATGATTTTGCCTCTAATTGTAGCTTTAAGCGCTTTCCAGATAGTACCTTGAGATACAGCGGTAGTATTACTGATAGAAAGAAAGGCTTGAATCTGGGACTTGACCCATGGGAAGAAACTGGGATCTCTCAATAAGAGTGGGTCTAGACACCAGGAGGGAGATTTGGAAGGGGGTGGGCCCCAAAGTAGATGCAAGCTTATAGGAGAGTGATCTGATATAGTAATTGGGAGAATATCTGTGTTGACAGTTTTAGCAGTGATGAATGGGGATGAGAACCAAGAAGCAATTCTGCTATAGGATTTATGTAGTGGGGAATAAAAGGTATAATCACATTGTCCAGGGTGATATCTCCAGATGTCAGTAAAGCCTAGATCCTTCATTAGCAAGGAGAGCACAGCAATACTTCTGGGGTGAGAGTCACATGATGAATTACTTCTAACTCTGCCTCTAGAGCCAAGTTAAAGTCTCCGCCCAATGGTATAGGAGTGTTATTTTTCATAATTTGTTGGGCCAAATTGTGAAAGAATTCAGGTGAGTCGGAGTTAGGGGCAGACGTTAATTAACATAAGGGGGCCTACAGAGGAGTTTAAATAGGCTATAATCCCTCTTCCATCAGAGTCTGAGATGGATTTGATAAGTCCAGTTGAGAGAGTTATGTAGTAAAATAGCAACCCCTTGCTTTTTGGAGGGAGAGGAAGATGCATATATTTGACCTACCCAGTCCCTTTTGAGCCTACTGACATCCTCTAATAGAAATTTGGTTTCTTGTAAGAAAGCAATATGTGTCTAGCGATTCTTGAGAGGCGAGTATTTGCTTTGTTTACAAGGTGAGTTGAGTCCCTTAATGTTCCATGAATGTAGAATTAAACTGCTCATGTTGATAAGAAAATGGGTGGAAGGTTACAAAAAAGAAATAAGGGACTCTTGGTAAGTAAAGTGGAGAATGTCACAGGATCAAAAGGGAGAGGCTTAAAATGGTGAAATGCATACAGGACATTTAGATTGTATGGAGACATGTATTTGGGTGAATGTATCCATTGTGACTCGCTGAGAAAAAGAATGGAAAGGAAAGGAAAGCACAGAGAGCATAAACATTATTACCAAACAGAACATATGCATTATAGTAAAACACATTGTAAATTCCGTAAGGAGTATGGCAGGATAGGAGTCGGTGAGTATACCAAGACTCTCTCGCCATACTACGAGGCATGAAAGGAAGTAGGTAAATCTTTGGAAAATGCAAATCCTAGACCCAAGATACAAACTGTATGCAACTATTTTCTATAAAGTTGCAACTATGACTAGAACTAAGGCAGTCATGATAATACTCCTGGGGAGGGACCATAAACATTGTATCCAAGTATGAAAAGGGATTATAAACCGTATAAAATCCCAGATATAGTAATATAACTTGAACTTGAGTTAAACTTCAAATAGGACTTGGTTAGAGCAAAAGTTTAATAATAAGGAACATATACCAGCATACTGCAACCAGTTTCTAAAGTATAGAATAGGCTATAATTTGCCATCCACTATGTAACTGCCCACATAACCACATTGACCAAATACAGAGATTTATATGGGGAGGAAGGTCAAATGACACAAGGAGTCAATAGAAAATAAAGGAAAAAGGGAAAGGTGCTTGAGAAATTATAGATTTGTAGGCACTGGTATTTTGTAAGCTCCAATTTGGTATAGAAAAAGTGTACTTAAGGTGGGAGTCATACTGTCAATAGGTATAAAAGTCACCCCTAGCAGTGTGGTACTTATAATGTATTGAGACTGTTCAGGCTTCAATGTTCTGAATGTACTGGCGATAGGCACCATGCAATTAATAACAGCACACGACTCGAAAATCACCCATAACAAAAGAGAGTAATTAATTATAGTGGAGTAACCAGACCTAGTGAAGGCCTAGCAAGCTCCAGCTATGAACCTGTATAGTGAGCTTAGATAAGCCCATGCAGTAAAGGCTTCAAGTAAGGATGTGCTATCAATTGTTAATTATGGCTGTTTTAGTGAGATAATAAAGAATACAGACACTTCAAAAATAGCCTGTAGTGCATTGTTATAAGAGATATAAGGAGCCAAACAATGAATGAATAAGTCAATGCAAAGTGCCAGTATACCTACAGCGAGGAGGGGAAACAGAACAGGGGGGTATGGTGAGAAACTGGATGACAGGCTAATTAAAAGAGGTATGAATGCAATAAGCCAATACAGGCCATGACAAAATGCCACCAGAACCTTGCAAATCCTTATCATTAATAGTAACAACACATAATGAAGTTAACAATGGTTCACTTATGTATTTAAACATCATCCACACATAAATACAAATGGTTATGTGGCAAGAACATGGTGTCAAGAAGGACGACTGACCCTACTAATAGGTTCTGGAGGAAACATTGAGCAAGCATATATTAGCTTTAGCAACGTGGGGTAATGTGCCATTAAATGTGAAAGCCGTCTCAAAACATGGAGTATTAGAAATTGGCAGTGCATATAAATTGCATGAGAATAGGTATACAAAGTGAGTAGTAAGCACTGCACTAGAGTAGGGATTGATTAAACATCGACAAAAGAGGAATGCCATAATAATATGGGAAAATTGTAACAGATTCTGCCCAGAAGACTGTGACCACAATGTACAGCTTAGCACATTCCAAAGCAGCTTGGCGTGATAGTATGCACTCGCAGGGAATGTGCTACGCAGTTGAGGGATAGGTAGATCTGAAGGTGTTAAAGAGCAGAGGTAACGTAAAGACTTTCTGTTATGTGGTGCCCTGAAAAATGCCCAGATGATCAGCTATTGCTGTTGCACTTGTGTATAGTCGAGGAAGCAGCAATCTATTTCTGAGCTTCCCCTTCTGTTTCTTTTTAGGAGGCTCTGCTGATTTGAAGGGGGAGCTAGTCACCAATTCAGCCCAAGAGGGGTCAGAAGACTTGCCGCACTGCTAAGCATCATTGAGGTCATTGTTTACAGGATCCAAAGTTGCTTCTCCAAGGCCTTCCTGAGATGAGTGAGCGTCCTCTTGCAATAATGCAAATTTGTTAGAGAGGGTGAGAGGTGTAGTGAAACCAACGTGTCGCTCCAGTTGAGAGAAAGGCCTTGAAGGAGTAGCATCTGCACAACAGACGTGTCTGTTAGAAGATGAGGTAGAATTCTTTTTATCTTGCAAGCAGGAAGAGAATCTGACAGGAGGTGCTGCAGCAACCAGAAGTAATGTGGATTTTTTGGAGCATTCAGAATTTGGCGCCACAACTTGGGTCTGCCAACTTGGTCGGGGAGTTACTGGGTTAGTGGCAGATAGGGTTGTGTCGGCACTGCCAGACAGGGTGATTGAAGGCTGGGGCTCACCAAGAAATGTGACTAAGGCTTTGGTGGTGTCAAAGTCTTTTATTTGAGTCCCCAGGAACAGGCGCATGACAGCAGGAGAGCGCAAGGCAAATTTAATCCCTCGCTGGTGTAGAGTGGTTTTAATAGGGTTAAAGGTTCTGCACTTGTTAGAGAGTTCTTTCGAGAAGTCTCTGAAGATGGAGATTCTGTGCTCTTGCAGGTAAGCGTTCCCACTTGTTTTGCTCTATTGATAATCAGTTCAGTGTGGGCATAGTTTAGGAATCTGGCAATGATAGGCCTAGGTTTCTGATTTGGATCAAGCCTCCAACTTAAGGGACGCTGTGATCTTTCGATAGTGAGGCCCTGGCCAGGTGGAAATTTAAGCAAGGCTGGTAACACATGCAATAGGCTGGTAACACATGCAATAGGAATGCATTAGTGTCCCACAATTCTGCACCTTCGGGAAAACCCAAAAATCTAAGATTATTGCATCTGTTTCTATTTTCAATGTCATCAATTTTATCTTGTAGGCTTCTGATAACTATCTTGTTCCCTGATGGTAGCATGCAGGTCACTGATGGAGCATTCATTTTGAGCTACTTTAACATTAGTATCATTGATTTTATGGTTGAGCACTTGCATATTAGTGATGTTTTGCTGAGAGATAATTTTTATATCATTAATTTCATTGATGAGCTGCTGAAACAGACTCCACTCTGCTAAGGGAGCTGTTTTGCAAGGGTTGCTCGGCCATTGTGGTAGGCCTTCACAGAAAAGCAGTACAGATGCAGAAAAAATATAACTGTAGAGTTGCAGTATGAAGAAAATATTTTACCAGAGTTAAACTGTGATGTTAGTAGAGCTATATGCCAGTTGCATATAGGATTAAGCAGCCATATTCAGCACCACCAGGCCACACTCCCCACACCTTTCATTTGTGTATGCACAAAGGCAGTTGTACTAAACTAAAATACAGTACCTTGGGGTCCAGGTTCCAATGAATCTCACAACCCTAGAATTTTTTAATTATGAGCCTCTTATCACTTTGACTCAAGATACCTCCAGGTGGAGCCAGCCACATCTCCCATTTTCTTTTCTTCTAGACTAGAAATGGTGAGAATGAACATGCTGCCTCACATTTTATACTTTCTGCAGACCTTACCTATAATGCCTGCACCTCATCTCACCTCCTGAAATAAACTGACCTCCTGGTTTATCTGGTGGTCAGCGCCCCAGAATAAGAGTTTCCCTTGCACCTTTATCTCTGGTAAAGTTAATCTGCTAAATTACATCAGGGACAGGGCCGGCTATCTTAGAACAATGTACATCTGGTTATGTCAGCAGATAGACCCACTTTGGAAACACAGTTTGTACTAAATAAGTTATATGACATTGGGAAACTGCTATCTCTTGTCATGCTGGTGCCACCCCACCCCTCCCCAAGCAGACTTTTCAAACTTCACCACTCAGACCTTGCAAGTATGGCTTCCACTACAAAGTCTTCCCTCTCCTTCCAGAGCTCTCCATCTTCTACAGTCCTAACCACAGATTCCAATTTTCTTCCCACACAAATAGATCATGTCTTTCAACTGTGGTAGCTACACGACTGCTCACTCGTTTCTTCAGTTTCATGACATGCAGGGTATTCTTCACTTTGAGCAGCTTCAGTCTATGGTTTGATAGGTAGGGAATACTTCCGAAATTTACAGGTCAGGACTTATCTCCTGCATAAGGAGGCTGGTAGAACCCTTATCCAACACCCTCACTCCGTCATTTATTAATGGGAGTCACACAGGGAGAATCCTGGCACCACCTGATTGTTAACATGTACAGAGGGCTTCAGGACCTCTTGGGAGACTCCACTCAGTCCATTTTGGATGCCTGGAAGTACAAACAGAACTCCTCCATTACTTACCCCATTTGGTTAAAATACATCCTTCCCTCCAGTAATGTCATCTCATCCTTGATCTGCACGGAATTTGCCTGGAAATGCAGGAAGAGATTTTTTCATACCCCAGCTACTTTGGTGAAAGAGCTAGTGGAGTC